>CM077522.1:17640671-18848700 GCA_039654895.1 Mongoloraphidia duomilia | reverse complement strand
TATTTATTTGAGTAAATAAATCTTTTTTCCCGTTTACTGTACGTTTGGAATTCAGTTCTCAAATTTAACGATAAATTTTATTGCATGCTAATTTGTGATGAAATTTCTGTTAACTAATTATAATAATATGTACCTATATTCATTAAAATGAGATTAAATCAGCGTAAGTATAAATAAACAATAATATATTCCCGTGTTTGTAATAAATATTAAACAACACAACATACTCGGCCACAGCTGAGGCACTCATCCTGCTGAGGTTAATATCATATAATATGTGTCTGGTCAAAAGGCGAAATCGTTTATGTTGAGTTCTTTTTTCTTTGCATTTTGGTTTATATTATAAACAAATATCTAAAATATGGGTTTATACCCGACTGCCGAAGGAGAGTAATGTTTTTCGTTCGTGTGTGTGTGTGCGTGTGCGTGCGTGTATGTGTGTGAGTGTGTGTGCGTGCGTGTGTGCACTGTGTATGTATCAAAGACTTAAAAATATTGTATGTATGTATGTACTCTGTACTTTTCAACAATATGTAATCAATAATACATATGTTATGTTATGTGTGTATGTGTGAATGTGTGTATGTATGTATATGTAGGTATGTAATCTATGTTTCTTTGCATTTTGGTCGGCACCTTCTGTAGCCTATCCGGTTTGACGGATTTTGAAAAATAATGTGTCTATAATAGAATCGTCATAGTCTCACGAGTGCTACTGGGTATATGACGTCACGGAAAATTCAATATCGCAGACACTAGACGTCATTTTGTCACAATGCAAATGCAATTTTCCTTCTAAATACATTGATATGGGTATCAAAAGAAAGGTTTCGTTGAAAAGATTTCATATAGAGTAGGTATATTATGACGTCACGGAAAATTCAAAATGGCGGACGCTAGACGCCATTTTGTCAATACGCAAAACATCGGTAAAACTTTTTGTATGGGGTATCAAATGAAAAGGTTTGATGAGTAGAATCAACTAAAAGGAAGGAAATAAAAATAAATTAATAAAAAATACTTAATTAAAAAACCCGACTGCGTAAAAATCGAACTTAAAAATGGAAACAAACATGTAGTAACAAGTGGAACAGAAATATCTGATGCCTCCGACTGCATGTTATCATTAATTGATCTTGTTTCCATCTTTTAAGTTTGATTTTTACGTCGTCGGGTTTTTTGTTTTTTTAATAATTTATTTTTTTAACGCTATTTCTTGTAACAATATGTAAAAACAACACCAGGCACCAATTCGACAGATCCAGCAGAATCGAGAAAGTTCTTATAATAAGGAAGCAGCGAACGTAAAAAAATAGTGCAGTTTATTAAAATTCTGACAATGCTGGATTTCCGATACAACTTCCGATTAAGATAAAAAGTACATTTAGTACTGAATTACCATGAAAACTACGGTAAAATTTAATGCAAAATCAAATGCATTTAAACATATACCATATACTTACCAGAAAATTCGGACCTGCATTACTGCACTATACTTTCAGATACCATATATCTTTTAAATTAAAAAAAAATACTTTAATCTGGAAACATATTTCTCTGTTGTGTTGTGCTGTGTTGTGTTGTGTTGTGCTGTGCTGTGTTGTGTTGTGTTGTGTTGTGCTGTGCTGTGTTGTGTTGTGTTGTGTTGTGTAATGCTGTGTTGAGTTGTGTTGTAATGCGTCGTGAACACAATTATGTGTTGTGTTGTGACGCAACGTTATAAGACTGAATGCTTCCTCGAGATCCCATTTGTATCAGTGCCTAGTTGTAGTTTTACCGAAACCATCATGACTTCAAACTCCTCAGACGAAGAATTTGAAGAGGTATTGGAGTGTGCTGTAGCAATTAATTATTTTGTTGTACGTCGGTAAGCCAAAGACGAAAGATTTGGATATATAAAATTAATGTTAGCAGAGAATCTTTCGGCGAATATCACACTTTAGTGAATCTATTACAAAAAGACGAAAACCAAAGTGTTTTGATAGCCTGCGCTGCAAAATACAAGAACGCATAAAAAAAGTGCTGGCTGGCGGGAAATAAATATCTGACGCGAACTATGTATGCACACTTCTCTGACGCATGCATGTGTTGCGTTGTGTTGTGACGAAAATCTGGAAGCGAGGGAAGCTGGAAACACATTTCTCTGATGTGTTAAGTTGTGACGCAACGTTGTATGCATCAGAGACCATTTTTGTAATCAAATGGGCCTCGTGCATATGTCTCTGATAGGTGTTGTGTTGTGTCGTCTCACAATCCCTCGCTTCCAGATTTTCGTTACAACACATAGTTAGCATCGGATGCCCATTTCCTGCCAGCATTTTTTTAATGCGTTCTTCTGTTTTGCTGTGCAGGCTATCAAATTCTTTTTTATACAGTCTAAATTACATGTGGAAACACTCTTGGTTTTCGTCTTTTTGTATTAGATTCACTAAAGTGTGACATTCGTCGAAAGATTCTCTGCTAACATTAATTTTCTGTATGATGTGCTCTAGATTTAACATCAGCTAAATTATTACATAATTAGGAAACAAGAGATTATTACAAAATGAACATTGTTATTATTATTATGATTAGTTTAACGTCTGTATGAAAATATAATACTGCCTTTTGCCTTATATCTAAAATGTGCATTATGTTTGATAATATATACTTAAGGTAAAGAGCAGTAACTCAGTCTTTATCACAAATACTGCCTTCTGCCTAAACATTGTACTTATAATTAAAAATCAGATACTGCCGTTTTGCCTCATCAATCTACCTAGGAAAGAAGTGTGTAATTCATCTGGGGGTCGGTTTAAAAACTGCAGTACTTACTGTATTTATCGTCTTCAGTATTAACTCATTTTGTCAACAAATGTCACTTACTGCCTTTAACCTTTTTAGGGCAGTATAGCACATTCCAATTGCTCTTCAAATTTTTCATCTGAGGAGTTTGAAGTCATGATGGTTTCGGTAAAACGAACCTATTGGTACAAATTGGATCTCGAGGAAGCATTGGTTGAGTCAATCATCATTAATTTTATTTTTATCACAAATTCGACATAAGCGGTCTTGTCCTTTGGCCAAATATACACCTATATTATGTACATTTAATATGTACCTATACCTCTACTGTATACAGACATATTATATTATAATACCTACATGTAATGTATATCGCGTACATATAATAAACATGTAATATAATTTAACCATTCATTCACCAATTATGAACGTCAAGTGGCCGCTTTAAATAATGCCCCCGTTCTCCCCTCCACCCGGTTGCTATGTCAGCATACAGTAGCGTACAAATCAATATAAAAACTGATTAATTATTATTATCAATATATCTACTATTAAAATTATAAGAAGATTTCTGTCTCTAATTTTGTTTTCTTGTTTTTCGAGCTTTCGAGTATTTTGTGACACCTAGATGGGAAAACGTGATTCCAGAACATTTCTTTCTATGTCTGCCTGAGCTAGCATCACTCGAGAAGAGCTGTGTCGATTTTAATTAAACTTATAGTGCGTACTATTCACTGGTACCCAAACTTCAATAGTGTAGGCACTTTTTATCTGGCTGCGATCGGGTTAGGATTAAGTTTCTATCAAATGACATTGAGGACAGCTTGGTATGTAATGATCAGTGTGATGACCTTTGAATAATGCTGTAGTGGGTTCGAATCCCACTTCACTCATGGATGTTTTGTGATGTCATTTGTAGCATTACCTGATATGATGTTGTTTGATGTAAATAAGACGCTAATGACCTAAGTCGTCGAGCGTCTATAATCTACAATAAAATAAAATGACATCAACACGATTGATTCCGCTGTTAAGTTATCACTGAAATCTAGCAGCCAATGACTGAAGTAGGTAATAATATGGTACCTCGGTCAGTGGCTTAAGTTATCAGGGATAATTTAACGCTATACCTGTATACTACATTGAAAACGACATTAACGCGGGTAAAGCTAATTTACTGTATTTGTAATAATATGTACTTTTAGCAGATTGTATATTTAGATGTGTAATGGGCTATATTACTGACGAGTGATGACAGTATGTAAAAACAAGCGATATCGAGTCATAATACCATTACGCACGCGATACGTATGGTATTTTTTGCCGCACTAGTGTAAGTAAAATACTTGCATGTCAGTTAAATAACCCATTACAGGCCGGTATACATATATCGAAAGTAGCTATTTTGTAGTGGGTATGGCAAAAAGTATTAAATCTAATAATTTGTAGACACATTTTAGCATAGATCTAATTGCAAGTTCCCTCCCCTTTTCATTCTTAAGAGTATTTTCTACCTGATGAAGCTCTGGCCACTAAACTCTTCACCTCAAATACTTTCCCCTCGCCAAAAAACTGTTACCGCTCTCCCGACGTTATTTTTAAAATTCAGATGAACGCCAAATGAAAGACCGAGAATCACACTACAGATCCTAAATGCGAGAAATTGCAAAAAAAAAATACCTGGAAAAACTTACCACTTTATTATCTTTCACACGTAGCCAAAACTTAAAAAAAAATTCGTCTGTAGGATCTTTAGTGTGATTCTTGGTCCTTCATTTGACGTTTATAGTTTACCCGAACCCTTTAGCTTTAAAAAGAGCGTCGGGAGAGCGTCGGCTGTTTTCAGGCGACGGGAAAGGATTTGAGATGAAGAGGGCAGGAGTAACTTCCAGAAGAGAAACTCTTAATCTAAATCGAACATGTCAGGATAAGGGACCGTGGATCAGGACGCGCATGGTAGGGGACTCGGTAGAGGACTTGTGAGAATTAAAGCAGAAAAAGCTGGAGAGGAAACGTCAACTTATCGGAAGGATACTGTATTCTGACATAAAAATAATTTCTTTCGATTAAGTTTACTGAAGCAGTGGTTCGTACTGTTCGCCACTGTTTCGATCACACACAAACACAACTTTAATATATATGACGTGTACTCATTTATTTTGTGAAGTGAACTGTGCAATATTAATTGCGTTAAGTCATTATTTAATAGGTAGCGTATATTTTTTAATTATTCGTGGCATAAGTACATCTCTTTCTTTACGCGTGTTGTGTTCTATGAAGAATTAAAAGCCACTTCTACATCTTTCTACTACAAATACATATATGCCAGGTATAGGTACCAGTTATGCAACATATTTGATTTTTGGTTGGAATTCTGCACGCAATTCAAATAAGTATAACCGATGCTGACAAGTAATAGTGCAAGAAGAAATAACTTATTATTTTTTGTCAGTCAGTTCATTGAGGGCAGCCAGCCTGATATTTACTCTATAATATGATTTTTTATAAATTTTTGTTTTCATTTGTGATTATTTTCGAGATTTTTAATATAAAAAATCTTGTTATTCTGAAGATGGACTAAGTTCCGAAAGCGCTTAATAAATGAATTTAAAAAACTTTTGGAAAGGATTTCTTCCTATTTTTATTTTTATCTTGATTATTCCAAATGTATGTGCGTAATCGAATAGTAATAACTGTTTTGTTTTTTCTTAATTGAGATGTTTTGTCAACAGTGCACGGGCATGACGGTAAAAAACAAACAAAAATCTTATTTACGAACCCCGTAACAGCCGACTTACTCTTGTTTGAAAAAAAAACTCAGTTAGGTACCTGATTATAATAAAAATGATTGATGTAAAGGTGGGTACCTACTACAATATTATCTGGGAATGCACCAACTGTACCTGCAAAATAAAAACCTTCTTTGAAACAAATGATAATGCAATTAAATTAAATATTGTGGGATGTGAAATATTGGTTTTATTTATTTACATAATTTTTTATTAGTAATATTTTTTGTAAAAAAATATTTGTGTCGCGACATTCGGAGAAAATATAACTTGTTATGCAATAGGTACTCAAAAGTTACAAAATAAAATTTAGTTTACTTATAAAACCGTTTAGTTACACTACACACTCTAGAAGTGAAACTTAGTCACTTATGTAAAATCCGCATTTAAATTGTTACAAATTGACATTTACAGAATTTTGCATTCGTGTTTAAAAAATCCATTGAAAATGACGTAACAATATGATGCAACAATGGAAAAATTCATTTTTCAAACCATATGTCACCGTCAGGACTCTAACCCGAAACTTCCACATAGGTTTAAAAAATGATTTTTTCCATTGTTGCATCATATTGTTACGTCATTTTCAATGGGTGTTTTAAACACGAATGCAAACTTTGCATTCATTTATATATTTTAATAATTGCGATACTTTAATCGTACGAACAATTTTCTGTATTTACAGAATAATATATTATGATTTGTTTTTTGTTGACGTGTAACCTTTAGCGTTAAATATTTAACGCAAATGTTAAACGGCCCAAGCTCATATAAGAAATTACACTTCAAGAATAATAAGTCTTCTATGAGAAAACTAATGAAATAAGCAGTCAAATTGTAACATAATTTACTTATACTTTGATTTTTAATATGGACAGTGAAATTATGATTTACTAATGATAATTTTGCAACTTTTCCTTATAATATTATAGGTAATATAACTTCTTCTATAATTTACCTACCTTAAAATTTAAATGTTGACGAACTTATGTTTCAACAGCAATATAGTTAATTTTAGGAAGTGAGTGAGTGAAAACCTGCAAACAGAGATATATTAATTAGATTTGCGTATTATTATTGTTGTTGTAAGGGATTAATTATCGCTTGTAAATATACCAGATGTTACTCCCATTGTGAAAAATGTTAACGTTTTATATCAAGTGCCATTCTGATTTCATGAGCTTGTTTACTTTTTTGTTAAGTGTCAATTGAAATTGTATTTAAATTTAAACGTATCACGCACATTCCCGACCGGGAAGACTTTTGTATTATTTTAAATTATTATTTTTTTTTAATTTATTTTGCAATATGTTTTCTAATCAACATTATATAGAATTTATAGATTTTCAATAAATATTTTACAACATCTCACATGAAGAAATGTTCAAAATATTTTAAAAAATCGAAAAAACCGTAACTGCAGTATATATGCTGAATATTGAAATAGTTAGGTAAGTATTTGAACTAGGTCTCTACACGCGGTAAAAGCAGAAACCATGTGCATTTGCAGATTTCCAAGAATTTCCTATAGTAGCTTTTTAATATGTATAATTTTATTATTATACAGTGTGTCCACAGACTCATCCTCAACATGGGGATCTCCGTTGTTATGGGAGATAGAGATTTGGTTAAATGAGACAAAATGTGCAGAATCTCCAGTACTACTACCCTGCGTAATCAAACTTTCCATATTTTGCTTGGTTCGCGACCGACAGTTGAAAAACGAGATTTACCCATTTTCGTTTTTTGTTTATAACTCGCTTATTAAGTAAGTTAGAAAAAAAATATTTTCACTTTCTTAAGGCCGTTTTTTATGAAGATTTCAAATCTCTTTTCATATTTTTATTTACTTTTATAGTTTTAGAGATACTTGTATTAACTTTGTTTTTTTAAATACACGTCAAAGATGGCCATGACACCATTCGAAAGAGATTTTTTTTCTCTTTAATTTGATATGAGGGTTGATGGATTTATTTTCAAAAATAACAGAGTTATATGTAAAACACTGATTTTTAATAGTAGGCTATGCTATTGTAACAATGAAAAATAAGCGATTTTCAACAATTGATCGTAAAACAGTAGTTTTGTCTTCTTGACTTATTCGCGTTGACTTGGTAAACGGCTTTTAAATGATCCATAGTTTATTAAATTTACTCGTAAGTTTCTGTAAATAGACGAATGAGGTTGTCTTCATTCTGGATACTGATCGAAGTACATTTCTGCAGCTCTGGTCAAATTTTTGTGACATAGAATGTAACAATGTAACATGTAACATTGTTACAAAATGGTTCCATGATAACAAAAGTAAATTTAATAAATCACTTAGTAAACTGACAAATTAGCAACAAACTACACTTTGACAGCTAAGACAAAACAGCTGTTTACTAAACCAATGCGAATTTCAACTGTTTGCTAAGCCTTCTGTTGTTTTATCAATTAATTTAGCATAGCCTACTACTAAAAATCAGTGTTTTACGTATAACTCTGTTATTTTTGAAAATAAATCCATCAACCCTCATATCAAATTAAAGAGAAAAAAAATCTCTTTCGAATGGTGTCATGGCCATCTTTGACGTGTATTTAAAAAAACAAAGTTAATACAAGTATCTCTAAAACTATAAAAGTAAATAAAAATATGAAAAGAGATTTGAAATCTTCATAAAAAACGGCCATAAGAAAGTGAAAATATTTTTTTTATAACTTACTTAATAAGCGAGTTATAAACAAAAAACGAAAATGGGTAAATCTCGTTTTTCAACTGTCGGTCGCGAACCAAGCAAAATATGGAAAGTTTGACTACGCAAGGTAGTAGTACTGGAGATTCTGCACATTTTGTCTCATTTAACCAAATCTCTATCTCCCATAACAACGGAGATCCCCATGTTGAGGATGAGTCTGTGGACACACTGTATATGTTGTTATGTTGTTATCCACAAGTTACCAACATTTCTTATCATTTTCATTATTTTATTGTGTAAAAAATGTCGGTAAATTAGATTTTAAGACCAACGCAGCTACGTCTTGTAGCACGAGTTTGCGATTTAAGTCGCTTGGATATTATTTAGTTCGTGGCAACGATCGTTTAAATTTTGACCTTCTATCTCTTTAGTCTACTACGATATGCCGCCTAACATTTGATTCGAAAAAATCCAGAAAAGGTAATTTACTGATGAACGAAAATTCGGGGTTGATGCAACTCAGCGTATGTTTAGTATACTGTTAATATATTATCTCCCCCCCGCGAGAAATTCTCCCCCTGCGAAGCAAAGTCGGGCTTAAAATCACTTGGATATAGTTTGCACTAACGGTGTCACAAAAATAAAGTCAATCCAACCTATTTATATGATGTTTATAACCCTACGTTTTGGCATTTGCATTAACGGTGTCACAAAGCGCGCAGGAAACGCACTTTAAAATTGACATATCTTTTTTATTTCTCAACCGATTTAAATGAAACAAACACTAAATGTTATAGCCCAAGCTTATCTCAATACATCACTGAAAACCACATCCAAATTGGTTCAGTCATTGCGGAGATTAGCGTGCACAAACAGACAGGCAAACAAAAAGAGCGTTTACGATTTTATCTTATATGTATAGATTTATTACTTCATACGCACCTAATTTACAATATTATGAATAAGGCACGAAATCCTTTGCGATTTTTATAATTATGTAAAACAAAATTTGACTTTAAAGCACTACAGGTGCTATATTAGTCTGTGAAAGAAAATATTCGAGTTTGAAGTAGAATAAATCGTGCGAGCGAAAGAAAATATTCGAAAATGAAGTAGAATAAATCGTGATCATTTAAGGAACTGCAGTCGTCACCTGTTTAGTATCAGTACTATATCAGTGATTAAATCACGGTGAAATATTGGCCGACTCTAACATTTTGAAAAATACAATCTGTGTTCACGGTTACACTTTAAAATGACTAATATTTAAAAAGAACAGTCACGAATCACATTGCAATCGAAAATTAACAGTTTTGCTCATTAGAACAACTATAGAGATCATAAAATGTGTATCCCCCCTCAACTTAATTTCTGGCCACGCCACTTTTAGGAGTATAGTTCAATATTATTTAGTAGGTACCCTTTTATCGTTTATTTTCCAAGTGGTTTCTTTATTCATCCCTATAATATGTAATAATGTAATATACTATAACATCCGTTAGAGTACTCGAAAAGGTCACCTTACGTTAATTTTAACATTAATAATATAATCTGAGGTGAAATAGTAACGTATTTTAATATAAAGAATATCCGGTTCTAAAATATTACACTAATTGAAAACATATTTTTCAAGAATCGGCACTTGAAAATTTTGAAAATATTAGTTTGTTTATGAAAGGCAAATAATGTGGACAATGTACCAGATTGGTAGGAATGATTACCATTTCTTATTTGCCAATAATAAATTGTTATTGTAAGAAATCTTACATGCATGAATCTTGTGTATATCGGTGCAAGTACCAGGTTTACTGTATGCGTACACAGTTTACAGGTCTGGACTAAACAAAACTTAAAAAAAATAAAGAAGTGCAGCTTGCCAACAGTTTGTGCAGGTGTCATTTGCCATATAACGATTTTTATGATTTGTCAATTCAATTCTTTTTTCCATTTTCCATTTATTTGTAATTGTTAGTTTTTTGTGAAAAAAGCCAAACTTTCATAAGCCAGACCGTGTAGATGTGACCGAGAATGTTAAACATTACTTGCAAAACTTTGATGTCAATTATTTTAAGTATTGAGTGTTAAAGAAGTAAAATTTTATTTGTATAAATAAATAACCGCATAAAACTGATGTACACAATACTTTTTTTCATCCTTTTCAATAATAATACCTACGGTCGAACTGTATAAAAGCCGCCCGGCAAACAGTGATTCTAATCAGCGAATTTAAAACGAAAGTTTGTAAAGTGGGAAAAGCTATAACAAGTTCGATCGGCGAACGTTGACGGCCGAGCTGAATGACGGCCATCGGGCAGACAGTGCATGTATGTTGTTTGTACTACACACTAGAGAAGTGAAACTTACTTATGCAAAATCTACATCTTAAATGTTAAAAATTGACATATGCCATGTTTACGCGAAGGCGTTACGAGTTCCTCGGCTACCATTTATTAGTATACCCTAAGGTATCATCATACCAAATTTGGTGCTTTGATCCGCCAGGTATCGGTAGTCTTGAAATACAGTTCTAATGGTACCTCACTATTTGTAGTAGTTTTTAAGAGCGTTTATGAGGGCTTGAGAATAGCCGAGCGTGTATCAATGCTGTTGTTTACATGGCGTTGCTATGACGTTCCTTTATTACAAGTCCCCAGTTCCCGGGTTCTAGCCCGAGAGCTGGTAAAAGTGTCAATTGGATTTTCAATTTATTATTAAAAAAAATAATGAATTGAAAATATGAATTGGTGCTAGGTCCAAATAACCTTAGCTGTTGGTAGTCTTTAAAACACACAAGAGCGTTTATGCGCGTTGAGAATTTTTGAACAGGTTAGTCATTATCATCTGTCAAATGTCAAAATACATTTGACGTTTGTGATACTCGTCGTTCTAATAAGAATTAAGTAAATAATCTGATTTGGTGAACTTCGTTTTAGCTGGAACCATGGAAAGTTTTGGTTCGGTCTAGTTTTATTCCCAGAATTTCTTCCCGACATGCGCCGTAACATTGGTTAAAGGTTTACGTACAGTCCTTAACTCAGTTTAGATGTGTTAACTTAACACTTTTTCTAAGGCTTAACGACACTAAGAAAAGTGATGTTAAGGTGCGTTTAGGTTTATGCGTAAGTACGAAAATTTATGTTAAGGTAGTTGTCGTGCTATGGGCATAGTGTCAGAAAATTCTAAATTTTCGTATACTCATTAAGGATACTATAATACAAATACCATTAAAATTTGAAGTTGATTGACCATCTCTAACTCGAGATAAACTTAATTAAAGTTCGAATAATTAACACGGAGAGCATAGAAAAGGTTGTGTTTTTGACAAGTTTTTAATTTAAAAAAAAAGTAACAGTCAGAAATTTTCAAAAAACTAACTGTTCATGGATGTTTTTGTTCTGAGTTTAAAAAAGAAAATCCAAAAATTATTTTTATTGTTGAGATATAATAACGCAAAGTTCACCAATTTATGAGAAAAGATTGACATTTTTATATAATCCAAGCGAACAAACTAAGTGAAATATGTGTTACTTTGTGAACAACAGTTTAGGTACAATCTCTAACAAAATTTTTTTACATTTAACACTATACTTATTTATTGTTTTACAGCGTATTATGAACGAAACTTTTGGATGTTATTGTAGCACGACAACTACCCTTTACTCTTTGCGTAAACATGGTAATAATTATTAATAACGTATATTTGATTTTCGTTGGCATGGTTATACAGTTTACAATTAAATATTTAACGCAAACGCTAAACGGTCCGAACTCGAATAAGAAATTTCACTTCAATTTCAATTCAACCCTGTACACTGTACACTGATAAATTCACGTACAATTACTTTCTGTATAATATAATGTAATATTAATATGTGTATAATATAGGTACTTGAGGCGTTGTAATAATAATAGAACGTTGTAAATTTAACCACGCGTATCAAACTTGTTATAATAATACACTGAAGTTTTTTTTTAAATTTAAAATTTAACAAAATATAATAAGTATATGTATAACAACACTTTTTCATCCGTGTAATAAAAATATTAAGGAGTAACATACCAAATAATTCAAAATTCAAATTTATCAAAAACAAACCTTACTAATTACCTATTTATATTTAAGTCCCTTTCGCTATATACAATATACATTATACGTCATATAAGTTTATAGTTCTTAGATTTAATTTTTGAAGTCATCTAGTCCTCAAGAAATTGAGAAGAACACACTTTGTTACATTTTTTTATTGTTGAAGTGTAAGTACTTTTTAACACGCTTATATTAGCTTCACCTGTATGTTTGCATGCTTGCTTGCGGGCTTGTGTGCTTGCTTGTTTGTCAGTTTGTAACCGACTTCTTTGAACTTGATTTTGACCAACTTTGAACGGTCAGATTTAGTTTAAACTTTGCACACTTATCAAGAACCGACGACAATACAATAATTCCATAAGTTTGTCCCATTATCCTGACCAGGATCTCCAGGACTAAAAAGCAAAAATAAATTATAATTTAAAAAAACTAAAAAACTTGCTTTAATGAACTAAAAAGTAAAAAATAATTAATTTTATTGTAAAAAAGCGTGGGGTGCTTTGTATCATATTTTCATACTACCCCACGCTTTTTTACAATAAAATTAATTATTTTTTACTTTGTAGTTCATTAAAGCGTGTTTTTTAGTTTTTTTAAATTATAATTTATTAATGTTATGTTTGTTCTTTTCTGTAGATATATTTAACAGGATTATCAAAAATCGCGCATTGCCAATGATTTGCGTTTCAGTTAAACTGTTAAAGGATAGCTAGTCAATCGTCGTTATTGTAGTTCGAATATTACCGTTACAGTTTGCTATATTGGAAAACCTAAGATTTCCTAATAGCAATATTTTTCGATAAAGTTCGAAAAATTTTGCAATTTCGGATTTGTATTAACATTAGACGTGGTCGTTATTTCACGTCACTAGTTACAATAACTAGCTACGCGGTATGTAACCGAATCACTAGTTTCGAGTTACATTACAAGTAGTGATTTTTGCAAATGCGTTACTAAGCGAGAGCCGGTGACAGTGACACGAATAAATCCGAAGTAACCCGAACACGCACATGCCGTGATTTAAGTGTATAGCTACAAACACTTAGATAGTGATTTAATGTATTTTAGTTTCGTCTCGTTTCGTGTGTAACTGTATAGTTGGTAACTGGTGGAGGTATTTATGCAAGCAATCACAGTAGCTGAATAAAAATAACTAGTTACAAAAATCACTAGTTTTGAAACAGGTGACGCCGACCAAGTCACTGGTTTCGTTACGTTTCTTGAAAATAACGTAACGACCCACGTCTAATTAACATTGTGCAGTTAGGAAAATATAATATTGTACCAATGTCAGAAATCTGACTTTGCCTGATTAAAGTCAGTGTCTAATAATATAAGTTTAGGTATTGTCAAAAAATAGTCAAAATTGATTTTCAAGACTTTTATTCAAATCCTCCATCGAAAAAAGAGGACCAATAATTATAAAATAAAAAAAAATTGGGCCGCAAAATTCAATTCACTTTCTTATATTTACCTATATTTTAAAAATTCTTGTACATCAAACAGAGCATGTTGTTTATCAGTTTATCTCAGCGGTAATTTCTGTTTTTAGAATGTCATCAATTTCTAAGTTTTTGCAATTCTTGATTCGAATATAAGGAGCAAACCACTTAGCTCTTTGTTTCTATTTTATTAAAGGTTGAAGTACTCAATTTCAAATTTTACTAATTTCTCAAGCGTTTTGCTTTAATTTTATAGAAAATAAGAACAGAATATTAAAACAATCTGGCTTTGTTTAAAACCATTAATTACTTAGTACATTTAGATTGTCCCGGCTGCATGCTAGAAAAAGCCCAAGATTATACAAGATTTCTTGGACTTTACGCGCGTTGTGCTTTTATAAGCTATCTCAGATTTTCTGACACAACGAATTTTAATGGTAAGTAGGTACTTAACATTTAAATTTATTGTCTTTTCTATGGGTTTATTTGGCCATCTTCGTTCTGAGTTGTGCCTTCTTAATTAAAGTTTTAAATTATGCCGTTTATAAACATATTCATACTATTGTGCAACCGACATTAAATTTTGCACATAATATAATAAAGACATGAGTGTGTGAAGGCGTACTAATTGATAAACATATGAAAAGTCTAAATATGGCGATGTTAAATGTTTTCCACTTATCTGATATAGTGATATACTGTATTATAAATGTATGTGTGCTATATGTGTGTATGTTATCTATGACCAACGGGCAAGGCCGTTTATGTTGAGTTTTCGATCTTTTTTCAGATAGATTTTTTACTTCCCATTGGAAGTTATTGTAATGAGTCCGAAAATCGAAATCAAAATGTATAACAAATTTTTATGTTTCAAGGTCACTACACTATTTTTAAAAATATGTCTGTGTGTGTGTGTGTGTGTACGTATGTACGTACGTACGTATGTGGTCATTTCTTTCTAAGACGAAATCTCGAGAATGAAAAATGATATCGACTACTTTAGGGTGCCAATCAACGTGTATTAACGTAAATATGATCTGAAAGAAATTTTTTCAAAATCGTTTCAGCCGTTCATTTTTCTTAACCAAATAGACTTAAAAAAATAGATTTTACACAATATCTCGCGAATAAAAAATTATATCGACTTCGTAAGGGTGTCAATCGAGGCGTGTTAACGTCATTTTGATCCGAAAGAAATTTTATCAAAATCGGCCAAATCGTTTTTTTGTTTAAAGAAAAAGACTGCCAATAGTGGATTTTACAAGAAATCTCGCGAAAAAAAATGATATAGACTTTGTTAGGGTGCAAATAGAAGCATATTAACATCAACAAGACCCGAAAGAAATTTTATCAAAATCGATCAAGCCGTTTTTTCTTTATTTCAATAAAACGACTGCAAAAAAGTAGATTTTATATGAAATATCGTCCAAAAAAATGTTATCAAATTCGTTAAGGTGTCTATCAAAGCATATTAACGTCACCATGATCCGACATAAATTTTATAAAAATCGGTCCAGCCGTTTTTTAATTTATTGTTAAAAATAAATAATAATTATGTTTAATGATTAAAATGATTTATGGGGGCAACAATCCATTTCGGGAGTGATAGTTGCCCGATTTTTTTTGATCTACTACTTATATTCCAAAATCACAACCTATGGTTAATACTTAGTAATACCTACTCTGACAAGACACAAAAAGAAATTTTCGCTTACGTTACCTCATAAAATCAAAAGTTTATTCATCGACTTTTATTTTTCAAACACAGCACGTTTATCACATGTGACTATAACGTTCAGAATGGGAGGAGGAGAGGTGTATTCTTCGTTTTAAAGCAATACGCGGTCGATCGTATTTTGTTTACAAGTGTCAAATTGGATACACGGGGATCTATCCTCCTGGGGCAACTATCCCAATTTTACCCTATGTACTACTTATGCATATTTTCTCCACAGTGGAGAAACTGAAGGCGGAAACTGGAGGTTGTAACGGTTTAGGGTTCTCTGTTTTCACTGTCTTACACAGCTATAATTTCAAATATCGTTTGTGTGTTTTTTACCTCCAGATAGCCCATTAATCTGAGTGTACTTTAGTGTCAGGCCTCTGTAAGACCTGATACTGGTTCGAGTCCCGACAGTGGCGTTTGATTTTTTCTTAGATATAGCCAACCAATCAGAGCAGCCGCAGCGCTGCCTGATATTATTTACTATACGTTATTTTAGATATATAAGGATGTAGACATAAGGAAGAAACAAAATCGTTATGATTTAATTATTTGTAGCCGTCTACCGTCACTCAAAAATCTTGTGGTATTCTGACAGTTCGGCCGCGACGCTGCTTGTCAAACTGTGTAACTATATAAGTATTCACGAACATGCGTTCCAGATGCAGAATTATATATCGCTAACTAGGATCACAGGTCACTGTTTGTCTGACTGCGTTCATGCGATATAATTTTGCCTATTTTATGTAATCGCAAACTTGATTCACAACATTTTTCTATTTTTCGTACCAATAAAGGAAAAAGCGTTGCCCATCACATATCATGAGATATCGCGACAACGTGTCAAAATATACATTTTCAATCTAAATAAACTCATAATCAAGAGGCCGCATATAATTTCGAGTTTATTTAGATTTAAAATAATTATTACGTTCCTGAATGAATTTGCTCTAACTCGTCGTGTAGTAGGGAAGTATTTTTAGCCTTGAAGCATTTTGTTGACGGTGTTGCATTTGTATATTTTTTCATTTCAGTGAATGAACAAGATTAGTAAGTCGTCATTAATATTTTTTTTTATTTTAACACAAATGCTACATACGTGGTTTTGGTTTTTGGGTACAGATATTCAGATACAGGTCAATTGTCTGTCGCTGTCAACTGGTTGAAGTGAGCTCAACAACATGTTGTAATATGTTCATTGTCAGATATAAATGATAATAAAAATGAGTTAAAAATGAACTATTGTTCTAACAGTATGCCTATACTGCAATATAATATAAATCATATATCCCCGGCAAGCATTTAGAGATAGAAAACTGCAGCATTAGATGAAAGCCACACGGATTTGTTCTACTACCGTAATGCATCATTAAGAATAATCAAGGTCACATAATGGAAACAGTGAGAAGGAAGAAGAGGGAAACCGAAACTAATACTGAAGAAAATCTTAGAAAAAAATTAAAGATACTAGTAAAAAATCTTTCTTTTGTATCCCTGCCATTTTTTCACAATTGGTTTTTCCTTTTCTTCTTTTTCATTTTTCAACTCCCGTAGGCTTTCATATTCATATTTTTTCAAAAGCTTGCTTTCACACTATTACCAATATTTTGTCACTGCAGTTATTTTCATCCCAATTGATGTCGATTTCTTTTTTAATTTTTCTTCACTGTAGTCTTTATTATTTTGTAGAATGTCTTCATTTGTTCGGTAAAAGAAGTACCCAAGTCAGCATTTTTTTATCAAAACCTAAATTTTGTCTTACTGTTTAAATCATTTGCTCTTTCAGCAATTACTTTCATATGGTTGGTAAATTGCGAATACCACCAGCCAAACGTCCCACAAGTAATTATATTGGAAATTAAATAAGCATCTTTTTTAAAAGACTTGTAATCCAAAAAATTAGACATTTTGGAAGAAAAGAGTTGTATTGTTTAATCGATAATAGATTAATTTCACATTTCTTTGTGCATTCTTTGCGTCAACATTTTTTTACACTGCATTGTCGATGCAACATTGTTTTTTTTTTATTTAAATCAAAAAAGACAAAACAAACAAAAACAAAAATTGTGCATCAACTCGTTGAGTTATTGGCACTGTAGTACAATACTAATTGTAACAATATTGAAGAATCGTGAATAATAAAATTAGTTAATTAAATGGAGGGTTTTGAAACGGATATTGGAGCGAGTTGTGGAAGGGGGACTCTGGTAAGTAATAAGGTGAGTAATTATATTTTGTATGTTATGTTGGTTGCGTTTAAAAATCTGAATAATTTTACTATATTTGTTTTTTGTTATGGTTTCTAAATTCTAAGCGGTACTCTCGGGAAAATAGTAAAATTCAGTATTTGAATTCTAAAGCTCGTTCTGATCAGACGTAGATTTATTGACGTCTTGATTACCTATCATTAACACATTTATCGTGCTGTATTTAATTTTTTATAAAGATAATATTTATCATTAATTCTTTAAAACTTGGTAATATTTACTGAATTTGCGGACAGTTCGCAAACCCAATTTACTATTCTAACAACAAATTTTTGTTTAGATTTCTACGTTTCTTTTGTCTCTCCTTAATCACTTGGAGTACGTCTGCACCTATCGGTGTTCTATACATAATAATATTATGTGGAGTCGCAGTAGTGTGAATGTATGTATGTATAGTGTCACTTTTCAAATACACTCGTGTATGACTCACTTCGGGGGCATTGTTCAAGTGCCTACCATTGTTTACTGCCTTCGTACATCTCGTTTCAGGAGAAGCTTTACCTTTGTTTACTGATATCTACCAGGGATGGGCTATTTAGTCCTATTCTTAGCCATCAATCACTGCTGTTAATTAAGATTCACCAAAACACTGCACAAATAACTGAAATTTGAAATATGACAAATTACTTTAAAATCTACTCAATTTTACACGACTTTCACCACAACACTACTATTATTTCGACGATGGAGAATTTAAATAAGTATACGTACATTCGGCGCAAGTTGCCATTTTTTTAACTTCCTGCAAAGAAAATTGTAAATTTTCAAAATAATAATCGAGATTTCAACAGATCTCGACGTTTCGAGGTCCTAGGAAGTTATTCTGACTATTTCCAAGTGGATAGCTGTATGTATGTGTGTATGTAGGTATGTAAATCTTGAATAACATAACTTTTAAATGGATTGACCGATTGAGATCGGGATTATGGCATTCAGAAGAGTTTAATTATTAATTGTTTAATATTATTATATTTGAAAAAAATTGGAATAAAAAGGAGAAAAAAGTAGGTAAGGAATTTAAAAAAAATTGTGTTTTAAAGACCACCAACAGCCTAGCACCAATTCATATTTTCAATTTAATATTTTTTTTTTATAATTAATTGAAAATCCAATTGACACTTTTACCAGCTCTCGGGCCAGAACCCGAGAATTGGGGACTTGTAATAGAGGAACCATGGCAACAGCATTGCTACACGCTCGGCTATTCTCAAGCCCTGTAAGGAATTTTAACTGAAGCGAAACATGCAAAATCATAGAATCGAATAATTATTAGAAATAATAGATCCTATCTTATTAATCGAGCTAATCTTGTATCTATATAAGTATTATGTAATTTTTTCTCGAAAACGGCTAACGATTTTGATAAAATTTACGAAAAGGGGTTTTGGGGGCAAAAAATTGATCTAGCTATACTCTTAGTCATCACGTGTACCTACTTAACAGCATTTTTCATTTTTTCAAATGTAAATGCAAGTATATATATTATAAAATTAAAAAGTATAAAAAATGGCTCGAAAACAGTTTATTAAATAAAATATCTACGGATTTTATCAGACCTAACTTTAAACAAAGATGCGCTACTAAAACTTAACGAGAGAGCCCATAAAAACATATCGAACATTTTCTTCAAATAGTAATGCAACCTGACGAACTAACAATTGTGAAACATTTTTAAAATAGAGTGTGATATTGATGTGCATTTGGTCATTATTTATGGATAATACCAAAATTAGACAGCGGGAAGTTTCAGAGATGGCCGCAGGGTCAACCGTTTTTCAATTTTTTTATTCAACAATTATTGTGGTGTTCATATATATCTACTTTCGAAATTACCCGTAATTCGACGCAACTTTACTGGAGCCACTTAAGGTAAATCTGGTGACAGGGTTTCCATCTTTTAAACCTAACACGCAGAATTTTTCTTTCAATCTGACATCGACGCTCCGTTCGGTATTGTGGTTTGGATAACATAAAAGTGATAATACTATAGAATTGTCAATCAACACTTCAACAGAATGAAATAACTCAAACATTTCCTTAGAATGAACGATGTTAGACTATGGAAGTTGATCTCAAAATACCTACTAAAGTATTAACTACTATAAGTAGAAGAAAACTAGGAGAAGCCCGTTGCGAAGCAAACAGAACATCCACGAAGACAGTCAGCGCCGGATTATACTATTCAGTTGAAAAATGTCGAATGATAGAAATTATTACTGGAATTAATAAATGGAAAAGGAAAAAGATTGTTATGTTACATAAAAACTTCTTTTTTTGCGGATCGATAAGTTTTGAATCGACCTAAATTTATACACAACCTTCTTTGTAATAATATAAAAAAAATATTTATTTAATAGTTTACAACTCATTATCAAAAAGCATACATAATCTAAACTATGTAAGGCTTTCGCGGCCATCGTTTAATCTTGAAGAGTTTTTTGGGCTATTGGGCCGTCGTTTGTTCAAGTTTTTGGTTCTTGACGTTTCGCCAACACACGTGGTTGGCATTTTCAAAAGATGTTCTCCTTTCCGATGTACAATTACAAAAAATTATGTACAATTACAAAAATTATTCATCATTTTATTCATCGATTGAGAAATAAATATTCTAGTACCAGGCATGCTAAGTGAGATTAAAATGATCAAGTAAAGAAGATTATATAATATGATCTTGACGAGTTTTTTGGGCTTGTAATTGTACATCGGAAAGGAGAACCAAAAACTTGAACAAACGACGGCCTAATAGCCCAAAAAACTCGTCAAGATCATATATAATCTTCTTTACATGATCATTTTAATCTCACTTAGCATGCCTGGTACTAGAATATTTATTTCTCAATCGTTGAATAAAATGATGAATAATTTTTTCTGTCAACAATATATTTGATGATAGATATCTTTGGCATATATCGAATGTAATTGGTTCACGCTGTAGATGCGAAGGTGTTTTCATCTCATCCTTGACGTATAGGAAATTGTGCGCTATCTATGCTATTTCATATGATGCAGCAATATTGGTTGAAATCAGCGGGTGTCATTGTTAGTGCCTGTATTTACAACACACACACACACATACACATAACTGAGCCTTAGCGAGTTTAAATATCATTTGCCTACACGTTAAGGGGATGAAACAGTCTACTGTACACTGCTGCACAGATCAGGGGGTTTGGATATGTACATATATATTATATACAATATTGGACATTATTGTGGTGTGTTAATGGCACATCTTTTATGTGATGAAATTACAAAACGCGGGAGGGTGGCAACGGCGTTGTTATGCTTTTAAAAATATTTTTTATAAAAGCATTGCGTATTTGTTTTCAGTTTCAAATTGCAACATTGATTCTGTAGCTTTCAGTCTGTTCAAAACAGATAATTATTGCTAGAGGAGGTGGGTTTTTGTATGGGTATCCACAGTTTTTTTTCTTTACAAATGAGCGACAGTTATTTCGAACTTGATGAATTTAGTTGCAATGCTTTTGATCTTGCGAACATGTTGTGGAATTTTTCAGCCAATAACTTTTCTCATACATATGAAATAACCGGAAATAACTATAGTGTAAACGCACGTACTAAAATCGTGACGTCACAACTAGTTCGGCAATTTCCGTTGTGTTTAAAGACGTTATCGACACGTTAATTTTCAACTTAGATAAAATATAATAATGATAAATAAATTTTATTTTAATAAAAAAATATTGATAAATACACACTTGAATCGATCTAGCATGATAAAAAAAACCAATCAAGTGCATGTGGAACTCGCGCTACGAGGGTTCCGTACCGTTACACCAAATTTCTGGCGGGGATGATTTTTCACATCTGCCAGGCGTCCCACGACGGCTCACATTCTTTTGTATGGGGACCCCCCTCAATTTATTATTTGTTAGGATATCCGTCATAATAACACATATTCTGTGAAAATTTCAACCAGCTACGCGCTGTTACGGTTCCAAAGATACAGCATTTTTTTTGTGTGGGGACCCCCTTTAATTTTTACTTTTTGTGATTTTAGGTTTTTTTCCCTTTACTTGTGCTGCGAGACCTTGCTTTTTGCCAAATTTCATAATTCTAGGTCAACGGTAAGTACACTATATAGGTTTTTATGAGTGAGTTTGCGAGTATCAAAATAGGTGACAAAATGGCCGTATCTTTTGATTGGGTTGACTTAGAAGCTTGCATTTTTTACACCTCCACCTTAGTATTTAATATTAATTTTAACTTGATATCTCTATCCGTTCCTGAGAAAATGGGTCTTGACAGACGGACACCCAGACAGACAGACAGACAGATGGACGAACGAGTGATCCTATAAGGGTTTTTTCCTATTGAGGTACGGAACCCTAAAAGTGAAATATCTTTGTATTACCAAGATTCCAGGGTTTCATGATTGGTGAAAAAATTATGAAACAAATTTTGTAACATTTAGTGGACAAAGTAGGAAATAAGGAAGAATACCTACGTTATAAAATGTGAGTAATTATGATTTGATAAAAAATTATCGGAAAAAACCAATCATTTTTGCTATGTGATGATTAGCTAGAATCGGGTAATTATCAGTTTAAGCTCTCAGAATAGAAAACTCGGAAACCCATCATCATGGCTAAATAAATTATAAAAAAATCTTGTTAAAGTGGTAACGAAAGTTTGAAGATAAGTATACGTTTATAGCCGAATTCATGTAAGGAGGGATTTCCTTGACATTTGTCTGAAATAAATAGTTGCGAAAACTAATATGTACAATCAATATACTTAATCGACCATGTAGCTAAAATTATTCCGAATCTCTCGATCACAAATCTAACGCTATGTATTTATACACACCCTCGTCTGTATAGGTACTTAAATTATTATCAAGCAAATTATTATTAAACTATAAACACTACAATCCACTCAATCTAAACATCAAAAATCCAATAATTATGTTGAAAAATAGGTTACTTATATTAAAAAATTCTCGTTATTTGAGAAATGATGAACGAATGAATAGAATGTAGAATTTCCAGAAGCTCACTATAAAACAAATGCAGTAATAGAAGAAAAATAGTAGAATTCTCACACTCTCAACGACGAACTGAGACAGCCCTAACCAGATTAAGAATCGGACACACATCTATCACCCACAGGCACATCTTGAACAAGGATCCTCCTCCAATATGCGATACCTGCAATGAACAAATTACAGTTGAACACATACTAACTACTTGTACTAAATACAACCAAGAACGGATAATTTCTAACCTACCAGCCACACTAAAGAATATTCTTAAGGACGACGAAGGCACCATCACGAAGGTTCAACAATTTCTTGAACTTACGAACCTAAAATTCAAAATATGATCAAGTTAATCAAGACAAGCTAAAATAAATATAAAATTAATAATAAAACAAAAATACTTACCTTTATACTTACCAATTATCATAGATACGTACCTTACTATAAGTTCTCAATATTCTGTATTTTGTATTCTTAACTATTCATATGAGTATGTGGTTATGCGGATGACTGCTGTATGCGTATACTCTCTTTGTGTATGCATTCGCGTATGCATAAGTATGCGCATCCACTGCGGTGCTTGATGCGCTGCATTCTCATACACTTCTACTCGCGCATATAGCCTTTGTAGCTGAGCGCCTGTTTCAAATAAAAAAAAAAAAAAACATGATGCGCTAAGAAATATACTTGATGAATGAAAAAGACGGAGGCGAAATTATAATAATCACTCGGCTTGTATTTGATTGTCCAATAACTGTTGTTAAATTAATAAATAATAATTAAAAGCACAAAAGCTCCTATTCAACAGCCATTCCGGTCGACAATTCGCTATAAATAGTCGATAAGTATGTGATGTAAGCAATGCATTGTCAGTCACATACTTGTGCACTTGTATTGGGTTACAAACAAGTCTGTCAGCACAAATAACAACCACAACAGAATGATCTGAATGAGACATTATAATTATATACCTACATCGCAGTTGTAGTACAGTGTTGTCACAACATACAGAAGCAAGACAAGGTACGCGTATTGCAACGAACAATATTATTGTTGCTTCCACTAAGATGATACTCACTCTGCATGTCAACAATGTGTAATAATAAACTAACATACAATATGTAACACATATAGTTACATATTATTTTGTGGCTTCGGGATAAAGTGGTTTCTCATTATAGGGTCTTTCAAGAAGGATGTCCTATCTTTCAACGCCAATAAAACAAAATGTGTGAATTAAATATTGTTTTTTTCAAATGAAACTTTTTAGACCCGTTTTTTCCCCGTTCGGTTACGCATGTCGAGGTCACGTCACGTTCAATCGAAGAATCGGGTACTTATATATTCCAACACTATTGCAGAACACTGCGTCATCCTAAACAGACAACTTTATTATATCGTAAATATTGGGATCCGTCAAATGAGCATCTGACATCTGGTGGTAGAAAATTGTACTCGGATCAGGAAAAAATGTACATGCTAACAGTGAAAATTTATCGTGAAATTATTAATTACAAAAATAAAGTAAGTAAAATAAACAAAAAGTTTATCGAAATTGGAATTCGCGACGTTTTCTAATATCATAGCATTAAACACTATCAGTAATCATTGCCTTGTAAAACTTACTTCACATCGAATTAATTTTAATGAAATGTGGAAAAACTGTATTTATGAATAAAAAAAATATTTTATATTAATAAGATGTTCAGGTTCTCATTATCATACTGTACTACAATAGTTAAATCACTGATGATTGACAAATTTAGCACTAACAATATCTATACAAATATTTTGAGGGTAGTATCTTACTTATTATAGGTAATATTATAAAAATGTTGTAATTATGTTTATATTGTTCACCTAACCTAGATTTTAAATTTCGTGGGGATTTTATTTTAATTTTGATGTTTTTAAGCAATATGCCGTAAAGATTACTACTTTTGACAACTCATTTTTCATGCATTTTTCTCGTTATATTTCCCACATTTGATAATATGCCCGACTTTGAGAATCCGTTCTCCTTCAACGAAATTTCTTTGTTTAGAATTCGTACCGGCCCAATCACAAATTGCATTTATATTGATCATTTCTTATCACTTTGAAAATCACAAAATTACACGCAATAGTATACCCCGTATGTGAAATTTTCCCCGATCTCCGCCATGTTTTTTAAGCTCTACTCATCTGACGGAACCCAATAGCAGTCACAACAGGATAAAACAGCGGCTTTTGTCTTCATTTCCAATATTTTCAGCATTTTTGTCATTTCACTTGTGAAGCAAATTTAACTTCTAATAGCAGGCTAGGTACAGGGTACTGTATAGCGTACTGTTACACATATTATGTAAGTAGCCTGTCAGATCTATACAACGGCCGTGGCCTTGTGGGAATAGACACCGGTTTATCATCTGTATTGTGTACAAGATCCCAGATTCGCACCCAGCTGGAGTAATATGAAGTATTAAATTTTTGGGATTTCTGTTTTGAAGAAAAAAACTTGTTATTGAATTTCACTTTACGGCCCGGCTCTCGTCATCGGCCTGTAATGGGTCAATTTTCTGAAAAGCAGCTATTTTATAGGGAGTAGGACAATAAATACCTATATTAGCCCAACAAACGTCAAATGTCAATAGCCGATACCTATTCTAAATTTTTTTTTATTCATTCACAGTATCTGCCGATAAATTTGGTACCCCCAGGACTACTCTGCTTATAGCTAGTTTCGGCATGGATTCTAACGAAAAATAGACATTTGAGTCATTATTGTATTCTATATGCTCACTGGATTACTTTTAATTTTATTTTACCAATAATCTGACATAAACCACTTTACTTTGTGACTAGTAGACTACAGATAATAATATAATACATGTATACATTTATAACAATAATAATATCATAATATCAACTGTTTCAAACCGCGGTACACCTATCCGAATCACAATTCTAATTTCAGAGCACTGCATGTGGGGATTGGGAGTTGTGAATTGTGATGTGATAAAGTTGAGAGTGTAACTCAGGGAAAACATCGCAGTAGTCAGAATCAACTGTCGAAAAGGCATGAAATCTACAGGAAACGAGTTATAATGACTACTTTTTCTGAAAGACAGGTACACGTAACTTCGCGATGGTACTGATACTGTTACCATAGTTTTATTAATGGTGACTATGATAACAGCACCGTCGCGATCTTCTTTCAGATATAACTCATAGTAATAAATAATTAGTATCTAATATTATGCAATGTAAAAAATTCACAGATTTCGCAATCCTTGCAACCATCGAGGACATTGGAAATGATAACAGCATATATGAAACATAATTAACTGTTTATTATACACACAATATTTATCAATGCACTGTTTAGTTTTGTCAGGAATAACCCTATTATTCTTCTGTTATATACGCGTTCACTTTTGCTTGATTACTTAACTTTTAAATGGATTTTTCTACAGTATTTATTAACATTTGCTCAAAAATAACACCACAGATCGTCGCAAATACCTCTCAATTAACTAGACATGATATAAAACACATTTCGAAAAAATTGCACTTGTTCAATTTTGCATGATTGCTCCTCACTTGATCGCGACACCGTTGTCTTTTGGCCTTGAACGAAAACTCGTAACTCTGCCCCCATATACGAACATAAACATTTCCAATGTTAATAGTGTTTTAATACAGTTTTATAAAGTTTTAGATTAATAGCGGTTGTATTGAAATAAAGACATATGCTGGGTTTATCGTACAATTTTATTTTTTAATCGCGCTGTTAAATACGGTTGCTATAGCAACGATCAACAATTTGCCAAAATGAAAACGCAGCAACCTATGAACACGTAGCAATAAAAATTTAACAGCGTGATTAAAAAAACAGCCTGTTAAAATTGTACGATAAACCCAGCATAAAAATAATTAATTACATAGAGAGCACAATGCCGCGTAGCTTCAAAATTTTGGCCCGGGGGTAAGAATTCTTGAAGCGTTCCTTTTTGGTCAATAAATAAAAACTTATATAGGTAGGTACTAGGTAGTAGGTAGGGTTTCCGACTCCATGTGGAGCTTAACCTGGAGATTTTAAGAGCAGTGGCAAAGCGTGGATATTCGGGGAGTCTGAAGGGTATGGAATATCCCCCGGTCTAAGAGGAAATTTTTTGAGCCCCAAAACGCTAATTTCATCATATTCCTATGTATATAAGACGTTTATATTAATTATTAAGGATTTTCAGAAATAAACTAGAAATTGTTTCTCTGTGAACAAAAGATTTTTTTTATTTATTATCTTTCAATAATTATTATTATTTACATTATACTATATCTACAAATAACTCACCTGTGAACAAAAGAAACGACATTTAAAGTTCTTTCTGTATCATTTCTTGACTAAAACTAGTATACTGACTATTCCCTATAAAATTCTAAAATAACGTAATCTCTCTCTATCTCTTACGTAAAAGCGATAAAGCGGTAATTAAAGAAATATCATTTCTTTACATGTATAGTATTTTTCGCTGCGTCATCTTATCGGACGATTAACTTATAGACTGAGATTTTATAACAGTTACAAAAAGTAATAGTAACACAGGATACTTCAGGCCCCCAAGACTTCCGGGCTCGGCGGTAATTGCCCACTTTGCCCCACCTCTCCCCGGTAGTTACGCCACTGCAGTTTGCTACCACCGTGTCAAATCGATTTTCTTAACTTTTATATTATAATTTCTGTACTCTATTAATACCTACCTTTGAAAATATGTTCATATATGCTGAATTAAATCATTTGTAGCATTGTAATTTATTCAAAATATTTACAAATTTTCTAATTCGGTAATACTTAATAACTTTTAAGGAAGTAGGTGCTATGAAAAGAGACAGCTTGTAGATTTTGGTTAATGCGGTTGACGAATGGAGGTACGCACATTATGTGGGTTCCTGTGTAAAAAATAGCTTTTTTGGGTCATTGGTGACGTTTTAAGAAGGAAAAAGTGCAGATTATAAAAAATTAATTATTGCTGTGTTGAAACTTTTGATTATTAAAAAAATTTCAAATATTCAGTTGTGTTAGTAACAGACTGTTAATTTTAAGAGTATTCTCACCGGAAGTTATACCCCCTGCACTCTTCATCTCAAATCCTTTCTCCTCGCTTGAAAACTGCTACCGATCTCCCGACGCTATTTTTTAAGCTAAAGGGTTCTGGTAAAATCCTACAGGCGAATTTTTTTTAAAGTTTTGGCTACGTGTGAAAGATATAAGGTAATTTTGAAAAAGTTGTAAGTTTTCCAGGTTTTTTTTCAATTTTTCGTTTGTAGGGTCTGTACCTATATAGTGTTATTCTCGGTCCTTCATTTGGCGTTTACCCGAACCCTTTAGCTTTAAAAATAATGTCGGGAGAGCGGTAACATTTTTAGTATTTGAGATGAGGAGTGCAGGGGGTAACTTCCGGTAGTGAATACTCTTAAACTGTTATTGACAACCAACTATTTTCAAATATTAATAGCAGTTGCCAAAACGTAAACTCTAGTAATTCATAAGATTTTTGAAGTCAGGACTTAGGTACATTCCTTCAGAGTTTGGATTTTAGATGCATATGTGTAGATATGCCCATGTATAGTATGTATGGGTATTTGTCTGTTTGTGTGTACAGTCGCGGAGAACAAAAGTAAACAGTGGATTGTTTTCATATAGTTTGAATATGCATATAAAATGATGTAAAGTGGCTGTCTCTATACCAGCACTCGACAGTCAAGATGCTGTGTCAGTATACACACAGAACGCAACCTCAACTCTACTTGTAAAGGGTGAGGTCACCATCATGGTATTATTATTTATTATAATATACAGGTCCGGGATGCATATTCGTAAATACCTGACGCGTTATCCAGTCGGGAAGTTTCGGCTGCCGCTCGGTCGCTCGTATATACCCGACGTGTCGTGACGACTCGTCTGGTATTTACAACACGTCAATCAGCATTGTTTGCAAATTGCAACTTCTAACTGTCGTGATTGATTTTTCAGCATTGTTTGCAACTTCCTAACTGTTGTGCGATTAATTTTAAGCAAAAGAGTTTTACTTATGAGTTACCTACAGAACGCATTATCAGAGAATCTGATTTGACAAAACGTTTCATAAAAAACATTGTGACATTATACTAGTGGCTTATCGTACCTTTGGTACCCTCTACCTGCCAAAGTAACCACCATCCAAACTTCTTAAGTCGATTATCGTTCTTACCTGTGTTGGGTACATGCGCAGAGAAACTTTCAGCTTTTATAAAATGACGAAGGTCTGGCTGTCGCGGGCTCTCGCTCTATAAGAACATTTTGAATTTATGTTTTATTACTTGAGTAAATTCTGCATTTATTTAAATAGAAAAGAATCAATTACCATTTTTCTGGAAAGCTACTAACAGAATGATTTTCTTAAAGATCAACATTATATCGACGAAAAAGCTAGTGGGGTGTGCATGAGTGCACACTGCACAGCCTAGTATATATTATTTTCGTAATGAAATAACGACTCCACTATAATATGTTATACACGAAGACGTGAAGGACGCCTTGAAGAGGGTGTAAGAGGACAAAGAGGGTTTCAGCAGCTAGCTACAGCAGGAGCAGGGTGTAGTAAACTGTTGCAGTAAGAAACAGCAAGAAGACAAGAACTTGACGCCCATTGTTAGCGATTTATCTTAGACTAACAGAGATTTTGACAAATAATATCAACAGTGCAAGGGGAATGTATGATTTAATATGTGTACCATGTTCTATACGTGTATTGTTAGCTAAATAATAATATATTGTTGGCTTCAGTTAGCGTGTGTGCAATTATAATATCTAAAGCATATTTATTTTATAATAAGTAGTCATTCTTGTAGCGACAGAGTTAAAAATATTGGAAATAGAGAAGGTTGGAGTGGTTTCACATGAAAATCTTTGCAGATATGATCAATGATCATATGAGACGCTGAAAAGAAAATTGTGAGTGTATGGAATTGTAGTTGAGCGAGACAAAATTGCGTTGTAGAATTTAAGCAAGGAACTTATTTTTAAAATTTGAAAATAGATTTTTCTATTAGTGTACAGTAGGTTGTCTGTTTAATTGGTGCAATTACGAAAATTCCTTCTGGAATAGTGATGTATTTTGAGAAAGTAATATAAAATCAACATCTCATACTTAGGAAAAGTACCTATTATTATTATAAAAGATAAATTCGGGCTGAAGGTCCATCAAAATTTCATTGCTATTCAAAGTAAATTGTATATATTATATAAATGAACTGTCGCGCCTTGTAATTTTTGCTCTATATACCTGATTTTTTTTAGTATTTTATTATTTTTCACTATTCATAATATCATTGTTTATTAACTTCCCATTGAAAGTTATATAGTAATGGGTCGAAAATCGAAATCAAAATGTATAACAAATTTTTATGTTTCAAGGTCACTACACTATTTTTACACTATTTTTAAAAAGATGTCTGTATGTGTGTGTGCAGTGTACGTACGTACGTACGTATGTGGTCATTTCTTTCTAAGACGAAATCTCGAGAATGAAAATTGATATCGACTTTGTTAGGGCGCAAATAGAAGCATATTAACATCAACAAGACCAGAAAGAAATTTTATCAAAATCGATCAAGCCGTTTTTTTTTGTTTCAATAAAACGACTGCAAAAAAGTGGATCTTATATGAAATGTCGTCCAAAAAAATGTTATCAACTTCGTTGAGGCGTCTATCAAAGCATGTTAACGCCACTATGATCCGACATAAATTTTATAAAAATCGGTCTAGCCGTTTTTTTAATTTATTGTTAAAAATAAATAATAATTATGTTTTAATGATTAAAATGATTACTTTTCTATGTAATTTCTAAATTAATTATTAATATTCAATATTCATCAAACTGGGAAGTTCGTCGTGTGGACCTCAAGGGTCGCACTTGTGAGTCCCAATTAACTTTAGTCCTAATTATAAACGACCCCCCTCACAGCTTGTTTTTCTAATTCTTTGGTATCTCTATAAAGTCATGGTGCAGATACCTTGTTTTAGAATTTACTTATCAACATTTTTCTATCAATTCGAGATAGTCTTTAAAACGAATTTTATTATTTATTGAAATTTAGGTAGATAATTTATTAATGAATAAGGTTATTTCTCATTTTGAACTATTACCTATTAGAAGGTTTTTGATAAAATAAATTCACTATATCGATCCACCTCTGCATATATAACGGAAACAAACCCCTAGTTCAACCGCGTCACAAAAATATGCAGACATCAATACATAAGCTGAGATGTGATTAATTTTTTTTTGTGAAATATAAATTAATTTTGCTGCACTTTAAAATACGTCAGTTGTAAATTGTATAACAAATATATTTCAAAATGATGCAACAAATAAAAACACCTTATATAATAATAAAATCAGAAAAACATTTTTGAGATTCAGTGATGATGTACCGGGTACACATTTGTTATTATCCATCAATTTACTTGGGGGCCAAATTATAATGACAAAATGAGATACTGCATATTTATGGTGTAATAAATTGTCAGTTAGCTAAGTACTAAGAAAGAAAATATGATTAAAATAAATAAAAATAATAATATCCGCGTAGTTCGAGTGTATTAGCAAAAATCAGATATTGAAAACAATGTAGTTTTAGATTTTTCTTCGCGTCTGATAAAATATCCACTATGCAGTTGAACACTTTTTACGGAACCCTTTGGAATATGTTGTCGAATACTAGGGTTCCGCGGAACGCCAATATTGAGAAACACTGAATTTATTAATGTATGAGTATGAACGTTGTACGTTATTATGCCCGCGATATATGTTATATTGTATGGATACATTGTAATACTAAACATCAATACAGATACCGTTCTTTGTTGCAAATTAATCTTGTGCATAATAATAGGTACAAGCTGTCACGGCGCGCGACGGTGTCGGAGCTACACGGAGCTACAATAGCTCCTGGTGGTTTGCTGACAATAACACGTCGCCGACGTCATTTTGGTTGGATGCGTTCGTCATCGTCTATAATCCACATCAACATTATATTATGCAAAATTTATATACAAGTTGTAAACGAAAAAATCTCAAAGCTCGAAAGGTTACCTACTCAAACCAACTGAGAATAGCAAAAGGTAATATAATGAGATATATATTATAAGCTTAAAAATTATCTAGAATCTCGCACGAATGTAAATGTATTCTGATACCAGCTACCAGGGCCGTAGCTAGAGCTGAATTCAAGATAGGGCACTGAAAGTTTAAAGTAGGGCTGAAGCAAAAGACTACAATTTTTTAATTGGATTGCCTACCTCATCTGGTGATATCAAATTACAAAAGCAAGAAAACGGTAAATGACAATTTATTCAAAAAAAAAAAAAAAAATACAGAACTTGCCATGTTATCAAATTTCCGAAGAACTTCATTTAGTCCAACGAATTTAATCTTGTTTTTCCAAATGCCAGATAGATCAAGTCCGTCATTCTGTCGTGACAGTCTTTGCGGCTTGTTTATAATTCCTTAAAGTAGGCCACTGGATGTTTTAAGGTAGGGCATTGCCCTTTAATGCCCCCCCTAGCTACGGCCCTGCCAGCTACTAATATAATAATATACTCTCATCCCTCGGCGTGTCCACTTCCGCGTTGGTTTAAATAGCTCTTTAAACCTGCTGTCCACTACGAATAAAGTCGTATTCTGTCATCACTAGCCGAGTAAGCAATAGTATATTGCGTTACAAGGAACGAAACACACAGTTTGCAACTAGCGCGAAGTTTGCTGCCTTCGTTCTTCGGGCAGCAAATCACACACGTTGCATTCGCTGCGTTAATTCGTTCCGAGTACCTAATGCATATTATTTTTCACAACAACTCTATTGATAATATTCGATTTGAGGTACCTGCCATTTGGGCGCACAAAAAAGCCGCAAAAATATTAGATCTGTCAGATCCATGTGAAATTTATGTCAGGTTATGTCTGTCATTTTGACGTTTACAAGTACCTATATATTCGATTTGAAGTTGGCGCAACTCAATCGTCCTATTTCTCCCTTAACAATGTTAAAAAACAGAGAAAACCGACAACTAAAAACTCAGTTTCAACCCGCTAAACAGGTACCGAAAATCGAAGTTTCAATAGAGGCTTTGTAAAAATTAACAATACCTAGATATAGGTATCTACAGTTAAATGAAATCATAAGTTTGTACCTAATTGTTAGCTTTTAGCGAATTTTCGATTTATACATAATTGCTGGGTTTCAGAACGTATTCTCAAAAATCTGATTTGGGACCGTTAATATTAATAATATATATGATTTATTCCATGAAAAAAAATACAGAAACCAAAATAAATTACAAAGGTAAGTTATATATTACAACAAAAATAAGAGAAATTTGGAATTTTCCAACCCAACTTGGCTATTGCCAGTTCCAGGGTTGGATAATTATATACTGACCGTGTGCGAGAGAGTAAACTTAAGGAGGGAAAGAGATAAAAAGAAAAAAAATTGAATGTATAATAAGTGTTGTAAATAATGTAGTATAGGTTACCTAGTGAAGGATATTATAAATGACCTCAGAGTTTGTGCTGAAACATAACCAACCTGAATTTTTTTTTAATGTCTTGATGTCTCGAATTTGTTTGATTTCCACCGGTATGCAGTTGTATAGTTTTGGACCAAGAAACGCTATATGTTTTTGGCTGAAAGTTTCCGACATTTTTGAGATCTGGATGGGATTCTGGTAAGTATCGTGGTTTCCTGAATGTGTATGGAACAAGGATAAAACTGTTTTAGCATATATTTGATGTGTATTACATACGCGTATTTCATTGATTTTTTATCCCCCAGGTATAAAAAGAATCTTACGCTTAAGATTTATAAGTTACGCAGGCAATGTCTTGCATTTTCCAAATTCGATATTTTTAGAGATACTCATTATATCGGTTGGTGCGAAAGAAATTTTCTTTTTAGCACTAGACTAACCTAAAACGAACGGGGCAAAATCGGCGTCCTTCCTGCCAATGTTCCATTGTAAGTCAGATTATAAGTTGCGTATTGTATAACAAAAAAAACGGTTTAGGTTTTCGTTTACGAATATTCTAGAGAAGAAAAGAAAGGAGAAAGTATCGATTACTATTCGGTTTACAACTCGGGCTTAATATATTTATTTTTGTCGTGCAGATTGTATATTTCCGCGTATATGTTATACACAAGAATATATTAATCAAAGACACGGCGGACCTTGCAAAGCGGAGAAGCAACGTTCATACATCCAGTGTGAAGGCGTCTATTTAAAACTGTATTCACATCACTGACGACAATAAAACGTACGATGACAGTCTGAAGAAAGAAGCATTTATTGAACACATGTACCTATGCATAATGGTGTTATGAAATTAATTGTTTAGTTGATGTATTGTTATGAAATGTTTTTTTTCTTTAAAATCATTGGATAATAATATCCTTTTCATTTATAAAACATCGATTAGTAAATTTTGAAATGCAATTACTCGATAATAATTTCGTCGAATATAACAAATGTAAAAAAATGTAGTTTTCTGACAGAAATAATTATTACCTATGGTTGAAATTAAACAATGTCAAAGTGTACATTCGTCCACACAAAAAAATCAAGCTTTTTGCTAAATAACGGCGAGTAGTATATCGCTTGAAATTCGACAATGTCTGGTTCACGATTGTTCTATAATTTGAAAAAACCTCTAGGCAATAACCATTATAATTGAAGGAAATGCATTGCATATTGTATATTATTAGTGTATTTGCCATATGGCACATACACTATTGGCGTCGGTCGGATGGCGGGACCTAGGGGTCGGACCAAAATTTCTCGACGTTTCATAGCCTCCTGAACACTTTGGCACCATTTTTGAAAATGTTTATATATATATGTATGTATATATATATATATACATATTTATATATATATATATATGTGTGCGGGCAATAACTTTCGAAAGAGTCAATTGATTTTAACGAAATTTGGTAGACACGTTGGAATCCATCACCGCACGAAGCCTATTTAAAATGGGCCCGATCGGACCATTTTAAGGGTTGTATTTAGGGGTTCCAAAAAGTTTTTAGGCCCAAAAATACCGAAAAAATTGTCAGAATTGTTTCAAAATTGAAATTTAACTCTTTAGTAGAGATTAAAATGTGCTGCTAAAATTTTAATAAAATCGGCCCGACAGGACCGGACTTTCAAATTTTATGAAAACACTAGTTTGTTGATACGGATTTATTTATGGAAGGATGTATTTAATTTGGTGCAGATGTTGTACTGATAAAATCCATGTCTAATATTGAAATTTAGAAAAATTTAATTATTTTAAGGGCTGTATTAAGGGGTTAAATTTTTTATTTTGTCAAAAAACAAACGTATGTTCACATAATAATGCCACAATGCCTGTATTAGCAAATACACTATATTGTCGGCAGGGTTTGGCACTGCGACCCGAGTTTTTTATTATTGGCCAGGATTCATGCCACAACAAACACACTATCTGTGAAAATTTCAACTATAGCTACCTGATACCTCTTACCGTTTTTTCTTCTTCGTGCCAGGTTTGCGTTCGTCATCATATTGAAAGGACACGATAAAAAAATACATACGGGCCGAATTTATAACCTTATTTTATTATAAAGTCGGATAAAAATAGCAACATCATCTTTTCCGTTAGTTTTACAGTAAAAATATTTGTTACCAATATTGAACAGAACTATATTTTCTATAAAAGCTCCAACCAATTTTTTTTAAATAATGGGTTTTCTTTGTGATATCTCGATGATGTCTGGATTACCTAACTTGCAAATTTTTTCAGGTCAGCAGATAAGGTACTTAATTAAAATAATACTAAAATATGTTGTTATTGTAGTCAAAACTCAATATCTAATAAACGTGATTACTGGTAAAAAAATAGCCAATAATTTTTGAAATATTATTTGTTTGTTGGGTCACCAACGATTTAGGTAATAAAAATAATGCAAATGTTTTTATTCCTTTGCAAATGTGGATTGTGGAAACAAAAATGTAAAGTATATAGGTAAAGTTAAACATTTTTATTGTGGGTTTTTTGAAATGTAAAATAAACAAAAATGTTATTATATTGTGTATTATTGTTTTACTATGGTTTTCAATAGAAGAGTCAACATAACAATAACTTAACCATTGTGCGGAGTCTAAGCCAAAACATATTGCCGAAAGGAAATAATAAAACAAGAAATAAGCAAATTACAAGGACTTATGTATTTAAAGGACAATAAAATAAATTTTTGTGCATATACTTATCCTTGTTATCTTATTATGACTTTTATTCTTCCACAAAAGTCTTGTAAATAATATGGTTTACCCATTTTCTTAGTAGTAGAGATAGCTGTCTTCACTCATGGGAAAATTATTTATTATTTTCTTTTACCTTAACATTGTCAAGGTTATTAAAAGATAACCGACATTTTATGAAAAATCAGTGTTGTGCACAGAGTCGGCCCTAGTTTTTTTTTTATAAACAGGCCGATTAATTTAGGCCTAAAGACAATGTCAAGAATGCGGATATTATCCTGTCCAGACTTGAAGAAGCTTTCCTAGATGAAGGAGAAGTATGTGCTATTTTACCTATTTTACCTCCAATATCAATATAAGAAGTAGCAAAAAACGCAAACATTTTAGTAATTGCTGCCAGGGAAATGTCATATTATAGGTACCGTTGAAGGTGATCTCGTGTAATTATTTCTAAGAATTTAAGACATGAAGTTCGCAAATAATTGCGTAATCATCATTCCAGCATTGTAAAAATGATATTGTTAACTAGATCAGTTAAGTTTGTTGGAGGTTGTGAAATATATTAACTACGTTTGTCCTTTGCTTATTGCCGATGCAAACCTAATCTATTATCAAGACCGCAGAGACGCTTTTTATAATCAAAACGCTTTGAATAGACTTCAACTGAAAATGTTACTTCTAAAATGATACAGGGTTAAAAAAAGACACTGCCGAGTGCCACTAGGAGTTTTGAAATTGAAGTGGATCATATTATAGTAAACAATCACTCGAACATTAATATATTAAAAATTATATTGTGACAAGATTACCTAATTTTAAAATATAGGTACTTTTTCGTAATTGAAAATATTTAATTTCACGGTCTTATGAATTTTTAAAATTTTTGAAGAAATACATTATTGGACCAAAGGATCTACGTAAATAGACTAATGTCGGGTTTATCGTACATTATTTAACACACTGTTTTGTTAATTCGCTATTATTTCATTGGTTACTTCGTATGTGCGTATGTGTTATTCGGTGTAAAAATTTAATAGCGATTAACAAAACAGCGTGTTAAATGTACGATAAACCCGGTATAAAGATTATGAAAAAAATATTTGGGTTCATTTTTTCTTTTCGTATCAAGTTTCGCGGTTTAAAAAAAATCACCATGGTATCGACTAAGGTCATCCCTCCCCCACATACAAAAATTCAACCCGAGTAATTTTAAAAACGACTGCACCACTATGCCCTGGTCTAAATTACCTACTGTATAGAACACCTGTTTGAAAATTCCCATCTCTTTTCTGAAGTCCCAAATCGGATTTTCATAAATAATTATGAAACAATTTGTTAACAATTTCTTAAGCCAAAGTAATTTGTTGTTAAATTTAAACTTTAGACTAAGTTATAAATAAATAAATAATTAAGTATAACAACAATAAAACTGTATAGAGGCATTAAAATTTAACATATTATTGTAAATTGTTGGTTCATTATTTTTGGAGATATAATCTGTATGTAATAACATACATACAAATTTTTGATTTGGACACATCTTTATTAGAAACCATTTTAAGACACATAATATAAAAAAAAAACTTTTCGTATTATTTTAAGACCTCCAGAACCCCTCCCCCTTAAGAGGTTAGACCAAAACATATACTTAGTTACATTCTGTATATTGAACTCATACTAATTAATAAATTATTATTAGTATTACTAATTAATAAATTAGTATGAGTTCAATATACAGAATGTAACTAAGTATATGTTTTGGTCTAACCTCTTAAGGGGGAGGGGTGCTGGAGGACTTAAAATAATACGAAAAGTTTTTTTTGGTTATTATGTGTCTTAAAATGGTTTCTAATAAAGATGTGTCCAAATTTAAAATTTTTGCAAGGTAGTAATTTACTTCGATTCCAGTGACTAAAACAAATTTTGTTCAAATTTTGAGATAGTATGTTTATAGCCAAAAATGACTTTTTCTCTGAAAATGTTTATGTTTTTATGCAAATACAAGACTATCTGATCAATTAACTATCTGTTTTAAATTCATTCAATCAGCAAAATAAAAAAAATTATCAGGTAATTATGCCAATATATTATGTCACTATGTGTAAAATTAGTATGTTGCATTACAAGGGACGAAACACAGCGTTTGCAATTAGTGTGAAGTTTGAGGGCAGCAATTCACACATATTGCATTAGCTGTGTTTCGTTCCGAGTAAATGCATATTATTTTTTACAGCAACTCTATTGGCAATTCGATTTGATGTACCTGCAAAAAAGCCGAAAGAATATTAGATCTGTCAGATCTATGTGAAATTTATGTGGGGTTATGTGTCATTTTAACGTTTTCGAGTATTATATGCGAATTGAAGTTGGCGCGACTCAATTGCCCTATCTCTCACTTAACAACGTTAAAAAAAGAGAAAACCGACAACTGAAAATGTTCATCCCTGGGTTGAAACTGAGAAAATAATATGCATTTACTCGGAACGAAACACAGCTAATGCAATATGTGTGAATTGCTGCCTTCAAACTTCACACTAATTGCAAACGCTGTGTTTCGTCCCTTGTAATGCAATATACTAATTTTACACATAGTGACATATTATATTGGCATAATGACCTGATAATTTTTTTTATTTTGCTGATTGAATGAATTTAAAACAGATAGTTAATTGATCAGATAGTCTTGTATTTGCATAAAAACATAAACATTTTCAGAGAAAAAGTCATTTTTGGCTATAAACATACTATCACAAAATTTGTTTTAGTACCTGTTTAGTGGGTTGAAACTGAGAGTTTCAACCCACTAAACAGGTACCGAAAATCAAATTTTCAATAGCGGCGTTGTGAAAAAGTTTAATTTATCGGTTAGAATCGATTTGATTAAATGAATTAGTAGAAAAATAGAGTGAATAAATTAGCTTATAGTTATTAATTCGACTATGCTTAATGCTTATGTTTATTTCGTCCACATTTAAAATACACAAAGTAACAAGATCGATATTTTTATGGAAATAATCTTGATAAGAGAAATAGAATAAAAAATAGTTTAGCCACCGCGAGATGAGAAATATATAAATTTAGATGAAGGTCAAGAATTGGAAAAGGGATAATTATTGTGTCTCGACTTAAACTATAATTGAAGACTATAAGTTACAAAGGGTCTAAGCGACAAAAAGCGAATTCAGAGATAATTGAGAAAAACTGTTTTTTATGAAAAAGGAGGGATTTATTTTATTAAACTTTTTTTACAGTAATTCATAGACCATTGCCAATACTAACTGTAAAAAAATTAACTTGAAACTAAGCTATTTAACACAGAAAAAAAATCAAAATTAAATATTCGTAAAAGGTTATAAGTCCAATACCCTTTACAACAAAAAAGGGTCTAAGTGCCAACAGAAATGAAGTAAAAACACCAAGTAACTACTGAATGACCGTTTAACTAATGGCACATAGACCCTTGTTCCCTACAATAATATGCGAACTTAGACCCAGCGCCATCTATTAGTAGCAATGGTGAATGTTTTAACTGCTGTTGGCACATAGACCCTTTATGATAGTATCGGGGTTCACACATATAACCTTTTTATGCAATAAACTCAAAATCGGTGGATGTGGCACTTAGACCGTTTGTAACTTATGGTCTTCAATTTATATTAGAAATCGTGTCCATCGTAATTATAATAAAATTAAGAAAAATCGCAGGATAGTGGACAAAATATTTGATTTATTAAATGTACATTTAATAAATCAAATATTTTGTTTTTCAACTTTCAAAATTGTAATTTTAAATTTCAGACAAAATTCACACGACCTTATTGTGACCGAGAAAGGAATAACATTTAGATAATTAACGAACATTATATAAGGGGCATTTTTTTCTGTGATAAAAAATTGATGTCGGAGCATCTTAAATTTTAATAACTCGTCAACTAAGAACTGCGCGCGGTTTTGAAAATTGAATAAATTAGCGATTTCACGGTAAAAAAGGTTTCAATGGGGTCATCCTCATCAATGGAATTTTGATATTTTTGAACGGTAGGTATGAACATTTGCAAAAAATACTCTTCTGTTATGAGGTATTTTTGAAATATTCTCAATGTTGAATACTTGATAGTTGGTTGTTTTTGCTAAGCCAATAATATCTTTTGGATTCGATAAACTTGGGCAGGTGGGTCGTATCGATATGCAAAATGAAAAAGACGGAGAATACAAGATAATTTATCATCGTATTATCATGCTTTATAGTTTAGTACATCATAAAAAAACATTCAAAACAAATAAAAGAAAAATCACGATGCAAAAATTTGCATTAATTTGTGTCACACAAAATTTGTCACATGTCAAAGTACACACTTATGTACAACCACCCTTGTGAATCAGAATCAACCCTCATTGTCTAAATGTGAATTTCACAATAGGTCAAACAAATAGAAACGCTATCATAAAACCGTCCCATCGTATTAGTTAACCGCGCAAAAAATAACATACGTTTCATTGTCGAAGTGTAATTGTCATGCAACACGCTCTACAGCAGAACAGGAGAGCTTTGAGCATATAAAAAAAACCCATGAATAGTGATTAAATCGGGGTTATGTTGCCTACCCTGCTCTATACTGGCTGTACTATGTGTCTGACCAGACCTCTGTAACCTCTATAAGCCTGTTACAATGTTTCTTTATACGAATCCAACAATGCGTTTTGCGATACGTCCAATGAAGAGATAAAAGATCTTGTTCAGATACAAATCTGACAATCTGTCTCACTCTAACGAACATTTACTGAGACTTCTATTGTTTGGTAAATTCGCGTAGTGCATGTGAACACGGCATATTGTTGCCGTTTAATGCTCGATTGGTTTTAATTTAATTTTATATGCTCAGTTGAGAGAGAATTTAGAGGATGTTTTTAATACTTTGTTTAAATACTACACAGATAATACAATCGTTATATATGCTCACACTGTACATACACGCAAATATAGGTACCTAATATATCGCAAGGTATTATCTTTATTGGGGATGAGAAAGTGCTCTGCAGAAAAGTACTGTTTTTATGGAGATTTTTCGATTGAGCGTCAACGGTTGATTTTTATTTTCGTAATAAAAGAATTTGTTAGCTTTGTTATTATTATTATTTTGTAACTGCCATAACGCCGTTTCGGAAATTGTTGATATGTTTCTTATGTTGATAAATTGAGATCGGACAGTGGTTTCCCTATAACCATTTTATTATATATCATGCTGTCGAATGTATTGCATTGCTTCATTATTATATATAGAAAATAGTGCAGAAACTTCCTTTACAAGTAAATTTTCAACACTAACAAAAAAAATGTAGCTATTTTCATTAAAAATAAAATTAATAATATTTGTGAATTTTCGTTAAATTTATAATGTAAGAAAAACAAAACCGAAACAAATATTTAAAAAAAAACATCATCATTTCTTTTATGTAAATAAACAGACCATTCGTGATGCGTAAAAATGTAAATATTGGAAAAGTATAGTGATGCATTTGTTTGTATAGAAAAGGTGTTACCCAAATTCCTACACGTAGCAAATAGATGAATAAGTTAATTTAAAGAAATATTATATTCAAACAGTGTTCATTGTATTAAATAGGTTGGTACACAGGTTGATAGTCAGGAGGAAGATTTGTTTAAGTGTTGCCATTCGTCCCATTATGTTGGTAATACTCTGTCTGTCTGCTAGTCAGTCTAAGTCATTCTAATTGTTAAAAACACAAATTAAGAAGTGATTAGTAGAGACCGAGGGAAGAATGGGATCTTGCGATTCGATTGCTTTATCATTTAGAGTGTAGACGTCAATAGAGTTTAGACGTCGGGTTTCAAACCATGATGTAAAGTTTTTAGGTAGATCTGTGCATTCGTGCTATTGAATCATTTACGGCCAATTCACACATACTTACATTGTTACTTTTTGTATTACGATTGTGCGATTAAGTCGCTTGTAGATCGTCAGATGCAGCTACCAACAGTGTAAGCACGCACTCTACTCGCTGAAATACGTATTTAACGTATCGCGAACGCACGATTGTCGAAAACTGCACATAGCACACTTGATTGCAGGTTTGCGCGACGTACCATGCCATGGATTTCTATTACGCTGCATTCTTCATGCGCAGACACGTGAATGCGAAATTAACTCATCGATCGCTAGATCGAGCGAAAGTGCAAATGAGTCTCCATTTCGTACAAAAAGTTACTTGAAGTGTACGTTGGCCCTAGATCTACTGACACTAAGGCTAAGCACATACTGGAGCGGCGAGCAAAGCAGAGATGAGAGTAGTGAACAGTGCGGTCAAGAGCAACGCGACGATCAATCAACTGCCCACACATAGTGAAGAGTTTATTAATCGGTGCGGTGAGGATGGATTTATTATTGCTAGAGAGTTCTTCCTTAAAAAAATTGTATTTATTGAACAAAAACAAAAATACAAGATGCTGCAATATTCATAAAATCAATAAAACTAGACGCACCTACGGACAATTTCATCACTTGTACAGCCAGACTGTTACGAGAGCACCCTGAAAAATTTCATTGATATTTACGAACATTTTCGAATATTCGTACATTTCATTATATTTTGGATGGTTTAAAACATAAGTTGATCCCATAAAGCATTTTTCACAAAAATTAATTTATTCTTCTAAATTCTTTTTTATGCGGTATTTTAACAGCGATGATAGCAGAGAAATCAAATTTGTTTGTTCGCTTTGCTCTATTATAACAGTGCGTACACATCACCGACCTCATCCTCAGTATGCGTGTTCCGAAAGGAAAAGACGTGTTTGTTTTCGTTGCTTTTCTCGCCGCTCTCATCGCTGTTTTGCTCGCTGCCTAACGCGGGCATACCGGTGCATGTCAATATTTTAAGTATCCGTTACCCGAGGAGATTCGAAATTACGGTTACTCGTTGTGAAAAGTATTCGTTACTTCGTTCGGTCGGATACTTATAATTCAAGTGGTAGAATGGTCCAGTGATTTGGTGTAACTGGGTGATTCTCCACTAACGCTGGAAATTAATTTATATAATACAACGAACAGTTTCCTGCCTTCATTTTATGATGAAAAGAACAATGGTAGGAATATGAACAATTTATCCAGAATGTTGCTTTTTTGTAAAAAACCTTAATAAAACTTAAATCGAGCCACAAATTCGTGCCGAAAGCGTTTATTTTAAGTATGGCAGGGGTCAAAGTTTATATTAATATTTTTACATGAAAATTTTTCAAAAAAAAAAAAATATATTAAGATGGTGCATTAAGTCTTTCCCCAGACACACATTTTTCCATTAGAAGAGAATCACCTAACTATAAAATATGTAATGCATTATCAAGTCGTTATGTTTATCCGCAGTGACATTGAACGACAAGAAATTGCCAACACGATAATATACCTAGATGTACTTCACCAAATTTGCAGTTTACCGCTAGATAAGTTCTATAATTATTTGAACTTTTATTTAGAAACTTAAAAATTATCAATGTAATTCACCACTTTTTCAAAGCAAAAGCGCTTATTTGTATAGAAGCTGTTCTGCGCTGACACCTAAAAACTCTTCCAAGTCTTCACAATGTGTTTTTAAACCATGTTTATACTTTTGTCAATATTTTAATGTAGGGGACAGTTGCTCAAAATATAGTTTTTTCTTTCATGTATTTTGTGAACTTTTCAATTTATTAGTTACCATTAAGATGTGCCGAAATGTAAATTACGATGATTCAAAACGAGGTATTTAATGATCGTTTATTATTTACGAAGAAGTTGAATAATTTGTCGATGAACTATTTTTTTAAATATTGTTTTAGTAATTAGTACAACATAGGTATTAACTTTAATTATAATTATAAATACACAATTTTGTATATACAGTAATATCCCGACTTACACTACCCCGACTTGCGCGAATAAGTCAGCATTTCTCTTGCGCTTTACTAATTTCGACAATCACAAATTCTCACTCCTGTTATATTATGCGCATTATATCTCGTTATTATAAACCCCCCAGTTCCTACGGTATAATCTAAGAATTGGTGAAATTATCTACTAAATTTTTAATTGAAATTTATCATTTAAATGAATGTAATGAAAATATGAACTGAGGCTTGCATAGCCATGGCGGTTAGTAGTTTTCAAAATTTAAAAAAAAAATATGAGCATATTTATGTTGAATTTCGAATAAGAATAGAGCGTAGAAAGTGGTTAACTATTTCCTTGCAATCTCGAATTTTATATAGGATTACCCATAATCTTTATAATATTCTATAGATGCTAGTTGTGAAACTTTCCCCTAAAACGGTTTAATAATATAATATCCTTCTTGTGTTGACACAGTAGCAAGCTTCAGGACAAACAGGTCCTGTTGGTGACGTCTAGTGTAGACAGAGTCCACTGTCTCCATTAAGCCAATATCTGGATATGAACTCTAAAATACTAAAGCAAACAGCTTCTGTTCATTATCGCCACATAAGGAACCACTCGTACCATTAATGCTACATTATATTGTAGAAAATATGTGACCATATACAGTCTTAAGGAGATAACATGTCCGAACAAAGGACAATTATTGTGAACATAAATATAAAATTTACATATGGGATTTTATGAAAAAATTGACTGTACGTATTTTATTTAAAAAAATGTTTCAAGTGTTTTGTATAATAATAAATTATAACAATGCCATTTTTTTAAGATAATAAATTTCTAAAACTACTATAAATGAAATTAAAAAAGTCCACACATGATAACTAATTAGGTGTCGAATAAAAAATATTGAAAAACTAACCACATTAAAAAAAAAGTTCACACAGGACTTGTGATATGAGGGGGCAAACAAGTGTGTTATTCTAGTGTTAAGTAATGGAAGATATTTTTTTAAATATTTGCTATCTATTTGAATAACTTAAGACGTAAACGTGTAAATAAATCAAAGGGGGCAAAACGACTTCGTCTAACTTAAATAATGCCGTTGGATTTTTTAGTCTAGCACTTAAAACAGTTCCAAATATAATTTTCAACATATTATTTTTTTGCTCACAAATTGAAAATCTAATAGTCCAGGAGCCGGTGACACTGAAAGCCCCGCATCGCGGATTGGAAAAATTTTAATGCTAATTAACAGTTTTGAAGTATACGAACTCCATAAGCTTGGTATGCGTGGTTTTATTAAGCCGAAGGAATGTTTAAAAAAATTTATTATATAATAAATAATAAAATGTTTTTCCATCATCGCGGATTCTAATTATTTTTAATTATATTAATAGTAAATTTCATTATCTTTCGAAATCTATTCACGCAAACCACTTTTTCTAGCCGGAAAGGTGTGGCATACCTCTTCAAAGTTTGTGATGACGGGGAAATTTGCTCCACCATACGTGCAACCTTTTTTTTTTTTTTATTTTGTTCTTCGCGATCTAAATTTTAATAATATCTTGGTATGCGGGATCAAAAACCGCCGGAAGTGCCCCGCATACCAGCTTTAACCTATACAATCGAGCCACATCTACTACTCAATGTATTACGGTTAGTTTATTCTTTTTAGAGTATTATTATTTTGTGTTTTATAATTATACTTTTATATTATGAATAAGTTATTTTCTTTTTTTTAAAATTACTTTTGTATCTTTTTTTTTAATGAATGACGTCTTTCAATTTAGGATGCTGTTCTAACGGTAAGTTCTATCGATTATAATAGCTTTTATAGTTTTTAAACAAGTGAAAAACAGATTTCGACCTTGGTTGAAATCCCTCATCTGCTATAGTACGTATATACAGTTCAGGCAATGAAGAGATGTATACCTATATATTCCTCCGTGCTGGAAAACATTGTCGCAAAAAAATTTGCGTACGATTTTTATAAACAAAATGTGGCAAAATGCTACAGAACCAGTGTGTATTCCATATGAGCCAACAGAATGTGGATGGCAAATAAATGAAAATAATCAATTGGAACCATTATGGTATAAAGGTCCAGCAGCACCTTCAAAAGTCGAAGAAATTCTCAGGGACGAATTAAATCAAGAAGAACATGAAGAATCGGAAGATGAAAGTCGCTGTAATATTGATGAAATTGATATTGACGAGTTTGAATAAAAAATCTATTTTATAGCATAAAATCTTGTTCATTGTTTTAACTTTTACTATCATTGTACTATCCAAAATCCTCCCATCATTCCTTGCATCATATTTATCCTTGTAGAATCTGTAATTTATAAAAAAATATAGCATCTCCTCATATCAAAGCATTTACTCTAAAAAGAATAAACTAATCGTGATACATTGAGTAGTAGATGTGACTCGATTCTATAGATTAAAGCTGGTATGCGGGGCACTTCCGGCGGTTTTTGAGCCCGCATACCAAGATATTATTAAAATTTAGATCGCGAAGAACAAAATAAAAAAAAAAAAAAAGGTTGCACGTATGGTGGAGCAAATTTCCCCGTCATCACAAACTTTGAAGAGGTATGCCACACCTTTCCGGCTAGAAAAAGTGGTTTGCGTGAATAGATTTCGAAAGATAATGAAATTTACTATTAATATAATTAAAAATAATTAGAATCCGCGATGATGGAAAAACATTTTATTATTTATTATATAATAATTTTTTTTAAACATTCCTTCGGCTTAATAAAACCACGCATACCAAGCTTATGGAGTTCGTATACTTCAAAACTATTAATTAGCATTAAAATTTTTCCAATCCGCGATGACGGGGCTTTCAGTGTCACCGGCTCCCCGCCTATAATTACCAATTCTCGGATTAGAACCTGAAAACTGGTGGCTTGTAATAGAGGTACCATGGAAATGCCATTTAAACAACGGCATTGCTAATTATCAAATCCTCGCTTCTGTTGTTCACAAATGTAGTCATGGGCCTAAAAACCAAGTTGAATTGTCCCAACCGTAAAGGTTCCTTTATGTTTATAGGTTTAGCAAGTATGGTTCATTTCAATTTTCAGTTGTTGGTACGGTGTAGTTTTAAAACGTAAACAAAAACTTTGTTAACGCGGTCATTATTAGTAAAATCAACAAGCAATCTATAAGCCATAATTGTGTTTAAACATTAACAGGCGCATAGTTTAAGTGTCTGCTTACCGTGTCTGACTAACTAATTACGTATTGTAATTAACTTCTAGGATGTCCAAATCCATTCCATAATGAAGTTAAACGTTCTCTAGTTCGCATCGAGGTATTGGAAACAATTGGGCGGTTAGTCCAACGTTGACTTGGCAGACTATGCCGTACCTTGTATAGGTAAATGACCGGTTAATATATTATTTTGATATTTGTCTTCTGTTTGCATTCAAGTTTTTTTTTCTTCAAGGAACCAAAGTGGGTGTTGTCGTTCAAATAAATTGGCGATATAGATGCAAGTTTGAGAAATTTGTGTCTATTCGGTAGGTATCGTTTGGATTGCTGTATAAGGGCCAGCGCACATATGTTATTTTTGTAGCACGATTATGCGACTAAATTGCTTGTAGATCATCAGACGCAGCTATACCAATAGCATAAAAGCGCACGCTATTCGCTGAAATACACAACTGATGTCTCACGAGAGTTCGATTGTCAAAAACATATGACACACTTAGAAGTCCAAATGTATTTTCTATCAACACGCGTGTTGCACAAAATTTTTTATTAAACAATTTTTGCACTTCGGAAAGATTATCATAATTTCTATAAGGAACCATCATCCATTCTCTTATAAGATATGCTGCATCGTCCAATATATGATATTTTCCGATTTCACATATTTGTTAATTCTGGATTTATATCCGATAATTTCAGAACTCAGGCATCGTGAATCTTTGATGGAACTCCAGTAACGAATCTTTTACGGGCATCACATATATCCTGCAATGTAACAGCAGGGATGTCATGTCGGTTCACATTTGTAGATTTGATTTTGTGTGGCGGTGTTCGAATTTTGATGGATGTGCCATCGATACAGCCAAGAACATTGGGAAAATCTGCGACCTGTAAATTAAACTTTAAATAACTGATCTGTGATCACGTTTTATTATACGTCAAGGCTGCCGTAGAGAGTTTGTTATTGTGTTGTACAACGAAGGCATGGATTTTACAGCTGTTATGTTCACAAAATTTTCTCTGCGATAACTGTATGCCTCAAGTTCACAGCTTGATTGTAACAATGTTATGACGATCTTGTAGAATAATCATAATGACGGTAAACATACCTGTAAGAAGTCAATTGCAGTGTTTTCTTTGTCGCCGAATTTGATAAAAAAGTCATCACTCTGTCGTTTTGTCGAAATGTAGTTGCAGGACACACACTAAATCTCTGTGAGATATCTCTCAGGCATACTTTATTGCCAGAAAACCTGTATGCAGTGATATAATATGTATAAATCGCTATAGATACTTACATAAAATTAGTGATAATTGATCAAAAACTAAACCAATTTACCATAAAAATGACAAAATACCCAATTCCGCGGAGACGGGTTCTCTACCTCCATGAGTTCTGTCTGAAGGATAAAAGTTTGATTTTTCATATGAATCTATAAGTTTTTCCACCGTTTTCCTTGTCATTCGAAAATTACTTCTGATAACTATAACGACAATAATTAAATTATTGGGTATATTATTATTTTAAGACATGTTATCATCTTCTGTATTAAATATACATAATCATAGTGCTTACGTTTTTATCCGAAAATTTATGCACTACTTTAATAAAGTTTTCTATTTTTGGGATTTTTCGCCTTTCATCAAGATAGAAATCGTCATCTTCGTGATGACGAAGGTACCAATTTTAGCAAATTAATTACTTTGACACGTGTCAAACTGATGCGCGCCGCCATATTGAACTAGAAACTGGCACCGGCTCTCGTGGACTGTGTGATTTTCTTGCACTTTAGTGCAAAAACTCGGCACTCGATTTACCAATGAAACACGACGCACGACCACAGTGCGCACTGACTCTACCAATGAAACACGCTACCCGCATTGAGTGCGCACTCAGTGCGCATTATTTTTACCAATGAAATACGCTATTAGTCGCAGGTTCGCACTATAGTCCACGTCATAGATGAGATTGCACTGTTCACGCGCAGGCGCTCGAATGCGAAACAAACGCATCGATCGCTGTTGCCAAATCGCACGATCGAATGAGAAATTTCGAGTAACTGAGTAATCGTCAAAAATCGGACATTTTTGATACAAAAAGTAGCATGTGCATGCTGGCCCTATAATGCCAGTGCAATGAACTAAACAAATAAATAGATAGATATTGTAGATTATAGACGGTCGACAACAAAGGACTGGAAAATAGGAAAACGTATATTTGACACTGTTTTTAATTTGTGTGTCCAAATTAAATTTAACTTAAAATATCAGCCCACGTTTAACTGCAGTGGCCAGTGATCACAAGAAAAAGTGCCATATTTAGCTTCGTAATTGAAATACGTGAAAAAGTTATTTAAAAAGTTGTTCAGAATTCAAAAATATCTCTAAAAATTGGGTTTTATTTAAAAACTTAATTGCGAACAAACTGCAAAAAACCATTTTTATTTATCATCGAAACCTTCTGTCTTAAATTTTGATTTGTATTTCTGATCACTGATCATTCTACAAAAGTGATTCACTTAAATTAAAATGATTTGTCATGTCAATTGGACAAACAAATTGGTTTCTAAATATGGATTCTTTACTGTCTTTTTACAGTAAATGTTCGTACATACAGACTGGTCATTAAAAAACGGTGTACAAAGAAAACTTTTTCTTTTTTTCCTTTTAACCCTCCAGTAACTACATTTCGTAATATCACATTGCTAACCACCTGGCGACGAACAGCACAGACTCTAGGCGTTTACGAAAATGCTGTATCTTCTTTTGCCCTTGACCATTTTCTTAATTTACATTCAAAAATTCTCTTGTTCTGCAATTTCTACCGGAATTGATTATCTCCATAATACGTCTTAGAGGCTAGCTGGCTTTTACATTCTTGGGGGGTTCCATCCCAAAGTATTTTTTTATTTATCTCCTTCTGGCTTTCGCAATGTATTTTCAATTAAAATCCACGTCCTAACTGCTACGTTTTTTATTTTCTCTTGGTTCGTGCACGCTTCATAAGCTCTACGCTGTTGTAGTGATTAAAAACATTAGTTCTAGTACGTATAATTGTTTTAATTATCTCCCAAAGTGTCTAGGAATTTACACAGAATGCATTTGGAATTTGGATAAACTAAGAATGTTAAATATGTGAAAGACGATGGAGCAGAAAATATACTTCGAGCTGGAGCCTGGAATCGAAGACGATAGAACTAAAATTGTCAATTGGGCTTTTCAAAAATTTCTAAAAATTAGGGATGCACATTGAATAATATTTACAAAAATTATTTTTCTATATAAGCGCGTGTCAGATAATAATAAAAACTACCAACGGCCAAAGTTACCAAAGGTTATTTAAAATAAGTATGCTGTGAACATAACCCGCAAAATAACTTTGTCGGTTACAGACATGGCAAATAATTCGCTATTAATTTTGTCATTTTAGAGTATCAACTAAACAAACTCCTCATTGCAACCGTTTATTTGAGTATTCACCGTATATACATCAGTCACAAATTGTACATATATGCGAGATGTCAAATCCCAATCGTATTTCAGTCTGAGAGTTTTACGACCCACTAACCATAAATGGATGTCACGTCGTAAATGTGTATTAAAAGCTTTCGAAGTGGGTATATATTTGTTTCTATTGTAAAATATTTCGTGAACTGAAATGTAACTGGCAAAAAAGGATATGATTAGTTTCGAAGAAGAACTAAATCATTTTCAAATCAATATTTCATTTTTAGATGCGACCTCAGCATAACTGAAGCACCTATATGTACTCGCTTTGTCTAAGTCTGTATATGTGATTCTACTGTCACACTTGTCAGCCAAAACGGCAAGTGTAATATTTGTATTTTGTACAGCCCTACATAAATTGTATGAAATAAATTATATAATCGTTTAGTAATTAAGTAACTGAAATGAAACTATTTCTCTGTGAATTGAAAATAATTTGTCATTTCTGTTTTGTACTGTAATTAATAAAGAATAATTATTTTGTTAATTCTAATCATCTTTCGTCTAAATTATAATATTAAAACAATTTAGTCTATGAAAATACATAACATATTTCGAAAAAACGATGACAATAAGTACAAATGATTTTTTCGAAATATCTCTAAATGGTGCGTTCTATGAAAATTTGGCAAAAATCCTTTTTGTTCTGAAGTGCCAAAAAAGTAAAAAATATTCAATTTTTTCAAAAATCAAGTGGCGTATAAGCACCCACTAAGATAGGATTTTTCGAAATTCAACCCCTGAGAGGGTTAAATAGGGGATGAAAATTTATATGGAAGTTCATCAATAGGTAGCCTAAATAGAATAGTAAGGATTCGAACAAGAAAAAAAATTCGATCTTTTTGGGAGACAACATTTTTCACAAACAGGATCAATTACCTATAAAATAAATATTTATTCAAAAATTACCGAAATTACTGTTTTAAAAAACTTTCCCGTCAACTGCTAGCATGTACACTGCATTTATTCATATTATATAATGTGTTATGTAGGTTTAGTTAAAGAGAAAGAGACAGAATTGACCGGTAGCTAATTTCCTGTGCCGTAGAAACAGACAGACAGCGGACAATCGCGCTCATTAATCTTACAGCGAATCGCTCTCAATGTAAATATTGCAACTGATAGAAGGGATCCTGTATTCATTATTATATTTAATTTTTTCTTTTATTTATATATATATTATGTATTTATATAATAATAATATTGTATTTAATATAATTACAATTTCTCATATTATACATATAGCTTTCATTCGAAGCTTCGCTAACGTGAATATTGATTCCGTTAGAAATCGTATATTAACTAGTGATGGGATAATTTGAATTAAGTATAATAATTAGGAAGTTTCCCTTTTTTGTTTTTTTGGTCTAAATCATAGTTCTAACAATTATAAAATTAATGGCGGAAGAATTTTTGAAATATCTTTAAAAACAACAAAGTTATGCTACTTCAAAGTTTGAATTGACAATTCTCCAAGAAATTCCGTTTTCAGTCCGGGTGACGTCACGCGGCACGATATTTTTAAAAGTTATTTTCAGTTTGTATTGTGTGGTAATTTAACAAGGTAACTTCCGATAAATCTCTTTCTATAAACTCGTAAATTGTTATGGAAACACTAAAAACAAACCAGTGGATGACGGAAAATATTGACATATTTAAATTTTTGACAGTTCATTTTAATTTAATATAAATAGAAAAGTCTGTATTACAACAATATAGTTACTAAGTAACTTAGGTTCTAATTACTCACAAAGCTAAAAAACAGCAAACTTGTACCGCGTGACGTCATATTCAAAAATCAGTTTCGTTTGCGACCCCACATACAAGAAATTGAATATCTCCGTTGAAATTAAAGATATCAAAATAATTCTTTCAGAATTTTTAAAGTTATCTTTATTATAATGATGTGACAGTATCATAATTAGTATTTTCGTCCAATGGAAACTTCCTAATTATATAATCTGAAATTCCAATGAAACTGAGTGAAATAAATATAACATGATATTGAGATAGAAGTAAAAACCACGAAATACTTCTTTCGTTACAGATGCAGCGTTGCCTGCTGGATCCTGAATAGTGAATATAATATAAAGTTTATATTATGAAAATTATAACTTGCGAAAGAAGAAATAGGAATCTATCTGGCAACACTCTACTTGTCTCACGTCGATGCAATAGCGAATATTACTAGCTAGTGAGTAAATTTCAGCTCCGACTACATGGAATGCAGAATTTGTACTCATAATACAAAAGAATGGTTTGACATAATTCGAATGAAACATCCGATTATGAGAATTATTCATAACTTAAGAATCCGATTATCGAAATAATGCAATTTTGACCATCACTAATCTTAACCTGATCGTAGTCGAACAAAAAGTACTTTTTACATACATACAAGGCTGCTATGTGAGTGGAAACATGAAATTTATTAGAAATCAAAATTATTTAATATCCATTAATATTAAGTGGAAGTAAAAAGGAACGTAGGAAGACAAAGAATCCGGTGCAGGAGAGACGAGATCGACAGTTTTGCTGCTAAACTCTGGCACAGAACCGCATCCGATATGATATTACGGAGGACTCAAAGGGGAGGCCATTGCGCATCAGTGGGATTAGCGGCTATTTATTAGATATTATTAAATTATTAATATTAAGTTGTTCAGTTAAAGTCGAAGGTTAAAGATAGCCCATGGCTAAGCAATCCAGGATTAGTACCGTAAGTTGGGATTAATATATAATCCTTTGGTTGTACAATGACGTCAAATAGTTGCCGTTAAAAATCCAGAAAAAATAATAATAACGTTATATCACCGTTAGTTGTAGCTGTCAGTTGTTTATAAATAGATCGAAATGACAACGCATGTAGTGATGATGCTTTTGTTCATATTTAAATTGAAAATCTATTTCATTTAAAAACCTCGATATAGATGGGCTTTTTGTTAAATACATATTCGTTCAACAAGCATGAGTTGCGATACGCTCGGACACAAAAATTTTGCTGACATTTTTTATGAAAAATGAACCTTGATGTCAAGAAAAGTCAATTCGTAGTTCCTACGTGAGGTCGAAAAAAGTGATAGCAACTACAATTTGGATGTCCACTTCCATAATACATGAATGGGGGCCCCTCTTTGGAACCATTTGGTAGAATCTTTGGAACCATTGGGTACTACGATCCTTTATAGTAACAAATTTTAAACTGCTGTATTTTTTCATGAGAATTAGGAAACTTTTAGAATTCTTATTGTGATTTTTTCTTAGACTTTTTAATTCACGATGAATTATTTTTTCTCAAAGGTCTTTGAAGTCGGGGAGCCATTATATTCTCTAGAAATTTATCAACAGCTAACTAAATTAAAACTTGTAAAATAGATTTTCTAAATAAAATCAATATCGATTTAATCATCAATTGGATGTGTGAATGACAACAACGGTCTAGCAGTTTAGCTATTCATTTTTTACATCTATATGGAAAGAAACTACAATGATATTATGACGGTCGTAAATGTTGCGCTGTGAAAAATTAACTTACTAAAGTCTACTTTTTACTTCCCACCTCTACTATGGTAGGGAAGTAATGGATTTAGTCCGAAAAAAATATTTCGAGATTTTAACAGATCTTTACGTTTTGAGACCCTAGCAATCGTTTAAGATCATTTTCTGACTGATGTCTGTATGTGTGTGTGTGTGTGTATGTGGTCAATTTTTCGCCTTCGATATCGTAAAAACGGAACAACATACGGCCATGCCGATTGTTCTATTGTGTTTATCAGCCTTTAACTTAGATCTGATTAGATTTTGAGTCAAATCGGTTCAGTGGATCCTGAGATATTAAAAAAAAAACGTTCTCAATGTCACGTATTAACATAGGTAAAAAAAAATATAAATGAATTCTAGATGTTATAATATGAAAAAAATGTAAATATTTTTTTTCTCTAAAATGTACAGTTTTCGAGAAAAAAAATATTTTACTAAAAAAAATAAAAATTGTACGTAAATCAAGGTAACCATGATTTTTGTTATATTAAGCTAGCCATCAGTAGATCACCAAACAAAAAAGAGGGCCATGCATTTTTTCAAAGAATAAAAAAAAGTGTTTATTTTTTGCAAATATTTACTAGGTGGGAAGTATAGGACTGGTCATTAGTCGAATTTTTATCTTAGGCCCCAGCCAGCACACACGTCATGCTACTTTTTATATCACGATTGTGCGATTAAGTCGCTTGTAGATCGTCAGATGCAGCTTCAAACAGCGTAAGGCCTCACACTATAATTGTGTTTTACTGAAATACACAACTGATGTAACTCGAACGTGCGATTGCCGAAAATGCATAGCACTGCTTTCAGTCACAGATTCGCACTACTTTATGCCATGGATTTCGATGAGGCTGCACTCTTCACGCGCAGGCACGCGAATGCGAAACATGCTGTAACAAAACTGTATGGTAATTTATAGGTAAAAATCTTTATTTTAATAAATGCAGGGCAACGGTACATTAACGAACTAACACTAGGTACTCTTCACAATTATTGTTTATCAATTTGTCCAATTGGCATTTATATTTACTATTATTATTTTATTACTGTTATTGTCACTGTTATTTATAACTGTTATTTGTCATTGTTATAAACAACTGTTATTGGTCACTGTTATTTATTACTGTTATTTGTTACTTTCATTTATCACTGTTCGTCCGAACCACTTCTGTCTACGTTCCAAAGAAAACTCACTATGTTCACTATTTATTTATTTATCACTGTTATTTATTTATCACTGTTCACTGATCCACTCTCTCCAATGGTCCAGAGACAACTGCCTTCAATCATCGATCCCCTCTTATGTATAGCCTTCTAAACTTACTGACCCCCAATCAAGGGTGGCGCTTTCTTCATTAATGAAACGTTAGAATATTTCATTGATCCAAAGGTGCGCATTCGAACATTCCAGAATGTTTGTAGATTTCAAACGGCGCGCTTCGATCCGTTACAATACGCATCGATCGCTGAATTAAGCGAAATTACGCTAGTCTCCATGCTGAGTAATCTTAAATTCGCGATGCAGTGGCTAAATCGCGCGTTTTCTATACCTACAAAAAGTAACATGTGTGAGCTGTCCCTTAACAAACTTAAAACGATTCAGGATTTTGATGGGACATCATCGTTTACGTCTTACGAATTCATTTTGATTGACATGTAGGTACGTTGGTGAATTAATTTCGTTTGACTTATCGTCAGGGATGCTCTAATAGTATATTCGGCAATGCTATCAGTTTTCAAAGAAGCAGTAAATATCATACATATCTTTGATTTTTTTCTTTAAACAAAATTGGCGGATTCAAAGCACCGCCAATCAAACACATAGAATAAGAATAAATCCAGGACCATTAAAAGGCATTAATGAATAAATAAATAAATAATGTGGTATTGTAATAAAAGTGTCTAGTCAATATAACATAGCGCAACATTCCTCACATGTCAATAGTGCTGTAGTGTCAGAGGCATGCATAGAATAGTTACATGTACAGAAGCACCAAAATGGAATTCCTTTCTTACCGACAATGTTAATGTCTGTGTACCGAATGTCCGATACCACAAAAGACACCTGACGTGATTCAAATCAAAACACATTCTGTACAGTCATCTCGTCCAACTATATTATTGTTCATTCAGTTGAATGTGGTAATATTAAACTGAGTGATTTAACTTAAGTATTATATTTTTTCACTGATATATCAAATAAAAGAAGAGAGAAAATTATACTATAATATCATAATATGTTTACTTTATGTACATTATAATGTATAATTCTGTACGTGACAAAATTGTCCTGATTAATTTCATACATGCAGTTCTGGTCCGGATGATTGAAATATATTATCCGAAACGTTATAATATACGTATATACTCGTATATATATAAAGACGAAAATAATAAATACAAGTGAATGCTTAATTAAAAAATCATTTTTAAACCAATGTCACCGTCTGGACACAAAAGTAAATCTTCCACTATCGCGGCGGCTGAGTTATCATTTACTTTAATTATTGTTTAATCGTGTCATAGTATAGAGTAAATGCAGATAATTCAGCCGCCGCGACCCGCCATAGTGGAAGATTCTGGTTTGTGTCATTGTGAAATCGATTTAAAAATGATTTTTTTAGTACCTATTGCATTCTAACGTTACGTCATTCGATAGGTGTTCCTAACAGGAATGCTAATTTAATTAAGCATTCATTAATTGTATTTATAAATATTTATTTTTGATGTGAAACATCTTATGCCGCGGGTGTGATTTCGTTTAAATGGAGCGACGCATCTTTACATATCTACTTGTATAATGTATAGTGTTACACGTTTACGTGTGTGAGTAGCTATTACGTGTGTGTGTGTGATTTGCCAGGGGATTTTCAGCGGTTTCAGCGGTTTCGGGGGAAGGGGGAGGGGGTAAAAAATACAAGATACTCGCTGTTTTACGTCTCGCTATGTACACGTAACATAGCGAGACGTAAAATAGTGAGTGTAGACGTCCGTGTATTGCTGTTTCAATACTTTCAAAGGGAGAGAGTTTCTCGCGGGGCGGGGCGGGTACTGAATCATACATTTTTATCTCTGGAACTACTGAAGCGATTCTAAAAATTCTTTAACTAATTATCTTCGCAGGGGGAGAGTTTCTCGCCGGGGGGGGGGGTAATAAATCATAAATTCTTATCTCTGGAACTACTGAACCGATTCTAAAAATTCTTTCACTAATTGTCTTCGCAGGGGGAGAGCTATGAAACTGTTTCACATCTGCCTGGCGTCTCACGACGGCTCAATTTTTTTTAATTTCTACAACTATAATATTGTATTACACTATAGTCCATTTTGAAACTGTAGAATTTTTATAATCAATTTTGTAAAGATATTTGAAATTCTAACTAAAAAACTATATTACCACAGTAAACTAAGTAAGCCATTATTTCTCCCTGTATTAAAAATTGCGTTGTGACTTCAAATCAAGTGACTCAAATCTATATGATTTGAAGATATCAGTATTAATAATATAATAGAGCCGCAGAAAAGATTGGTGACCCAATTTATATAAGTAGATTTAAAATAATACGGTGTTATGTAATAAAAATCTTTGTATACGGTGTGTTCCAGTGATTGTGCGACCATTAAATAAATATTATAAATTATAGACGCTCGACAATATAGAGTAAGAAGCGTCTTAGCGGCCATTAAAATTCTCAAATTTATTTGGTGTATAATATGTATGTTAGATATTCAAATAATTAGTGACTAAAAATTAATTAAATGTACGGTTCATTTTTACTAACCGCGACTACGATCGCGATAATATCGATTTTGACACAAACTTTACTTTAACTCGATCGTAACTGGATGAAAGTATCTCATACTTTAAATTCGGGTATCAATTGATAGTGTATCAAATTTCATAAAAATCGGTTCAGCCATTCTCGAATGATACTAGTATAATCCGATTACTCTAAGAATGATACCGCTACGTCATTGACAGAATACGCCTATTTATCTGGACGCCTCTTACCTGACCTGGTGGCGTAGTGTGCAAAGGGTTACTGAAAAAAAACAAAAAACAAAGTTTTTTTTTGTTTTTTTCCCTTTTTAGGTGGTTTTTTGATGATTGACGCCAATACATTGATGACGTATCGGTACCATTCTAAGAGTAATTGGACTCTACAAACAGACTAACACAAATTTTGGAAAAACGTTTTCCTGATGCGTTTAGGTGTCATTCAAAACTCCTAAAACCCACAAGGAAACCGAAATACAGCAGGTGTCCTAAAAGGTAGAAGTAGTCATAAATTTAAGTGCTTATGTTAATTAATGGTTTTTTGAATATAAAATCTCAATAAACTTATGTCCTAGAATCTAGATCATCAACGGTTTCAAAGTTATGAATAAATTCATTAATTATTTTATTAGATTCACAAATTTTTTAAATATATTTAACATTAACACTTTTAAAATGCCACAGATCTTAGAGTAAATTATTGTTAAAAATGATTTCCTTGTTCAAAAATTTCGATGCATTTCTCTTGAATGTGCAGCGATGGTCTGGCTGTATTAGATAGGACAACGTCGACGATATTCGACCACTGTAGTTACAGAATTGTCATTATAAAATCTGTAAATAATAGTAGATTGTATGTCTAGATACGTATAATGGGGCATATTATGGCGAGTAATGACAGTATGTAAAAACGAGCGACAGCGAGTTTTTACAGTCACACGAGCCGTAATACTATTACATACGAGACATATGGTATTTTTTGCCATACCCACTACAAAATACCTACTTTTCACGTCATATTAAAAAAATTCTGACAGTCCATTTGCACGCCATCTTTCCTTCCACACTGTGCCGCGAAGTTCGTTCAAGTCGAAGGCTTCAGATATTTCTGTTCAATTTGTTACTACTATGCCTCCGCCTCCGAATAAAAATTCATCATTATAATGTATTAAAAAACGAATCATGCGCTTTTAAAACACAAACCGCATAAACAATAACAAACTGGACTATAAAAGTTATATTTATTTTATATACGTAGAGAAACACTGACGCGGAGCACTGAATAGAAAATAATTCCCAGAAAAGTTATCGCGAGAGGAATTATTGTCGAGTGCGTTGTCTGATCTGGCTTCAATCAGCTCTGATCGAATCCATTGGATGGTGTTTTTGTTGTTAAAAGAAATCCGAATTGGTCACAGCCTTGAATATGACGAGCGCATGGCACTTGTAATCGGACAACAATCCATGTCTGACATCATTATAACGAAAGATATTGTAGAATAGATAGGTGTTATGGGTATCAACCAACCATCTATAAAGTATAGACCATTGCTGTTACATACATACATAGGAACACATCATCACAGGTACACCAAAAACCAATCAACTGTGTGTAAGATGATCAAATCTAACAGAGATTCTCAAAAATTAATAATTTTTGCTTTATTTACTTAGTTACGTTTTAGAAATTTGTAAGAACAATTAATTAATTGATTAAATCCTACCCTAGAACTGGCATTGTCAAGTTTAGTGCATGTAAAATAGAGCAAAAAATTACCTTAAAAGTGAAAAAATTCCTCCACTCATGGAATTCTGATTATAAGTCCCTTTTGGCAAAAGAATCGAAAATACGAAGAGTCCATAAAAATATAAGGTGAGGAAAAGTCTTTTTTTGGCGGAAGAGACCCAAACCAAATTTGTATCATTTAGTCAACTAGGGTGTGCGTTATCTATGTTTTTTTGGATGCACTACTAAGGCGATAGAACCTACCCTTATCTATCAAAAATAAATTTAGCTATAGCGGAGTTCAATTAAACTAAAAAAATCAAAAAACTCGGAACCCAGTTATAGTGAATGGATATTCATGATTTTTTTTGCATTGAGTTTCTAATATTGAGTATGGAAAGTTTACCCTTTAACATTTTTTTTTTGAAAATAGGGCAAATATATAAATTCTTCACGCGAAATGTTCTAGTATGAAGAGTGTTCAAGAAATATTAAATTTTCACATCGGGGTTTAATAGACCTATGGACGGACTATCTATTTTGATTTTTGAGTCTAATTGAACTCCATTATAGCTAAATTTAATTTTTCGTAGATAAAGGTAGGTTCTATAGCCTTGGTATTAGATTTTCATTCGATTCAGCATCCAAAAAACATAGATAACGATACCCCACCTGACAAAATGAAGCAAATTTTGTTTGGGAATTGGGTCCCTTCCTTCCCCCAAAAAAACACTTTTCCTCACATTGCATTTTTATGGACTCTTCGGATTCTTCAGTCCTATCATAAAAGGGACTTATAACCAAAATTTCATGAGTGAAGGAATGGTATTTGCAAATATAAAGTTATTATGCTTCAATTTTAAAGATTTACACTATGCAGTGGAATTCTTCGTTATGGACATCTGTGCATTAGGGGCATCTTTTCTTATGGACACTTTTTCATTTTGCTTCCTAACAGTAGAATTGTAACATTAAATTCAACTTCTTTATTTGGAACATTCTATTATGGATTCGGAAAACCAACATAAATCGATACTCAGGTGTGGATAAAGTTAATATTACCTAATATATTAATTTTTTAATCTTCAGATTTATTCATCGGTTTAGATATTTGGTAACGGTTTGTAAAATTTCTCAGTTATCTACCAAGTAGGTACCAAACTTATATCAGATAAATAATGAATTGAGTAATTGCTTCCAGTTTAGACTGTCTCAAGCGATTGGCAAAATATTTTTTTGTTGTGCACTTATTCATATTTTATATTGGTTGCATTTTTTATGAATACACCATAGTTTTTTTTTTACTTTATTACTTGCCAAACGTCTTGTTTGTGAATACTTCTTTATTATAGATATTTTTTGTGACATAAGAGACATTCATAATAGGGATTCTTTACCGTATTTAAATTTCTAATTTGAAACAATTATGTTTCTGTTTTCTAGTTGCGACCATAGATTACTTGCGACAGTGCATTTACAACAGCTTCTTAGCGTACAAGTAGTGATTAGTGATCTAATAAATCTTTCGAGTGTAAAGTGGAAAACTGCGTTGAACAAATACAGTTCTGCGAAAATATATTATGCATAAGTGGGATAGAAGAAAAGAAATGATAGTGGATGCGGTGCCATATGGTTTTTGTAAGATCTACTATCGCATAATAAGATTTTTCTATTTGAAGTGTTGTCACAACACATCTCGTGAAAACACATAACATAATGTAAGCACATACGTGATACGCGCTCAAATTCGTAGGTGCTTATCTTTAAACAGAATAAATAGACAAAAATAATTGGTAAATTAACTCAGGAGGCCATCGTAGTTTAGAAACTAATGCAATCGGGTCAGTTGTGATTTATGAAATAATTTTGAAGGTTAGTACAAATTATCGATGTAAATATAAAAATGTAAACAAAATTCATTTGCAGGCAGAATATAATCAGATATGCATAAAAGATATAATGTCTCTTAATAGCCGACCCGATTTGATTAGTTCGACTTTTAGTCATAAGATCATGCTTAGTTGTAAAAGCCGCTTGTTAATAAAATTTACGTTGAAATAGATAAGCAGATTAGACTAGCATAAAATGTATGAAAACCATTATACTTTTCATTGTAATTGTAGAGAAACCACCAGTTCACTGTCACTGATATTAAATATTTGAAAATGATCCACGCTACAACGAACACAAAGGTGAAACAGTGAAGTACCAACCTAAAACTTAGTTAAAAACGTTGGTAGCGCTCATCTGGCCGCAACGTAGGTAATCCATTCTGTCACGCTAAAATCAACCAGATAATGCAATGATCAGTTCGTGTAAGTGTTTTGGGTTTCTTTAACCTATTCTAATATTAATTATTTAAAAAATAGGTAACGTGTGGTAAATTTTAAGGTGTTTTCTGAACTAGAAAATACGATCTAAATAAGCTGTCAAAAATCAAACTTTAATAGTTGCTTGCAACAACATCTGCCTTTATCGGAGTTTAAAGTTTAATTTAAACCACTATAACAACATAATATTACTGATTAATTACATCATTACTTGACTATTTGATTAATTCATGTTTCGATCCTCAATCTGTCACATTATTTAAGTTAAAAAAATATCTGAATGACCGAGCTTTGCTTGGAAGAGTTAAATAAAAACTTTTGTGTATAAAATATAACTAAATAAAAAATAATCAATTTAAACTTATAGCGCTATCTATAGCTATGTCATACTAATGTTTTTATCTTTTAATAAAAATGTGCTAATAAGTTTATTGGTATCTACGATTAAAATCTAGTAATTAATCGTCGTAAGGGCCGGCTGTTGTGCGCGGTACGAGTGGATTGACCGTATAAATCACGGGCATAGAAATCTAGGGACGCTGTACAAGTGAGTGGGGTGGTTGCTGTTAAGGGGGGGTGGTGAGGAAACAAGTGTGCCCATATTCTATTGGTCGCTTCAGTTGCGCTAGTGCTTGTACGTGTCAAAGTGTCGTCCAAACGACTGTTTTTTGAGCAACTGAGCATGCGCAAAGACGCGGGTAATAGAATGTGGGCACATGTACCATAAACAGCATGGACATGTCCATGAGACATAAACATGCACCCTCCCCTGAATGGCTTCCCTCCCTCGTCTAAAGTGGCACTTTATACTTCATACCTAGATTCCTATGTCCATGATATAAATAAATAAAACAAAATAAAATTTTCTTGAGGCAATAATTATACATTGCAATAACTTCGACATGGAAGGCGAGACATTATCACGAGAGCTCGCACTACCTAAAATATCCCTAAGGAAAGCAACGGATATACGTGAAAAATAATTTTTGTATCGTCGTGTAACAATAGCTTAGATATGAAATAGTATAGAATAGAATAGATAATAAGTTTTACTTCTGTCTGTTCTTACAAGGCGCACTGCAACTGGACACTGGACAATTTCATTTGTGACGCATCGGTTGATATCACTCTTTTCAGTTTTCTCACATTGATATATACAAAATGGCTCCATGATAACAAAAGTGAATTTAATAAATCACTTAGTAAACTGACAAATTAGCAACAAACTACACTTTGACAGCTAAAACAAAACACCCGTTTACTAAGCCAACGCGAATTTCAACTGTTTGCAAAGCCTTCTGCTGTTTTATCAATTATTAATTTAGCATAGCCTACTATTAAAAATCAGTGTTTTACGTATAACACTGTTATTTTTGAAAATAAATCTATCAACCCTCATATCAAATTAAAGAGAAAAAAAATCTCTTTCGAATGGTGTCATGGCCATCTTTGACGTGTATTTAAAAAAACAAAGTTAATACAAGTATCTCTAAAACTATAAAAGTAAATAAAAATATGAAAAGAGATTTGAAATCTTCATAAAAAAGGGCCTTAAGAAAGTGAAAATATTTTTTTTCTACCTTACTTAATAAGCGAGTTATAAACAAAAAACGAAAATGGGTAAATCTCGTTTTTCAACTGTCGGTCGCGAACCAAGCAAAATATGGAAAGTTTGACTACGCAGGGTAGTAGTACTTGAGATTCTGCACATTTTGTCTCATTTAACCAAATCTCTATCTCCCATAACAACGGAGATCCCCATGTTGAGGATGAGTCTGTGGACACACGGTATATATGAATCTGATCACTTTGTAAGTTTTGATTTTAGATTTTTATTGATTACTCTGTCATACGACTGTTGGCATTTCTTCGTTTCTTATTCTAATTTTTGAATATAGACGCAAGAGCTTTTAAACACTTACGCATTTCACCATTTTCTACATATATTCTGCGATAATGTTCTACTAATTCGATGGTCTAACATTATATGGGTTTTCCTTCCTCGTGTTCCTTCTAAGTTTTAAGTCAACCGATAATAATATCATTGTATTTAAAAGGTCATTATGAGATAACTATCGCTAAACTTTAAAATATCTTTTTCTCAGGATAAACGGATTAAAGCGTGCATTGACCTAATTAAGATTTAAACCCGGCTGGATGTAACTCTGATTCCAAATTTTTGTTACAATTTTGTGGCAGTTTTCTGTAAAAACATTTTTTCGACATTTCATTTTCCACTAATCTATAAAACAATTTAACAGGTGTTATCAATATGAAAAAAAGTCATATTTAACTTTGATTATGACCAAATACAACTGTGAACACATAACATATAAATAATAATTAGATATCTTACGCCGGCAATTTTGCCTTGATGATAAGTCATTCAATTAGCAATAGTTCGTAGATTCTTTGCGTAATTTAATTTTAGACAATAATTTTTATTCAAGTACGAATACTGATTACTAAAATAAACAGTTAGAATGTGTTTATTTTTTGTTAATTTAAGTACTTACCGTGTGCTGTCAATTGTCATAAATTAATTCTATTTTAATTCGCAACTATTAGTAATATATCTAACGATAAATTACCTAATCTTTTAAGATGAATAAATACAAGGCATTACTTTGTCCGTCGTCCTAGACAACTATAATTGTTATTCTGTTAAATGATTTTGGCATAATAATAAGCTGCATTTTTCTAGTATTATTCACTTGATGTGCGTCAATCATAAATTAACACCTTTTACAACAAAATCTTCCTATCACAACAATGTATCAGCAATAATGGTTTATTCCTAAATAAACAAAAATTAGGAAATAAACAGGTTAATAGATTTACGTGGCATCAGTTCAAATGTGCTATAGTTTTTCTAAAAATAAGAATAATTTATTAGATGAATGCATAATGACTGCAAACAGTATATGAAGACACCTGTTGTAAGAACAATGACGTAACACAACACTGTAGTCAGGAAAAATTCATTAATTCAAACCTATGTCACCGTAGGGATTTTAACCCTAAACTATCCACTATCGCGGCGGACTGAGTTGACATTACTCAGACAGTGACACATTTTCAAACGATCGACTTTCTTTAGGGTTAAAATCCCTACGGTGACATAGGTTTGAATTAATGAATTTTTCCTGACTACAGTGTTGTGTTACGTCATTGTTCTTACAACAGGTGTCTTCATATACTGTTTGCAGTCATTATGCATTCATCTAATTATGTATTTGGTCACGACTTACGTGTTAAATTTGTATTTATTAGAATAATTTATGATAAAAAATCAGTTCAAGAACAATATTTATGCTGGGTTGCATACAAATGTTGTCAGAAATCTGGGTTGATACTTGACAGTGACTTCAGATTATGTGATCATATATTCCCCATAAGGCATAAAGGAAGCATTTATAGAATTTTGAATCGAATTTGCTCAATAATTTGCATCTACCTATATAAAAAAATTGTAAAAAACATTTTTAAAACTAATTTGTCAAAATGTAGGCAAAAAAACAAACTTTGGTAGATCTCCGTCAACGAATAATATATTTTTATTTTTATTATAATTGAAGTAAGTTTGTCATTATTTGTACAAATTGCTGATGTTTACTCTAGAAATGTTTAGGTTCAGGCGCCTTTTTAATTTTTCCGCCCCTCAAATGTTGCCGCCAGGGCCTAGGCCTAAATCCGTCACTGCATTTATCATTTATTTAAATCAGTTTACCATAAAAGAAAATAATAATAAATGTTAGCATTTATGCAAAGATAATTAGACAGGTATCTTATATGCCAGTCCTTTCGATCATTTGACCTTAAAAATCCGATCTATTACAAAAAATAAGTGTAGATGGAAAGTGTAGTTTTTTCACCTACAGCGAAATTGTATAAGACTCGTCATTTTTGCCAAATTAATCTTCAAAAGATCAAAACAATTATTCAGCGCGTTTTGAACATTAAAAAAAATTCGCCAAAACAATAATTTATCATTATTTTCAGATCTCACACCTGGTGCTTAGTAAATTCCAGCAGAGAGACTATTATAGATATATGAAACTGATTTTGACTTTGGGCAGGTTTTATTTCGAATCGAGCCGTTGTAACAATACACATGAGATATATAAAACAGAACGCTTTGTGTTTTGCCAGCGAACAATATACACCATTTTACACCTTCTATTGGCGATTATTCTTATAGCAACTGGAATACAATAGTATTCATTCTCCAGGTAGCAAACTATAAATTCTGTTCTGTTTATATCTATTGTATGCGAAAAAATAGCATTTTTGGTGTTATTATTGTTAGTTCTATTGAAAACTCAACACACGTCGCACATTACAGCAGATTTAACACAAACATAACGTTGGTCGATAATATCGCAGCTGGCTATATCGACCAAGTATGAAAAGGTTATTTACCGATGGTAACTAATTACCGACTTCTGAATAGTTTGATTAAGATGTTTTGTATGCTGTTGGAAAATATTTACAGGGGTGTATTTATTATTATTTCCAGCACTAACCACAAAATATGAAATCAAAATCAGTAATCACAAACACTGCGTTGGAGAGAAAAAAGAAAACTATTATAGTAGCTATATCAAAGTGTAAGGTGTAAATCTAGTTTGTTATAAAAAATGTCTTTACGGAAACTTCTTTATGACTTCACGTTGATTCGGAATTAACGCCTAAAACGAATATTTTTCGATGAATTATTTAGCTTGTACCTGATTTAATGCCTATGTATTTCATTCCACGCTTTAAACATACCTATACCTAATTTTTATTTTGAATGAAATCCCTTAAAACTCGTTCTAAACCAAATGCCAGTGTATTAAAACGCTAAGGCTTTTGATTTTCTATCTATTTCTTAACTTATACATAACAGATTTTCATGATTTTTTAAAATTCAAGTAGGTACTACTAGTCTTTATTTGGAAAAAAAATATATTTTCGGAGTAGCATTTCACATAAAACAGCATTTTATTATTTTTGGAGGTTCAAATGCGTATTCTTCACTCATTTGTATTTTTTTCACATTTCATTCATTGCAAAATTTTCACTAATACCTAAGCGAAAATTCAAAAATCAAAATTGATTTTAAAATTAACGTCCATTCTGCGAGTGCCGTTATTTTGAGCTATGTTGTGCCGCAGCTAGCGGAATTAGCAGGTTACTTGTAGTATATTGTTTTAAAACAGACATCAGATTCTAGATTATAGACGCTCAACAGCTGAGGTAATCAGCGTCTATGATATCTTTATAAGAGTGTGTAATGTATATGTAGCCAACAGAATATAATAATATATAATAAAATTAAATTAAACATTCCAGTTATAGATTTCTTTTAAATGAAAATATATAAGGAAACTACAAAATAAACAAGCAAATTTATAATTAACTTGCTGTCCAATTCAGCTTCGCCCGGAAGCAAATTACGATATTTTTCTCATTTCTTATGCCCTTTTTGTCGTAGCGCAATAGTATTTTGTAAACAACAATATTCTAACTCTGTATAGTTTATACGCGTATGAGACAATTATTTATATAAAGAGCAATTTAAGTAGTTTCAAGTTAAATTTAGATATTTATCAACACAATACAACAAAAAAAGCAATATAAGTAGATATACATTGACAACTTTAATGATTATGTACAAACAGAAGCAAATTTAAAACTTTATAGAAGTCAAAAAACAATATTAATTTTTCTAATCAAGAATTGAACTTCTTTAGAGGAAACATGTTTTTGTTATAAATAGAAAAGAAAAATAAAAAGATTATCAATATCACAATAAAGTCGCCTTTTATCTTCGTTGTATGCGTCTTCAATAACTAAAGAATGCTGGCAAACAGTGTTTTAATACGTGAGTATTCTGAATCAGGACATTGTCAGGTGTGATTATGTTGATCGCAGGGAACAAGACAGGAGAGGTCATACAGCTAGTAATGAGAGATGACATCAGAATACAATGCACAATAAACGGAGGGCATACAGTTGAGATTCCACAGTTGGCCGGTCCTGTCAACATTCCATCACGCCGGTCAGTACTACACACGGATAAAGCTTGATTTATATTATCCGGTCAGACACGGTGCGGGAATGTAGCGTTTCCGGCAAGACAAACATTTTTACATGCAATTCAAATACGAGGATTGATACGTGTTTGAACGGACGGGATCCGCTAAGTATTAATATTTGTATTTAAAATGCATTTAAAAATGTTTGTCTTACCGGAAACGCTACGTTCCCGCGCCGTGTCTGACCGGATAATATAAATCGATCTTTAGGCGTGGCGTTGATCCGGCAAAATTAACCCATCCTAATCGTGTTGCTTTATGGCCTCTGCATGCGATAATGGCATATACATATTTGTGTTAGCTATTAATTTCAAATATTGATTTATTTAATTTTAAATTATAAAAAAAATGTATTTTAAACAAAAACAAATCAACATCGATGGCCGCATTATCACAATACATATAAACATACAAAAATAAACTTACATTAGGTATTTATTACTGTTGTCATAATAATATAATGATTGATTTCCGATCGCAGGAAATCAGCTATAATATTATTTTCGTACTACAGCAAAAGTTTTCAGTTCGCATATAGCTGAGACCTGATGTGTGCCTATAATGATGGGTACAATAGTATTATACAGGGTGCTGCATTGCTTTGCGGGTAATAGGGATTTAACCCGTAAAATCAAACTTTTGCGATTTTCTGCTTCCCTAATTATTTTAGGAAAAATATCTTTGAATAAAAGTTTTAGAACAGCTCTTCGATTATAACGCTCATTCAATAAGTTCCTCGAAGTATAGCTCTTTCCGCTCGCGCTGCGGTGAAAAATCGGCGAATGGATCACTACTGTATACTCTCACTTGAATAGTCATTAATCATATTATAGCAAAAATCTGCCATAACATACTTGACCTTGAGATCACGGATTCTTACCAGATTTATTACAAACTAGCTTTTTTTCTTGTGGTTTTGTTAGCGTATATGTCGGCAAGTTTCGCTTCCGTTGATGTCGCTTTTGACAGGAACCCCATATTAACCCAAGTTTAGTCGGGTCAAAAGTAATCTACACTTTAAGTTTGAAAACTAATCGATAATGTAGCAAATTTCATCAAAATTGGTCCAGTAATTTTCGAATAATGTCAGTACCAGTAGACAGATGTAAGTTTTGGAAAAGGCGGTGCCTCCTGCAGTCTATACCTAATTATCATATAACAAAAGACCGTTAAAAATTGCAATTTCCATTTTATTTTTGTGTATTGTCTAGACTAATAAGTAATATTGTGCAAGTTTAATTCAATAGTCATACAGATGTGTTAGATCAAGATTATATTTAGCAATAAATATTCCACTTGAGCGTGTTTCGTCGTTGTGTTATCGACCTTCAAGATCGCCTTCAGTGGCTCTGCTCCGTAGAACTGCAATGTGTCCGTCACCACACACCTAACAATACAGCGAACAATGCGCCCCTGACAATGGCATTGTGCCCGAATGATGGAAGCCATCTTTGTTTGACACGGGCTTCAATGTCCAACAAACAATACATTATAATACCTGGACACTATGGACGTGATTATGTATGTACATACATGAATGTATGTAATATGTATCCTTCAAAATAGGAGGCAATGTATAATCTACATTGTCTAGTGAAATAATTTAAAGCGGAAAATGTGTTCGAGAATTTAAAATGAGAGAATAAAGATAAAACATTGGCTAATTAATAAGAAGTAGTAAATATAAAAAAAAAAACATTTCAACAGAAAAATAATGAAATAGAAATCATAATATTATTAGATATTATTTTTCAATATGGAATTTTAGTGATCATTTTGAATAATAATAAAACACTAAGTTTTTGAAATTTACACTATATCTTTATTTTTTGACAATTGTTTCGTCAACACAGTGACTTCTTCAGAAAATATCTTAAACTACGAGTAGTGACTTCTCCAGAACATGTCTTAAACTACGACTAGTTTAAGATATTTTCTGAAGAAGTCACTGTGTTGACGAAACAATTGTCAAAAAATAAAGATATAGTGTAAATTTCAAAAACTTAGTGTTTTATTATTATTCAAAATGTTTAATATTAATTTACATCAAGTAAGCACCCACTCTATAATGTAAGTTCAATGATTTTGGCTCTCACAATAAGAATGGATGATAGTAATTAAGGAGCCGAAAGTTCATTATTTCTGGTGGCAAAACATATTCTGAAGATAAAATGTTGGATGTGCAAACAGGGTATGAAGGTTGTTGGTTTTGGCACCATAGGTTTGAAAATATACATTTTGAGTGAAAGATAGTATGTATCTAGAAGTTTGGTGTTTTTGAAGCCCACGGTTAAATTCTATTTTTGAAGCCAATAACTATTATAGATGATTTTTTAGTGTCCAATCACATTTATTTAACCTGAGAACTTTGAATGTATGATAGCAAAGAGCAGGAATTTCAGTATTATTGTATTATTGAAGGTAAGAACTTAGGGGCCGAAATTAGGTGTTCTCTTTCAATCATGATATTTTTAAATTACCAAAGAAATATTCACTAGCAATCACAAAGTCATTAATTGTGAAAAAGAGTTAAGTTTGCGTTAGAAAAATTGTTAGTGGTGAGATGAAAACGATTAGAACACTTTAACAAAATAAGTCCCAATTAACAAAACTTTTAAACTTTGTGGAATCTCTGATCTTGTTAATATGTCCTTCTTTTGAAGCCTTTCTAATATGTAATAAGTTTATAACATTCTAACATTATTATTGACAGATTTCATTTGTATCATATTATCACAAAACCTGTTTCTTTGTAGAAAGTGTCATAAAATAGTTCAATATTATTTATTCTTTCAGTTTGCAGTTTCCATTTTAATTATAACTGTGTTCTATTTGCAAAAAAATATTTAGCGATAAGCATTAAATTCTCAGAGTAGTAGGCATTAAATTATGTGGTAGGTACATACAATATAATATTATTCATAGTTTCTAGTGATTGAAAAATGAAGAGTATAGATGCTCGGAAGCTGAGGTCATTAGCGTCTAATAAACACTGTTTTAAAGTACTAAAAATTGATGATATAATCTTCTCTCCAGCCTTTTGTCATAAAAATTTAAACGTTAATTTCCATATGTAGGTAGTTACCTAGTTCTAAAATATCAGAATTGCGGAATTAACCTATTGCAAAAATTACAAAAACAAAATTCAGATGAATTTTTTAAATTATTTGTCATTGTGATTGGCTTTTAGGGCCCGAAAACACAATCAAATTAAGTAATTTATTTTTATTTTCTTAAGAACTTTTCTTCTTGAATCTTTCAGTCATCATCTTCGATATACAATACACATTTTTAAATTGACACAAGTGATTATTTTCCATAAAGCCATGTATATTGTTTAGGAAGGTATACAGTGAAATGACCGGCACAATAGCTTTGGATTGAAGACAAACATGCGCGAATATGCATTGTCGGCCAGCAATTAACAATAATATGTGAACATGTCGATTATTATTAACAAGTCACATTACGATGCGAGTCGGCTTCGTATTTACAACATGACAAATTGCTGCTAATTCATAGGAATGCCTATTTCTTTACAACATCTAACAGTGATGCGAACACGTTTCTCTAACGGGGAAGACAAGCTGAGCGTTCGAATTTAAAATAAAAAACCAAAGTTTCATTTAAATATATCTAAAATGTTCACGAAACATTTAAAATCACGGTAAATTTATAAAATAATTTGTTTCATTATACAGTACCTATTATTATACGAAATAATAGTACTTGAGGAAAATCAAAACCGTAGAGATTCTTTTATTTATACGACACATTCAGTACTAATTCTAATTCTAATCCGTGAACTGGTGGAAGTATCACTTATATTTTCAATCTAGGAATTGATGATCTTATATAAGAATAAATAAATAACATTTTAAAAATAGATTAAAGAAATTTTAGGGAATAACTTAATTTTATCTGTTTATTATTAAAAAGAATCCTTCATTTTAAGAATATTAAGTGGCCCCCTCCGCGCAAAGAGAGGAGTGTTAATTAATAATAGATAAGGACGCAAACAAATAAAAAATATACAGCTGAAACCTGTGCGTGACTGCAGCGCCAAGTAATGTATGAACTATATATGGCAATATATCTTATAATGGGACTTCGCAATTAAAAATTTTAATTTTTGGTTTTAACAAAATGTTATGCATCTATAAAACAAGTGAAAAGTTTCATTCATTCTTATCATATACTAGCGGTCCCGTCCGGCTTCGCCCGGATGCTAAGAAAGCCCGGGTGCAATACACTACTCACTCGCTTCGCTCGAGTTCGCTTGAATATTATAAATACACTACTCACTCGCTTCGCTCGTTCGCTTTTATATATAATTTTTACTCGATTTTTAGTTTCAAAAAAATTATAATTATTGTCAAAGAAAGAATATAACAAAAATAAAAAAATATATAAATAAATATCATGTAGAATTTAGAAAAAAAGCCAAAAATTCTACGATGCCATCAGTTTCCGAACCCGGATCCCTGTGCGTGTGCATAGAGTGGTGCGACGTTACCTCTACGCTATGAGTGGAACAGTTATGTACGGTCGTTTTTATGATATAAGTAGATATGTTGCGAATTCTTACGGTCGGGTTACGAATTTAATTAATTAATTATTAATTATTATTATTTATTAATTATGCTATATATATAATTCTCCCGTGAAAAATTATCTAACTGATGGTGAAAACCGCATCAAAATCCGTTGCGTAGTTTAGGAGGAGTTAGCGGTTAAACAGATAGACAGACAGACAGACAGACGCGAAAAACGACTTCAATTTATACTATGTAGAGATTTTTATTAGTTCAGCTAATGTGTGTTACTTTTATTACAGAAATAAAGGTTATGATACTTACTTTTTCTTTCTTACTGCAGCTATCCATTTATTTCTTTGGTTTAATTTCCATTTTGCAACCGGGAATTTATAAAATTTACTTTCGTTTTTTCTGCTAGTATTTTTACAATTCACAACACGCAGGAACTCCGGTTGCTCATTTTATTTCTTTTATTAATTTAAGGTTGTACGATCAGATCGTACCGACCGCAGGATATAGAGAAAGATAGATAGCATATAAAATAATGTTAAATTAATATAAATTCGAACGCATTAGAGGGCTCGGATAGATCTGACCATAAAATCGAATTTAACCTGGATGACAAGTGAGATATTTTAACGAATTTTCAATTATTTATAATAAAATATCTTCAGAACTGCACGTCAGAATACTTTTCTTGTAATTTTTACATTAGTCTACCTGCAGGTTGATCAATACAAGTTTTTTTTTGTATTTTTATCTATAGCAGTTGCAGTTAAATGATATAAAAATGTGCGTCTCACACGAGATTCCCTACTGTTATGTGCCGGTAAATATCTAATTTTCAAAAATTAAATTCACAAAATTTACACGTCAGATCTCTCAAAAAATTAATTTTTATGTATATGTTAGTTATTGATTAATAACATATTAAATTTTCAGCTTCTTAATGATCGAACAACTTAAAAAAAAAATTAAATTCACACGTGTATTTGATACGCCGAAAGTACAAAACATTGCCCAGAAGTACCTGAATTATCCACAGCTCACGCTGGCACCGATTGTGCTCCCCCTACCATGACTTCGCACGGAGCGAATAGGTAATAACTAAATATATTTTTGAAACTAATTAATAGTATATTGTTCGACCAATAGTCGCACACAATATTTTGTTCAACTACCGCAAGAAATATGTCATTTCGTGGCTCTGCTGAGCGTGGGCGAAATAATGGGTGACCTGATTGATTGCGTAAACGTTCCCCGTAATGAGCGTGGGCGAAATGCTATTTCTCCCACTAGTGGGCGAAATGGCATTTCGCCCACTCTCTACGTCAACAGTCAGGGAATTCATTATTTCGCCCACCCTCAGTAGAGCCACGAAACTGCATATTTCATGCGGGTGTTGAACAAAAATCAATTATTACCAAATCTTTGTATACAAATATTATGTTTATAAATTATTTTGCTTTATTGTTCCATTAGAAATACGAGTAAATCCAGATGCGAAAAAATAACTCTTATTGAGCAGACGGGGAAATTTATCTTTTATGATGATAATTTCTGTAGTTACAAGTAGTGTAAAATAACATTGGCATTAGCAAAAAAATGTGTGTACATTCAAATCTCAAAACAAGGTGACTGCAAATTTCAAAATGAAACTAAATGTCATTTGAAAATTATAATAATAATTAACAGAATTATCAAAGCGAAAGCTTATTAAATATGTAACACAAAATAATGTTTTAATTTGCCTTTTTGTAATAAAGCAAGTAAACATTAACCAATGCAAATTTTACAAATCCTATAAAAATGCAAATTTAAGTCACCTTTGGAAACATATACGTGTGGAAACATAAATATTATGAAAAATTCTTTTAATTGCTTATTCAAAAATAATTTACTCATAAACATTTTTCCGTTGATATAATCGGCCAGCAGACGTGATTTTTACAAAAGAAAATTATTAATTACTGCTCGCCAAAGAAAAATGTATAATTAAGCCGCAATGTATAAATTAAATGAAAATAGCATTTGAATGTAAAGCAAATAAAACTTCATTTAGTCACAAATTATTAAATTAACTGAAATCGTTTTTATAACACTTTCTGCAGGCGAGAAATAGTAGTTAATGGTAATTTAACAAGAACAATAAGGTCTGTACGTCCACACGAGGCAAAGGACCAACACAGTGCCTGTTTTCATTCTATATGTATTATATTATAAACACTAATGTCTATTCTAAACAAGTCCTTTGAAAAAAACAAACCGTTGTACATTTTGGATCCTCGAGTATACCAAGTTTTAATTCTGAAGCACTGTAAGGAGCTATAATAATTTATAAATTTAAGTAGAGTTTCTCTGGATATATTATGTGACGTTAGAGTGTATTTTAGAAAATACAAGAACTTTATATCTAAAGTCCAGAATGTGCCAGAATGTCTGGTGATATCATCTCGCCATCAAAGCATTTGTCTTTCAATATTGGCGACCTACAGTTGTTGTAATCTGGGCATATGTTTTGCTGTCTAAATGATATATTATATGCCCAGCCCATTTCCACTCTGGTTTGCAAATTTCCGAGAAATGCATATTTAACTGACATTTATTTATACATATATTTATTTAACTTAAACCGTTTTTTGCCCGCGTGTATGAGCTATAAATGTAATTTCGACAGCGGCTAGTACCCAATGAAGCATTGCATTACGACTGCTTACCATAGATAAGTGGCTAGGAATACAGCTATATCTACTTTCTTCTAATGTCCTGATTCATGAAGATATCACTGCGAGCTATCAGACTTTTATAGAAGTGTCGAGTTACAAAAGACAAATTGTAATTTTCCGCAAATCGACAGTATTAATAAATTATTTTACAAACATAAAATATAATTTCCTTGTTTACAAGACACGTGTCAAAAAAAAACAAAAATGTTGCGATTCGAAACCCGGAATCGAATCGGGTACCTTAAAATCTTCAGTCGAACACTCTACCAACTGATCCAGTCGAACGATGTCTAACATGATCGTAAAGCTCTATACCTATACTACAGTATACAAGTACGAACTGAAGTCAGTGTTGTAGTAAAATAAATAATTTATTAAAATTAATTGATTATTTAATTCTAATTATTATTTGCGAGGATCCATGCCACAACAACACACAATCTGTGAAAATTTCAACTAGCTATAACTTGTTATCATTTGTGAGATAGAGCCTTATGTGACAGACGGACGGTCGGATAGACATCGTAAACTCAGTAAAAGGGTTCCGTTCGGAGGTACGGAACCCTAAAAGTTAAAAAATAACTATAATTTGAATTTCTATTTTAATTTGTACATAAAAATGAAGATTTAATTTTCATGGTCTCTCATATTTTTTACTTCCCACCTCTACTATGGTAGGGAAGTAATGGATTTAGTCCGAAAAAAATATTTCGAGATTTTAACAGATCTTCACGTTTTGAAACCCTAGCAATCGTTTAAGATCATTTTCTGACTGATGTCTGTATGTGTGTGTGTGTGTGCGTGTGTGTGTGTTTGTGGTCAATTTTTCGCCTTCGATATCGTAAAAACGGAACAACATACGGCCATGCCGATTGTTCTATTGTGTTTATCAGTCTTTAACTTAGATCTGATTAGATTTTGAGTCAAATCGGTTCAGTAAATCCTGAGATATTCAAAAAAACGTTCTTAATGTCACGTATTAACATAGGTAAAAAAAAATATAAATGAATTCTAGAAGTTATAATATGAAAAAAATGTAAATATTTTTTTTCTCTAAAATGTACAGTTTTCGAGAAAAAAAATATTTTACTAAAAAAAATAAAAATTGTACGTAAAGCAAGGTACCTAACCATGATTTTTGCTATATTAAGCTAGCCATCAGTAGATCACTAAACAAAAAAGAGGGCCATGCTTTTTTTCAAAGAATAAAAAAAGAGTGTTTTATTTTTTGCAAATATTTACTAGGTGGAAGTATAGGACTGGTGATCAGGTCTAATTTTTTATAATGAAGTTTCAATAATGTTAACTGTCAAGCGCAAGTATAACGTATTCTCGAGGGTCAAGCTTCACAACAACCCGAGAGGCGAATGGGCTGAAGTGGGAAGAGAGAGGGGAGGCTGTCTTTAACGGTGGTGTCAACTGTAGTGGATGGACTAATTTCTCACCGTCGCGGCGCGCGGCGTTAATTAATTACGTCACAACGACGCCTCGATGAATGGCGGCGCACAGAAGAACTAAAGCAAGGCGTTGCCCATACCACTATAGACATTATTTCTATATTATATTAAAAGCTTCACCAACACTAACACACCCATACCGTTACACGTACTTATTAGATGTATCTGTGTGATTCCCAATAGGTGTTCCCTCGACATGTTATGATATGATGTTATCTCACAGTACGCCCATATTATTAATGCGCGGTCATTAGTGTGATATGTGACGTTCAATTAGTTAGCTCTTTGATAACTGTATAAATTATAATGTCGTTATTTTTTACGGCCACTGTGCGTTGGTACAAACCTAAGCGAAATAACAAAAAAAGATTTTTTTATATTTCGAAAATCGATGATATATAGGTAGATACCTCTACTTTTAATAATATAAAAAAAATTTTATTTTTGGTGTAAAAATCATTCATGCAAATCTTGAACAATGAGGTTACAATTTTAAATTAAAAAAAATTGAGTGTATCTACCTATATAAAGATATTTTTTATTTGTAAAGGCAACAATTTTTTAAGAGTGTAAATACGTATACAAAATTATATAATAAGTAAAATAATATGGAACCTTTCCAAAGGTCTATATTTCACTACAGTACGTATATACGATCATGATATTTTTGATACTTTTTTCAAACTATAATTAGAGTTATCTGAGCTCAGTGCAGTTATTTCCAAGTAATTTCATAGTAGAAGTTTGATTGTATTTTCTTTCCGCATAAAATATTATGTCTCTCATTCATATAATTCTGTCTCCTTTAAAATTTCTGTGAGGAGGTCGCGTATTTGTTCGCTGACATATATTATCTATTTTAATTCCATTAAAATGGAAAAACTCAATTGTTCCTTCTGCACTGATTTTACATTTACCCCTTTCATATCGCCATGTTGATTATACCTCACAAATAAACTCCTCCTATATGTCAGATTCCAATATATCACGTCGTTTTTTTTTTCAACTACTACCTACAACTGAAATACAGTAACGCTGCAGGAAAGCTTACTCCCTATACCACTCTGCGCGTGGAAAGCGAGTAAAGACAGACATAGTTAATAGGGACACCTTTTCTTGTTCCACTACTATCAGACTGTACGACAAAGACAGGTGGTCCTATTAACTATGTCTGTCTTTACTCGCTAACAGCGCGTCAATTTACGTTCCAGAATTTCTATATTTCAGTGACTACTACTAGCAGATAATACTGCATTGGTACATAAAAATACAATATAGCAGTATCGCTTTTGAACTATACTTCAATGATATGCAGTTTTTACAAATTAAAAGTAGCGGACGTTAACAGCAGCACCCGGAACAGCAGGGAACAAATGGTACGCGGAATCGGATCGGTTCTCTCCCGGACCGAGTGGGAGGGCATTCTTAAAGTGTCCATTTAGTGTGTGTCCTACACAACATTTCCGATCAATCCAGATTCCACACTCAGCATGATTATTTTTTTTTCGAAATATTGACCTACAATCTATATCGCTTATATTTTCAAATTTCTCGCTGCCAAAAAACTCGTTGAAATATGTTCGATACTGCTGGCAGTCAAGTGAAATGTAAATAAAGTAGTAAAAACAGAAATGAAAGAACGAATTAAAGCCTGCAGCGAGCAGTAACAGCACTTTTCAACACCTCACCTTTCTTTTTGATGCCAATTATAAGATTTATCGCACGCGGACTTTACAAAACCTTTGAGCAAGTAACCTGCTTAACTATATGTACAAGGCTTTAATGTATAATGTTCTCCTATTCCACAATTCAAATAGAAATGCCTACTAAATAAAATACCCAAGTGTTGACGTTATAAAAGAGCCCTGCGTCCATTATGCATCCACAAGTAAATTATTAACATTTCTGCACTGCTGATTTAACTTATGTTAGCAACGGCAAATGCATAGCGTATATTCAAACGCTTTTAGACAAAACACAGACTTCTTTTCAATTAAAATTAGTGTTAATTCGCTGACGGTAAACATTTTATTTTACTAGAGTTGTCAAATTTGAAAATCTGTAGCGCCACAATCTATATTCTAATTTCTTTAAAACCATCGACATGAAAAATCATATTTTTACATTATTTTGTTTCTATGATTTGAAAAAAAGACACATTAATCTCTACATTTCTACTAAATCCTTAAAGAATCGTCAGAAAAATAAAATCTAAAAGGTGTGTATATATTTTAGCAAAACCGTTGTATTAGCCTGAATTATCAAAGGGTGTTATCAGTTACCAGTAGTTGGCCGTTAAGTATTGTAAACTAAATTGTGTAGTAGTGTAGCTAGTACATGTATTGTACCAATTGAACTCAGAAACATTGACCGTCAATAAAATATATTAAAACAGTTATGAAAGAGATGCAATATCCTGTCAAGTATCGCGTTACCTACTCGTATTTAATAATGAGATCTATATAATATGGCTCATTAACACAAAAAATATACGCAGGACAAAAGGACGCGGTAATTTGGACGCGAGACAAAAAGTCACAAGGGACAAAAAGACGCGGAGAAATTTGGACGCAAGACATTAGGTCGCCTTCCAGTTAGACGCAAAAGGCGCATTTTTATTATTATATATACAGTGTCTCTCTTACTCTTTTACTATCTGAGATAATTGTGGCTTTAGCATCGAGGGAGAAAAGTTGATAATATTTTTTAGATGTAAGCCAGTTAATCATACTGTTTTTTTTGAGTTACTGTAATATTTTTTAAATTCGATTCAGTTTGCAGCGTTCACTTCTGTCGGGTGTCTCACGACTCACATTTCTTTCACTTGGGTGCCCTCTAGATCATAAGTGAATTTAGATTTTGCCTTACCGTGTCTAAACGATGATACCTTTCGCATTTAAAAAACGTTTTTTTCGAGCTAAGTATCTGTCAGTTACCTTCAGTTTCATCGATGAAAAGACCATACAGAGAGTCCGACAAAGACAAGAAGCTGCTCCATCCAATCCGAAAGTCTTACGGATCTCAGAATTCCTCCCGAATACGCCCAAAATGATGAAGGCGAACCTTTCCATCTTTTCGGAAGTGGCCCAGAAGAAGAAAGACTTTTGTTATTTTCATCAAGGAAAAATTTATAATTGATGAAGCAATGCGATCATTGGTACTCTGATGGTACATTTAAATCTGTTTCAAGTCTGTTCTGTCAGCTTTACGCCATCCATGGAGTACAGTACAGTAATGTCATTCCAACAGTTTATATGCTTTATTGCCAAACAAATCCGAAGATAACTACAGACGGCTCTTGCAAGAATTAAAAGGAGTCGTTCCAGAATTGGCACCTAAAACAATTATGGTAGATTTCGAAAGATCGGCGATTAATGCTATAAAGAAGGAATTTCCCAACGTTACAATCCGTGGCTGTTTTTTTCACTTTACTCAATGTATTTGGAGGCTCATACAAAGCTTTGGATTACAGTCTAGGTACAGACAGGATTCAAATTTTTCTCTGCAATTGAGAAAGTTTGCAGCGCTAGCTTATGTACCTGAAGAAAATATGGTAGCTGCATTTGAAGAGCTTCCAGAAAGCTGCTTCTACACAGAAAACGAAGAAGCCCTATTGCCTGTACTTAACTACTTCGAGGACACATGGATAGACCGCTATAATAGAAGAGGACAAAGAAGACCACCAATGTTTCAATACAGTTTGTGGAATTGTTTTAAATTGGTACAAGACGATTTACCGAGGACCAACAATTCGGTTGAAGGGTGGCGCAACAGCTTCTCTTCTGTGCTGGGTGCTACTCATCCCAGTATCTGGAAACTTATTAAAGCACTAAAGAAAAAAGAAAGTCTATACAGATTGAAGGTGGTAGAGTAATTAATTTCCGTACACCCACCATCAAGCAAAAGGAAGACACTGCAAGAAGAATAAAAGAAACTGTTTCAGATTACACTAATCGATCAACACTTGAATATTTAAGAGGAATTGCTTACAATTTTCAATTGCAAATATAAATAAATATTCCAATTTGACAATAAAAATATTTTGAGATGTTTTATAACCTTCATATAGTAATAAAAATTTTAGTTTTAAGATAAACATCCTAGTTTGTTTCTTTTAGTTTATTTTTGACTACCAACCTCGCCTTTTGCGCCTAACTAAAAGGTAACCTAATATGTATTGTGTCCAAATTTCTCCGCGCCCTTTTGTCCCTTGCGACTTTTTGTCTTGCGTCTAAATGATCGCGTCCTTTTGTCCCGCGTCCTTTTGTCGTAGATTCCTTTTTTTCAGGTGAAAACTTCTCACATGTCAGTTTTAGATATTTTTTCCGTCACTCGTATGATATAATATGTATGCAAAGTGGTTATATAATAATGTTCATGTGGATGCGGTCTGCAATGGACGAAACGGAACATTGAAACAGGCATGAATATACACTATTTTATTTTTGTGGTTTACCTAATTGGCGCTGAAATATATGCAGGTACTGCATATTGCATTACATTGCATTGCTCTGTTATAATATTATGCATACGTATTTTATTATTGGTTACAGAAAGATCTGTCTTATGTCCAAGTGAACCATACTGGAACCTCTTACATTTAATTCAACATCTACTCGGAGTAGATCAGTTCCTTATTCTGTGATTTTTGATGTGAAAACTTCTTTAGGAGCACTTTGAGTTCTTTCTGAATAGTGAACGAAAGTGAACCGTCACGCCCGGGTCGGTGACGTTGAATCGGGTTTACTCGGCTCCACTTAATATCAAACGCGCTCGAGTCGGTGACCCTAACAAGGAGTGCATCGTTTCAAGAATAATTACGTTTTTATTATTACGTATTATAATAATAAAATAATATTATAATATCAGATATGTTTTGCATATAATCAAGTTTTCACTTCTGTCGTTTTTATATTTATAAACAAGCTCAGATGAAAGAAGAGAATCTGTAAATGAAATGGGTTTTTTTTAATAATCTTTTTCATTAAATTGTCGTATTGGCTTTTTTCCGTGAATTGACTTAGGATAGTTATTACCACATAGATTTAGCATTCTGTATAAACGGGTACGTTTAACATTATATTTACATGTCAACAATCATCAACAAATGACAGTTTAATTAGAAAATACGAATTAACGTCCTGTAAGCCACAGTTCACACTTACGTGAATAAATTACATCGTCCGCGAGTTCCAAATATCAAATATAGCTTATTTTGAGATGTTTGGTTGTTCACAATGTAATTCTAGACTCTAAAGTCTATATAGGAGTTTTGACGAATATCTAAGTATACAATTTTCTTTTGTCTGAAATTTTTGCATACGCATTTTTTTTGGGGCTTTTGGATATATGATACCCAAATGGGAAAATATGTTTCCAGAATTTGTTTCTGCCTGTCTATATATACATCAATAGCGAACAGCTGGAACTAATATGAAGAAACATTTATGTACTGGTACCCAAACTTAAAATATAACCGGTTTTTTACCTAATCACGGTCGGTTTAAGATAAGGTTTCTGGATAAAATTTAGCGCAATTCAAATCGCGAAAAAGTTATCCCTGACATATAACAGCCATTGATTGAAGTAATAAGATTTACAATGACATTGTTCAATAACGGCGCCGAATATAATGCTCTCAAATTTTTAATAAGTTGTCACGCGATATTAACAATCTCAAGTTTTGTACCGAAAAAATAGTATTAAAGGCAGCATTTCCAGTGCCTATAAAATTGACGATTTTAATATTTAATATTTTGATGCAAACATCAAAATCTATGTTTTACGGATTAATAAATTCTAGTTTTATAGTTCTTCAGTCAGTGACTTCAAGATGTCAGGAATAATTTAACGCCATGTTGCATTTTTGTAATTGACATATATAAGTTGAAAAGTTTTAACATATTATATTTAGCCTAAATTATACATAGAAAAAGCGGTATTATAGAAATACTTAAGAGCACTGTGGTTGAAAATTACAAAAAACAGCAATTAAGTCACTTCTTATAACCTCAATAAATTTATTTGTGATGTCGTGGTTATGAAGTGACCAATTATAGTTGTTTTTTAGATTTTAGGTCATTGTTTAGGTCGATAATAATAATAATAATAATAATAATAATAACTTTATTCAGAAAAATGTCACAATGACAAAGAATGCGTCAGTCAAGAATATACAATAAATGTGATACATAGTTCAAAAAATTTGGTATGGGCACTTATCAATAAGATAATTTAAAACTTGTGTTTTAAATACTTTGTAGCTTTTGAGGCTTACAATTTCGGCTGGTAAGCTGTCAAATAGTTTGACAGCTGAGTAACGGGGTCCCTTAGTATATAATGCGAGGTGATGTTCCGGAACACCGTGATTGAATCGACCTCGGGTATCGTAATTGTGATCCGGCAAATGGCGGTGAAAAAGATGTTTATTTTTGAATAAAAAACAAACCGATTTTAGTATGTATATCGCATATATTGTCATAATTCTGTATTTAATGAATACTGGCTTACAGGAGTCAGTAGGCTTTAGATGGAAAACGAGTCTGAGTATCTTTTTCTGCATTATAAAAGCCCTTTCAATATCAGGAGACTTACCCCAGCACATAATCCCGTAGTTTAGAACAGGATAGATATAGGCGTAGTATGCGGTTAGGCAAGTTGAAATGTCACTTATAGTGCGAAGGCGGAAAATGAGATATTTAAGCTTGGATAATTTTGAGCATACTTTAGCGACGTGTTGTTTCCAAGCAAGATGGTTGTCAATGGTGACGCCAAGAAAGTTAAACGTGGACACTACATCTATAGGATCACTATCGATCAACAGGGGGACATCAAAGTTAAGACCCGGTTGTTTGGCTGAGAATAGCATACACTTGGTTTTGGAAGTGTTAAGCTTAAGCTTATTATTGCCAGTCCATTCAGATATGTCCTGGGAAGCCTGAGTAGATACATCATACAGCTCTTGTAAATTTTTCTTCCGTGTCAGTACGGTTGTGTCATCTGCGTACATAACAACTGCAGATGAGTTACAAAGTGACAATGGCAGATCATTGATAAATAATAAAAAAAGTAAAGGACCCAACGAGGATCCTTGTGGCACACCGCAAGAGATGTGGCGTGCAGATGATAGGGAGTTAGAGCTGCCACCTGCAATTAAAACTTTCTGGGATCTATCGGCGAGGAAGGATTGGACCCAGGCCAATGTAACGCCGCGAACTCCATAAGTCTCAAGTTTATTAAATAGAATGGTGTGATCAATCGAGTCGAAAGCACGAGAAAGATCGTAAAATGTAATTAGGGGCTTATCACCTTCATCAATCGCACAATACAACGAATCAATAATACTAAACATAGCAGACTCTGTGCTGAGGTCTTTGCGAAAGCCAAACTGGCAGGTCGAAAACAGACTAAATTTATTTAAGTACGAAGTTAATCGCACTTCATAAGCTTTTTCAAATAGTTTCGAGAAAGATGACAATATAGCGATTGGACGATAATTTTCGCATAGTAAACTATCACCTTTATGTTTAAAAATTGGTAAAACCTTAGCTACTTTAAGTATTTCAGGAAAAGTGCCCGTACGAAAAGACATATTAATAAAATTTGTTAAAACAGGTAAAATATAAAATAAACTAGATTTAATAATTTTCATTGGAATTTCGTCAAATCCAGATGAGTCGGTGCATTTGAGACCCATAATTAAATAATAAAGTTCATGCTCACAGAACGGGTTTAAAAAGAAATTATGCTCACAGCTGTGTAATTTAATTTTAGTGTGTGTTGATTTCGGTAACACACCTGTATTGGCGAAGTGGTCATTGAACAAGTTGGCTATTTCTGAGAGATCAGTTATGATATTGCCAGCCCCATCTTTAATCTTATCAACATTGTTAATTTTATTGTTAACAGAAGTATTATCTTTAATAATGTTCCACACACATTTAGAATTATTATTAGAAGCTCTGATTTTGTTGCTTATGCTATGAGATTTAGCAAGCCTAACTGCTTCAATGTATTTAGATTTTATGTCTCTGTAAATTTGTTTACATTGCGGATTATTGGTCATTTTAAATAGCGATGACCAAAACTTGAACTGATCCTCCAGGAGGCAAATCTCATCAGTTATCCAGCTGTTCACCTTATGACTACATCGCACTCTCATACGAGGGAATGCAGTATTAAAATGAAACAAAAAACTATTATAAAAATCATTAAAACATTCATTAAAATTATCGCAGGTAAAATTGTAGTTCCATTTTTCTTTATTTAGCAAATAGAGAAAGTAATTAATGTTAAAATCGTTAAAACATCGGCGAGTAATTGTTTTGTTACATTTAGAATTGAGAACCTTGTTAATCTGGAGAGATATAAACTGAGCATAATGATCAGATATATCTATCTCAATAACACCTGATTTAAATTTATCAGCTGGTAGGTTTGTGAGTATATTATCCAGAGTAGAGCTGGAAGTACTGGTAACACGTGTAGCAGTTGAGATGGTATGAACCAAGTCAAATGAATTTAAAATACATAAAAATTCTTGTGAGGCGATATTGTTTACTGTAACATCTATATTAAAGTCTCCGCAGATAATCAGATTACAGACAGTTTTATTGAGACGGTGTAAAATAACCTCAAATTGTGAGAGAAAAGTTTGAAGGTCACAACTCGGCGACCTGTAAACACAAACGATATGATAAACGTCACCACCGGCGTTAACTTTAACTCCTGAGCATTCAACAACACCAGTTATAGACAGTTCGGCAAGCCAGGCGATTGGAACTGTTTTAGGTAGGTTATTACTGACAAAAATACAAGTGCCACCATGGGTCATATTGTTAGTTCTACAAAAAGAATGAATAAGATTATATCCATAAATCTTGTACTGTTTAAGTTCTTCATGACTTAGTGTCCAGTGCTCGCTTACACAAAAAACATTTGGACACTCCGAATGTAAAAAAACTTCAATAGCTTCAAGTTTATTACGTATGCTTTGAACATTGAGGTGTAATATATTGAACAGATAGTTAGATTTGCGTAGACAGCTTTGGATCATTTCTTTTTTGGGTGACTCGTGCGCTCCCGAAAAGAGCGCAGGTGTTTAAATCGGTTTATCTTGGCACCGTTAGGCCAAACTGCACTATCTAGAACTTCATCCCAGTCGCTAGTGGGAAAACTAACCCTAAAGGATGAATAATGGTCGTATTTGGCGTTTAGCTTGAAGCAACTAAATTTAATGTTCGGCTTTTTATCGCGCAAATATGACAAAAGTTTATTTACATTAACTTCTGGAGCTAAGTTAAAAACATGCAAGTGCGACACTTGCGCTGCACTGTGGATCACCGAACTGTTATCAGAACCAATTAAAAGATTGTTTTTATTGACATTATTGACAGCACTTTTACTTATACTACAATCAACATTCGCACGAGTTACAGTCTTGCGGGGACTGCGGCGTCTCTTGGATTTGACAACTATAAAATTGTCATTATCATTATTACTATTTCCATCGTCTTCGGAAATGTCAGAATCAGCTGTATTCCGTGGCATGTCAGCTGGCGTGGACGACAGCGATATAGCGATTAAACGACCAACTGAGGACGTAGGTAATGTCGTCGGCAAAGAAGAGCTATAATCATTTGTTGGCTCAATATTATCATCTTGCGAGGATTTATTTGGTTGTGAACCAGAACTCACACTGGTGGCAGTATTTGCGGTATTAGTGTCGACATTAGTCACTAGGTGTGACTCATTGTCTGAGGCTTCTATAATCATGGAATCTGCACAGTTGTAATCGTCAGGTGTCGCTTTTCCCAACAGATGTCGCTGAGACATCACTTCAGCAATTTGTTTATGAAAGTTAATTTCTACATTATTTTTTATGGTACTTAATTCCTTTTTAACTGCCATGTAAGCAGAAGACATGGTTTTAAATTTATTGTAAAGAGATGATATCTCAAGAAGACGGTCCGCATTGAACTTTTCTAATAGATCGATTTTTTCAATTAGAGAATCGACATGAATATAGCTGGCTTGTACACCGTCAACACATGTATCACAACACCAGATAATATTATTATTGGCACTTATCACATTGTACTCACTTTTTTTTAGCGAAGCACAGGCATAATGAAAATATCCTTTACACTCACTATTACACTGAACAATTAAGTCACTGTCAGATAATTTTAATTTGCATTTAATGCAAGAGCGATTATCAGTAGAACTTGACTCGTCCGCCATATTTAATACGTATATGTTTTTTAATGTGTAGTTCAGCGGTTCCTGTGTCCTGATCTATTCTCAATTTTGGAAGTAACATTAGAGAAGCCAGAGAGGTCCTACGGAAATTTAATTTTAGTTAAAGGAATTTTATCGGTAACCTGTGATGATTTACAATCGTTTGTGCTTCGCAGCAATCAAAACAACTGTTGAATAAAAACAAAAGTCACGATGGTGTAATTGAAAACACAGTCGAAATTAATTATCGATAAGAATAGGAATATTTCGGCACGACTTCTGAGAAGCCGTAGTGTATTTGGCATTCGGTGTGAACAATGACCGTTTACCACCTATCGAGCGTGATATTGCTACTGTCCTGATTCCTGAACTGAACACCCACTGCTTTAGGGGCTACGGTAACTCTGAATCATTACAATATAATAATACAATCATAATATAATATCACTAACTAAAATGCTTAAAAATATAATAATACAGTCGGACTTCAATAAATCGAAGTTGAAGAGAAAATAATATAATCATGATAATTATTTAGTGTTGAACGAGTTAAAAAAAATCTACCATTCACCACAATGTAACGATACAATAATATAATATTATTATGTAGTTTTTTTTATTTCACAGAGAAGAGAGATTTGTGGTCCTTGAAAGTATTTCATTTAGTAGGAGAAATACATTGGTTTGCATTTATTATACTGACGTTTCGACAAACTTTGTCGTCATCTTCGGAGTATCTAAATAGTGGACTGTAGGATTAAAATTTTAGATATAATTTTAAAATTTGGATTCAGTTAGTGAATAACAATTAAAATGACTTACCTATATAATTGCTATCGTACAGTGTTTTGTTATGTTAAAAATTATTATTATTAAATATATTTTAACAAAACAAAACACTATATGATATATTATTTAGGTAAGTCATTTTATATTGTTATTCACTAACTGAATCCAAATTTTAAAATTATATCTAAAATTGTAACCCTATTATCCACTATTTAGATACTTCGAAGATTACTAAAAAGTTCGTCGAAACGTCAGTGTAATAAATGCAAATGTAACACAATACTGCTGCTTTATTTTGATCCTGTGCTACGAAGAAATTCTCCAACTAACTGTAATATATTATATTGTAGAACAGATATTTCCAAACTTATTTGGCCTACTGCCCCCTGGCCAACGCACACATATTACTTCTTGTATCGAAAACGCGCGATGACGTTATGAAATAAGGACAGGGTATCAGTATATCCGTATATCTTAAAAAAATATTTGTCATGTGAATTTTTGTCATTTTAATTCTCATCAAAATAACAATTTCGTCAAATAGGATAATTATTGTAGAGTCAACCGAATAATGCAGTTAAAATTGAATATTGACAAAATATTTGTGTTATAGTTCTGACTTTGGATAATAAAAAATTTAGATGTACCTACCACAAATACTTACCAAGGTCAAATTAGTTGAATAATAAACCAAAAATAAAAACGTATTTGTGTAAAGTTGACTACAATACAAATAACAAAGAAATAGAAAATAATATATATGGACAATAAACAATTTTTTACGAGTCCAGATAATAAACGAATGTCATCCCTTAGTAAATCTGTCATTGGTCGGAATATTTGTGGCCACAGTTCAACGGAATTGGCTCACAAAATGGAAGTGCAGTACTAAAGAGAGTAAATATTGTTTGTTTGCGGACAGTAAAGTCCAGTTGTGCATTTTCCACGGTTTGTATTAAAATTAAAGATGAATTCTCAATTACTCCATAAAATTAGACTTTCAATAGATGAGCGTGTAGAGCATGTTGCAAAAAATCGCACCGCCTGACATGAATAATGCAGTAATGTAGCAAATTCTGGGGAGCTGAATATGTTATACACCCGATGCTATTTGTCCTTTGGAACTAGCTCACAACAACACACTTGTTTATTAATTCAAGTCTTATTGATAACATTTTCAACCTCGTGGTGCCATTATCTACATTAACTTTATCTATAATTTAGAAATTTGATCAATGGAAAATTTCACAAAATTTTTTTTAATAATTATTAAGTTTTACCAATATCGAATAAATATTATATATCTATAGATATTTATAATAAATGAATGCATAATGACTGCAAACAGTAAATGAAAACACCTGCTGTGAAGAACAATGACGTAACACAACGCTGTAGTCAAGAAAAATTCAATAATTCAAACCTATGTCACCGTAGGGATTTTAACCCTAAACTTTCCACTATCGCGGCGGACTGAGTTGACATTACTCACACAGTGACACATTATCAAACGATCGACTTTCTCCCTTTAAAGCATTCAGTTATTGAAAAACCACTACATGCGAGAGTCATATACTGTTTGCAGTCATTATGCATTCATTTATTATGTATTTGATCGCGTACTCCGTATTAAAAATTTTTGTATTTATAAGTATTTATAAAAATAAATTTCACTTTTTTATACCAGGCATTGTACCTAAAAAGTAAGATAGAGTAGTCAGGTAAAGGCTTTTGTTTTATAAAATATCTACTAGCCTTCACTCGCGTTAATGTCAGTTTTGACAGGAACTTTATATTAATACTATCGTAGCCAAATAAAAAGTACTCTGTACAATGTCACGTTTGGGTGCTGCAGTGTGTCATCAAAACTTGTTCAGTCAGTCTCGAGTAATGCTTTACAAATAGACATAGACAAAAATCCTTTTACTATTGCATATTATAATTACTACCTACTAATTTAAAGCCCTAGCTACTAAAAGAATTTAACGGGCTATAATGAAGGAACATTTAACTGTTTTCTTATACAAGATCTAACTTTCGAGTCGGTTAAAAAAATGAAATAATTGTACTTTATGATATGCATATTAGAAAAAATGTTAGAACCTACTGAGATATGTTAACTAATTGCATTTTAAAAAAATCTGTTTGAAAAGGAAAATTTAACTGCTCACAGTATTTTTTCCTTTTAAAATAAAATGCTGCATAAAAATAGTGCAAAATGATTATTTAATACTGAAATAGAGCTAATATTTTTTATGCAAATCTACAGTAATTTACTGTTGCAAATTAAACAAAAGAACTATTTGTTTAAAGGCGTTGAAAACTAAACTGGTTTTATGTAAAATTGCACTGTCGGCTTTATATTGTATAAATTAAACAATTTAATTTTCACTACACCTTTAAGCATACAAATGTACGCATTATATGTGTGTTTGTTTGTAACGCAATAATTAGTTATGGTTTTGTTTGCAATAATTGTGAACTCTTGTTGATGGAATTGTTCTGTGTTGAACTGAACAATAGCTAAACAAAATCACATACAGTTTTCCCTCACGTTCTCGGTCAAGTTGTATTTGTGTAACAAAACAGTTAACGGTTCAACAGCGACGCAGGTTTGTGGGATTTTTTTGGGGATGATAATTTTGCTTTTTGAAGAGTAACTTCTTATGCGTGTCCGGGCCGTTTAACGTTTGCGTTAAATAATTAACACTAACGGTGTAACCACGAAAAACAAATCATATAATATAGATATTATATTATTTATTCTGTAAATATCAATTTATAATGGTAATATATTTAGATTTGACGTACGTAAGTTTCATTTCTGCAGTGTTTACTCATAAAGTTCAATAACTAAACTATGGTTTTGGGGATGTTAATTTTACTTTGTCATTATAATATTAAATTACTGCTGTACTGCTGACTTTATTAGTATGGTTCCGTTTTCTCTCAACGTGGAAAGGTCATTCTCAACTCAAATGTCAAGATGAAACATTTTGCAAATTTCATCCCGTTACTTTCTAGAGAATTTTCAAAAGACTTCATCTAAATAAATCAGTACTTGTGCTTTGTTTAGTAGACTAGTGGAAATTAAATTTTTGTATTGGTTAAAACGTCGCATGAACACATTTTCTGTAAATAAGTAATATTTCAGGGATTTACATATACAGAGCTGCCTGTTTCTTGATCGTGCAGTTTTCCATACGAAATTCTGTCGTGAAAAGATTATTGATATACAGGGTGTCAGTAAAAATTTAAATTGAAAAAACTAAATATTTTTGATTTTTCTTGTAAACCTTTGATTTGAAGAGCTAGAGAAAAAATATTTTATGTTATGTCAAATGTCAGTATTTTGGAGTAGAAATTGTCCCGTCGAAATTGACTAGAATTTTTGAGCAGGGTCGATTAAAAATTCTATAATGCTTTTCTTATGAAGAAATATATTGTGTGCGTTACAATAAATTAAGATCATTGTCAAACCAAATTTTCTGATAATGTGTTCTGCAATTTAGCATTGAAGTGATAGGAAAATTTTAAGATTGCATGCAGATATTTTGACTAATGATTAGCGACATATCCCTGGATTTGCTTGGCTAATCGTTCTCGGAGGGTTCCGTAAAACTATAAGAAAGTAATAAATTAAAACACACTTCATTAAATTTAATTTATTTTTAAATTAAAGCTCTTATTTTAAGAATTCCAAAATATTTACATTATAAAAAAAAACTTCGGATCGCCCGATCTGATCTACCCTTGCGAGGTCACTACAGATACCACTACACCACTGTCGTTTTAACTCTCAGCGGCGAAATTTGTCGTTGCTTTGGTCATCTTATCCGAAAGTCTGGTCTCATAATTTACTGAAAACTTTTTTTCGCAAACTATTAGACTGACCCTAATAATGTCAAGTTTTCAACTTTAGAAACACAGAAAATCAGGGGGAAAGGTGTTTTTTCGTACATTTTAAGCTATATCTTTATAATCAATTCACCAAAAAATTTGAAAAAAATGTTTGGAATATCCACAAAAGTAGCTCTTTCCTAAGATACCACACTGCACGATACAATAAAATCAACTTTTTTAAGGGACCAAACTTACACCAAATAAAAATATTTACAAAAATATTTCATAACTTTTGATTATAGAATTATGTGCGCGTTACAAAGACCTAGGTCTTCGTGCCAAATTTCAAATTCCTACACGTCACGCAGTTTTCGAGAAAAACGTTTGTGACAGACAGACGGACGCAAGAATGATATAATGGTTCTATTTTTCCTTATAAGGTACGGAACTCTAATATATTGAAACGTTTTCCTTATACACTAAAAGTACTTAGTGTTATAATATTAATTTATGCAACTAGTGTCTTAAGTGACGGATTATATGACAGTCGCGATTTTGCGATACGAGTCTAAGGTTATGTTGCATTCATACCAGAACGAGTGGGTGTTTACCGCGCGAGCCGAAGGCGAGTGCGGTAAACACCCACTCGTTCTGGTATAAATGCAACATAACCTTATGAGAGTATTGTAAAATCGCGATTGTCAGATTCGTCACTTAAGACACGCGTTACATACAATATTTTTTGCAACAACTGCTTCAAAAGTTCAATTTTAAGCAAATAAAACACAATTTGGATAAATATTTTATAAGTGACATTATAGCAAAGTAATCAACAAAGTACTATTTTACGCACGTGTATTATAAAGTAAAACAAAACAGTATTACTTTATGGAACGGAGTGCGCTAAAATTGACTTTAAACACTACCGTTCGAATACAGTAGAAGCTTCCATAAAGAATCACTTTTCAAACGGTACACAGCCATCTAAAATTGTACTTTAAATGCAAGTGTTGCAAAAAATATTTTGAGATCTTTGCAATGCCTTTGTGAATAATCGCACCGTTAGAAATCTAAATCTTCTCGATTTATCCAGATGGTACGCCCACGTGAATCTCGGTTAGAATTCATTCCCCCGACACCCATGCAAATAACAATAACTAATTACGTTCAGTGGACACACCATTATACCTATGTAACGTAACATAATAAATACATACATACATTATTACACGACATTCATTATACAAGGAACTGTTCTATTCCCAACTTAGAGTTGCATTAAAATTGGAAAGGTCTTGGCTGTGGCCAAAGAAATTAACAAAATCGAGGAAGGGTAACCATGAATCTGACATTTGCTCTTATTATTATGTATATAACACTCTAGTTTAAGGTTCCACACCCAAAGAGTCCAAACCTCAGAACAGAGATAGCTATATAGAAACAGCATACACTAAAGTACGACCTGTCAGGTACATTGTGATCATTCCTTGCTTGTGTTCCGTGTGTTAATTACTCTTTATCTCGTATTGTGTGCATAGATGTTACAATAAAGTCGCAATAAAGGCTATAAAGTGCTTATAATCAAGGTGTATCTTACCATCAGTAGGTAAAAATATTTTATTATATTTTCAATTATTTCAATTGTTCCCCGCACGTCTCACTCTCGACTGGCTTCAGTTGTACATACCTACAAGCTGTGATATGCCACTTCTATAGCTATCTCTGCTCTGAGGTCCAAACGAAACCCTATTGTTCTCACTTTTCTGTTTGTGTCACAACTAACAGCCTTCTAACTCCTAAACAATACTACAATAATGAAATGAGCCATTTGCCTGAGAGTAATTTTTTCAATTATCCACAAGAGGCAGCACTTGTGGTAGGTACAAACATTATTTATTCCTCATTAGTGTCGTGTCATTTTAGTGGTATTTAACTTAATTATTAAATTATTATTATTATTAAATTAATTAAATAATTAAGTTATACTACTAAAATGGGGAATAAATAATATTTGTACCTACCACCAGTGCTGCCTCTCGTGGATAATTGAAAAAAACTACTCTCAGGAAAATGGCTCATTGACATAAAAATAATATATTGTGTAAGTTGATAGTCCAAATCCAGACAAATACAATTTTTTTATTGAACTTATATTTAGGGGGCTCTCGTTATCAAAAAAGTGGTAAAATTAAATTAAATTGTCGAAGATGTTATATAACCATGTGGGGTGTTTCTGAATAGGTCTCATCGAGTAGAGCGAGAAACATTTTTTTTATTAAAATGATAACGTGGGGGCCTCGCAAAGTGGTACAATGTGGTGTTGGAAAGTTATAGAACTAGAAACATGAACGAACGACAAATAAGTATACCTATAATCAAAATCGGTCTAGTTGTTTCTGAGATAAGCGCCTCAAATTTGATATAATACAACGCACTGACAAGAAGCACGACGACCGATTTTATAAGAATCATGCTAGGTTTATCGTACAATTTTAACAAGCTGTTTTTTAATCACGCTGTTAAATTTTGAGTGCAGCTATACGTGTTCATTGGTTGCTGCGTTTTCATTTTGGCAAATTGTTGACCGTTGTCATAGCAACCGTCATTTAACAGCGTGATTAAAAAGTAAAATTGTACGATAAATCCAGCATCAGTGTAATATATTTTTTTACTATACCGTGCGTGGGCATTATTTTAAATGTTTTATTTGTGCTTTCTTTAAGCTGGGCAAAGTACAGTTTCCAATTACGTAAACAATGCAAAAGTACGGTGAGCTTTCAGATGTCCAACTCAAACCAAATACTTTCCGTAACAAACTTAACTAGGAATATTTAAATTCGGGACAATGCCTTTGAACATGTCGCGCCATACATTTATGTCTGATGGTTACTGTTGACTGCAGTGTAGCCACAATTCCTCAGTTGATGTATGTGTTTGTGTGTGTGCAAAACAAAACTTTCTCTTTATGGTTGGTCAGACTGTGTACTGGACACAATAATGTTTGTTAGGAAACATTGCTATTGTCTTGATTTTACAACCGGACTTAGAAAGCTAGGATAACTCGCATTGTACCCTCTTAATGACACTGGAGACAACTTTGTCCGCTTTAAAAAAAAGCTCTCTGCATGAAGCCAAGGACGTGTGGATAGCAGTTATTTGCAGGGCCGTATTACAAACTATTAATTTCAGAACGTACCTTTATTATTTAAATCGGTAGGCTCTTATAAACAGTTATGGATTCTAAGGCTGAGTCACTTTTAATTTGCTCCAATTCTGCCCCGCATGACACGGAACAATAGTTACTTTTAGAAAAACTAAATAAATGCACAATGCAGTTTTAAAATGTTCAATATGACCGATCAAAATCGACCAAATCCTGCATGTGAACTTCTATGTCTATTGGTAAAATTAGTTCACTCACTCAATTTTAAGGACAAGTTTATTATATTGCTATCGTGTTGATAGTGTCCATTTTTAATCTGAATACACTCCTGTCTGATGCATATGTTACGGTAAATATACGTAATTACAATAATTGTATAAAACTATTGACTATATTTGTCTGCAAAGTGCAATTGTACAAGTACAACTGCAAATGTAAATTGTTATTATATTATGTTATATTATGTTATATTATATTATATTATATTATATTATATTATATTATATTATATTATATTATATTATATTATATTATATTATATTATATTATATTATATTATATTATATTATATTATATTATATTATATTATATTATATTATATTATATTATATTATATTATATTATATTATATTATATTATATTATATTATATTATATTATATTATATTATATTATATTACATTATAGTATATTATATTATATTATATTATATTATAATGTCTTGTTCAACCTGAGGATAGGTACTTCTTTTTGTACCACATAATATGTATTGTACACATTATTCATAGGTATAGGTACTAATCGCCATTCGGTGATTAAATGGCACAATATGAAAATAATTTATGAAGTGAAAACTTCTATAGGCGCGTTAGACGATTTCTGGGGGGGGGAACTTATGGGTTCGCGTCACCGACATGCTCACGCGTCACCGACATGCTCATGTTAAAGTATATCTATAGCTATGAGTGTGACGTATTGCGTTTGGCCAGTGGTGAATGTAATAAACTGGCGCTCGCGCAGTGGCCTATATGTATACGTATATGTACCAACACATTAAACATTAGTACTATGTGTATCTATACAAGAAAAGTTGAATTGATTACGTAAAAATCTCAATGTGTGTATTGTTTAAATTGTGTTTTAGTTTGATTATTATTTTAATTGTTTAATTGTAGGACCATTGTGCAGTACACTAGTGAGTACTAAATATGTTAATATTTTTATATAGAAAAATGAATAATGAAAACAAAGCATTTATTTTCAAAAAGTTTTCACTTCTGTCGGCAGTCCCCATGACTGCTAATTTTTTAATTTAACCAAACTGATCGGTATGTAACTGTATACAGATATGGGTAATTAAATACACTCAATAGATTATATTGATAAACATATTTTGCATGTATTTTTACATAGGCATGAGAGATCAGTGATTGTTTACAATTCGCATTTGCCGCAACATATATATTGACTGTATGATAAATATGTATATCCATATCTATCTTATCTACGTAACTGTATTGTTGGGGCAATTAAGGACCAAAAACAGTTTTATGGCGTGCAATCGACTTTTGGTGCGGTTAGAATAGAGTATTGAGAAGAAGAAGAAGTGAGGCCCAACACAACTGGACTTGGGTTGATATCTAATTTGTACAGAGCCGACGTCAACAGCGCTTCATATTTGTTAAATGATATATTGCACGGTCGTATAATATTTTATTACTGCACACGTATTTCACGAATCGCACACTGGCGTACGCCTGAAAAATCATATAATAGGGGACACGTTTTCGTTAAATATTTAACCCTGACGGTGTAACCATGGTCCCCCCAAGAGGGACATTGGAATGTGGTTGCTATCGCAAATTGCATTCCAATGTTCTTTGGGAATTAGAGCTCCCAGGGACCCGAGCTCGTACCAGTCGGTTTGTGTATGCCGGCTGCGGCGGATTCTAATTCACAAATAGATTATTTGTTGTGTTGAAGACGCTAATGACCTGAGTTGTCAACGCGCCTATAATCTACAATTAATTAATTAAATGTTACCAGGTCCATGGCAACCAAAACCAATAATTTCATGCAATAGATATATAAGTGTCAATTTTTAGGGTTCCGTATAGCCAAATGGCAAAAACGGAACCCTTATAATTTCGTCCTGTCCGTCCGTTCATATGCCACAGCCATTTTAACTCACACTAATGAATATTTTCTAAATAATCATAGTAGCTGAAGCTGTTTACTTTAAGATATGTTACGCCTTAATATTCTGTTTCAAATATTTGACGAGTCGCCTATGGACAAGTTTAGAAGTATCGAATATAGTCTTGTCTACAAGAAAATAAAAGAAATGTAAAACAATAGTATATAGCAAGAATTGAAAAGTCAAGTCAACGCGCCATTTTCTACGTAAGAAAGGACGTTATTCAGTTCTCCTACATCACAATAATAATAAAATCAGACAAATTTATTATAAACCTTTATTGTCATACTTTTATATTGCAGTTATAAATTTAACACTAAAGTCATAACCTAACAGCTAAATATCGGCTGACCTTACAAGTGCAAAAAAAACAACTTGCTATTAAACTGCTAGTTCCTTTGAATCGTTACATGCAAAAAATATTACTACTACTATTACGTGGCCTTTGTCAAACCATTTGTCGAAATAAAAGTAACTTAACACTAATTACACGAATTAAGATATTGATGAGCTCGTTGATTTTCAAACTTTTATCTTGTGTGGATTCTTTTTTCTATTTATTTTATAATATCGTTAAGTTAGTACAAAAAACTGTAAAAAAACTTATTCACTGTCACAGGTTATAATACTTCTTGTACAAATATACGTATGACTTAACCCATGCTAATGCAGAAACGCTCGGAACAATTTTTAGAGGATGGCAAAAATTGCGTGTAAAAAACGGTCAAGTGCAAGTCGAACTTTCATGATTAGTGTTCCGTTCCATTAAGATTTTTCAAATTTTTTTGTACACCAAAAACTATTTTATATATGTAGGTAATGCAATTGTGCAGATAACTTTCGTTCAATGTAGACCTCATTAGCCATATTCCTGATTTTTTCAGATTTTTCTGATCGATATTTTATGAGATCAAAAAGAAGGACAGCGATTTTTAAGATATTTTTGGAAAAAATGCTAACAAAAGTTTATTATTTAATAGATAAATAAATTATATACTTTTGGACTCTCGTTGTATCAAAATAATGTAGTGATGAGTGATCGCGTATGTAGATTGTAGACCCGGGGTCATAAGACGGACATACTGTCTTACAAAATATCCAAAAACAATGTCATTGCTATTTAAAGAAAAAGTTTAATATGCTAATGTTATTTAGGTCTGCTTTGCTGTTTATAAAGAAAATTGTGACCAGCATTATTAAATTCGTCTGCCTGGAATAAGTACGTACATACATAAAACGTAAAATAATAATTAATAACAATAATTTAATAGCGGGCGTTCAAACAAATCCTCACAATAAAATCAACACAAATCTAATCAGACCGAGAACCCTTAACTTTTATTATATTTCTGGATAAACATTCAATTATATTATTATATAAAGTACAGTAAAACCTCTGTTATTGCGTCATTGTGTCTATTATGTGACTATATAATTTTTAATAATGGTACACAATGAAGCAATTAACTTAGTACAAACACGTACCTACCTATTCGAATAGTAGATTGTAATGGGGTATATTACTGACGAGTGATGACAGTATGTAAAAACGAGCGACAGCAAGATATAAGTATATGGTATTTTTTGCCATACCAACTACAAAATACCTACTTTTTACTTCATTTTCAAAATATTTTAACAGTTCATTTGCGTCGTCATTTGTACTTTTACAGTAGGTCGTGAAGGTCGTGAGTATGTAACCGCAGGCGGATAGAGTGAATAAACAGAAGGTGCTATGGCAACCGTTTACTTACCGCACTTGCAATGTAATGGAAACATTTTTGCACGCTTAATGCCTGTTAAATGACCCAATACAGGCCGGCATACATGCATCGAAAGTAGCTATTTTCTTTTGAAATTTCGTAAGACAACACTAAAAGATAGATTTTCAAAATTCCTAGCAAATTAAAAAAAATCATGCAATCGGTTTGGTGGAAGCTAAGAGACGAAAATCACTAAAAGCCTTTTCAGATACTTATCTATAAAAAAAATTCACAGATTTCGCAATCCTTGCAACCATCGAGGACATTGGAAATGATAACAGCATATATGAAACATAATTAACTGTTTATTATACACACAATATTTATCAATGCACTATTTAGTTTTGTCAGGAATAACCCTATTATTCTTCTGTTATATACGCGTTCACTTTTGCTTGATTACTTAACTTTTAAATGGATTTTTCTACAGTATTTATTAACATTTGCTCAAAAATAACACCGCAGATCGTCGTAAATACCTCTCAATTAACTAGACATGATATAAAACACACTTCGAAAAAATTGCACTTGTTCAATTTTGCATGATTGCTCCTCACTTGATCGCGACACCGTTGTCTTTTGGCCTTGAACGAAAACTCGTAACTCTGCCCCCATATACGAACATAAACATTTCCAATGTTAAAATTCAAAAGCTATAGTTTTAAACAGAAAAAGACAGGTTGCATATTACGTATTTCGTACATAGTATTGAGAAGCCCTTCGCGTTCTTTAGATGGAGTTTATTGGCTACGGCATATAGGTACAGTATTGATGAAAATTTAAGTCGGTGGTCATGGTAATAGCCAGTTGATGAATGAGTACAAAGGGAAGCTCTACTGTACAATAAGACATTAAAGAACACGAGCTATTTTATAGGTGGGTTAGTTGTATGTATAGTACACAGAACCATCTGGTGTTGTGTTAATGGTTCAACCATATTATATTATAGCAACACATATTTAGTGCGATATTGAACCTTAACCATCGACTACATAATAACGCATTCATAGTGTACATATTGTATATTGTACTGCGCTAGATTTAATATTATTTGTTGACAAATCAAGCGTGCATATAGTAAAGTAGATTGTACACAATACTTGTAGGTACAACGTATGACCAGACGTCACTGATCCCGATGTGTGCATTAAATAGAGGCGCTGACATTACGCTTCTCTGATTGCTACGAAACTTTCTCAATGGATGCTGACTTGCCGAAGACGAAAACTAACCAGATCTGGCTAGTGGCCATGGTCCACTCTTATTGTCGTTTTTTTACTTCCCACCTCTACTATGGTGGGGGAGTAATGGATTTAGTCCGAAAAAATTTTTTCGAGATTTTAACAGATCTTCACGTTTTGAGACCCTAGCAATCGTTTAAGACCATTTTCTGACTGATGTCTGTATGTGTGTGTGTATGTGTGTGTGTGTGTGTGTGGTCAATTTTTCGCCTTCGATATCTTAAGAACGGAACAACATACTGGCATGCCGATTGTTCTATTGTGTTTATCAGCCTTTAACTTAGATCTGATTAGATTTTGAGTCAAATCGGTTCGGTGGATCCTGAGATATTCAAAAAAACGTCCTCAATGTCACGTATTAACATAGGTAAAAAAAAATATAAATGAATTCTAGATGTTATAAAATGAAAAAAATGTAAATATTTTTTTTCTCTAAAATGTATAGTTTTCGAGAAAAAAAATATTTTACTAAAAAAAATAAAAATTGTACGTAAATCAAGGTAACCATGATTTTTGCTATATTAAGTTAGCCATCAGTAGATCACCAAACAAAAAAGAGGGCCATGCTTTTTTCAAAGAATAAAAATTAAATTGTGTTTTAGAGACCACCAACAGCTAAGGTTATTTGGGCCTAGTCAAAGAATAAAAAAAAAAAGTGTTTATTTTTTCCAAATATTTACTATAGGTGGGAAGTATAGGACTAGTAATCAGTCGAATTTTTTTTTTAGGTAACCAACAACTAAGATTATTCATATTTTCAATTTATTATTTTTAATAAATAATTGAAAATCCAACTGACACTTTTATCAGCTATCGGGTTAGAGCCTGAAAACACGTGTGTCAAGTTGTATGGACCAACTTAAAATTTTTCAACTTTTTCAACGCCAATCGTTTGTTCTACGTTTGTTCCGGACGTCTACAAAATTTCGGCGTTTGTTCCGAAAAAATAAAAAAGTTATTAGCAATAATTAGGTGGCCAGCCAACATGACGTCAAGTTGTATGGATCACATCCTAATAACAATATTTTGAGAATTTTGATTATGCCAGTCATTTGTTCTCGGTTTGTTCCAGATGTCTACAAAATTTCAGCGTTTGTTCCGAAAAAATAAAAAAAAATATTATCAAAAATATGTAACCAACCACTGGTATATGTACATTACTGAACAAAAGTAAAGGGATACAGTACAATAACCAAACTGTATGGACCACGTCTAAATAAAATAAAACTTAACACGTCGGCTACTGGGAACTTGTAATATATCGACAAGTACTTTTTTGCAGTTATGTCCTGTTAAAATCGATATGACCATACGACTATTTCGTCATGTGTTATATATTATTTTTGTTGCAGATTTATTTAAATATCAATATATTATTCTATTGGTTATTGACCTGAACAAAATATTCCGCCAATGCTCACTAAAAAAAAATTCGACTGATGGCCAGTTCTATACTTCCCACCTAGTAAATATTTTCAAAAAATAAACACTCTTTTTTTTTATTCTTTGACTAGGCCCAAATAACCTTAGCTGTTGGTGGTTTTTAAAACACAATTTAATTTTTATTCTTTGAAAAAAGCATGGCCCTCTTTTTTGTTTGGTGATCTATACTGATGGCTAGCTTAATATAGCAAAAATCATGGTTACCTTGATTTACGTACAATTTTCTTTTTTTAGTAAAATATTTTTTTTTTTCGAAAACTATACATTTTAGAGAAAAAAAATATTTACATTTTTTTCATATTATAACATCTAGAATTCATTTATATTTTTTTTACCTATGTTAATACGTGACATTGAGAACGTTTTTTTGAATATCTCAGGATCCACTGAACCGATTTGACTCAAAATCTAATCAGATCTAAGTTAAAGGCTGATAAACACAATAGAACAATCGGCATGCCCGTATGTTGTTCCGTTCTTAAGATATCGAAGGCGAAAAATTGACCACATACACACACACACATACAGACATCAGTCAGAAAATTATCTTAAACGATTGCTAGGGTCTCAAAACGTGAAATCTGTTAAAATCTCGAAATATTTTTTTCGGACTAAATCCATTACTTCCCTACCACAGTAGAGGTGGGAAGTAAAATCATGTATTTATAGAAAATTAATTGAGAGGAAGAAAATTTCATTTTAATAAAAATCAGTTTCATCATAAGTATGAAAATATAGATTTTAGCTAAAAGTGAATATTTTTGGACCAGTAGATGACAATTTTTAATTTTTTGTCAATCAATGTTTTCTATAAGCGATAAATTATCCCACAGTTGAATTGTGACAGCTTATTTTAAAAAATCATAGAAAGCGTTCTAATAAGAAAAAAATGTGATTTTAATTGTTAGATAATATTACAGTTAGTTTTTCTAGTGAACCGATTTGTACTTTCATTATTATCAGCAAAGTATCATGAAAAAGCTGATTTTTTTGTAAATTTTCAGGAGAATTAACTTACTGTCTGAAGTAATATAAACCACAAAAACTATGGAACATTAAAAATTGCCAGTTTTTCTGTGAGACAACTGCAGGGATGACTATAATGAGGCGAACTGATCCTAAAAATTATTTTGACCACGAGCTTTTTTATCTTCATGTGTGCCATTTCAGAGAACTTTTCGAGCTCCCCTGGGTCTCAGGGGTTTTTCCCAATATCGGGCCTGATCTCTAGCACCAATAACTGGTGCAAATTCAGCACCGTTGATTTCGATATATTGTATAATAAAAAAACTATCCGCGGCAATCTAGATGTCGTTGAAAGATAATGTTTAACGCGTATAAGCTTTGATCGCCACAAAAAGTTCTTATTACTTATATTGTGTATGTAATATAATAATGAATTATATACATACATATATTATACAGAAGGGGTTGTAATATTCCGAAAGCACACACAAACACACTTCATGTTGTGTTGGTGTTTATATGTGTAATTGTATTTGAACAGGACAATATAGAAAATGTTTGCCGTTTGTCGCTTTTATTTATTTATTGTATTTGATTTATCACTGGTGTATTATTAGTACAGTTTGAAAATTAATTTCAAATTATTCCAAATAAATTTGGGAACTTTTTCGTTGCTATTTCCCGTTGAAAAATTTAATTCATATACCGTAGTTATCGTGATTAAAGTTTTCCTCAATTATTTCAGACAAATGAGAATATTCATTCCAAGCACAGTTTTACTCATGTTAACTAAAATTTAATTATTAGCAAAAAACTTGTTAATAGATTATTGATGAAATAGGCGATCGACGCTGTTGTCTCTTTTCACTGAAGCGAAAACTGGAGAACTGGATTTAAATATGTTTGCGTGATGGGCATAGATATAATAATGGATATATAATATTACTCCAGTAATTTTAGATATTAAAATCACCCACCTGCAGAAAAATTCCCAGTTAGCTGATTTTTTTTTATTTACCCTCGTTATGGTGTTTTAAAAAACGTGGAAAAAGTCCCCATCGATATCGTGCCGGCGTTGCCAGATATTCGAGGTTCAAGTTCACGATAGACGGTTTTTAGCGAATTTCTCGGTTCCGTTCCATTTTTTGTAAAAAATGGTTATTATCAATCTTGTAGAGGACGAAATTATCTACAACTTTTGTATAAACATTTTTTGTCTACGATTTATAGTTTTTCTTATTAAAGTACCCGCGGCTTCCTCCACCTCGATTTTACATAACGGGATTATGCTGCTTCCCGATGGCCTAACATAATGATTTGTACCATTATTTTAAGTTGAACTTAAAGTTAACGATTAATTATAATTTTATCGAAATTAATGCAGTAGTTCTCTACTTATAAGCAACCAAACATACAAATCGACAGCGCTCAAACAGACAGACAGACAGACAATTTTTTTTCGAAAATACGATATTTATACTTGAAATCAATTATAAAGACTATTCGTAAAGTAATTTTGTAAAAAAAATTTACAAGGGTTGAGAGAGTGCGGATAAAGTACGAGTATGCATTTGCATACCGTATAACACACCCTAGTAATAGTAGCCACATTTTTAATTTTTTTTACAAAATTCCTTTACGAATAGTCTTTATAACAATTATAATGAGTATTCGTAAAGGAATTTTGAAAAAAAGAATTAAAAGTATGGCTACTCCGAGCTATTCTTAGTAGAGTGCGTTATACTCGTACTTTATCCGCACTCTCTCAACCCTTGTAAATTTTTTTTACAAAATTACTTTAAGAATAGTCTTTATAATTGATGTCAAGTATAAATATCGTATTTTCGAAAAAAAATGTCTGTCTGTCTGTCTGTTTGAGCGCTGCCGATTTGTATGTTTGGTTGCTTATAAGTAGAGAACTACTGCATTAATTTCGATAAAATTATAATTAATCGTTAGCTTTAAGTTCAACTTAAAATAATGGTACAAATCATTATGTTAGGCCATCGGGAAGCAGCATAATCCCGTTATGTAAAATCGAGGTGGAGGAAGCCGCGGGTACTTTAATAAGAAAAACTATAAATCGTAGACAAAAAATGTTTATACAAAAGTTGTAGATAATTTCGTCCTCTACAAGATTGATAATAACCATTTTTTACAAAAAATGGAACGGAACCGAGAAATTCGCCAAAAACCGTCTATCGTGAACTTGAACCTCGAATATCAGGCAACGCCGGCACGATATCGATGGGGACTTTTTACACGTTTTTTAAAACACCATAACGAAGGTAAATAAAAAAAAATCAGCTAACTGGGAATTTTTCTGCAGTGGAAATCTAAAATTACTGGACTATATAGGTACCTACGATGAGTGTCCCACACTTTTAAACTTTTTATACTTTTTAGTGCGTTGATGTTCTTTATTATTTTTCTCGTTATCTTTTTAAATAGATAGGATATTTTTATGTCCAAAATTTTAGTCATATATTATATTTAAATTTTAAACGACTGGAGACAGGTTTTCCCACCATCAACACCGTCACTTCCACCACACTTTTTTCTAATTTTTAACTTGTTATGTGAGTATTATTATTTATTATAGCCAATATATTAGAAAATTATATTGTCATCAAAACTACATACGAGTGTAGAATTTCACGTCAATTGGACATTTGAAAGAGGGTGAAAATCGAGTTGCAAGATTTTTTTACATATAACAACATAGTAAAGCTAATGTCATGAAAAAATAAAAATTCGAGCATCTGATAATTAATTTGACAACTCTTTGAATTTAATCTCGACAAACAAAATACAATGCAGCTCGGGATTTGTTTGAATGTCTCTGGATGAACGATTATGTAATGTGGAAAACCCCTACACTTCAATAAAACACCCTCTTACCTAACGCTTAATATCATTAATACAATATGAATCCAAATTGATTAAGCAGGGGGCAAAGTTGTTGTGGAGTTGTTACCCTTATAACTACGGACACTTCCACTGCAGGATTATATTTATAATAAAACACATCTGAATACCGGGTATTTCAGATCAAAGGGGTTTTTAGTAGAAGAACAATTTAAAGCCGTATTTTCTTACTAAATAATAGTGTTGTAACGAATGCACTTATATAACGAATGTGAAGAATTTTGGTCATAATATTGAGAATGCGAATAATTATTTTTACAAAATTGATTACTATTTTAATAAAATTACAAAAAGCTCAAAAACAGACAATTTAGTAACATAATTAATGGTTATATGTATGATCCATAATGAATCCGTGACCGACAGAACTCCACGCGACGCAGACATGTAATAAAGTGGCACGAAAACATTCAAAATAAATGTAATTGTTTAACCGAATGCGAATGTTGAAAAGTTGCGAATCTTTCACAGTAATAACAATAAGTAGGAGCGCAATTTTTCACAAATTCGGAAACCTCTTAAATCACTTTTAGAATAATTGTCCTGACTGAAAATTTCGACTTGTTCAAAGCAAATGGGCATTCCTGTTCATTTTTCTGTACAAAAAATCGACTTGGGGGCCAGTAACTTCTCACCCCAAAGAAAAGTCTGAACTATTTTTTTTTTGTATTGAAAAGAATATAAACTTTATACTATAAACAAAAAATTCGAAAAATGTTGCTTGCGCGTATAATTCATATATTATATGAATCCTGAACTGGCCAAATTACATTGACAGTTACGCGGATATCCCTTATAAATTATTGTACCTATCTAGCCCCTAGGTATGTAAAGTTGTTAAATTCAAAGAGTGTGATAATAGAAATTTTCAGAGCTCCTAAATCTCCCCTATAATTTTTAGGTAAAGTAAATATATCTATCATGGTTGAGTGGATGCCCTTTATTTTAATCCTTTATCAGTTACCTGAATTAATAATTGTTTTGGCCATATATATTGTAGCAACTATCGTCTGTATTTCGCACTTTAATTTAAAAAGTATTATAGACTCGTTGCTTCCAACGTGGAACACGAATTATTTTACAAAATGTCTACAAATGAAAAACAAAGAAAAATCTTGTCATTAGAAACTCTAGCGGTGACTACAATAGCCACTCACAGTTTAAGTTCAAAATTAATAAAAAATAAATATACTGAAATAATAAATGACAAAAACGTAGTGAACCTTAAAGATAATTATAAAACAATATTTGCTAATATAAATACAGTTTTAGTTAATTATATTTGCGATGAAATCGATAACCTGATTTATTTACCAGTACCGCTAAAAATGAAGTTGAAGAAACAAGTGACGGAGTCTGGAAGATCTATATTGGAATATATATACAGGGATGTTAATAGAGCAAGAGTGACGTGTTATGGTGATAAAATGTGTTGGGACGTTAATGGAAAAGTTGACAATGAAAAAACTGTACAGAAATATATTATAGATAACAAAACAATTAACCACGAAACACTGCACTATTTTCGTTTTTGGCAATATGAAGATGGAACAGATGACGTGTGGGATTTCGCTGATTTTCGTTTGTTAGAAAAAAAGTTTGGTCTTCGTGTAAGTTTCATTTGTGGTTTTCAAATATGTTTTAGGTGTACGTACGACGAAACTACTGAACATTGCTTGCTGAAAACCGAGAATGAACTCAATGTGTTTGGAAATAAAATAATAGATATAAAATATTAAGCAATAATAATATATACGTGTTGAAAAAGGAAAGTGATATAATTATAAGTAGTACTTGTATATGCAGGGTTGCCAGGTGTCCGATTTTTTAATGTTTGTGGGGGTGAAAAATAAAAAGAAATAAAAGAAATGTTTTTGTCGAAATCGTAATAAAATTAATGAAATTGCTCCATCAAGGATTTATATTTTTCGTACGTATGTTCAGTTTAGTTTTCGTTTATTTGTTCAATGGATATAGAAGAAGATTGTTATTGTAATAAAGTGATTAAAATCAATGGGTGATTACAAGGTTTATAAATGCAGTAAAAAATCGAAAACGAACAATCTATTATTAACAGAAAAAAACAAAAGAACGTTGAAAAAAAACAAATTTTTGGTATGTTTTTATTATTTGTTGTTTTAGTTTAGAGTTCGCACTATAATCACACCGTTTGTATGTGTTACCGTTTTTACGATAGAGCAAAAATTAAAGAACGTTGAAAAAACAAGTTTTTTGTATGGGAACCCCCCTTAGTTTTTACTTTTTGTTTTTTTTTATTATTTGTCAGGATATCCGCCATAATAACACATATTCTGTGAAAATTTTAACCGGTTACCTGTTACGGTTCAAAAGATACAGCCTTTTAAATGTAGGGCAGACAGACGGCGTAGGATTAGTAATAGGGTTCCAGTACGGAACCCTAATTAAGATAAAATTAAATATTTGCAATGTCGTCTAGTCGTATTAAAGGTATACGTCGTTTGCTTTACATGAAACATTACGAAGTTTTCGAAATTCAAAGGCAAATAATATCTATGGTTGACGGTATGGAACCCTCGGCGCGCACTTGTCCGGTTTTTTTATTATAAACATTATTAAAACTCATTATTAGCTGTTTTATTTTAATTATAATATTTTGAAAAATCGATTTCCATCATATTATTGAGTTACAATTTAATATTGGAAAAGCACCCTATTCAGTTAAGTTTCTCTGTGATAGGGATGTGACATTGAGTAAAAAAAATCGATTATTTAATAATCGATTTTTCTCTTTTCAATATAAATCGATTTGTAAAAAATCGATTTTTGAAGAAATAATCGATTTTTGTGAAAAATCGATTTTTTCTATTATTCGAAAAATTGCATACTTTTATAATGAATGAAAACAATTGGAAGTGTATCGAAATGAAACTATTTTACATAATACATACAGATGGCGCCATTTTCCGACTGATTAGTTTACGTTTAGTGAACTTATTTTACGTTTTTTCATCCGTCGCACAGATGGCGTTGTTTACAAAAATCCATTAAAACGTGTAATTTGCAAATGTTGGCTGCATTGGGTTTCCCAAAGCCTATATTCTTTCTTAATATTAATATTAATAAAAAAAAATAAACATAAATAAAAAAAAGTGTAATTTATCTAAGCGATTTAAAAGTGTAGTTTATATAATCGATTTATAAAAAATCGATTATTATTATTAAAAAATTAATCGATTTATAAAAAATCGATTATTATTATTAAAAAAATCGATTGTTAAAAATCGATTATAAGAAAAAAATAATCGATTAATATAAAAATCGATTATTTTTTCACATCCCTACTCTGTGACCTGTTAGTGATGCAGATTGCACCGACAAGAGTTAAATCAGAGTGAGCTATGGGATTTAACCCTCCGCACGTCCTCCGTACAATAATCAGAATGAGAGATACAAGGGAGAGAGCGAGAGAGAGTTCTTTTTTTCACTTTAGAACGCTTTTTGTTATGTGCTAGATTTAATTTAATCTACGTATTGTTATGGTAAAATGTGTTTGTAAGCTGTTATTGTACAATGTCTACATGTTAGGTACATCAAATACCATATTGTTTGCAAATATAACCTTTATTGTGCTGCGGAATTACGTTTATAATAGACTGGACGCCGAGTTTATGAATTTTGTGTAGATTTTGATGAGAATGAATAAAATAGACTTTAATTTCAATGTAGAGTGGTATTAAAAATAGAAGAGGCCAAAGCGTAGCGTCGTCTAACGCTTCAAACACGTTAAATATTAATAATATAGATACAGTTATGTCCTCTTCCAATTCCAAGTCACGTCCTGATCCCTTCCAATTTAGTACAACCTTATCGATACGGAATTATTACTACTGTCTATTTTTTTTTATTCTTGTTTTCCCGAAAGATTTATTACTGTTAATTAAAATATGTGATATTGTGATAAATTAGAGGGTTACATTTAAAACTCTCATTCAAACATATTATGATCAAGAAATTCTATTCAAAGTCCCCAAAATGTGCCGGACCTAATCTTTATAACAATTTGCCAAGTAGATTACAGACTTAAAGGTATTTTGCAAACATTTGAAATTATACCTAATTAAAACCAAATTAAAACCAATTATATTTTTCCATTGACTGTTCATATTTGTATTTTTCAGTTTTTATGAATTAATAAAAATTTATTATTATTATTATTTATAATAAAGTGAATAAAAGTAAATTAAACACAAACCATACTTACCTGTCTCAAACAATAGACTTATAACGACGCACATAGCCTAGTAGCTGCGCGTCTTATTAAAAAAAAACAATAAATAAAAATTTTGGAGCATACAAGTAATTCAAGAATTACAAGGCGCGATATTCATGTAGGTATTGTGTGTAAACGGTTTTACCAAACATAGGGACAATAACACTAAGAAGATCAATTTTGTAGTAGGCTATGGCCATAAGACCTAATGTAAATATGTATTGGATTACATAGAAAAAATAGTGCAGTGAATTTTTGAAACAATTTTCCATAGCAACGGTTGACTATTAAGCGAAACTCGGAACCTGCTAAATAAAAAAAGTCATGAGGTGTCGTAAGATACCCGACAGAAGCTATGTTTCTTACGCATTGTATATAAAACCGAATTTATCAAAGATACAAACAATACAATTAAAAAGTTATTATTTGACTGCCATTTTGAAATCTGACGCCATTTTATTTTTTTGTGTCTTATTAAACTCTCAAATATCAATTTTCAAAAGGATCGGATAATTTTTACAAAGAAGTATATACCTATGGCCGCCATTTTAAAATATGACGTCATTTTATTTTTGTGTGTCCTATGAAACTCTCAAATACCGATTTTCAAAAGAATCGGATAAATTTTACAAAAAAGTACATACGGCCGCCATTTTTAAATCTGATGTCATTTTATTTTTTTGTGTCCTATGAAACTCTCAAATACCGATTTTCAAAAGAATCGGATAATTTTTACAAAAAAGTACATTTGGCCGCCATTTTTAAATCTGACGTCATTTCATTTTTTTGTATTCTATGAAACCCTCAAATATTAATTTTCAAAAGGATCGGATAATTTTTACAAAAATGTACATACGGACGCCATTTTGAAATCTGACGTCATTTTATTTTTTTGTGTCTTATGAAACTCTCAAATATCAATTTTCAAAAGGATCGTATAATTTTTAGAAAGGAGTACTACATATTTCCGCCATTTTGAAATCTGACGTTATTTTATTTTTTTGTGTCCTATAAAAATCGCAAATATCAATTTTCAAAAGAATCGGATAATTTTTACAAAAAAGTATATATAATGGCCGCCATTTTGAAATCTGACGTCATTTTATTTTTTTGTGTCATATGAAACTCTCAAATATCAATTTTCAGAAGGATCTGATAATTCTTACAAAAAAGTACATATGGCCGCCATTTTGAAATCTGGCACCATTTAATTTTTCTGTGTCCTATGAAACTCTCAAATATCAATTTTCAAAAGGATCGGATAATTTTTACAAAAAAGTACATATGGCCGCCATTTTGAAAAATCTGACATCATTTTATTTTTTTGTGTCCTATGAAACTCTCAAATATCAATTTTCAAAAGGATCGGATGATTTTTACAACAGAGTACATGTGGCCGCCATTTTGAAAAATCTGACGTCATTTTATTTTTTGGTGTCCTATGAAACTCTCAAATATCAATTTTCAAAAGGATCGGATAATTTTTACAAAACAGTTCATATGGCCGCCATTTTGAAAAATCTGACGTCATTTTATTTTTTTGTGTCCTATAAAACTCTCAAATATTAATTTTCAAAAGAATCGGATAATTTTTACAAAAAAGTACATATGGGCGCCATTTTGAAATCTGACGCCATTTTATTTTTTGTGTCCTATAAAACTCTCAAATATTAATTTTCAAAAGGATCGGATAATTTTTACAAAAGTGACGTTACACTACTTCGTGACGTGACGTTTCACTTTTTATTATTTAGGTCCCCATCTGAAACGTGCGTTATGAAGCATAGCTTCAAATAAAAATAGGTAAAAAAACTTTTAAGTTCAACGGTTTTATAAATGTTTTAAAAAGAAAAAAATAATATTTAATTTAGGTTCATAAGTATAAAAGCGTGGGTCGTAAACTCTATGATAATTTATTACAGTCACGACTCACGCTTTTATACTTATGAACCTAAATTAAATTTTATTTTTTTCTTTTTAGTACATTTATAAAACCGTTTAACTTAAAAGTTTTTTATCTATTTTTATTTTTAATTTTTTAGTGTGCTTTATTTCCTTAGTCTGATTTTATAACATTTATCCGATCCACTGAAACGTTACCGGAGAAAGACCTTTTGCCTGTGAAAATTCAAAAGTACGATTTGCACCCGGACGAAAGCCGGGCCGGTCAGATAGTTACCATAAATTGTATTGTCACCGGAGATACACATGTGTGCAAAATTTCAACTCAATCGGATCATAGGAAGTGGGTGAAAATTCAAAAGTACGATTTGCACGCGGACGAAAGCCGGGCCGGTCAGCTAGTTATCATAATATTGTATTGTCACCGGAGCTACACATGTGTGCAAAATTTCAACTCAATCGGATCATAGGAAGTGGGTGAAAAATCAAAAGTACGATTTACGCCCGGACGAACCGGGCCGGTCAGTTAGTTACCATAATATTGTTTTGTCACCGGAGTTACACATGTGTGCAAAATTTCAACTCAGTCGGTCGCAAGATTTGTAACAAATATACGGGATCAAGCTAAATAAAACCACCGTTTAAAAAACAAAGCATCTACTACCTACTTACTTTTGCGTGATGCCAGAATATTTTAAAACTCGCAGTCGCATAAGAAGTTATTTACTTGAAGAAAAATCATGTAAATCGGATCAGTGGTTCTCGAGTTATAAGCGTACAAAGGGACATACAGACAGAGAAAGTCAAATTGTTCGGGAAGGTATGAACGTCGAGAAATTTTGGTCCGATCCCTAGGTCTCGCCATCCGATCGACGTCAATAATTAGTTACACGTCATTTTAACTCAGTAGGCCAGGGTTTTTAAACTTAAATTCAAACATCAGCAGTCAAAAAATTGAATAACTATATTAAAATAATGCAATATAAGACAGAGCATACGCTATCTTCCAATATCCATATCACACTGTGCAACAGACAAGGACAACCGAAACAAGTTCGCGATTTATTAGATAAAGTCGCATTTATTTAGTTTAATAATCATATAAATCTGTATAAAAAAACTGTTTTGACACAATATTATACATGAAATCTATCTAAAATTTTCTGCTCTTTCGTTTGAGACAGGTTTCGAATCGATCTTACTTAAATTGAGCAAACTATAAGCAAAAAACACCGTTTTTTCTAATTTGCTCCCCTCTGGGGCCAAAATTCAAAAATCGGGCGACGTTAGGATCAAATAGACCCCGAGAGGAATCGAACAAAAAAAAGTTTTTGAAAATTGGTTCATCCGTTTGGGCTGTACGCGTGACACAAAAAATCCGTTACAGATTCACAGACAAAGCGAGTGTATATAGGCGCTTCTAGCTTCGCTAAGATCGCGCCTAAAAACATGACAATACCATAAAATTACCTATTGGATCGAACTATAAAGAAACTATATGCGCTGAGATAAAAAGAATTCACTATGAACAAATACTATATTATGATATGAACTACAGCCAATAAAAATGTTCACTATGAACTATAAAATAAATAAATAAGCTTTAAAAGGATATACTTTGAACTTTAAAACGGAGAGTTCCACTTTACTACTGCTACACACATGGAGAATAGAGAGAAAATAGACGAATCTCCATGCATTTGCCGTTGTCTAAAAAGTGAGAAAAATGTTTTTATTCCGGCGGTAAAGGCGCTGAAGCTATAAAACCCCAAGTATAGAGTGAGTAACTAGGCGCGGATTTTAAGTGTCAATTACTACTTTGAGCTTATAATAATTTTATTATTATTTTTAATAATAAACTGAAAATTCAATTGAAATTTTTGCTAATCTTCAGAATAGAGTCCAGAAACTGAGAGTCTATAATAGACGAACTATTGTGTCAGCAATGACGTCCTAACGATAACGATAACCATAACAAACACTCTCGACGTACGTTTCGCCAACCAAGTTGGCATCATCAGGAGATGATTAAAACTCATCTCCTGATGATGCCAACTTGGTTGGCGAAACGTACGTCGAGAGTGTTTGTTATGGTTTGGTGTTTTGTGGTGATTGTAACATTTCGTATACATGTGCTTGTTTTAACAACTGTTACCCATATATCATAATTATTTGTCACTCTGTATGGATTTTAAATACACTAATATTATGTTGTCAAGAAATCCATACCGTGCCACAGCAAGGGCGGATCCAAACAAGGGGCGCCCCCCCCCCACTTAACTAAGAAAAACACAGACTTAGCTCTTAAATCGACTCTTTTGAGGGTCATGATGTGCAAAATCTCAGCGCACAACCTCCCCGCGGTACACATCGGATAACGCTAATGTAGTCGATGTCAAGTAGCCTCGCGCTTTTTTTAGGTTAAGCTAGTTCGGATGGTTTTGGGCCCCTTTCCCGAATAAATTCTGGATCCGCCCTTTTGTCACAGTCTTATATGTATATCAGGCATCACTTGCTGCAACTTCACTATAAACTTAGGTGGGTGCATAGATGAAGCGGCCAGTGAGTTTCAGCATTACAATATACCTACTTATTTATACTCATTATATAAGTGAAATCAACGAAGCATTGCACCACGTGTATCATATGATATGCAATGGTAGTAGGGCAGTGATATGTGTCTAATTCAGGACTCATGGCAACAAACATAGGATGAGAATAATATATGGTCGATAGACGGTGATATCAACTCGAAACACTTAGCCTGTACCGACTATTATTTCGCATTATATAGTTATCGAATATATTATAGTAGTAGAAGAGGCCAAGGCGTGGCTTCATTTGTACAAAAAGTATGCAATCGAAAGACCGTCGACCTTTGCAATTTGTCATTTATTTGCTGAGATTTGATTATTAATTTCTTTATTTATTACTGCACTAGTTGAATTTCGAATTTTGATATTTATCAGTCTTTGGTTTTCCGGTTATTTGGGTGCTTTTATCCGATGGCCTGGATTCCATATGCACTCACAGCGAAGCCTGTTGCAGTCTGGGTAATGCATCCGGTTTTGAAGTTCCAGGGCAAGACATTTTCTTCTATTATTACAGGAATAAAAACGAGGGTTTGTAAGTTATAAAGGTCAATAACAATTAACACTAATAATTCAAATATAGGGAGTGGTAAATTTAAATTAGTTCAATAAAAGCTATAACGAGCTTTAGTGGTGAAGGACAGCTTCAAAAGGGAACTCCAAAAGTAGCTTTCAACACCCCAATTCCCTTGTTAACGAACTCACTATCCTGTTTTTAGATCCGCAGAAAAAAACTCTCCAATGATTTCCTTAAGACTCCTACGTAACGGGGTAACGCGGTGAGACGCCTTCTAAGTCATTTTTGGACATTTAAAAAGTAATAAAAAGCACGAAACGTTACAGCCGCTGTAATGCAGCAATAGAGGCGAATATCGCTTAAAATTTAGTAACATTATAATCCATGGGCTATACTCACCCTCTGTTCTGGTAATGTTTGATATTAATATTCCTCAGGTCGTGACTATTTCTTATGAAGTTGAAGCTTCTTCCAATTTTAATACAGTAGATCCTGCGAAACTGACCATCCTCATAAACTGACCACTCTTGAATGTTGACTAAAGTTTCATGAAACCGGCGGAGTTACTACAAAACTTATCTTCTCTGTGCAGCATTGATAATCAGTTTTCAGTATCCACATTCCACAATCATTCAGAAAGTAGCAGGTGCGGATCCAGGTTTTCGCTCGGGAGGGGGCAATTTTTATGATAGTTACCTATCTTCCAGGATATTCGTTCTGATTTTGTTTTTTGTGTGTATAAAACCAAAAATTGGATAACATTTTATTAATATCCATCACATTCTACTTGCGTTTGAATAACGCTTTGTTTGTTTAAATAAGGAATTTTTATTCGTGAATCATTCAGTCATGTAAATTTTACTATGCAGATAATAAAATTTACGTTTTATATTTTCTTTTTATCTTATCTGTACTGTAAAAAGTACGGGTTGATTCCTCGTAATAAGTCTATATTTGACTCCCCTCGGTCGCTCCGGTGCAGTGTAGTAATTTTTACAGTGATATTCGGCTTAACTTTTCCTATAGGGGTCTTTCCGTGGTGTAATCGGTATAGGTTTAAACTTTAAAAAGATATAAGTTTACTATAGCGGTACCCGTCCGGCTTCGCTCGGGTGGTATGAAATTATGATTTAATTATAATGCTCAAATATAGGTTGGTCTATTTTTAAAGAAGAGTTAGTATGTTGCATTTTAAGTTAATAGTTTCAGCGGTTTGGCCTGGGCGTTGATTAGTCAAAAAAATCCTACACCCTCGTTTTACACCCTTATGGGCTGAATTTAGGAAAAATCCTTCGTATCGGATACCTACTGTCCAAATTTCAAGTTTATAGCTTCAGCGATTTGGCCTAGGCGTTGATTAGTAAAAAAATTCTACACCTCCATTTTACCCCCTAGGGGTTGAATTTAAAAAATGCTCAAACAGGGGTTTGCTTATTTTTAAAGAAGAGTAGTATGTTGAATTCAGTACCTCTCACCTTAACGACTTGTGAGATATGAACATTTTGTCAAAAAAGTCTACACCCCATTTTGACTTCATTATAGGGGCTGAATTTCGAAAAATCCCTTCTTAGTGGATACCTACGTCCTATAAGGAACCTACCTGCCAAATTTCAAGTTTTTAGCTTCACAGGTTCAACCTGGGCGATGATGAATCACCTGTCAGGACAAGTCTTTTTATATATATATTATATATATAGACTAGCCGTTACCCGTGGCTTCGCCCACGTATTTTTCGATTTATGATTTATTATCCCCCCGCGAGAAATTCTCCTCGTGCGAAGCGAAGCCGGGCTGGTGGTGTTTATTCGCTCGAATTTTATAATACATAACTCACTCGCTCCGCTCGTTCGCTCGAATTTTATTAATACATTACACACTCGCTTCGCTCGTTCGCTCGAATTTTATTAATACATTTCACACTCGCTTCGCTCGTTCGTTTGAATATTAATTATACATTACTCACTCGCTTCGCTCGTTCGTTTGAATATTAATAATACAATACTCACTCGCTTCACCCGTTCGCTCGAATTTTATTAATACATTACCCACTCGTTTCGCTCGTTTACTCGAATATTAATAATACATTACGCACTCGCTTCGCTTGTCCGATCGAATTTTATTAATACATTAGTGCTCACCTACGATATATAAGGAACTCCTGTGCAAAATTTCATGCTTCTAACTTCAAAAATGATGAACGTCCATACAAACTTGCAGCTCCTATTTAACCCCTTTAAGGGATGAATTTTCAAAAATCCTTTCTTATTATTCATCTACGTTATATAAGGGACTCCTGTGCAAAATTTCATGCTTCTAACTTCAAAAATAATGAATTTCCCTACAAACGTTCATCCCCTATTTAACCCCCTTAGGGGTTGAATTTCAAAAAATCCTTTCTTATTGCTCACCTACGTAATATAAGGAACTCCTGTGCAAAATGTCATGCTTCTAACTTCAAAAATGACGAACTTCTATGCAAACTTTCATCCCCTTTTTAGCCCCCTTAGGGGTTGAATTTTCAAAAAAAAATTTCTTAGTGCTCACCTACGTTCTATAAGAAACTTCTGTGCAAAATTTCATGCTTCTAACTTCAAAAATGACGAATTTCCATACAAAATTCATCCCCTATTTACCCCCTTAGGGGTTGAATTTCGAAAAATCCTTTCTTAGTGGGTGCCTACGTCACAAAAGGAACCTACTGTCCAAATTTCAAGTTTATATCTTCAGCGGTTTGACCTGGGCGTTGTCTGTCAGTCAGTCAGTCAGTCAGTAACGGAACTGTTTTATATATATAGATAGATAACGATTCTAGTAAATATGTCAGTAAGAAGTCAAGGCTCAAGGGGGGCATTTGCGCCCATTGTCCTCCCTCTGATCCGCGCTTGGTCAAAGCAGTAGTTGTAGAAAGGATCTAATGCAATACTCTACAGAAACTTTTTTCTTACTACTCTCTCCAGATTTTATAGCATTTAATAATTTAAATTAGATATAAGTTATTAGCATCCATGTTTAAGATGACGGCTTGTTTTGATTAACGTTTGAATAGGTTGACGGAAATGAAGCCAGTGTAATATTTTTTTTTAAAAATGTTCTTTATTAAAAAGTCGACAGTTTCGTAAGAATTTCTTACATCCTCAGAACCCTTAAGTAAGAAATTCTTACGAAACTGTCGACTTTTTAATAAAGAACATTTAAAAAAAAATATTACACTGGCTTCATTCCCGTCAACCTATTCAAACAATAAGTTATTAGGTCCCCTAATTATTTAAAACTGCCAACTCTCTTAATATTGAACAATTCGTAGCTGAAATAATAATGCAACCATTATCTTCAAATTGTTTGATATTGAGAAGATAATTAATCGGCAACGTCTTATTAGTGTATTTGCCATATGGCACATACACTATTGGCGTCGGTCGGATGGCGGGACCTAGGGGTCGGACCAAAATTTCTCGACGTTTCATAACCTCCTGAACAATTTGCCACCATTTTTGAAAATGTATATATATATATATATTTATATATATATATGATAGCACGATAACTCTCGAAAGACTCAATCGATTTTAACGAAATTTGGTACACGCGTTGGAATCCATCACCGCACGGAACCTATTTAAAATGGGCCCGATCGGACCATTTTAAGGGTAGGTTTTAGGGGTTGAAAAATGTTTTTGGGCCCAAAAACACCGAAAATATTCTCAGAATTATTTCAAAATTGAAATTTAACCTTTTAGTAGAGATCAAATGTGCTGCTAAAGTTTTAATGAAATCGGCCCGACAGGACCGGACTTACAAATTTTATGAAAACACTAGTTTGCTGATAGTAATTTACTTACTGAAGGGTGTTTAATTTGGTACAGAGGTTGCATTGATAATAATATTGAAATTAAGAAAAAAATATTGTTTTAAGGGTTGTATTAAGGGGTTTAATGTTTTATTTTGTCCAAAAACAAACTTAAGTTCACGTATTAAAGCCACAATGTATTAGCAAATACACTATATTGTCGGCAGGGTTTTGACACTGCGACCCGAGTTTTTTTCTATTTTTTTATCGAATTGATTTTTGTTGAGAACTCAAGATAGAACAATATGATTAAGTATAGAAATTAAGTTTCTTAATGACTGACTTCAGATGAGATTCGAATCAAATATCTTTCAGAAGTGATTCTGATACTCGGACCATTACACCTCTTTTCATGCTACACGTCTTTGGTGTTAAATAAAAGTTTGATCATTTTCTTGACGATGTTAATTTTATTAGTGAAACGCATGTTGAGATTGTAAATTTATTGTGTTCATATTTGGGATATTAATTCATTTATTTGCACCTACAGAAAATGGATAAAAAAAGTCCGGAATATGATAATATTATATATTGCAAATAAAATAAGTAATACTTACCTATCTTATTTAAATTTTCCATAAGATTATCTATTTTTGTGCATCATCGATTGCTCCGATTTCTTATTAATTGTGAAAATACCGAAATATTCTAGGATTTTTACATCGAAAAACGTGTAGTGCAGCTGTTTTTTGTAGATTATACACTTTGGAATTTTATACATTTAGATACGTTTTTATTCAAATAAATCTCACAATTCAGTCTGCAATAATATCAAGATCACCTGTATGATGTTTGCGCTAGAATTGCTTCATACGTATCCATTACATAGGTAGCATATAAAGGCAAAGCCACTGTTATACGTTATTATTGTTTGTTATCTCTTTGTATCATTCTATTGTGTAGCATTTGCCAGATATTTATCGATATTAATTTGTGAGCAAAAAAATCAAGTAGAACATTTCTTCATCGCACGGTTAAACGTTACAATAAAAAATTTAACTGATCGGATTATGGAAAAAATATCCGTCATTAAGCCAAAAACACGTATGTTCTTTATATCTTTACAATAATAGAGCATCGTCACAACACAGAGGAAGAAAAGACATGTGATAAACAGCTGAAGAGTGTAATGATAGGATACGAGTGGAATCCGTTATTAACATCATCCGATGATCAAAAATTTTAAAATAACAGAATATGAATATATTGATTTTGAATTCCTTACAGTGGTAATTGATTAGCTCTTGACGAAAAAAATGTTCTCTAAATTAATGATACAATTTAACTTGTAGGTAATAATGTAAATAGTCAGGTTGTTATTTAAGACATTATACTTCTTTAAAAGTTACCTGTAATCCAGCAACTACCGTGCACAGCATCTAATTTCTTCTCTATTGCTCACGACTCGATACACTCGAACATCCCACTTCTGAAACCAGCTGAATAATAAGAAACACCTGACTGCATATTTGGGATGCTGTAATGAGATAATGCTTCAGTTGGACGAAAGATATTAAGATATTAACTTGGTTTGCATATGGAGATAATTGTGGTTTTGGTATATAACTATTCTCTGACACAAATGAAAATTGTGGATTTTTAACTTTTTAAGAGTTAGGTATACCAAGAACGCTATCAACTTTTTCTTAATTTAACAATTTAACATTTGCGTTTTCTTTAATATTTTATTAGGTTTTCTCTACACTGCAAAAAAAGATTTGTAAGGGTCAGTTAAATAATATATTTAAATAAGCCAAAGAAATGAATACTTGCTACAAATAGATAATTAAAATTTGGTTAATATTAACGATTGAAATAAATATTATTTGATTGAGTTTTATTTTATTTAAACAAATTTCAGCTAAAATAAACATTTTCTACAGAATTTTTAAGCTGATATTTTTATAATTGAACTCAGTAAATTTTGTAACGAAAACACTTTGCAAATGTGCTTCATTTAGCTGTAACGTTTCGTCAGTTCAACAATGTCAACAACATCACAAAAGATTGAAATAGGTGAGTTTCATTTCCTTTTAAATTCGCACTAATTCTCTAATTATTTTAGATATTTTTTTGTTTTTATTTATATTATCTAAAATTATGTCGAAATTGATTATTAGAATTAAGATATTTCGTTACCAAACCACATGTCATCTTAAGTAAGAATGATCATTATTATATTGTATACATTATGTATTTATATAAAAGAGATTGTCTTGTGCACAGAAGTTTGAATGAAAGAGAAAGATAGAATATTTAGTCTGAGAGACTGAGATAATTGATTACATTGCATTCGTGTTATGGCGGAGATTAACAAATATATTATACTGCACAGGTAAGAATAAAGATGTAAAACCGAAGCTATTCATTAATAATAATATTAAACAGATATAAAAGGTAAGCTCGTAAATTTCCGTAAAAAGACAAAGATTATAAAAGCATAAATGGCTACTTTACACTGATTTTATCGCAGAATTACTTTACTACAATTCAATCAATTTTGTAGGAAATGAGTTGGGATTGGATGAAAGAGACAAAGAAGATGAGGTATACTCACAGTTCGCAGCTTAAAAGTAATTTTTTTTATAATTATTATTATTCAAAGCCGAAAGGACAAATTTTTTTATATAATTAACAGAATTACAAGCAGGCGTTTTTATTTTCACTGAAATCCACTATATTAAACCACATTTAAATCTGTAATTTGACAGATTTACTTCAGTTTAAATCTCTGATTTTTGAAAAAAAAACAATGAAAATTTGCATCAACAATTCAGATTTAATAATAATTATAGAAGTATTAAGAATAGAAGTTGCCAGGACAGAGCTTCATCTACACAGAAAGCAGAAAATTCGTAACCAAAAAATCCAACGAAGAAGTTGTAGAAAATTACTTCTTCTGTAAGATTAATAATAACAATAATAATATTCATACTAGGACCCACTGGCGAGGAGATATCGTAAAAAAACGGTTTTGGTCAATCTTTTTTCAATATGGCGGTGCTAGCGACAGCGTTAAAAACTTGAAATTCTCGTAAGGCCCTCAAACTCTAAAACATATCCAAAAATCAAAACTATCCGACCTTTTGCAGGGCAAAGCCCTTTTTTCGTCTCCAGTGACTGGACTATAATAATTATAGTTGCACATCTGTTATTAGTTTAAAAAACCTATAGTACTATAATAGATGTGTTTTTGTTCATAAGAAATATAGGATTGAAGTCGCTCAGAGTAAATTACAGACTTCAATAATAGCGTTAAAAACAATTAGTACTTTAACGATAATCGATAAATGTTTGAAATTCCTGATAATTAAACATTTAATGCTGCTAAAAATAATACACACTTTCAATAATCATTTTGCATATTACATGTAATTACTTCACTCTCAATTTCAGCATTCATTGTACGTAACAAGATAATAATAAAGTCATTTACAATAAAATAATTAGTGCCAATAAAATGTTTAAACTAATTTTCATATAAAATAATTAAAGTCATTTAAGCCGCTTGTTCGAGCTGCTATAGATCCAGTTGGCGTGTAAAATTGTATGAACTGATTTATAATTAATCATTCTAACACTTTAGAGTTTAGACTATGATCAAGACGTGATCCCATGTGCTTCCAGCTAACAGTCTAACAAGGATGTGAGAAATTTATATCTCAACTAGACTTTACCCGCGGCTTCGCTCGCGTTAAGGTAAGTTTTCACAAATCACAGAAAATTAATCCAAACGTATAGAATCTAGCCGTTCTCGAGTCGTATTTGTATATACAAGCAGACAGACAAACATTCTTAAAACACCTTTTCTTGTGTAAATATACAAAAAATTAAATTAAAAAACTAAATTACAGACAGTAGTCCCGTTATTACTTTATATTTTAAATTAATGGTTTTGTTGTATGCGCCTTGCGTATAATATACTGAACTGCCAAATGTAACACGTAATACATATCGATGACATCTATAGCAGATTATTTGTTCTTTAAATTTCATCAAAATAATATTCAGCCGGTCTCGAGCCGTTAATATAATTATTTTTAAGATTATTTTTCAACTACCAGGGTTTTCAATTAATATTTAAAATGAATATCAATCTTTCCAACTCTTTATTTTATGACAAAATAATGTGTAAAAGTCATATTTATTGGTTCTATTCTTTAAAGCGTCTATAATAATAAATGAAAGCTGTGTCATCCGTTTTTGGGTTTTTGGGTATGACACTTTAAATAAATTGAATAAAAAATTGTTATATACTAAGGAGGTTGAGATACAATCGAAAACAAAAGTATTTCGTAGAAAATAATAAAAAAAACATTTAATGATGATGAAACTACCATGAAGTAAAATTTTATATGAAGCATATTTACATTACTGTGCGAATTAATGTGAACACAATGGATAATTTTAAATAAATAACATTTATTGGTTATATATGAATGAAATCAAAAAACTAATACAATTCAAATTGTTTTAATATGAAGTATGTCCTCCCTTGGCTTTAATAACTTCTTGAACACATTTGGCATGGAATCAATAAGTTTTTTACAACTTTCAGTTATTTTCTGGTCCCGAAACCATGTCTGGATTACAGCCTCAATCAGTTTTGTTTTTGTTGTGCAATCTATTTTACGAAGTCTAGCTTTTACGATAGCCCACAAGTTTTCAATCGGATTAAGATCCGATGAGTTTCCCGGCCATTCAAGGCATAGTATCTTTTTGTCCTTGAAATATTTCTTCATCACCTTGGACACGTGACAAGGAGCTGAGTCTTGTTGAAAAACTGCTTGATCGTGTGCATCAACTTTTCTTAGTTCAGCTTCCAATCTCCGGTCTAACAAGTACTCTGTATTTTTGCGAGTTCATCATGCCTTCGATTGGCACAAGGGATCCGGTGCCTTTATAAGAAAAGCAGCCCCAGAACATCTTCTTTAACGGATGTAAAAATGAGAAAATTATAATCTGTTCACATTAATTCGCACAGTACCGTACAATTAGTATATCTATGATATGAACATATTCCCCAACTTTTAATTTATTTATTTGTATATCTAGATGTGTAATGGACTATATCGAGGACTATATATTACGATGAGTGATGACAGTATGTAAAAACGAGCGCTAGCGAGTTTTTACACTAACACGAGTCATAATACCATTACGCACGTAAGATATATATGGTATTTTTTGCCATACCCACTACAAAATAGCTACTTTCGATGCATGTATACCGGGCTGTAATGGGTCATTTAAGTGGAGGTCCTGCAGAAAGTGATTTACTTACCGCACTAGTACATGTAGGTACAGTTCGGTTTTTGCTATGCTCTATCGCTGTCACAGACACGTAAATATTTCTAGTTCCTATAGACGCACTCACGATGGCAACGTTGTATGTCTTTTCCAGGACGTAGCTATGGTTATTTGAAATATTCAAATATTGTTTATATTATTGATTTTGGTTTATTTCTACAATTATTATTATAAAATTATTTGTAAATATTATAGGCCAGTGGTTGGGTGTTTGAATTCGGAATTAATTAGGGGAAAACAGGAAATGGTTTTAATCCCTGCAGTTTATATCTGGAATGAGCATACTAAGTTTTCCCTCTCCTGCTAGTTGAGCTTTAGTCGCTGCGCGCAGTTTAATTATAGTAAGAAACACGTGTTTTAATTAACATCGAAAATTAACATTATGCAATTAAAAAATGGGTTTGTGCTTATGACCACACGACAGAAGTAAATACTTCAGATTTTCTAATTTTTGGTGTTATGGAATTTCAAAAAAATTATAATTATTGTCAAAGAAAGAATATAACAAAAATAAAATAATATATAAATAAATATCATGTAGAATTTAGAAAAAAAAACCGTCAAAAATTCTACGATACCATCAGTTTCCGAACCCGGGTCCCTGTGCATAGAATGCTGCGACGTAACCTCTGCGCTACGAGTGGAACAGTTGTGTACGGTCGTTTTTATGATATAAGTATGTTGCGAATTCTTACGGTCGGGTTACGAATTCTTACGGAAGTAGTTGGAATTTTTACGGAAGTAATTCAAACACTTCACATTTTTTCGGTGCCCAGCCAAAAAGTGCATAACACGCCTAAGGAAGTATTTACTTCAAAAATATTTTAATCAAAAAATGTTTGCCGTAAAATTGTCCACATTTTTTGTGTCAAACGTTTCTTTGATAAAACTTGTCATAAAGCCAGAAATTAAATGTCTTATTGTTGAAAATATCCACTGTTGAAATTACGTAGCACTTTTGAAATTTTGTATATGAACGCGAAGTACTCAAGTAAGGAGAGTGTTTAAGAAATATTAACTTTCCATACAAGGATTATAGACCTATTCATGGGCTATCGAACTGCATCCTCTTCAAATTTTATTAACTGTGCACTTTTTTAAGATCGCTCAGATTCCTCCTTAAAATATCGAACAGTTGGTAACTGGGATCACAGTGCAGCATCTGATTTAAAATTTGCAGCTATCTGTATGTCTAATAATAACTTGTTCGTGGGATTTTGAGAAAAACAAATTACTCAAAATCTTTTAAAAAAAACGAAAAATAAGCTGTCGGAAAATTAAAAGATTAAATCCAAAGATGATATAATCCCTTGCATTTTTTTTAACTATGGTATTCAAAGAAGAATGAACACACATATTTATAAAAATATCAGTGTTTGACCCATCACTAAAAAGCAAAACATGCGTATAAAAACTACATCATTCTTTTTCACATGCACAGATATGTATGTACAAATTCCATTCGTTGCCGAACATCGGCCAGGTGGTATAAAGTTCTCTTTCTATCGCCGATAATTCAGTGGCGGACGTAAAACTGGAATATTTAATACTTTGCACTGTGACCGAAACATTTTTTTACCAAATACCATATAGATACAGTGGGTAAATATGTACTACTCTTGACAGTTTGCATACATTCCTATAAGGCATTCAAAAAACATTGGCATCTACAAATTGCCTTTGAACATCCAGAGTAGGGTACGCCAAAAAAACTTTTTTTCTATTTACAGTTATGTCAGAGCTATATCTCTAACGATAATGATGACTTATTAGAACCTCATAAAAATCATCCAAACCAGAGAAAAATTTCAACTAGATAAGTTTCCGTGCCACACAGAGGCTGTGGAAAGGACGGTTAAATTTGTTACTGCAGAAGATTTGACAACGGTTTGCGGTCATGAATCGCGTGACGGTTATATACAAGTTTGAAGCCAGGAAAATTTTACCAAGTTTCGAAAGTAAGTCGAAATATTATAAAGCTAAAGAAAATCAGTAAGAATTTATAAAAGAACAGGATGGGTGGGCGGTTGGAACTCAATGTGCGGCAACCTCCTCGTGTTGAGTTCTGGATTACTTTGGAATTGGAAGTTAGTTTTTTCCACAACCGCGCGAGTCGTTGTTCGTCTTTGGGTTCTGAATTAAGCGAAGAGTCGTACGTGCGTTCTTAAATGAAACGCTGGTTTGTCTTCTAGCATTGCTTGAACCTTGGCACTAAAAGGACGCGGTTGAAACTAAAAGTAGGGTGTCCAGTTTTTTTCCTGTATTATAGAGGTACTTAGCTCGACTTACTCACTACCCATAGCCTGCCTTGTTGTTTTTTTAAAATTCATTCTTAAAAGGGGGAGGGAGGCCACTAAATTTTTTTTACAGCGTCCAGCTTCTTTGTATAAGTTTGCTAAGATAACTTTTCTTTACTAACCCCCTAAAAATGGGGAAAAAATTGCTTCTGTCTTTTTCGGGCCACCCTAACCCAGAGACGTGTTTTTGTAAACAAGGCATACCTAGTTAATTTAAAATGTTCTGATCGCTTTGAAAATTGCGGGTTTTCTTTGAAGAAATAAGCTTTGTGGTAAAATTCCAACTAAATTTTTTTGACATTTGTATATTAGTTTTTATCTCGGTTTTTATTGAAACTTATTTATGTAAACATTAAACATGAAATTCTTCCATTACATTTTTCCCGGATACTACCATAATGTTAGAAAAAACTTGAAACTCATAAAAAATATAAATGGAAATTTAAAACTAGAAATATTTTCAAGACGAAATATGAATTTAGTTGTAATTTAAAAGCATTATTGAACTGATCTTTATAGTTTCATCTCAAAAATATCAGTGCGCCACTGCGCGACGGCTAACTCTTTTACATATATAAATAGCTTGGAATTCCTGTTGCTTGTCTTTAGAATGAAGACAGTTGACAGAATCAGTGGTAGGGCGTTCCAGCCCAGCATCCCATTTCAAACAAAAAACACCACAATTACATAACAATAGACTATCGAACGCCTCCTAACAGCTTCGTCGGACATCTCGTTCTAACAGATAACATCTCCTCCTTTAATGCTTTACTTGTAGATTTGTAAGTACATTTATCCGTGAAGGATCGGAACACTATACCTTAAAATATTGAAATTAGACAACAAAATGTAGTATATCAAGTATTTATAAACTTTTGCTGTCTAATTTCAATTTTAGAGTTCTGTTCAACTGCTTGCCTTAAAAACTTAATCCTCATAAGAATTATAACGTTTACAGAAATTATGTACATCAACTTTCTTGCTTACTACTTACCTATGTAATTTTCAACAATTTGTTTATACTTTTTTGCAATACCCACTATAAAATAGCTGTTTTACATGCGACATGTACGGGAACTAGTGTTGCAGTCTAGATCTAGATTTTCTAGACTCTTGTCTTGTCTTGTCTAGATTTTCAAGACAAGACAAGACTTGCTTTATCTAGATCAAGACTCTTGCCAAAACTCTAGACAATTTTCAAGAGTCTAGATAAACTAAGTAGTAGTATGTAAAGGTGTACTTTACCTACTACTACTAATCTAGATACTTGAAAATAATCTAGAGTCTTGATATTAGACAAGGCAAGAGTTTGTTAATTTAGACTTAGACTTAGTGAAGTCTTGATATTTCAAGACAAGACTTAAGTGAAGTCTTGTCTTGATATTTCAAGACAAGACAAGACTTTGAAAGTCTTGTCTTGTCTTGTCTAGACGGAAACACTAACGGGAACGTATCTTTCCCACACTAGTGTGGGAAAGTAAGCCATTTCAATAGTAATTTTTGTTTATTCGTCTGATCTGCCCGCTGTTACATACTCATGTACGTGCCTCGACCTACTACTATAGGAGTGAAGTTGGTGACGCAAATGAACTGTCAAAATTTTATGAAAATACAGAAAATGAAGTGAATAGTAGCTATTTTAGAGTGGGTATGGCAAATGACTGTTAAAACTTGTCATCACTCATTTTAACATACTGTCACTACTAGTCAGTAATATTTCTCATTACGCAACTAGATATACAATCTATACTAATACTCTTGTATCACTTGATTCATAGTTTATTTGATAATTTCGAAAAATTCGTCGGATTTCACTCGTAGATTTGATAGTAAGAAATAAAGCGGTAAACGGTTAGAAAATCATTACTTATCTTGTTTTTAGATCATAAATTTTTAAAATCAGTTTTTTTCCACAAAGTTAAATACCCGAGCTTAGTACTTGATGCATTAAAACGATACCCGATCTATTCAGTCGAGTATAAATCTACATTATTTCATTTATCTAACGATCTGCTGGCATCATCCATCCGCTTCTATATAGTTGATATTACAGTCGGACAAACCATAGAGATGCCGCTGGACCGGCGCGCTCAACCACTGGATCGCTCAACCGCTGGACCACTCGACCGGTCGAGCTCACACAACACCTGAGAGTTAATTTATAGCCCTACCTTAAGAATCTCATGTAAAGACGTTCTATTTATATCAGATAAATACGACTACACTGATCTGTGCTGTTCGTTTGCATCATAAAAGCAACCAGATATCGGTTCAGCGGGCCGCTGCTATTTGTTCTCCAGATATAAACATCGACTGAACACTTTCATTTTATACTGATTCTATGCCGATTGCAGGTACCTCTGTATAACTTATTTGGTGTACAGTACCGGTAGAAGTAGAAACAATACCGATATCTTGGACACTCAATAGAAAAGTGATTTAACTAAAAAAATTGTTTTAATTATCACGGAGTAGTAAAACAGTGTTCACTTTACTTATTTGTAAGCCTGTTTACTTTACAGGATTATTCTGATGTAAAATTTTGAAGAAAATCTTCTGTGTTTTGGGGATGAAAAACAGCAATACCACATGTTTAAAATTTTATTTATTTCGGGAGAGATGAGAGTAAATTTCTCGAAACGTTTAAAGCAATAAGTGCAACTTTCAACATCAGTGCTATTTTTTTTATCCTTAAGCCAGAATACAGAAGATTTTCTTCGAAATTTCACATCAGAATTATTTTTGGTATCGCTACTGTCTATACATTAAATTGTAGCTTTTAAAACTTCATAAGAGTATATTCAAAGGAAAAATTAAATTCCTCTGCCGGGATTCCAACTCGAATCTTTTTTAAAATGACATTTTTTGTGTAATGACTTCTCTACGTGTAATACGTATAGAGGTAGCCTAATGAAAAAATATGAACATTGAACACGCCGCGCCGGACAAAAGAATTGTTTTTTTGCAAACTACTCGTACCCTGCTTTTTAAATTTTCAGTAGGATCCAGTTCATCTATAATATGGCTATTACCATAAAAAAATCGGTTTTTGGCCTTGTTTTGAAAACTGTCTATTTTATCCAGAAAATATCAAGTAAAAACTGTTAAACATTTAATTATTTACAATTTCTCTAATTATTATTTTTTTAATTTGATCAACTCTAGAAGCACAAAAGCGCGCAAAAAAAGCCGTTTATTCGGTGCCGCTACTGATATGATCATTTCCCTAATTAGTTTAAGTATTAATAAATTCAAATATCTATGTAATATACATTTATAAACTAATTTCGTTTGATTCTTCGTTTGCAACGTTTGTGTTGTATTTAAAGCATATTATTAGTATCTAGTGCTTTCTCTTTTCTTTACAGCATAAAATCGATTATTAGGTGATCCTCACATCCCTTAATGTAGGGTAAATAATGTAATTTTGAAAATACATTTTTATTTTACTTAGAATTTTTGTAAAGATAAGACGTTTTTACACAGTATTCCATAAATATCTACATCTAAAAGCAAATGTATTCAAAAATAAAGTTGCTAGAAATTCAATGTACCTAACCCATTTTACTTTTTTGTATCCACAAATTTAGTTTATATGATTTTATACGTCAAAATGTGTAAGCAGTAAGGTTACAAAGGATAACAATTTTTCCAGTGATGTACATGGTTCTAGTCGCATGGGACTGATTGATTTGGGTGGTATTTGTTCACCATTTTAATCTCTTCTTTTAAATAGTGATGTTTGGTTCGTATCTCTGCATCACAAATGTCTTCCACTCTTACAACTGACAGTCATTTGATTTCTATCAGTTCTCCATTACTTTAGTCCATTATTTCTATTCTTTTAAATTAAATGGATTCATTTACAGACGCTCTCATTTATGCAAAACTATTTATCCGTACAGTAGAATTACAATATTCCTAAATAGCTAACTAAGCATTTTTTGTGTAATCATAATAATTTTCTATATAATAATCTTAAAACTTTAATTCACTTATATTCGGCATCAGGCAAATATTTAAAAAAATCATAATTTTTAAAACATTGCTAAATACGGTTCCACAAAGTGAAATATTATTAAAAGAGAAAATATTTTTATCTTGTGTAAGTTGATTTGTGAGCTCTTTGATACTTGCCTATGCATAGAACACCCACACTTGAGAATGGAAAATATAGGTTCAATCACTGATATTTGACATTTATTGAAAAGAATATATCAACATTTTTAAGAAACTATAAATTGCTTTTTGTTCAAAGTTTATGAAAAGATAAAAGTTCCTGGTCAAACTAATAATAACAATGAAATGAAATAAAATCGCCGGTATAACGGGCCATCGCAGCAACGGAAATAGACATCAGATGCAAATGATTGGAGAAGAATGGACAGGAGAGAATCTAATAAATTGTTCGCGAAATAAAGATCTGAAATACGTAGGTAAACCATATGAATCATCGCCAGTTACAGCTTCCTTAATCCGTTTGGCAGAAATTGAATACGAGTACAGTTGAACCAACATAAATATTCAGTCTTCAAACGATATGATAATTTTCAACTTCTAATATTGCCTTCATATTTTTACAATTTTTTGCTGTTCCAGAATTAGAGCTTGAGAATAAGGATTGAGAAGCGATGCGGCGTTGTTTATATTACGTTTCCACGGCTCCTCTATTACAAGCTCCCAGTTCCCAGATTCTAATCTGAGAATTGGTAAAAATATCAAATGGATTTTAAATTGATTATTAAAATAAACAATGGTACTAGGCCGCAATAACTCTAGTTGTTGGTGGCTTTAAAAAATGTTCTAAATTAACGGAGAAAATAAAAATGTTATTTTAAATTTAGTGCAACTTTTTTCTTCCCGCCTTTTTTGTACAGTATCTAATGTCATAGTGGAGAGTACTTAATCAATACTAACGACAGTTAGTAAGACATAAGTATCTATACTAATACTAGTTTTAAAAAAAAACTTGTTTAGATTTTGAAACAAATCCATTATTTTTTTCTTTGGAATCAACACCCCTTGAATTAGTCTTTCGGGAGGTATCGTACTCTTACATACACAGACATTTCGATATTCCAAATGATGAGAAACGTCGAGATTTTATAGTCTGACCTATAGGTCTCGTCATCTAACCAACGGAAATAGTGTATCTGCCTAGATACTATGTAAAAGATAAACAAATACACTAAAAAATAGGAACGGAACATGTCTAATTTCGTTTTCTTGCGGATATTTTGTATGGTAACTGGATGGTGGAAAGCTTCTTGTTTGTCTGTCGGTCTATTTGTATCAGCATCACTCAACTGAAACAAATTTGATGAAACTTGGTACAAAATTAATTGGTACTTAGGTATCCAACCTGAAAGTATAGGGCACTTTTTAATTTTTACCCTCCTACACTCGAGTTAAAATGAGATTCCCAAACAAAAGCTGGTATCCAACAATTTCGATTAATTAAACTTCATATAACCATTATACAATAATTTAATCTCATAACCTATAAATGTTAGATACACTAGGTATATAGAAACAATATGCAATCGTCCAGAGATAGGCGGTGCTGGTTAAACTGGGGAGAGGAAAATTGTCCCAAGGTTAAACAGTTGGTATAAACAACTATGACTAGTTCACTCAGCGGCGCTGGGCGTGAGTCGCTCTTGAACATTAAAATAACTTGACTAAATGCAGATTTAAAATTTTAGATTACTGTACTGCCATTTAGCATGCAATTCATCACATTACCTATAAATATTACACGACTTGAGGGTGTCCACCGTTTACTTACTCGCATCTATTACAAACCTGCAGTTTTCAGGTTCTAATCTGAGAACAGGAATTTCAATTTATTGATAATAATGATGGAGTGAAAATACAAATTAGTGGTCTTAAAAATATAAACATTAGAATGAAACTATACACAAGATGAAATCTGCTAGCAATATTCAATAATTTTGATTAGTCGAACTGTAGAATTCCGTACGGCCATTTACAATGCAATTCATCACATAGGTAACCTATAAATATTATATTCGGACTATGGAAATCAGATAGAATCGGACAGCAATATCAAAGCGGTTCAGTGACGATGAGGTGGCGGATTTTCACTCGTGCCAACTGTAGAGTGCCACACGGCCATCTAGGATGCAGATGAGTGGGCTCAGACGTGAAGAGTGGGCATTGGAATGTAAATTGGACAGACGTTATCTCGACAGCTCGGACCGGCAGCCACTCTAGACTCTTATAGAGCCAAGAGCCACGTCTGCCAGCGTGTTGAAGCTAATATCCTATTGTTATTCTTATAGCTATTATACATTATGTGTCGTGATACACTCTTGGATCTCGGTTACAACTTACACTTACCATGTCGTCTGTCCGTGTGTTTGAGATATGCCTATTGTTCTGATGGTGCACCAGGACACGATCTCCACTTATTATCATCATTGTTACAGCTAAATACACACAAACAAATATAGAATTATAAGCAAAGCTGGGATGGAACGTGTATATGAACAGCTTGTTAAAGATATCTTGATATAAAACTACAAAAAAAGTACTTAGAATTAATTAATTATTAAGTTAACAATTAGATTAACAATCAATATTGTTATTACTTCCTATACTGTACAAATTCACTATTTTAGTGAAATTAACATAAGGACATCAGACGATATTAATCGCCATAACATGCCCTTATGCGATTAATATCGTCTGATGTCCTTATGTTAATTTCACTAAAATAGTGAATTTGTACAGTATAGGAAGTAATAACAATATTGATTGTTAATCTAATTGTTAACTAAATAAGATACTGTAAGTAATTTTCTCGCAAATAATTGAAATAATTAATTATTGTAAGGATACTGTATTTTAATATATTTAAATGTAATTTCAATACGCAGCTAATATCTACTGAACTGCAAATTGAAATATACATATTGCTTTAGGCGTTCTAAAGAAGTATTGTAAGGACCTAATTATCAATATAACTATACCTAGTCAAAACCGTTTATGTTGAATTTTTCGTAATTGTAATCACATAGACTTTTGATTTCAATAGAACATGATTGAATAAAATAAATAGACGAACACTTGAAAAATTCTACACATTATTTTATTAATCTCAACGATCGTTTCGGGTTTCTATAAGCCTATCATCAGGAGAGTTCAAACTAAAATAGATAATAGATTATTTCTCTCTATTTTGTAGGATATTGTGTAACATTTTTCCATCTCTAGTTTCATTATAAATTAAAAACTTAAAACTGAATTTCAAAACGGCTTATTAACCCTCCGATGTACGTACATCTGAGACATCCAGTCTATTTTTCGCGGAAATGAAAAGAGGCTTCACCGTCGATCATACTTCTTTCTCGAACATAGATTGTAAATATAAATGAACCTGCAAAACGCTGCATCTTCAGAATAATTTACAGTTCGGAGTTTATTTAAATGTCATTTTGACACTACGGTCTCTTTTCGTTGCAGCGAAAAAATGATAAATTGAATCGTTCAATTGCTATTCTACCATATAAATTCGTCATAAGAAATTTTGTGTTTTGGCGACTGAGGACTGAGATTACTAAAAGTAAAAGAGATGACGTACCTACCCATCGAGATTACAAGAAGAAGCGTACACCTGTGGATGAATTCTTCCCATATGGTACGTTATCAGTAACAACGAGCCGATATTTTTTATTGACAAAGACTTTTTCATTTTTTTCTTATAGATTTGATTTCTATTGACGCAAAACTAGCTATGACTAATTGCACCCACATTATTTTCTCAAAAGAGTCAAAGTATTCATAAAGAAAAAGGAGCACTTTTAGTGTGACCGAATTCTACCACTATTTCGATGCTAATGTAATTTCCTCTGCACACACATTTCAATGATTATAATAATAATTTAATTTAGAAAGTACATAATTGTGTCAAAATCACAAAATATATATTCAGTATGTTAAATCGAGATGATTGTTGTTATTTTTTTCTTATCCGAGATGTCCATTCTTTACAAATGTTTACAATTGCTTACTGAATTTTATTTACAATGAATTCTTGAGTTCTGTAACAATTATTTCAAAAACATAGTTAAAAGTGTTAAATCTATTTTGATTCTTCTGTGGACTGAAAGAAAACTTTTTTTAAAGAGAACATAGCTATAATATGTGTTACCTGATTTTATGAATGAAATTTTTTTACACAGGATACAATATATCCCTACAATGGACTTCATACACAAATTCAACCATTATTAACCTGCAGAAAAAAGTTAATTCCAAAATACTGGTGACATTTCGGTATAGTAATTAATCATTCAATAATAATAAAAAGGACCGCATAACTGTGTTGTCCACTGGATTCTATATTGGCTGAAAAAATTAAGATGAATAATTATAGTCAGTTTACTGTTTAGAATCAATAGTATACGAGAAGAAAATAATTACCTACACTTTTGCGAGAATTATACATTTTATATAATACAAGGTAAAACAAAATATGTTCGGATATTTTACTACTCTTTGAAACAGTTGATTTGCGGACTCGTTATAACTTTTTTGTTTGTTTTTAGAACTATTATAAGTTGGTAAAATACCCAAAAACATTTTTGATAGCCTGTACTAGTTAAAAATATATATTGTATAAAATAGCTACTTTACATACGTGTATGTATGCATGGAATGGGTCAGTTAACCTAGGCAGGTGTGTTGAAAGTGTTTTCAAAACACACTGTGAAGTTGGCGACGCAAATGAATTGTCGAATTTTTTGAAAATAGGTAGGTACTGAAAATAAAGTGAATAGTAGGTAGGTACCTAGCTATTTTATAGTGAGTACCTACAATGGCAAAAAATACCATATATACTCGTACCTCATGATATTATGACTCGTGTAACTGTTAAAACTTGCTAAATCGTTTGTTTTAACATCATTGCTCGTCAGTAATAACAGTAGCTAACAAATAATGAACTATAAAACATATTTTTTTTAGAAATTCAAATAGGTAACAGATATTTTTATATTCTGATAATTTATTATAACACATTCAAAAAGAATGTTGGAGATTTTTTTTGTCAAGCAAAATATATTATTATTTTCTAGTGGGCAACGTGTTTACATAAAAGTGTAAGGAAAATAATATACACCTTCACATAATATAATATATAAAGAACAGAACACCTATTTCATATTCTTTACACAGAAAAAGTATCAATGGTTTTTGAAAGAATTTCTCGGAGGTGCGTGGGGCAGGTAAAAAAATGCACACATAATATGCGTAAGCTTTCATGTATGTGTTATGTGTTACCACCCCATTACCATAACATTATGTGCCAGTGGGTTCGCTATCCACGTTCCACAGAATGAAATCGTTCGAATACCTGAACCAGATCATTCAAACTGTACCATTACGAATATTTTAAGAAATTGGTGTTTCTTTGCCTGTACAATTATTTGTTAATTGATAATTTAGTAATATTAAGAAGTATTAGTAATACCTTGTATTATGTCCGTCTTGTGACTTTTGTGATTTAACACGACGCGTTTTAGCAACGAGTTGCCATCTTCAGGTGTGGCTAATTATTTTTTAAAAAACACACATTGAGTATTCGTAACACTATATAATATTATGATGCTAAGCACTGTGTATTATGTCGTGGTTTGTGAAGTACTGATTTAAATTTCGACACTCTAAAAATGTATGATAATTTAGATAGATAAGTAATAATTTAACTGAATTACCAAATAACCGGGCCATAAGATACATAAATAATGATGGCTATTTTTTCGAGAAAGTACCTAACTTTGAGGAATATTCTTGAGAATTTATAAATTAATTGAAGATTCTTTTCTGACATACAATTTCAATAAATTATAAGTAGGTAATATTATAACAAACATTTTCAAAAATTGCAACAGGATATAAAAATTTACTTTTTAAATTTTTAGAAAACATTCTTAAATGAAAATATATTTTACATCCTGCAAAATATAGGTATCTAATTAAAAAATTGCCACCTGTTAGAATCTAATTTTATAAGAAACCAATATTTCAAGTGTGGGTAGATAATTACAAAAACTCCAAGAATGTGTTTATACACATAATGTGGTACCTATATGAAACTTGGTTTAATAGATCAGTGATAAATGAGCAGAAATTGTAAAAAAAAAAACAGAATTTAGGTCACACAATGTGCGAACGAATGTGCCAAAGAAAAAGGAATAATTGCTAGTTAATAATAATCAAGCCATTGACCTGTTTATGAACAAAGCTTGTGTACGTTTCAGACACTATATAAACGAACGAAATTCTTAACGTTCTTGGTTTTCTTTGCAGTTCTGGTAAAGTGGCAAATCATCGAAGGAATTCCGCGAAATTTTATTCGTATGCATTCGTTCACACGATACGTATAATATACTGTATACGTTTATGTGTATTATCTAACAGATCAATACTGAATGCCTATTTATAACGACCAAAATGTGATTAAAATTTTAAATAATTTCATCAAATAGTAAAAATAACTTGAAAACTCCGTTCATTTTATGAAATGTATACTAAAATATCTTTGAGATATTCTTGCACTTCCTAGAACTGATCCCAAACACAACCGAAATTTGCTACAGGATAAGTGATTCACCTAAAGTATGGTCGTGCAAATTTGCTTTCAGTCTTAACGAACAATATGAGAAATGTGATGATGAATGAAATGAGCCCACCTGTACTACACGGAAAAGATAATATGTCCCATCACATGCGGGGTGTGGATATCACCACACCCCTATTATACTTGTAAAGTAGGAGTGTTATTCATCGTTTACTTCTTTTTTTCTCACACTTTTGTAAAGACATGAGGTGGCCAGTTTCCGGTCCATTCTTCAGGTGCATTCTATTTATTATAAAAATACATATATACTTTTATTTAAACTCTGTATTAGTTGAAGTGGCACAATAATACTTGTTCTTTCTTCAGTAGCCACTTGTGTTACATTATTCTGTGCAGCCATCAATAAATATTGCATCGAACAAGACACAAAAAGATTATATATTGCACATTATCTATTATTATGTGTGTTTCGCTTTTTGTACAAAAAATGTACGTGACCAAGACATATTGCAAACGATTGTTGAGAAAATCTGATTGGAAAAGATAATATTTGTTCATAACAGAACATATTTGGATTTGTACAAAGAATTTATAACAAACAAAAAATTTTACTAGTAGGAAATGCCAATACCTATACTCTTTTAAGATGCCTATTTCTATTATAATAAGTCTACTTATAACAAAATATGAATACAAATTTAATAACAGCAAATAGTTGAAAGAAATTTTATAACACACCACAAAATCTATCGATTCTTCAAACATTAGTATGGATTCAACATCTATTACAAAAATATTAGCAAAAAAAACTTTTTAGAGACAAACTTTTATTTAAAGGCACTAAAAAGGAAAAAATAATTTTTAATAATTTAGGTTCATAATTATAAAAGCGTGGGTCGTGAACTCTATGATAGTTTATTAGTAACGACCCACGCTTTTATAATTATGAACTTAAATTATTAAATTTTTTTTCCCTTTTGGCTTGCTCTAAAAAAGTTTTTTTTGCTAATATTTATTTTGTCCATATTTTAGTCTTTCAAAATTTTATTCCCCTTTGACACCCGTAGGGGTTGAATTTCGAGAAATCCTTTTTTAGTGGATGCTTACGTCAGAAAAGGAACCAACTGTCCAAATTTCAAGTTTCTAGCTTCAGCGATTTGGCCTGGGCACTGATTAGTCAAAAAAACCTACATCCCCGTTTGAGCCCCTTAGGGGTTGAATTTATTTCTAAAAATGATTTATTCGTGTATTGTCAACGGGAATACATATGTGTACAAAATTTCAAGTCGATCGGATACGTGGAAATTGTTCAAAATTGACTTGCAAGTTTTGACCTAAACAAACAAACACACAAACCCACAAAAAACACACAAACAAACTAACAAACTAGCAAGTTAAAATTAAGCTTGTAAAAATTGTGTCTATTACTCTCTAACACCTGAGGTATCAGGTATTAATTGCATGTAGCATTACATTTTTGTAAAAAATATATTGTAGGTAGAATGAAATCTTAAAAGAAATACAACAAATTACATACATATTTCATTTTGTTAAAAATATTAAGTTTTCAGATAGATGCTTTCTTTTTTCTGCACCATAAATTAGGGTTACCAGACATTCCAGTTATCTTGGACGCGTCCTCTTTTTACATAAACATTCAAGAAAGACAGTCAATTATTTCCTTTAGATTTTGTAATTTTTGTTGTGAAAAAATACATGCTATAATAAATTTATATATATACGAGTACATGTTTCAGTTATTGTCCTGCATATTATCTAAGTGGCATGTCCTACTTTTTTAAGTGAGATGCCCAACTTTTATATTATTATGCTGGTTATTTCCTTTAGTTTGTTTATAATTTTAAAATTAAGTTTGAATTGAAGTCGATCAAGTTCTAAAATAATAAAAAAAAAACTGTTGCAACATAAATGCAAATCTTCTTGTAAATCTTCTCTATTCATAAACTAGTGTACCTATACTATATTATAAAACTTTACAATGTGTAACAAAAAACCACATTTCCTAGAAAACTTTTGATTTCGTGCCGACTTAACGGTACATATCAATATAGCCTGTCAAAGCCAAATAGCAAATAAACACAACTTATAATCTCTTTTGAAAGAACAATAAAAACTGTAAACCTTTAACTATTGTTTACGGTTCTTAGGAGTTATTATTTGTGTATATACAACTAACTTGCACATAGAAATTATTCATAAAAAAAGAGAAAAAAGGCTTTATAGTACTGTTAAAGTATTGGTGTGTGAGTGTAGGTGGAAGGAATATTGAAAGAGCAATTTACGGAGCTGTGAGTTAAACGATAAGGGCATTGTTAGATGGTGCCAAGCTGTCTCATACTCACAGCCAGCCTCCGAAATGTCTAACGCGACCTGTTGTACTGCTGGAGACTAGCCCTTTGCTGATGAGTATACCTCAAAATGTTCTATATCTAAGTCCGTTAGATCTTGTCTCATATAAATTGTGAGCATGTGGGTGAGCTGTGTAATTCAACACAATGATTTCTCTGTGTTATCCATTTAAAATTTTATTTTCTGACTGGAATATTTACACTTTTTTACGATGGTGGATAGCAGGCCCAACTATGAACCCCCGGCTTGGAGGACTAGGCCTCAGTTGGTCCCCATCTGAGGTATTTGATTTCCCTCCTACCACCTATATCTAGGCGGCATTCCCCTATCCGCGACCTGGGGATGCACCTTCTAGGGGATAAAGGTTTTTCAGCTAGACTATCTTAGACGCTCGTTCAGAATATCTCGCCCGGATAAGATCCAGAATAGTGTCATCCGAGACAAAATGAGAAACTATATTCAATCAAAACAGCTTTCGTGGTATTGGCATGTCCAAAGAATGCCTTCAGAAAGAAATTCTTAATTGGACACCGCCAGAAAGGAGAACACAGGCAGGCCAAGGAAAAGCCGGTCAGAAGAGACGGGCTTAGCAATTGAAGAGAGAGGATTGCAGGAAATTGACTGGGAAGATAGAAATTATTGGAGACTGGAGGCCGGAAGACCGAACAAGCTTCAAAACTGGTTATATATTATATGCATATAAAGTTTATTTTTCACTCTTTTCTATATGCTATTATGTTATTTTTTCTCGAACTGTATAATAATATGTGAAATGTGAATGCTCGAAACATACAGTAACTACTAACGCTGTGTGAATGCTGTTAAACATAAACTACTGCAGCGCATACACGAGATAGACAAGTTGTCATATGCAAATAGACAGTTTCCACTTTACGAATTTTTTTTCAAGTATCAACAAAATTGAAATTATGAAAATTGATTGCAATAAACAATTAACAAATGAAAAACATTAATAAATATGGCATATTTCACACCTATACTACACACGTGCGTTTGTTTATTCAGACAGATAAGTGACTATAATATCGTCAATAATTAATAGTGCCTATATTCATAATTATTCATTGAAAAAATTATTTGATGACTTTTAATGTGATACTTGAATTTTCAATGTAAAAAATAAATAAATTGATTATTTGCAAAATATACCCATAATAGATTTGACCATGACTTAAATTAATGTTATTTTTATTAATTAAGCACAACATTTAAATGATTTACACTTTATTTTATAATAATAGTTCCGCACATCACAGTGGCTTCGTCAATCTTAAACAGCTTTAACTCGCTGACCATAGTCTAGTGAAATTGCTGTGTTATGCGAAACTATATTATTATTATAAAATAAAGTTTTTTAAGTGTAACTCATCAAAACGCTGTGATTTAATAATTACAATCAGTACTACCTATATGTATAAGTATTTAATATGATTAAGTTTCGTTCCAAATATTATTGTTCTAAAAAAAGAGATAACATTTTAAGGACTACAAAATGTCAAATAAATTTGCAAAATGAGTGGAAGTACATTATATTATAATTAAAAGAGATACTTATACATAATGCAGACGTTTTCTAATAACCCTTGCAAAGATCACACAACTAGAAAATACACATTATTTCAATTTATTTGGAAACTCTGCTTTAAACTTGCGCCATACAAAGGTATACAGTTTTCAAACTTTGTAATGCTATTCTCAGCCACTTCGTTTCTTTAAGAATAGGTCGCTTTTGTACGTAAAAAGACGTTAAATAAAATATATACAGTCTCTTTTCTTTGAAAATATCTACTACACACTGCGACAATGGCACAATACTGACACAGGTGTGTCCTCATTCATTAATAAACTGCACTCATCTGAAAGACGTGCCGTTTTTGGAGGGAACTCAAAAACTATTCAAAGGATCTGAGTCAATGGTCCACGTTATATGACACAGCACAAAATAATGCCTCTAAATTACGAGGTGACGACAAATTATTATATGAGAAAATGAGATTATAAAATTCCTAATAGGCTATAAGCCGTCCATATAAGAAATATAGTAATTAATTTAAAAAAATGTATTCAGAGAAGTCATAGTGGGCGATAATTTTACCGCGTGCTTATGAAACTAGTCACTTATACAAAACGTTTGTTTTTTATACCATCTTATCTCTCTATAAGGCGATATAGCCGTAAAATGGGGCTACTTGAATATAGTTTTGCCACATTTTATAATGTACCGTCGTAATTTTTAACTTTAACAACTTCGAAAAAATGGCATTGTACTGACCTAAACAAGAGTTATCCATGGCTGGTATCAAAATTTGGAAATTCCGTCCATGGGACCCAAAAATAATTTGTTTTTGGGGTGTGCAAGTTTCCCCGTGTTTTGGGGCTTCTTGCACACCTGTGGAAAAAAGGCTACAGCTGACCTTCTAAAGACTATTTAATGCATGTTACCCCGTATTCTTGTGAAGAAACCCCTTTTTTTTAACCTGGGTCTTCAAAACGGATTAAAAAACAAAATTTTTAACGAAAAAGTATATTTTTTATCAAAATACATGAAACTCAAAAACAAATTCTGTATAAATGCTTAGCGCTAATTATAAAAACATAAATAAACATTCTCCATGGCATCGAGCAAGGCCGGTATTTTCTGGCTCCCGGGGTCCTTTCGTACGTACGAACCATTTTGAGGTTATAACTAACCTATAAAAACAAAAGCCCGGCCTCAGAACCCGAATTAGAATTGCCAAACTTTAAAAAAAAAAAGTTAACCGGCCGATACAGGTTATGTGCAAGTTTTCCCGGGGTGGTCAAGTAGCCCCGTTTTACGGTTTGTTACATACAAGTTGTGGAATTTCATACTGAAATATCAGAATATTTTGACATTCGTTATAGTATAGTAAATAGAGACACAAAAATCGCGTTTACTAAAAAAAAATACTTAATGGCTGAAATTTTGAGGAAGTGTTCGGGGGCATGTCCTGAGTCTAAAACCGAGTTTTCGTATTCGAGGGGGTGGGGGAAGTTACATCCCCCGGTCAATATAGGGGTATGTTTGTTTTAATTTTTTATCTTCGTTGCTGTTGCCCGTGCAGTCAAGTCCAACAGATCAAACTTGTAGGAAATGAAATTATCTATTCAATGATAATAAAATCAAGGTCATAGGTCGATCAGGTCAATCACAATGGCCGGTAAAAGGTCAAAAGTGAGGGGTAGTTTTATTTATTAATGTTCACAAAATTAGAATAAAAGCTTCAGATAAGGCTTGTAATCTAATTCTTTCTATAAAAGTCGATCAATTTTCTGACATTTCAAAATAAAACTTAATAAAAATTTATTTTTCTATTCCAATTTCTCAAGAACACTGTTATTGTATAAATTTTGGACATCCTAATATCTCAAATAATAATATTAAACTAGGTTTTATTTTGAAATGTCAGAAAATTGGTCGACTTTTATAGAAACAATTAGATTACAAGCCTTATCTGAAGTTTTCATTCTAATTTTGTGAACATTAATAAATAAAACTACCCCTCACTTTTGACCTTTTAGCGGCCATTGTGATTGACCTGATCGACCTATGATCTTGATTTTATTATCATTGGATAGATAATTTCATTTCCTACAAGTTTGATCTCCTGGACTTGACTGTACGGGCAATAGCAACGAAGATAAAAATTAAAACAAACTTACCCCTATATTGACCGGGGGATGTAACTTCCCCCACCCCCTCGAATACGAAAACTCGGTTTTAGACTCAGGACATGCCCCCGAACACCCCCTCAAAATTTCAGCCATTAAGTTTTTTTTTTAGTAAAATATACCGTTTTTCTGTACTATTAGCAAAAATACATGATTATTCAATAAAATTACAGGGTTTCAAAGTATCATTCCTTGACAATTTGAAAGAATTAGTTAAAAATATACAAAAAATGTAGAAAGTAGAATTATTTTTTATACGTGTACCTAGTACCGGCTATTTTTTTTTTGTAATTAAATTTTTTTTTTCTATAATACAATGAACTCATTGCATGAATTTTGTTAGTTCGTGCTGTGATGTACAAAAAAAGTTATTGCAAAAAAGCAGCAGTTTACCGTCCATGCAGTAACATAATAGAAGAAGAGTAATCGTGAATCCGATGCTCACGAATTTCAACCAATATTCCCCTTTAGGTACTATCGCTTCTTTTATATTTAACGTTAGGTACTTAAGTTGATACTTTTAAATTAGCCAATTTGCGAATATACTTACATACTGCACTAAAATTATAACTTAAAGATATTATATATTAATCTTGTGACGCCACTCTTAACTATGCATTTAAAAATAAAACGCATGTATCTCGTTTTTTTTAATCGATTAAATATTGGTAAGCGTGATGTCTGTTCACATGTCGTTAGTTAGTGAAGTCTGCAAGACATATATCGTTTAGGACTCATCTTGTTCGCAATTTTAAAGATAAAAATCGCGAATTTTTGCGCATTCATATTTTGCAGCTGTTCATGATCGTCACTGTGAGATTTGATTGAAAAAAAATCTGAAATTTAAAAACCAGTTTCATAGCCACCAAAAAAATCAATTATAGATAATTATCAAATCAATAGCTACGTACAAGGCGTACTAAGTGTACAGGAAGGCAAGCAACACGTTGTATTTTCATGATAAGAGAAACACGAGGGGGATTTCTCTGTTAGATAAGTCTAAACATTGTATGCTTACATCGGAGGCATATACACGGGATGAGAGAATAAAAGGGCGCCCCAGGGGGGCGACGGACATTCTCAGGTGTCCCCCAGCATCAAACACATACAAGTGCCGTGGGCCAAAACCGTCGCCGCTCTGTCTGGCCACGCCATCCTACGAACCAACAAATGCCAACACAAAAATAATACTTGTAAGATAGTCGAATCTTGTATAGGTAACAAGTTAATACAGTGTGTAACGAAATGAACGAAACTTCGAATTATGGCAAAACATGCATATTTATTACAGCTTCTTGCTCTATATACAGGGTGAGTTCGACCACCCGTATCAGTCGTTTTTTTCGAAAACGGTTAGTCGTAGAGAGTTGTGTCAAAAATTTGTATTATAAAAGCCCTAATAAAGAATCGAATGGTGATAATTTTTTTTTCCGGGAAGGTCGGCTTCCCTATTAGTTTGCTCCAGAATGTCCAGAACTCCGGAATTATAAATGTAACGATAGGTCGAAAGTGGTATTGTTGAAAAGATCTTTAAAAAATAAGCAAGTTTTGTAGGAAAAATTTTTTTATTACTGCCACCCCTGTAAATTTCTATAAGTATAAATATAAATTATTATATGTTCAAAACTCCGGAATTTTAGAAAGCACGATAGGTTGAAAGTGGTGCTGTTGAAAAGCTCTTTAAAAAATAGGCAAGTTTTGTAGGAAAAATTATTTAATTACTGCCACCCCTGATAAGTAACAACCGTTTGAAATTATTAAATCAAAATTTCATAATAACGATCGAAGTCGGCATTAAAAATCTAGCAACCTTAGACATTGTCACAAGTGTTCAAACTGTCTTCCATTTACTCTTTAATACATACTACTGAGCTCTTCTGGTTATACTGTGAGTGTACTTCTTCAGTGTTTAATGATCGATAGATAGGTAACTAGATTTTAAATGCGGACTTTTAAAAAGTTAGTTAATATGACATTTTAATTTAGTAATTTCAAACAAATATTACTTAACAGGGGTGGCAGTAATAAAAAAAATTTTCCCACAAAACTTGCTTATTTTTTAAAGATCTTTTCAACAATACCACTTTCGACCTATCGTTACATTTATAATTCCGGAGTTCTGGACATTCTGGAGCAAACTAATAGGGAAGCCGACCTTCCCGGAAAAAAAATTTATCACCATTCGATTCTTTATTAGGGCTTTTATAATACAAATTTTTGACACAACTCTCTACGACTAACCGTTTTCGAAAAAAACGACTGATACGGGTGGTCGAACTCACCCTGTATATGAACAAAACTGAACGGAAAAAATTAAAAATTGGTTAAGTAATTTTTTTTGTAAATATAGACAATTAGAAAAAAACACAATTCCCCATATTAGCGAGATCGGAATCGTGTTTTCGCACAAAAAACCAAAAAAGTGGTTGCTTTGAACGATAAAGTTCGGATTCTAGACTTTATTTTTAGAAATAAGTAGAGATTAAAAATGTTATTCATTAGTAAAATTAAGCAAAATCGCAGGATATAATTTGATTTATTAAATTAAATGTACGACGTTTCGTCTATAGATTTAGACTTTTTCAAGTACATAAATTATATTGTCCACTATCCTGCGATTTTGCTTAATTTTATTATAATCACGATGGACACGATTTCTAATATAAAGTTATTCATTAGGTATTCTAAAACACAATAAAATCACATATTTACAACATTTTTCTGTTAATTATAAATAGCTGCGTAAGTGTTTAGGCATATAAGTACGTCGAATAAATGCGGAGATATTTGAGTGAAAGTCCAGATTTTTTCGAAATTTCACATTTCCGCGTGAAGTGTTGACACGTCCCCTCCACCAATATAGAGACCCGTCACTCAACTATACTCAGAAAGTTAATAATTATTAGGTCATTATCACTATGTATTGTGTGGTGGTCACATATAATTACATTTTTGTTTCATTGCGTTCTATTTTATTCAAGGAAAATTTAGGTAATTGTATTGCCTAATTATCAATTTGAATTTCTTCCGCATATTTTATCAAATATTTATTTGGCTCAACAAATATTTTTTTAGGATGACCAATGACAGTTTCCGGGAAAAAACAGTATCTAACTGAGGAAAACGAACAGTGTTCGATAATTTTTTATAAAAATAAAGACACTTGTGTAGCGTTTTGATATTTCCATTTATGTTCCAAGATTTCAATTTTTTGTTTTTAAAAACACAGTAAGTTTGTTTTTTACAAGGTATAGAAATATAAGAAATCTGAAAATGTCAGTACGTTTGTAAAATAAATGTGAAATTTTCCAAAAATATCCAAAAAAAAAAATAATTTTAAGAGTCCTGAATTCAAATTGACACTTTGCTTATCAGTACAAGAATAACCTAGCACCATATCAACCACATATTTCTGTAAAAAATACGGTATAACATGATCCAAAAATATTTGTACACACAGTAAATTTTTAACTTTAACAATCTTACATATTATGTATAGGTCCAGTGTCAAGTTATGTGGTATTTAGTTAAGGGCATTGTTATGGTAAAGTTCTGTATACGCCTGTTAGAGTGTTATTCTTGTAGGTGAATACCCATATTCCTTTTGAGAAGTTATTTTTGTTAAAAATTTATTTTATTTGAGGCAATAAAACGTTTATAATTTATTTTATTTCAAATATCTTTTTGTTACAATGGAACAATTAGTTTTTTTACTGTATGTATGTGAGAAATTCTTTTACAGTGAGATAGAATGTCATAAAATATCATCCATAGATGTTTAGTGTAATAATTTTTTTGTTATAAATATGTACAATTAATTGTCTGTCAATTTGATCTCTTCATCTTTTATACATCATTTAGATGTAATGAATAATCTTTTAAGTTTTAACGTGGTCGATCAACTTTTCTTATTAGGGTTAGCCGGGGGAACTCTAAATGATTTTAATAAAGTCAAGTTTGACGGGCTGGAAATAGACATTATGATAATAATATATACCTACAATGTTTTTCTTAAAAATGGTTATTTTGTAGGGTATATCGCATCTAAATAAACGCAAAATGTTACACAGGCAGAAAAAAATTAGTGTTTAGATTTCCCTGGACAGATTAAATTTTCTGGTCATTTTCGGGGTAAATGTAAACGAATAAATTGTTTCATATTCAAACATACTGGTATATTCAGGTGGGGTATTAACGAACAACCGGCAATATACCAGTACAAATGCAATTTTGTTCAAGCCAAGATTTTGATGTTTACGATTACCCCCTGTACTAACAGAAATGTTTCCAAATTCATCAAAAATTTTATTTTAGAAAAAAATTACAACCAACAGGTGCCACGTCTACATGAGACTAAATAAAGGACGCATTCAAAAGTTATTGACATATTTACAATAAAATTACCTCTTACTTACCATTACCCTACTTGACCCTATAGTTTAAAATGTCCTTCGTGCGTAAAAATTATCGTACAAAACGTATCTACTGTGGAAGTTTTGAATTTTGATATTCGGCGCCTACAATCTCAATATCAAATTTACTTTGTTTCGTAAAATTTCATGATTGTTTGATGATTGTAATGGATATTGAAGAATGCCAAAAACAATCATAATAAAGTAAGGTATAGACACGTTTGTGAGCACACGAAGTGGTAAAGTTAGTATTCGATCATCAACTTAAAAAAAACATCCCGATATTTCTCTGGAATTATTAAGAGAAACCATAAAAAGTTACTATCGAGTATAAGAATTTACGTATCTAAAATAAGAACGAAAAAAGAAGGATTGTGCCACATCTGTACTGAATTGACATTCCCGGAAAGTACCATACAAAATTGAAGTAATAAAAATAAATATTTTTTAATTAGGTAGGTATATTTTTTATCAAGTTGAATTTGTTAAATATCAACACAAGACAAAATCAAGTACGATTATGTTCAGTAAATAGAAAATAATATAAAAACTAGAAATTCAAAGAAATATTTCATCTAATTTCTAAGTTTAGCTCTTTAGTTTTGCATTTGGTTTGGCAGTTGAAGAATTATCTGCCAACAATATTTCTTCAAGTTTAAAACGTTAATAAAAATAAAATAATTTCAAATATTAAATTCGCAGTAATTTATGGCAATTAATCACGAAATGAACGGGTTAGTTAAATATTTACATTTTCATGGCGGTTTCGCGAATTGCATGTTTCGTCAAAATAAGCAAAAAGATAAAACCAAATAACTTACAGCTGATTTAGGATGGCGTTCACAAATTAAAAAGGTCAAACCAATGACACGAACATGCGAATATTTATGAACAATCACTGAAGAGTTCCAGCTTCGGTCGATTTTTGCAGCTTGCATCGTCATCGAACAGTGGCGTCCCAAACAAACTCGCAAAATATCGTAATAATTATTTCAAATTAAATTTCTTAATTTGGTATATGTAATATTCAAGACGATAATAAGCGTTCTTTGCTTCTAACTCAATACCCCACTTGCTTTTGAATTTCCAAAAACAAATTTATCTTAAAAATATAGTTTATGTGATAAGATTTTACCTCGCTTTTGTCCGAACTTTTTACCCTAATTCGTTCAAAAGTTAAGAGGGGGGAGGGGCACTTTAGATACGCACTATATACTGAATTCTAAGTTCAACCTTTTAGAAGCTAGAGATCTGTGACAGACAGACAAATGAACGACGAGCATTGAGTAACGAAGTCAGCTATAACAAGATTTATCTGGGACCCAGTACCAATTAATTAACATTTTCAATTTAATATTATTTTTTTAATATTGAATTAAAATTTTGAATCTGGAAACTGATGATTTGTAAATTGTTACAGATGAGCCATGAAAATTGAAAACGCCCTTATATAAACAACAGCTAACTCGGCTATTCTCAAATCCAAATCTGAATTTTGAATTGAAATTATTTATCCAGAGCATCTAGCTTAGAAATCAAAATAAAATTTTGTGACAAGGTGGTATAGACTGTATGCAAGGGGGCGGAGTTATAATAATATCGATGCGAGCGCTCGTTGTGAGCTCCATTGTAAACTCGGAACTCTAATTTTCCGTAATATTGTCAGTGAGCATTGTTCTTTAAAAAGTCAAGTAAGTAAAACCTAGATTTTACTTCTAACTTATTTGGAAATTATTACTATAGATCTGATAAATTTGACACTTTTAAACCCGGTCTGCAAGATTACAGGCGCCATGGTTTGAGATTATGCTATCGCCTGTCAATATAAACCATAGACATAGATGTAGGTACACCTCCATGTCTGATATAAATTAATTAGTTATTTTTTATTAGACGTCAAAACTGAAGAAGAAGAAAACTTAAAATAGATAAATAATTTTCATGTACCTTTTATGCTATGTTATTTATATTATATGCACGCAGCTAAATTAAATGGTATTCGTTCATTAAAAAATTTCGCAGTCTAAAACAACAAATGAGTTCAATCATGCACTATTGCCCGCTAGCGGCACTAGTAGGCTTCGTGCACACAACCTATACTGATCTTATTACTCGTCACGCTGCCTTACTTTAGTGGCAGTATAACTGCTATATTTTAAAAAAAAAGTTGAAAATGGAAAAAATGAAAGGAAAAACAATAAAGCAATTTGGCGTACAACGGAAGACATGGTACGTGTTACGCCCCTGGTGCACATCGTCTTCTCACCTGAGCCATAAAAGTCCATTGATATTAAAAAGGCCCCTTTGTGCTGTTACTATACCAGCGACGTTTTAACCCAACACTCGGATCAAAGGAGGCTGGTTGATATACGGCAGCCCAGAGCATGCTGGGATAAATTTATAGTTTAGGCTCCCGCTGCGAGGTCATGTTTGATATTTTTTGCGCTATTAGACATGCGTGAAAGGATTATATCGGCTTTTTACAATTGTGAGCCAAGCATAGATTGAACAAGAGAGGTGTTTACGTGATGTCGATATTTTTTTTATTTCATTTTCAATCTTTTTTTGTTTTGTACCGGCAATAGCATTGCATACCTGGATTCGAACCTCTTACCTACTGCGGCGAAAATCTGAACTAAATCAAGAATTAATGTCGCAGCATGAATTACTTTATATTGTGTATAAATTATTATAGTTAAGCGAGCATTTGTATGTTTCAACAGCATTGTACAAGTGTGACAGTATTAAATTGCGAAAATGCAATTTATATTGTGAATAATAAATAAACAAATATAGGCATAAATAACAAACAAGATAACAACTTAACGTTATGTGTATGAAGTCCGTATAATTGCATTGTATTTTTCATAAATATTTATACATCCATGTGTATGCAATGCATACTACATTGTCAGGTTGCCCAGTGATGATGTCAAATGCTATGGATTCCTTAAGTTGCAACTTTGAACTGGCTTGCAAATGCTTCTAATTTATTGAAGACACCTAAACTGTATGGCCCAGAAACAATCAGTAACAATCAATCTGTCAGGTCTATTTTTACTAACAAAAATATAATATAAACGGTTATAGTTTATTTCAACATATATAGGTATTTGATCTAGAGCTAAAGTTACATTATAAAATATAATAACAAAAGAAAGATAATTTGGCAACATTCAATTTTGTAGTAGGTATGTTATAATAAATTATTAATAAACTATATCATCTACTTCTAAAATAACAAAATACGCAAGTTACCAATGGTTTGATTATATAAATTCAATAATGATTGTAATAGGTTTGTTCCTAGTTCCACTCCCCGCGCCAATTGCCGGGTTTTCACATGCGAGCATGGGATAGTGAGTCATGCGTTACACATATTTTCGTGGCTTTGTTTTATTGCTCAACTCTCTTTCTCGTGTGAGAGAGAGAGGGGAAGACAGAAAGGAAGTGAGAGGGAGAGAGTCGATTTACAATGTGATATATAATATGATATACTATTGAGATTTCAAGGAACACGGTAGTGCAGATTTTATCAAAATCGGTCCATTAGTTTTTAAGTTAACGTTCAAACATAAACTGCCCCTAAGAATTTTTAACTTCCCATTGGAAGTTATTGTAATGGGTCCGAAAATCGAAATCAAAAAGGAAAAAAAAATTTTATGTTTCAAGGTCACTACACTATTTTTACACTACTTTTAGAAAGATGTCTGTGTGTGTGTGTGTGTGTGTGTGTACGTATGTACGTACGTACGTACGTATGTATGTGTCAATTTCTTTCTAAGACGAAATCTCGAGAACGAAAAATGATATCGACTACGTTGGGGTGCCAATCGACGCGTATTAACGTAAATATGATCTGAAAGGAATTTTTTTAAAATCGGTTCAGCCGTTCTTTTTTCTTAACCAAATAGACCTCCAAAAAAGTAGATTTTACACAATATCTCGCGAATAAAAAATTATATCGACTTCGTAAGGGTGTCAATCGAGGCGTGTTAACGTCATTTTGATTCGACATAAATTTTATAAAAATCGGTTCAGCCGTTTTTTTTTTTTTTTTTTTTTTTAATTATTGATGTTTTAATGATTAAAATGATTACTTTTCTGTGTAATATCTAATTTAATTTTTATTATTAAATATTTATCAAATTGGGAAGTTCGTCGTGTGGACCTCAAGGGTCGCACTTTAGTCCTAATAAACGACCCACCTCACGGCTTGTTTATATTGTATTAGTATAGCTGACGAAAAGGGGAAAAAATTACGCTTTCCGAAATTTTGCGCCACGAATCCGGGTTTTCTGCAGTAAACCGCCTGCACTGCACGTACAGAATCTAGTATCAAACACATACTGAATATTCCTTAAAATATCTACTGTATATAATAGTAGATTCTATTTCTAGTGAGAGAAGACAGCTTTGAAATGGCTTAAGGATCCAAAAATAATAAGCAAATACTGTTAATATTGCATTTATTAAGCTGACGTTTCGAGAATTATATTCTCATCCTCAGAGCTCAAATGCCGTCAAACATGACAGTAAAATTGTCATGTTTGACGGCATTTGAGCTCTGAGGATGAGAATATAATTCTCGAAACGTCAGCTTAATAAATGCAATATTAACAGTATTTGCTTATTATTTTTGGATCCTTAAGCCATTTCAAAGCTGTCTTCTTTCATTATCATCAGGATCACCACTTTTCTGTTTTTAATTAAACAGTTCTTCACATCTATTTCTAGTGTCGCAATGAGGTATATTACTGACGAGTAGTGACAGTATGTTAAAACGAACGCCAGCGAGTTTTAACAGTCACTCTAGTCATAATACCATTACGCACTAGATATAAATAGTATTTTTTGCCATACCCACTATAAAATAGCCACTTTTCGCTTCATTTTCAGTATTTTCAAAAAATTTTGACAGTTCATTTGCGTCGCCAGCTTCACATTTATAGCAGACCGTGAGTTATAGGTAATAGCGGGCGGATCGGAGCGAATAAACATAAATCACTATGGAAACTGTTTATTTTCCACACTAGTGTGTTTTGAAAACACTTTCAACACACGTCCTGTCTGTTTACTGGACCCATTACATGCATACATACAAGTATGTAAAGTAGCTATTTTATAGTGGCTACGGCAAAAATATATTATGAATTCTATTAACAGAACAATAAAAGGAATTCCTTATACATATATCCGCATTCCACTAATTATGTATTATTATAGAACTGTGGCATCTTTAAATAGTAAAAAATGTAATTATAAAAAACAAACAAAAGAATATTTCAGTGTTTGAGTTTGTTGAAGTAACATCGACACAGTAGGTACAAACAGTCATTATGTTAGCTACATATTTAAATTCATATTTAATATTTATTTAATAATAAATCCTATTGTTAAAAAAGACAAGCACAAAAAACTGACTGACATTTATGAAAAATGCAAATCAAAAAACTCGGATGACAACTGTAACACAATGCAGGTATTATTTATTAAATACAAAAACCTATTCTGAACTAATTTTTTCAATCCCTGTTTTAGAAAAGGAGTAAAAAGAGTGGAACCGGTCTAAAAACTGAATATAACAATACACTTATAATGATCCATAAAATGTAAGGAATATTAAATTTATAATATGTTGCGCAAGGTATGACTACAGGTTGTATCTTAAATATAGCAACATAAGTATTTTAAGAAAAAGTTCAAATCAACAGAATAGGTTACCTAATAAAAAGTTTATTTAAATTATGTGTTTGGAAAATCTTAATTTTATTTCTTCGCCATCAAATTTTCGAAATTATAAGAATTTTAAACTGGGAAAAAAAGGAAATATTTTATGCCTGTGAATAACTGCATTAAAATTTTTCTTTGTAAGAATAAAAAATATGCATATATTTAAAAAAAAATTAGGTACTGCAATCCTACGACGCACTTTCCCATGCGTTATAATGCGTTATAAGTTCTTTAAAAAAATCGGGTTCCCTCTCGTGTCCAAGACTTTGGTTACAGCTCGGCTGGTCACCCCTTTCTGGAGTAGCTAATATGGTTGTTTTTTCTCTCAGTTCAGAAATATGATTTAGGCGTTATAAATATTGAACGCACCATAAATCTATTGTTGATAAAAAAATTTCCTCATTAAACACTATTTTCTAACAAAATATATAAATATATATTTTTATACTTTACGTTGAATAAAAACGTTTAAGGAACCCCCTGTATATTAATATTGCATGCAATATTGTGAGGACGATATTGTCCTTATGAGCGTGAAGTGAACTTCAATGTACCTGCGCTGTACGCGCTGCAAGGACCGACAGTTCATGAAAGGCGCATTACATGAATATGTTGTCTACATTCACCGGTTCTAATTCATATTTTGACCGTGGAATAGAAAATATTTTCAACATTGAAAATAACAATACCTTTACATTAGTGTATTTTCTTGAGTTAGTAGTCCACTGTAAAAATATGGTACTTAAAACAAAATGCATGTGCACTTGTACGTACGGGCATCTGTATTCAAAAACTTCAACTAAATAAATGTTAGAAAAATCTTCGAAATTTTTTGTTGGCATGTAGATATTTATTTTAATGTTTCTATTGGTCATTATGTCATTATTTTTTAACTTCCCATTGGAAGTTATTGTAATGGGTCCGAAAATCGAAATCAAAAAGGAAAAAAAATTTTTATGTTTCAAGGTCACTACACTATTTTTACACTACTTTTAGAAAGATGTCTCTGTGTGTGTATGTGTATGTGTGTGTACGTATGTACGTACGTATGTATGTGTCCATTTCTTTCTAAGAAGAAATCTCGAGAATGAAAAATGATATCGACTATGTTAGGGTGCCAATCGACGCGTATTAACGTAAGTATGATCTGAAAGAAATTTTTTCAAAATCGGTTTAGCCGTTCTTTTTTCTTAACTAAATAACCTCCAAAAAAGTAGATTTTACACAATATCTCGCGAATAAAAAATTATATCGACTTCGTAAGGGTGTCAATCGAGGCTTGTTAACGTCATTTTGATCCGACATAAATTTTATAAAAATCGGTTCAGCCGTTTTTTTTTTAGTGTATTTGCCATATGGCACATACACTATTGGCGTCGGTCGGATGGTGGGACCTAGGGGTCGGACCAAAATTTCTCGACGTTTCATAGCCTCCTGAACACTTTGGCACCATTTTTAAAAATGTTTATATATATATGTATGTATATATTTATATATATATATATATATATATATTTATATATTTATATATATATATATATTTATATATATATGTGTGTACACGATAACTCTCGACAGACTTAATCGATTGAAACGAAATTTGGTACACACATTGGAACCCATCACCGCAAGAAGCCTATTTAAAATGGGCCCGATCGGACCATTTTCAGGGTTGTATTTAGGGGTTCCAAAAAGTTTTTGGGCCCAAAAATACCGAAAAATTTGTCAGAATCGTTTCAAAATTGAAATTTAACTCTTTAGTAAAGATTAAAATGTGCTGCTAAAATTTTAATAAAATCGGCCCGACAGGACCGGACTTTCAAATTTTATGAAAACACTAGTTTGTTGATACGGATTTACTTAGATATGGAAGGGTGTATTTAATTGGGTGTATTGATGAAATCCATGTCTAATATTGAAATTTAGAAAAATTTAATTATTTTAAGGGCTGTATTAAGGGGTTAAATTTTTTATTTTGTCAAAAAACAAACTTAAGTTTACATAATAATGCCACAATGCCTGTATTAGCAAATACACTATATTGTCGGCAGGGTTTTGGCACTGCGACCCGAGTTTTTTTTAATTATTGTTAAAAATAAATAATAATTATGTTTTAATGATTAAAATGATTACTTTTCTGTGTAATATCTAATTTAATTATTATTATTAAATATTTATCAAACTGGGAAGTTCGTCGTGTGGACCTCAAGGGTCGCACTTTAGTCCTAATAAACGACCCACCTCACGGCTTGTTTATTTTCTCATTTGTTGTTTCTCATTTGGTTGCGCCATAACTAGTGTTGCCAGGTCCAATTTGCCAAATTTCGGGACAGAAGGCTAAAAAAATCGGGATTTTGGTTCTGAAATCGGGACAACTAAAAAAGACAAGGTGTTCATAAATCAACGTTAATTTTTGTTATTAAGTGGTGAAAATAATGTCTTTATAATATCGTCAAAATAATGTCATCATATAATCTTTGGATCGTACGCGGCGGCAGAAAAGAACGGGAGAGCGCGATACGTCTATCGCGCTATTCGCAGTCACAAAACAATATGTGTGAAGTTTGAACCTTTTATAATTACAGCGTCCCGATCAAGGGTGAATCAGGACGTGTCCACATACCCCTGAAAATCGGGACGTCCCGCGCAAATCGGGATACCTGGCAACACTAGCCATAACCCACAGGGATGTAATAAAATAAATTTTATATTAATTTTACAATAATTATGTAGTATTATACAAATGCAATAAATATTACAAATGAATATTTAAATAATCAATTTTATTGCGATTAAATTTGGTTAAGGCTATAAACTTTAAACGTTATTTAGGCCCTTACTAATTCATATTACTTTTTTTATTATTTTTTTAATACTTAGTGCACTGAAAATTCAGTTAATAGGTACTTTTACTAGTTCCCAAATAAAAACCTACCAACTGGTATTATATTGAGCCCCCCCCCAGTTGGGGGGGGCTCATAAGCTCATAAGTGGCTTTTAAAAATAGAAAAATCAGAGTAACATCATAAAGGGCACGTAGGAAGTATCTTTTGGGAAATATAATGTAAAACATGGTTTTGGGCATAAATGCACCCAAAACCATTATATTTCTCAAAAGATACTTCTGACGTACACTTTTCTACTAGACCCAGATAGATTGGTTGAGGCTTTCGCGGCCAGTTGATGAGCTGGTGTTGTCCTGATTCGGGTTTATAGGCCGTCGTTGGTTGGAATTGCTTCCTAACGTTTCACTAACACGAGTGGCGAGTTTCTTCTTCTGAAGAAGCTCGCCACTCATGCTAGCGAAACGTTAGGAAGCAACTCCAACCAACGACGGCCTATAGACCCGAACAGCTAGACCCAGATAACCTCAGCAATTAGTGTTCTTAAAAAGATGAATAATATGTGTATATCTTTATTAGTGGTTCGAGATATTTAGAATAATTACTTCTATTTTGAAATGAAACGAAAGAAAAGTTCTACAATCCAGACACAATTCCAGTGTACGAATCGCTTTCAAAAGTTTCGCACTGTAATGTGAACGCAAAGGGTGCAGGGCGGAAGTCTATGTGACTTATTTTGTGAAAAGGACGACCCAAACGTACAAACGTAACAATACGTCACGGTGTATCTCACAACAAACTGTCATATCGCATTAGTTATGATTGATTTGACATCAGAGCGGAGCAGACAGACAGAACATTCGGACCATCGATTGCCTGATCAAAGATCAATAGTAGATTAGTTAAATTACTGGATCTATGTTCACAACATCACGCGTAAAAGAAAAACATCACTATAAATTCAGTTGAAGAATCAAACTAGTAGCTTGGTTGTATTTGTATAGCACTAGACTCGTATTCAGAAGGTACTATGGCCTATGGGTCCGACTCTTAGCGGAGGCAGATTGGATTTTTTGCTGTTACCTTTTGCTTAGAAACAGTACGTAATACTTATTGATGTTTTCTTATTAATAATTCTAAATAAATAAGGTTTTGGATATGTTTGGTTAAATCTTTAGCACCTAAAGTAAGCCTGCTTTACTCTATTTCCTATGATTTTTTTCTTGAGAATTAATGTAAAACACGATGAAATGTTGGCTTTGTTGATGATACTCATGCGAATGGCATCTGATATCATGCAATGCCGAGAAACGGAATTCAATGAGCCATTTTCCTTGAGAGTAATTCATTCAATTATCCACGAGAGGCAGCACTTGTGGTGGATACAGCCGTACAAACATTATTTATTCTCCATTTGCGTCGTGTCATTTTAGTGGTATAACCTTAATTGTATAAAATTATTAAACAAATGTTTTTAAGTAACCACAATGCCAACAAAACATTGTAGTTTTGCTAATTATAGTTCGGATATAATCGATATCCAGATGAAAACTTGTTTTTTTTCGTACTTCGTGAAAAAGGGTCATTACATTCAGTATAGAAGACTATACGTTAAATTTTAGTTTATTTCCTATATTAGCTGAAATAATTGTTCCTCGCATGGGATGCCTTCCTCAAACATCTACTAAAATACTAATAATATAGATTGTGACCAAAAGATAAAGTATTTATATTAAGTGATTAATTTCATGAAAATTAGTCAATAATTTCAAGACAGGAAGTTTCCTTAGTGGGCCAAAAAATTATTTATAAATATATTTCTATCATTTACCGCCATATTAGCTGTAGACCCCGATCCTGAAACTGCCACAGAACAACTTCAAAAAAGATTAGATCAGGTTCCCTATTGGTGCCAAAAGTGGAGAATATAACTGAATCCAACCAAGTCCTGCATTTAATTAGAAGTCGGCGTAAATAAACTACTTACTATGACATAACAGAGATGTAATTGTGTCGACTTCTAATTGACTATAGGTAGGGAAGGTGACAATAAATCGCAGAGAAAAATTATTGTATCCTTTTTAGAGGCATTCTGGTTTTTTTTTGATGTCAGTGCAAATAAAAAAATATAAAAAAATATTTTTTTTATCGATTGTTTATTGGCGTCACTAAAATTTGAAGCTGAATTTTGTAGAAAACTCACTTATTTTTTTATTAATTCTTATTTCTAGACGGGAGGGCAGAAGTACTCTGAGAGTGGCTGTGCCCACCTGGCCCCCCTCAAGTTGCACCTATGCAATTGTCATATGGATAGTTATAGATCAGATCAGTATAGCATATTGAACATTGAAGATCCAAGGTTTTACCCTGTATTAGAAAGCATTGGAAGTACCCGCTAGACAGTGTGGCCCCTAACATCGCAACCTGCATCGGCTATACCAATAATAAATCCTAACTAAAAGAAGGACCGCGCTCCATAAGTAGGTAGATATAAAACATGCATACTGATGACGAGGCACTTTCCGAAACAATAAAATAGATTCTTTACGTCAGGTCTTTTTGTGTTGAATTCCTCTGTGAAGATGATGGATTAGAAGAAGGTACTTCTTTGATGGATGACAAGACAGATTTCTGCAAATTGTTTTAACAACATCATTATGCCACAATATTCAATGGGGTTATTAAATATGTTTTGCATACACTAACGTATTATTGAATTTTTTTTTTGAAAATTTAAATAAATATACGAGTAAATATACTTACATTTTTCCGAGTGTTCCCACTATTAACCAATTTTAATGAAAAAAAAAATATCATAACAATAACAGTCTGATAAATTTTGCGATTTGAATGGCTAAATTAAAGAAACAAAGCAATTTTCTAACAGTGTGTTTTTCATCATTTTAATAAAAAAATTCAATTGAAAAAAAAAATCAAAAAAATTAGTCCATCAGCAGCGGATACCTAAACAATTGAATACGGTTATAGGTATTTTAATTTACAAATAAAAATTTTAGTAGTTTAAATAATAAGACATTATTTCATACCTCCTGAACGTCGCATTAATTTCCAACTAGAGAATAGATAAATTCAAAAGGCTAATTTTAACTGCATATTATACACCAGACATAATTTTCATCAAAAAGTTTTTGATAAGTTCAGAAGTTTAATGAATTAGAAAAAAAAATTAAAATTTATAAAAAATATCTCAAATATAAATTGTTTTTAAATAAACGCCATTATTTTGGTGACCTTAATCTTTTTGATATCAAAAGATTTATCGAGAAATAAATATAGTATTGTACATTTCATAAACGTAGGAGTTATACTTGAGACCCTATGGTACAATTCATTTTTATTTGACCATAAAAATGCGTAACACTAGTTCAAACACAAAATTCAATGACATTCGGTTTGTGGAGATCTGGAATAATCAACTTTCAAAGTTGAGGGTAGGTTTTGTAACAATGTGCAATTCTGAACAGTTTCTATAACTGTAAAATAAGTAAACAAAACCTCAAATAATAAAAATTCAAAATCACGCGTAAAATCTAAAAAGCATTCAGGTAGACTTCCTTTATCCGCAAAATAAAGAAAAATAACGCATTGACAAAAGTAAAGCAATGGGCACCACACGTTCAACAAAACAACAAAAGGTATATGAAATCTGAAACACTATTCACACACATCTTATTATATTATTATGTAAGTACACGTATGTGTGTACTGTGTATGTGTGTATACAGGATGTAGCATAGAGAAATGCTTATAGATTTTGTTTTTTACTTTTGAGTGACCATAGAAGAGAAGAAACTCTTGTAATGGCACAAAAATCGATTTTGAGAATTCGACGGATTTAAACTTTTCATGGTCCCTATAATCGAAAGAGTGGGAGATGGATATTTGTCCGTCCATACGTATGTGAAGATGCCTAGCTGACACACCGTTTAACAAATCGAAACCAAATTTTATACTTTTAGGGAATTTCTCATGTTTTCCCCCTATTTTCCCAAATAAAGGTAGTTTACTGATCAATGAAAATGCTCGATCGATGCTGTTGAGCGAGAAAGTCAGAGCAGTGGAACCGTACCATTTATTTATTAACTTCCCATTGGAAGTTATTGTAATGGGTCCGAAAATCGAAATCAAAATGTATAACAAATTTTTATGTTTCAAGGTAACTACACTATTTTTAGAAATATGTCTGTGTGTGTGTATGTGTGTGTGTGTGTACGTATGTACGTACATACGTAGGTATGTGTCCATTTCTTTCTAAGACGAAATCTCGAGAATGAAAAATGATATCGACTACGTTAGGATGCCAATCGACGCGTATTAACGTAAATATGATCTGAAACAAATTTTTTCAAAATCGGTTCAGCCGTTCTTTTTTCTTAACCAAATAGACTCCAAAAAAGTAGATTTTACACAATATCTCGCGAATAAAAAATTATATCGACTTCGTAAGGGTGTCAATCGAGGCGTGTTAACATCATTTTAAGCCGACATAAATTTTATAAAAATCGGTTAAGCCGTTTTTTTTTTTTAATTATTGTTAAAAATAAATAATAATTATGTTTTAATGATTAAAATGATTACTTTTCTGTGTAATATCTAATTTAAGTATTATTATTAAATATTTATCAAACTGGGAAGTTCGTCGTTGGGACCTCAAGGGTCGCACTTTAGTCCTAATAAACGACCCACCTCACGACTTGTTATATATTATAATTAGCAATAGTTAATAATTAAAATGAAGTTTGTGGGATATCGAGCAGCGTAAACTGTAGGTATATCCCTTTTTGTAAATATTATAAAAAAGATTATTTTCAATCTTACTTATTTTCTCAAAATGAATACTTGCAGCCGTTCAGAAATTCAACGATTTCAAGATGTTCCGTTTGTCATCTCACCGTCACACTTTTGGAACAGCATTAAACTACCTTCCTGGCGAATGGACTAATAAGAAATGTACCAGGGTTTTGTAAAAAAACTATATATTACCAGTAGTAATTTATTTTAAGTGTAATGTCAAATTTATTATAATATTCTGGTTGAATATAGAAATATAAAATAAATAAATAAATATCTGGCCAGTATTAACTACACGAAAAAATGATTAGTTATAGATTTTGTTTAAAGGTTATTGTAGCCACATTTTAACAGAAATGTTTATTTGACTCAACGAATTTTTTGCGTTTACACATTCATGTTGATGAATATTTCATATGCGAGAAAATCATCATAAAAATGCTTGAAAATGCTTTTTAAAACCATCTAATCTAACACCCTGTATAAAACTACACATTTGTGCCTGAATTTTTATATTTGTATGATGTGTGTCAAATGAGACCAAAATATAATCTATTTCACAGAAGTTGATTTTTAACAAATAATTTATATATATTTAGTTTGAGAGAGAGAAATTGTAGAGTTTTTGTGTGACACCCATGGAAAACGTGTTTCCAAAATGTCTATCTGTCTATCTCACTTGACAACGGCTGGATCGATTTTGATGAAATTTGGTACTGCACTATTAACTGGTATCCAAAGTGTATAGGCTACCTTTTATCCGGCTACGATTGGGTTAACACAAGATTTCTCTCAAAACTAATGTTAACGAGATCGAAGTCGCGTGAAAATTATCCCTGCAGACAATAATTATTTATAACCATTGACAGAACCAGAAGAAGTAAGACCAGCTGTAAGATGTTAGAGATATATAGGTTCAGCCTGGCGTTTTTAAATACATTATACGTGCGTTTTCTAAACGGCTTTGCAAAAACTAGATACAATCATCCAAATGAAAATTGTTGATAGGTAGTCTGTTCTTATCCTCGCAATGTCGCTGCTCGTGTATCCACAGATGTAAAAAACAATGCATTGTGTTGCCGGCGTTTCTTACACGACGGGTACAAAACGCACTTTTCTCATCCTGGCGGGGAATCCGCCGCGTGCAGCAAGCGGCGTGTTGTATCCTCGTCTAGTACTAGCCTAAAAGTCTTCGTTGAGCGACGCCGCGGGTAAAGACTAGCTATATAAAACCTGTTATCTGTAAAATTAATTGTAAAGAACAGCTTGATAAAGTTGACGCTTGTAGAAAAAATCCCACTGCAAGAAGGCCTACAAAGAATTCAAGAAAAAAAAGAATAGCTTAAATATCAGAGATAATATATTACGGATGTCTTATATCGTAATCGGAGTTTTTTATGGATTATATTGGAATCGGGTTCGGATTTAAAGTTTTTGTGTCAAAACAAAAGCAAAACACGACCCCGACTGATAAAAAAACACGACTACGCAGTGTGTGAGTGTAAAGAAAAACTTAATAGTCATGTGCGGGAGAGTAAGTACGAGCAACGAGCGGGATTCACCGTAAGCGACGATCGATGGCATCGATGTTTAACATCAGTTATAATTATTTCGGATACGGAATCGGAGATGAAAAAGTATCGGATTATGCGTAATTTCGAAACGGAATGGGAGCTCCGTAACATCCCTGCTAAATATCAACGTTCAACCATAGACATAGAAATTTAGGGAGGTAGTACATGCGAGTGGGGTGGTTGCTGTCAAGGGGGACGGTGAGGAAACAAGTGTGCCTACATTCTATTGGTCGCTTTAGTTGCACAAGCGCTGTACGAGCAACTGAGCATGCGCAAAAATGCGGCCAATAGAACGTGGGTACATGCATAGCATGGACATGTCCATTTAGACAGGAATGCACCCTCCCCTGAATGGCTTCCCCCCTCGTCTAAAGTGACACTTTATACCAGGGTTGTTACGGATGCAAAAATTTTGACATCCGCGGATGCAGATGCGGATGCGGATTATTAGAAGTTCACATCCGCGGATGCGGATTTGATGCGGATGCGATGCGGATGCGGATTTTGTGATTTTAAAAGGATAATTATTTAAATTTTAAGTGCATAAATAACTGAAAATCAATTTAATTTTAACTTTTTATTTATTTAGGTAATCATATTTTTAGCACGTTCCACTCTGGCTCCGCCCACTTTCTTTACATGTAGTTACTTGTTGATGTGAATCTGCATCCGTAAAAACTCCGCATTGATTGATGCGGATGTGAGTGCGGATGCAGATGTCTGAATTAATGCGAATATTCCGCATTTACGGATGCGGATGCGAATATTCGTAACACCCCTGCTTTATACTACATCCCTAGATTTCTATATCTATGCGTTCAACATTCATTTTGGTTCAATGAATAACATCCTCTGTGAAACAGTGTATACTACCAAATAGATACATAGATGGTCCATATACACAGAGAACTGCAAGAGTAGAGGTACTCAGAAAATGGGGTATTTTAGAGAAAAAAGAATGGTCATTCATAATACGTCGGTTAGCTGCTGTATAGTAGGTAGAGTAATGTATAAGGTTTATACATTATTGTCATTGTCCCTTTGAATGGGCTAAAACTGTCCGTCTATTGTATGTCATCAAAAGATAGGTGAGTGCACAGACATATCTTAGATTGTCATTTCTGAGCATTATATCAGAATAACTCGTGTGCTAACAGAATACCTACAGTGAAGCTCAGTTTATGGCTTCTACAATATATATTTGTGAGTTAGTTGGGCATAATATACCTATTTTTTATCATAAGGTTTTTGTGTCTCTCAAAATATATTTATAGACTGAATTATTCATGTATTATTTTAATGTCTACTATAAAATGTATCATTTTTGTTTCATCATATACCATTTATTGCGCAAAAGGCAGGCAATTTATGAACAATAAAGGAAGACTATATCAACCAATCAGTTTACGAATTACGATTTAGTACAAGGAACGAGAAAACTGAATTGGGTGGAATAGGAGGTAGCACATAATAAACCCAAGAAACTGCAGTGCTTCCGACGACAGAACGACTCTCAAACAAAAAACAAATGTTTGATAATAATTATTATTGACAATGTTACATGTATAATAATTATTCAATTAGTAGAAGTAGAAATTCATTCAAGGATCACAATTTTCTCCTTTCTGAGAATTAAAAGCTACATAATTAATTATTGTGCTCTACACGTGTACGTATATAGGTACAAGGACCGCAGACTGTGAACACGCGAATATTGTAATTTTAATATTTCAGATTTTGAAAACAGACTTTAAACTTAAATTTTATTAATTCTCAGTGGATATAAAACAATAGTAGATTGTATATTTAGCAGCGTAATGAGGCATATTACTGACGAGTAGTGATAGTATGTTAAAACGAGCGCTAACGAGTTTTAATAGACAGACGAGTCATAATAGATCTCATTACGCACGAAATATACATATTGTATGGTATTTTTTGCCATACCCACTATAAAAAAGCTACTTTTCCCTTCATTTTCAGTATTTTCAAAAATCTTTGACAGTTCAATTGCGTCGCATCTGTATCTATCGTTATTTCTCCAACTTTGACCTCAAATAATTCAGAAACTATTCACTAGTCTAGTATTTTACTACAGCAAAAAAAAAAGCTCAAAATGTGGTCTTTTTAGGGTTCCGTTTCTCAATAAGAAAAAACGGAACCATTATAGGATCACTCGTTTGTCCGGCTGGCTGGGTGTTCGCACTTGACCGCTTTTTTAATAATCCGTCGAATAATAATAAATAGCAAAGTTGAGAGTGCTGAAGGCGGCTGGGGGCAGCGCAACGCTTCGACACCCATGCCAATTAGTTGTGTCCTCCTATCGACTATCCAGCCCCCCAAATTTTTCAAAAAACAAAACAAATAAATGCGTGGAAAATTTTCGCGTGGATACCCAACCGCATAACCAATTCTTTTGGCTTCACCGTAGTCGGGCCAAAAATGGATTTTAGACATAAAAATTTTCAAAAAAAAAAAAAAACACCGAATAAAAATTACTAAAACCAAGAAAAATATTTCACAATTTTTTGAAGTAAACATCCAGTAACCAAAAAAATATCAAACACCTTTTATTATTAATAGGGTGTATTATTGTAACATCTGTAAATATTCTGCCCGCCACTGCATTATTTGGTCCGTAAAACTGATATTTCACTTCCTGTTTGCTATTTGCAATACAGGATCTATTGTATCATCACAGGAATGATAATAGATTGTGTTATGGTTATTAAAATTATGATTCTATTCAATCATTCTTTGTACCTACTGTTCAAGTTTCATATTTTCTCGTCACCCTTCATACCTTCCATTCATCGTACTAGCAAAATACAGACACAAGAATATAATAATATAGAGTTTCAATTCTGATACACCCACACCTTTGAAATTTCTAAGAGCAGAAACAAAGTCCCAAAATATTTACTATATTATGAAGAGTCCAGGGGATAAAATATCTAGCTCAAAAATTTTGAAAATTAATAATTTAATAGATATCTTTTTCTGTTTTAGACGTTTGGCATGTTAAATCACTTTAACAATAATAATTAGTCCAGTCAGTAGAGATATTGAACCTTGCAAAAGGTGGGGTAGAAGATTTTTTTTTATTTGTATATATATTGGTACCAACATGAAAAAACTCGGGTCGCAGTGCCAAAACCCTGTCGACAATATAGTGTATTTGCTAATACTGGCATTGTGGCTTTATTATGTGAACTTAAGTTTGCTTTTGGACAAATAAAAAATTTAACCCCTTAATACATCCCTTAAAATAATATTTTTTTTTCTTAATTTCAATATTTTTATCAATGCAACCTCGGTACCAAATTAAATACATCCCTCAGTAGGTAAAGCATTATCCGCAAACTAGTGTTTTCATAAAATTTGTAAGTCCGGTCCTGTTGGGCCGATTTTATTAAAATTTTAGCAGTACATTTTAATCGTTACTAAAGGGTTAAATTTCAATTTTGAAAGGATTCTGAGAATTTTTTCGGCATTTTTGGGCCCAAAAACATTTTTCAACCCCTAAAAAACACCCTTAAAATAGTCCGATTGGGCCCATTTTAAATAGGCTTCGTGCGGTGATGGATTTAAACGTGCCTACCAAATTTCGTCAAAATCAATTAACTCTTTCGAAAGTTATTGCCCGCAAACATATATATATATATAAATATATAAATATTTATATATATATATATATATATATATATATAAAGAGACATTTCCAAAAATGGTGCCAAATTGTTCAGGAGGCTATGAAACGTCGAGAAATTTTGGTCCGACCCCTAGGTCCCGCCATCCGACCGACGCCAATAGTGTATGTGCCATATGGCAAATACACTAAAAACCAAATTATCCAAAAAAAAAGCCGCGAAATTTTAATTTTTTTTGCTTTTTTCAAAAGGAACGGTCGACTTAAGCGATTCTTCCATTATGTAATGTTTTAAAGAAGATTACATTTCCTACAATTATTATTCGCACAACTTTTTTATGGTACTAATGGTAAGCGCGCTACTGCAGCTTCTTGAAAATCAAGCGCTTTTTGTAACCTTGGTAACCATTGGTTAAAACGTATTGTCCTTTTCAATAGCTTTATTTATTCTGTTCTTTATCGAATTGTAAATTGAAAATACATATGTTCATAAAACAAGGAAAGTCCTAAATCGTGCTTTTTGTTCCATATCGATATCTTTAAAAGCAAAAAAGTAAAATTTCGTGGTTTTTCGGCCGCCAAAAGTTGTCCCGGGGTCGGCCATGTTTTTTCATATTGGCACCAATATACTCCGTGTCCAGTCTCAAAGGTGAACATAGAGATTGTATTGTTCATTTTTGCTGATTCGTGTTCGCCAATTCCACATACAAGAAAGGTAATGGTACCTATCGAAAGATAAAATTATTGCGCATCAAATGGTTCTTCAAATAAGACCAAAAATGAAATTTTTACTTTAAAATACCAATTTGAAATTTACCGATTTTGCAGTAATGATTTTAAATTAAGTAGGCGAAAAACAAAACACTGAAAAGAAGTGTGCTGTAATAAAATTGTCAAAAAACTTTTTTACTCGTAAATGGTGCACGTAAGCATTTTTACAATAATTAAAGTAAAAATGAATAATTACTCCAATAAAGAAAGAGTTTTTATGGTAAAAACGCTTTACAGCGGTGTTAGTTTTGCGGAGAGTTAGAGATTTGTTTTCAAATAAGTTTAATGGCACACAACGTTAATTCCCTATGTTCGACTTTGAGACCGGACACCCGGTATACAAATACAAAAAAAATCTTCTACCCCACCTTTTGCAAGGCAAGCCCCTTTTTTACTCTACTGACTGGAGTATAATACTGATAATTTATATTTTTGACTTTATATTAATTTCAATCTTTTTATTTTCCAAAAAAAAACAAATAAAAAAACCGAGATGAGGTACCTACTGTTTTTGTATTTCAGTTTTTATGTGCAAAATTTAAAACTACAAATGGGTGGCGCAAAAGAATTGAACGGTTTACCTATATGCGTTTATAAAAAATTTAGTTAAAAATTTACAATTAATTTCAAAATGGAATTATAAAATGTTTTTACGGAGATTTTTTAAAGTTATTTGTGAAACTCTATTTCTCCCAAATGTCCTCCATTTTGTGTCTCGCAAAGTCGGGCTCTCTCTAGAAGGTTATCGATTAAAACATCTAAAGTGAGCTCCGTAATTACAGTTCGAATGTTATCCTTTAAATGCTGGATGGTTACTGGCTTATCCAAGTGTGCAAGCTTTCACGGCCGGCATTGTTCCAAGTCTTAATGTTTTCCGGCCTACAAGCCCGGAAACCATGAAGACTTGGTCACTGGCTTATTAACATAAACCCTCTCGTTTAGATGTTCCCAAAAGGGCCGCTAAATCTAAAGAAAAAGGAGGCCAGTTAATTGCCTAATTTATGTAAATCAACCGTCCGCCAAAAAACTTCCTTAACATTTGCATGGTTAGTCTTGAGCGCGATGACTCCATCTTGCTGAAGGCACCTCGTCGCATTGTCAGCAAGAGTATGTCGCAATAAACAAAATGTTCAACTGCACGGAATCCATATTCTCTTAAATAGCTCTTTTGTATTCTATTCAGCTGAACCCTTTCAAAGTGTATTCAGTTTCTAGGACATTCAAGCAATGTCGTAGAATTTAATTGTCCAGTTATAATACATTTATTTATCGAAGTAAATATTTATAGAATGGAATTCAAACGCATTTAGCATAATACCAATTGTTTTATGTCTTAGTTTTATAACTTATTTGAATACGTACCGACACAAAATTTAAGGATGAAGAATAAAATAGAAGTTAACTTTGTTATAAGCACAGTTTGCTAATAATTTGAAAAGCTGTTCTTCTTGGCGACGAATACTTTACAGTCTACACCTTTCAATATGAAGTTAGGTATAAGTGCTGTAAAAACTTGACAGCACCAATTATATAAATCTATATCAACTCGTATACTAATATTATAAAGAGGAAAGATTTGTATTTTTGTGTGTGTGTGTATGTTTGTAATGAATAAACTCAAAAACTACTGTGCCGATTTCAAAAATTCTTTCACCTATAGGAAGCTACATTATCAGCGAGTAACATGGGCTGTATTTTATTTTCAAAAAAATTAAAGGGGGTGGGGGTAATAAATCATAAATTCTATCTCTGCAACTACTAAACCGATTCTAAAAATTCTTTCACTAATAGAAAGCTACGCAGGGGGACAGATTCTCGCGAGGGGGTACTCGCGGGGGAGGGGGGTAATAAATCATAAATTCTTATCTCTGGAACTACTAAACAGATTCTAAACATTCTTTCACTAATAGAAAGTTACGCAGGGGGAGAGATTCTCGCGAGGGGGTACTCGCGGGGGGGGGGTAATAAATCATAAATTCTTATCTCTGGAACCACTAAGCCGATTCTAAAAATCCTTTCACTAATAGAAAGCTACGCGGGGGGATAACAAATTAACAATATACTAAATATACGTGAGCGGAGCAATGGGTGACCGCTATTAAATCATAATTACATACCACCCGGGCGAAGCCGGGACGGGCCGCTAGTCATATATATAAATAAGAAATTTCGATACATGTTAAATTGATTGGAGTCTACACCAGTGTTATGATCGTTATGACCAGTCATTATAAAGAATTATTATCTAAAAAGAAAAAATAATTGTTAAAACGTAATTCTGATTGGCACGGATATATATCACCGGTTACAGGGTGGTGACCAAGGCTGCCGATCATAGGAATTTAACATGTAAAATCATACTTTCATAATTTCTTGCTTCTCTAATTATTTTAGGCAAAAAATCTTCAAACAAAAATTCAGCATCAAAGTCAATAAACAAAGTTAATTTTGCATACTTCGCAACGTACAATATCAAGTGGAATATGGGATAGTTTAAAAATAAATATATAATTAATGTTGCTGCTGAGATTCGAAGCCGAGACGTATAGCGTATGAAGCGGTCGGTCTATAACCACTACGCCACGCAGACCTTAAAGCATAGCAAGTTGGAAGATTTAATAGACACACCAATAGGGTGTTATAAAGGAAACAGTGACGGTGACGATCACGTTTTTTCTCAGTTAACTCCCCTGAGGCCAAGCGCACAACGTCAACGTCCGTAAAAAATGCTTCGCTTAAAAAAAAACTTATATTAGCTTTAAATATGTAGGTCCAGTTTTCTCGGATTTTAATTTCCAGTTGATGACGTCGGAATGTTTCGATTGATTTAAATTATGACGCAAATTGATTTGAGAATATAAGTACAGAGAGAAGGGGTTGTCGTTTATTGTCCAGTATAGATAGAGACGGATACACAATAGCGTGTTCTATTATACAGTATACAGCGTACAGTGTTTGCCTACAGATAGAGTGATTGTGGACGATGCATTTACTATAACACAATAGTGTACTGTGCAGTGGGTACAGGCAATTGACAGATAATCAAATCAAGGCACATCAACCGATGATCTGCTAGTTGAATACACTATACCTCTACATACACACATATTATACTGATAGTGTTTTCCCACTACCCTCTTTGTAAATAGAACAAACATTCACAGTAGAAGCGCTGCGCCCTACGTCGCATGCAAGGATAGGAAAATATACTAAATTATTATCAAATGGCATTGCTGACAGTTTCCAATCCGGGTGTCCCGTTTAGAATCTTTGATTTTTTTGTAAAATTTCTCGTTGTCGACTTATAGAAAAAAATTCGACTGATGACCAGTCCTATACTTCCCACCTAGCAAATATTTGCAAAAAATAAACATTCTTTTTTTATTCTTTGACAAAAAGCATGGCCCTCTTTTTTGTTTAGTGATCTACTGATGGCTAGCTTAATATAGCAAAAATCGTGGTTACCTTGATTTACGTACAATTTTTATTTTTTTTAGTAAAATATTTTTTTTCTCGAAAACTGTACATTTTAGAGAAAAAAAATATTTACTTTTTTCATATTATAACATCTAGAATTCATTTATATTTTTTTTACCTATGTTAATACGTTACATTGAGAACGTTTTTTTTTAATATCTCAGAATCCACTGAACCGATTTGACTCAAAATTTAAAGGCTGATAAACACAATAGAACAATCGGTATGGCCGTATGTTGTTCCGTTCTTACGATATCGAAGGCGAAAAATTGACCACATACACACATACATACACACACACACACACACAGACATCAGTCAGAAAATAATCTTAAACGATTGCTATAGGGTCTCAAAACGTGAAGATCTGTTAAAATCTCGAAATATTTTTTTCGGACTAAATCCATTACTTCCCTACCATAGTAGAAGTGGGAAGTAAAAATATAAAGCAATGAAAAATTTATGCAATGCTTTAGAATCGGATTTTGAATACAGAATGATTCTGAATTAATAGAGGCGAAAAAAATTCCACAAGTCAAACAAGCTTAAATATATGAAAGAAATCGGCAGATTCATTTTCGAAAAAAAAAATGAAAAATTGTACCTGCCACTGGAGAGTTAATCTTTGTCACTGATTATGTAACTCCTATAAAGTAAGGATAAAATACATAATTCTATAATCAGTTATTACCGATTGCTCTGCCGTGGTACAGTATGACACATGTTACGAATGTTTGAAATAATAGACATGGTTTTATTATACGGTGAAGCTGGGAACTTCCGCAGAAGTACGCAGACGGTATGCTAACCGTTTTCCCGGGCATACGCGTGACGTCATTTCCGTCATCAATTTGTGCTAAGAAGTTTCGCTTCAAAAATGTATAGGTATTATATTAATTACTGGGTAAAATTAAGTACCTATACGGAATTTGATAATTTCGTTTTTGAAGCGAAGAATTTTAACGGGCGTTGACGTTGTGCGCTTGGCCGGAGGGGAGTTAACTGAGAAAAAACGAAATCGTCATCGTCACCGCTTCATAATGGAAGCAGTAACGGTGACGATTACGATATCCTATTGATATGTATTAAACCGTCCAACTTGCTATACCATAAATATAGCGGCTTACTTTAAGGTCTGCGTGGCGTAGTGGTAAGGGAGGCCGCTTCATACGCTATACGTCCGGGTTCGAATCTCCGTGCAGCAACATTAATAATAAATTATAGTTTTTTTCTAACTGTTCGATATTACACTTGCGATATTTATTTATATTTTTTATAAATGATAGTGTTGTACTTGTGCAAGAGTTTTAAGTGAAAAATTACATTTTGTAATTTGTAAAAATTATCCGACCCTTTTGAAAATTGATATTCGAGACATTCATAGGACACAAAAAAATAAAATGGCGTCAGATTTCAAAATGGCGGCTATATGTACTTTTTTGTAAAAATTATCCGATCCTTTTGAAAATTGATATTTGAGAGTTTTATAGGACAAATAATACATTTTCAATTACTTATATTTTTTATAGCTTTGATAGTAAATTCGATTTTATATACAATGCGTAAGAAGCTTCGCTTCTGTCGGGTGTTCTATGACATCTCATGTTTTTTTTATGAAATGCAGAATAAGATTTTCTTTTTAATTTTTATCTTTATCTGGTACTACTTCAGTAAATAGAAATCAAAGCAGGCGTTTCGGCGTAGTTGACTAAGCCCGCCAATATTTCGTTTTGTTTCTAGCGAGATTTGTTCTCATATCCCTGATGCATATTATGTAGGATATGATCGTATACTCGCGCATACACTGTTTGCACAGACCATATTGTTGTCCTGCGTGCTAGTTGAACATAGGATACGATAAAGGGCTTGTCTTTCCTTCAGTTTACATATTCAATAACGTCATGTCTGCCCGTCTGTTGTCATCATACGAAGCACTGCAATCACACACTATCACAAAGTGCAGCACACTTTAATTTTTTTTTTAATATTTACTATGTACACCAGTATGCCGATAAAATGACGAATGTAGAAATATTTAGTCAGAAAAATACAATAAACAACACTACTCCAAGTCTTCATGGTTTCCGGGCTTGTAGGCCGTGGTCCGGTGGTATTTCTACCTGACGTTTCGTCTACAACTGCGGTAGACATTCTCAAAGACGATGTGGTAGCGGTCGAAGTGTCCTCCTTGGCGGCTCACAGGTCAGTGTGACAGTGACTGGTGTCCTCCCTTCTTTTATGCCTAGTACCAGAGTGTTCTCTGTTCGGTCGTAGTCCGTCTCTCTGTAATTAGTCAACTGCGTAGTGTGTAGTGGTGGGGGTGAGTTCTCTACTCGATCGTATTCCGTCCTTATACGATTGGTCATTGGTTTTGTATGTCGGAGTGCTGGTTTCCAGGTTTTACTGAGATTGAGGCCTTCATCTTTTCGGTTGAAATTCTGTGTGTGTTTTTGTATTTCTATGGCCTCTCTGTATATTCGTGGGTAATAGCTCAACGTTCTGTCTATGGCTCGGGTTTCTTCGAAGAGGATCTTATGATTGTCCCCAGAGTCAAAGTGTGTTCGGCTATGACAGATTTTTCTGTTTGTTCCAGTTTACAGCTTCTTTTGTGCTCTGCTATACGTGTGTTGATGCTTCGTTTCGTTGTCCCAATATACAGTGTGTCCACAGACTCATCCTCAACATGGGGATCTCCGTTGTTATGGGAGATAGAGATTTGGTTAAAGGAGACAAAATGTGCAGAATCTCCAGTACTACTACCCTGCGTAGTCAAACTTTCCATATTTTGCTTGGTTCGCGACCGACAGTTGAAAAACGAGATTTACCCATTTTCGTTTTTTGTTTATAACTCGCTTATTAAGTAAGTTAGAAAAAAAATATTTTCACTTTCTTAAGGCCCTTTTTTATGAAGATTTCAAATCTCTTTTCATATTTTTATTTACTTTTATAGTTTTAGAGATACTTGTATTAACTTTGTTTTTTTAAACACACGTCAAAGATGGACATGACACCATTCGAAAGAGATTTTTTTCTCTTTAATTTGATATGAGGGTTGATGGATTTATTTTCACAAATAACTGAGTTATACGTAAAACACTGATTTTTAATAGTAGGCTATGCTAAATTAATTGATAAAACAACAGAAGGCTTAGCAAACAGTTAAAATTCGCGTTGGTCTAGTAAATGGCTGTTTTGTTTTAGCTGTCAAAGTGTAGTTTGTTGCTAATTTGTCAGTTTACTAAGTGGTTTATTAAAGTTACTTTTGTTGTCATGGAACCATTTTGTAAGCGTCCAGAGGTCATATAATTAAGCTTTTGTTGGGTTTTATATTCATGTTTAATGTTCAGATTTTTACCCACCTCTACAATGGTAAGGAAGTAATGGATTTAGTCCGAAAAAAATATTTCGAGATTTTAACAGATCTTCACGTTTCGAAACCCTAGCAATCGTTTAAGAACATTTTCTGACTGATGTCTGTATGTTGGTGTGTATGTGTGTATGTGGTCAATTTTTCGCCTTCGATATCGTAAAAACGGAACAACATACGGCCATGCCGATTGTTCTATTGTGTTTATCAGCCTTTAACTTAGATCTGATTAGATTTTGAGTCAAATCGGTTTAGTGGATCCTGAGATATTAAAAAAACGTTCTCAATGTCACGTATTAACATAGGTAAAAAAATATAAATGAATTCTAGATGTTATAATATGAAAAAAATGTAAATATTTTTTTTCTCTAAAATGTATAGCTTTCGAGAAAAAAAATATTTTACTAAAAAAAGAAAATTGTACGTAGGTACCTAAATCAAGGTAACCATGATGTTTGCTATAATAGGTGCGTTTGGTATCAATGTGTAGTGTAGTGTAGTGTAGATCATTTTTCACTGAAAAGTGTAAAAAGTTCACCAAAAGTGTAAACTAAATGTACACTTGTAACAAACGGGATAGTGTACATTCTGAGTAGATTGTACATGCGCATTACAAAATAAATAAATGACAGATTGGCTGAGTTCAATATTTCTAGTTTTTACAGTTTTTTTTGGTCGTAAAAATGTTAAACTCACTGCCATATTTATCTTGTACCATTACATTTTGAAGCTCATTCATTTTTAAGAGACACAAAATGTAAAAAATTGAGTACGAAAAAAGTATCAAATCTGTCAAAGCGATTGTCAATTCAGACATATATCACGTGACCTACACTACACTACGTGCACCTGCTCAAAAGTCAGGACTAATAGTTGTTACACTTTTAGTCCCACACTGAAATAACAAACAGATCAGTTATTTTACACTTTTGTATAACAAACGTAATAGTGTCAAAAGTGCTTACCCTTTTTACACTACACCTTGATACCAAACGCACCTATTACTAGCCATTAGTAGATCACCAAACAAAAAAGAGGGCCATGCTTTTTTTCAAAGAATAAAAAAGAGTGTTTATTTTTTGCAAATATTTACTAGGTGGAAAGTAGGTATAGGACTGGTCATCAGTTGAATTTTTAGTTAGTGTTCGTGTTTATGAACAAAAACACGAACAAGAAAATCCATATAGAAACATATTGTGCGTATATGAACATTTGAACAATTTGCATATTCTAGATGCGTTTTATAAGTAATAGTGAATGGTGGTTCTATTCGTGTGCAGTACTTTTCTATTCGAAAACTTTCAAGAATAGAGTCGCACGCGATATGACGTACGGATAATTAAACAATCTATGTGTGTGCTATTTGCAGTTTGTATAAGCGGACGGCGCTGCGGTGTTTGATTGCTGCTTACACAGACGAACGTCCCGATCGCAACTCGACACTGGGGTACACCCTATTCCACCGACGCCGTCTCTCTAGTGAATGGTGACGAATATCGGTTAAGGGTTAAGAGGACTTCAATGAAAACATTTTATACCACTATTTTCAACTCATGTCGTTCTTCAGTTTAGAACCGCCTTCAATCAGACTGACTAAAAATCAATATCACCAGCTTTGAATCTTTATATTCATTAAAATAATTTCAAAATATTAATTACAATTATAACCAAACGCGTAACTGAAAGGAGACAGTAATAAGTAATAAATTTTTTATAACATTTTGTGCGATAACAATAAAGTAATTAATGGATCTGAACCAGAACAATTTCAACGCCAGTTTTATCGTTTAATAACAATTAACAATAACAATTAAAATACCTACCTATAATTGAACAATTTATCCGATAAGCTTCAGAATATAGTGAATCTAAATTTTATTCAGAAAGATTGTAGTTTTTAAATACTGTAAAAACACAAAACTTCGAATCAAATTTTTTCATTTTTGAAAATTAATTTTAATTTGTTGATTAAACCTCCAACTTGACTGGCTTTTCTCTGATTTAAAAAAAAAGTGTGTGTGTCAGCTCCGACGCACGACTGGAGTGTACTCCTTAAGTACGATTGTCTTTGACTATGCAGTATAGGCAAACATACATACTTACATGCGTCAGCTGTCGCGCAGCATACCCTGTACAGGTGCGCAAGGTACGTTGCGCAGAAAAACGTAACGCTTTTTAGTTAACGCTTGTATAAATTTTACTCCTCATAAAATTTCCATAACGGGGTCCTTATAAGAAAATCGATTATTACTTTAAGACATTCCTCATCAATTAGAAATGCGGCCTGATAATCCAGTTCGTTTCTTTTTAAACTGTCCAGGTAAGCAGGACCTGGTGATAGAGAAATTAAATTTTATTTATAACAATCAGTTCCCCTAAATGTAGGTACCAGATGTTCCCTAAACTCACAGCTATACTTCTAATTCTGTAACACAGTAAATATTATCTATATATATAAAACAGTTCCGTTACTGACTGACTGACTGACTGATTGACTGACAGACAACGCCCAGGTCAAACCGCTGAAGATATAAACTTGAAATTTGGACAGTAGGTTCCTTTTGTGACGTAGGCACCCACTAAGAAAGGATTTTTCGAAATTCATCCCCTAAGGGGGTTAAATAGGGGATGAAAGTTTGTATGGAAATTCGTCGTTTTTGAAGTTAGAAGCATGAAATTTTGCACATGAGTTTCTTATATAACGTAGGTGAGCACTAAGAATTTTTTTTTTGAAAATTCATCCCCTAAGGGGGCTAAAAAGGAGATGAAATTTTGCATGGAAGTTCGTCATTTTTGAAGTTAGAAGCATGACATTTTGCATAGATGTTCCTTACATTACGTATGTGAGCAATAAGAAAGGATTTTTGAAAATTCATCCCTTAGGGCGGCTAAATAGGGGATGAAAGTTTGTATGGAAATTCGTCATTTTTGAAGTTAGAAGCATGAAATTTTGCACAGAAGTTTCTTATATAACGTAGGTGTGCACTAAGAAATTTTTTTTTGAAAATTCGTCCCTTAAGGGGGCTAAAAAGGGGATGAAAGTTGGAATGGAAGTTCGTCATTTTTGAAGTTAGAAGCATGACATTTTGCACAGGAGTTCCTTATATTACGTAGGTGAGCAATAAGAAAGGATTTTTCGAAATTCAACCCCCGAGGGGGTTAAATAGGGGATGAACGTTTGCATGGAAATTCGTAATTTTTGAAGTTAGAAGCATGAAATTTTGCACAAAAGTTTCTTATATAACGTAGGTGAGCATTAAGAAATTTTTTTTTGAAAATTCATCCCCTAAGGGGGCTAAAAAGGGGATGAAAATTTGCATGGAAGTTCGTCATTTTTGAAGTTAGAAGCATGACATTGTGCATAGGAGTTCCTTATATTACGTAGGTGAGCAATAAGAAAGGATTTTTGAAAATTCATCCCCTAAGGGGGCTAAATAGGGGATAAAAGTTCGTATGGAAATTCGTCATTTTTGAACGGATCTGGATGAAATTTGGCACAGAGATAGATTATAGTCTGTAATAGCACATAGGCTACTTTTTATCCCGGAAAAATGTACGGTTCCCGTGGGATAGTTTTGTTTTTGTTTTTCACAGAGCAAGGGATCGACATGATTTTTTGCATAGTGGTAGTTTAGGGGTCAGATAATGTTATAGGCTACTTTTTATCCCGGAAAAATGTACGGTTCCCGTGGGATAGTTTTGTTTTTGTTTTTCACAGAGCAAGGAATCGACATGATTTTTTGCATAGTGGTAGTTTAGGGGTCAGATAATGTTATAGGCTACTTTTTATCCCGGAAAAATGTACTGTTCCCGTGGGATAGATTTGTTTTTGTTTTATCTTTAGAACTACTAAACCGATTTTAAAAATTCTTTCACTAATAGAAAGCTACGCAGGGGGGCAGATTCTCGCGGGGGGATAACGAATTAGGGGAAGATTCACGCGGGGGATAACAAATTAGAGGGGAAGATTCTAGCGGGGGGATAACAAATTCGGGGGAAGATTCGCGCGGGGGGTAACAAATTTAGGGGGGAGATTCTCGCGGGGGGATAACAAATGTAATGTATTATTAATATTCGAGCGAACGAGCGAAGCGAGTGAGTAATGTATTAATAAAATTCGAGCGAACGAGCGAAGCGAGTAAGTATTGTATTATTAATATTCAAACGAACGAGCGAAGCGAGTGAGTCATGTATTAATAAAATTCGAGCGAACGAGCGAAGCGAGTGAGTTATGTATTAATAATAATCAAGCGAACGAGCGAAGAAGGAATTAATAATATTCAAACGAACGAGCGAAGCAAGTGTCTAATGTATTAATAAAATCCGAGCGAACGAGCGAAGCGAATGAGTTCTGTATTATAAAATTCGAGCGAATAAACACGACCAACCCGGCTTCGCTTCGCAGGAGGAGAATTTTTCGCGGGGGGGATAATAAATTGTAATCGTAAAATACGTGGGCGAAGCCACGGGTAACGGCTAGTTAAACTATAAAAACTGAATTTTAATTTTTAATCAGTGCAAAAATGGAATCAGATGAGACACTTGCTGCTTTCGTGAAAAAAGCTTTAAACTTAGTGCATCAAAATACTGAAAAGCGACGTTAAGCGAAAATTTCATGAATTGAATTCTATTACAATAGGCCCCTTAATAGAGCGACGCCGCCTCTTTTCCTCTCTGTCTATCATAGTTCCATCTCCGTCCCACCATCATGTCACGACGCGATGCGATGTTATTTGATTAAATATCATTTACTTTGCTGTTTTAAAACACTCTCTCGCTGATCGTATTTTATTTTGTTTTTTTTGTTTTGTTTTTGTGTAGTGGCAGCCCCGTGTTTAATTTATTACATCGCGCCTCTTTTGAATAGAGATACGGTTAACAAGTCGACTTTAATTATGTCGGCTGTCGCCTTGTTTTGTTGATTTTAACGGTTTGTCATCTGTTTACTTATTTAACCAGAGCACACTACCATTACTTTTCTTTTAATTGAAATGTGTAAAGATAATTAAACTGAATTATTTCAATTTAAAATGAATTCATTTTATTTTCATCTTTTTAAGTTTATCAACCGTTAGTAGATAAATCTTTATTGTGTTAAAAAATTACTACCTACTTTGAGTGTACAACATCATGAAATTTCATATAATTAAAAACAACATTTAATTTTGTATGTCTTTACTTTATTAAAATTGTCTTCTAAAGTGTATGGGGTAAAACGAATCAAATCATTTTAAATTTTATAATTCAATGATTAATTTATTGTACCTAGATCTTTACAATGCTATTTGCACGCTCCACTTTGTAACTCATCATGGTTATAGTAGTAAAGATGAAATTACAATTTTCTTTACCTCTGGTATCATAAGAGTGAATTTTTAAATGAGTCGTAAAATATACGTTCTGTTTCTCCTGTACGTTATGTATTTTTAAAACAGATTGATGGGTACTACGGCCAACGTAGTTGTATACAAATTAAAAAAGGTATACAGCTTGTCCAGCTATAGTTCTGGTTGGTTGGCTGGCTGGCTGGCTGGGTGGGTGTCCGTCTGGCAAGACCCATTTTCTCAGGAACGGATAGAGATATTAAATTGAAATTTATACGAAATACTAAGGTTTACGGTCTCTTAAAGGTATAAGGAATTTAAGTTTCTAGGTCAATGCAATCAAAAGATACGGCCATTTTATCATCTCATCAAAAACCTTTAGGGTACTTCCCGTTGACCTAGAATCATGAAATTTGACAAAAAGCAAGGTCTCGCAGCACAAGTAAAGAGAAAAATCCGAAAATCACAAAAAGTAAAAATTAAAAGGGGTCGCCACACAAAAAACGGAAAAACCTTTTAACGGCTGTATCTTTGGAACCGTAACATGTAGCCGGTTGAAATTTTCACAGAATATGTCTACCTAATTAAATTGTTATAACGGTACGGAACCCTCGTAGCGCGAGTTCCACACGCACTTGACCGCTTTTTTTCACAATCCCGGAACTGATTAAAACGAATCCATTTTCAAAATAATCTCATCGGCATACAAACTGTAACAAAATTTGAACAGGAATTAAAAAGTCGTATTATTTGTAGCAAAATTTATATTGAAGGCATATATTTAACTGCAGAATATAATATATTCTTTTCTTTAAAACATTAAACAAGGCGATAAAAATATATGTACCTATTCAATTTATTCAAAGTAATATAATCCAGCATTAATAAGACGGCACTTCAGACCTTTCAGAATCTATACTGCACATATCTGACTCATAACTACCTCATGAGTCAATTGAAATCAGAAAAATTTCACCCAGTCTCAGGTTCTACTCTAAGAATTTGTAATTAGTGCATTTTATCAATTCTTTGCTCCAAAATTTATAAAATTTACCGTGAATGAAAACCTTCTATTTGTTTTAAGCCGTAGAAATCCCATATAAACAACGGCAATGCTAATAATATACGCTTTCCCCATCTCTGCATAAGGTTACACTTTCCCCCTCTCATCAGCGTTTCAGTTTGAATTCCATGTCGAGGTCATTAAGACTCATTACTCTCGCCAAAGAAGTTTCTCTTCAAGAAACTGTTTCTTTGCTTACAGGCAATTTTTTAACAATAACTCTATTAGCTATTCGTCCCTAGTTCCCAGGTTCTAAACCGAGAACTGTTTATCAATTGTACTATCAATTGTACCCTATGCTGGTGGCCTAGTTTATTCATAAATTTTTAAGTCTGTTCGATTTAGATAAAATTTCCTTTCTGATGATGCTTATTCATTGCGTTTACTCATTGTTGTCTCTTGTTATCGGATAACTGATTTATGAAATACAAAATTCAACTTTTATTATAGGATTTTTGAAAAAGAGCTGAGACAAACTATTTAAAAAATGTATTTTTTCAATGTGATAAAACTGTTTTTTTTTTCAAGACCACCAACAGCTAGGGTTGTTTGGGACTAGCACCAATTTATATATTCATTTTATTATTTTTTAATAATAAAGAACTGGTTATATATTGATACTTTCACCAGTTCTCTGAAAGTAATGAATGAATTGTAGATTATAGACGCTCGACAACAAAGGTCATTAGCGTCTTCTCTGAAAGTGATTACGTATTAAATACTCTAAGAGAACAATGGACAAAACCAAACATTTGATTCTAGATAAACAATTTGATCAAATTAAAAATTTTAAAATTTGTCACCTAACCAAAGACGCATTTATTTTTCAAAGGAAATTATTCACTTAAAATTTGGACAAAGGCAGTTTCTGTACAATGTTAATCGAGCGAAGCATTTATGCAAATATAAAACCATAAAATGTTTATAGTTGTCCAAATAATAAAACTTGTCACAAGGTCGTTTTGGTTTTTACAGAAAATATAACAGCGTTCAACTTGTCTGTGTGTCTATTTACCGTAGATCGCGGTTTCGTGTCATAGAAATGCCTCATAGCGACATATAAATTACCGCCATTACTGTCCGGCTCCCGGTATTTACAACAACGTTCTGTGCAATAAAATATTGTAAAGAATTAAATAAATGTAACTCATTTCACGCCTCGATCATGTTCAAATAGCAACGCTACCGGTGATGCTTTAACTGACCATATTCTTGAATAGTTCTGTAGAGGCGGAATATCAAACAGATAACTACTGCCTACTCGTTTTAATCCATCTGCTGATCGCGGAAACGAATAATTCGAAACTCTTTATCTCCTCAGCTATGTTAGTTCTTCTATTGACAACTGCATTCAGGAGAAATATCAAATAAATGACCAACACCCACGTCCCACACAGTCGAATCCATCAGCTGCTTGTAAAAATGATTCCGAAATCCTTGTCTCTTCATTATTTAATAACTATCCGTAGGAAGGCTTGAGAATAGCTGAACGTGTAGCAATGCTGTTTTTTACGTGGCGTTGCTATGGTTCCTCTATTACAAGTCCTCAGTTTCCGGGTTCTAGCGCGAGAGCTGGTAAAAGTGTCAATTGGATTTTCAATTTATTATTAAAAAAAAAAATAATGAATTGAAAATATGAATTGGTGCTAGGCCCAAATAACCTTAGCTGTTGGTGGTCTTTAAAACACAATTTTAACTATCCGTAGGAAAAATATCAAACAAATGACTATTACCGGCACCTTCGATACGATTATAGGAGAAGTATCGAATACCTATAGTAATCCACGAATTTAAATCCACCAGCTGTTTCTGGGAATGAATCCGAAACCATCGCTGTCTAATTATTTTAATAGTCAAACTTAGTACATGAAACATTACACAGATTGGTTATTTTTAAAATAAGGTCTATTTAAATTATTTATCAGATAATGGATCTATAAAAGAATGCTGTTCATTTATTGACATAAACGTTTTGGAGTACACAGGAGTTAATTTTTTTTATTGATAAATTATACTGAAATATTATTACCTATATTAGTAAAATCACGTTTTTACCATTCCAACTCCACAACATAGTAAGGGAATGGTTACTAATTTAGGTCAAAAATAACTTTTCGCAATTTTACAATACTTTCCCTACTTCAGGTCCTTGGAATGAATGAATTGTGGATTATAGACGCTCGAAAACAGAGGTCATTAGCGTAGCGTTCCTTGGAATGTAGGTAAAAAAAACATGTTTTTGGAAAAAGTATGTTCGACGTATCGTGCTTGTTTATTGATGAAAATATTTTTGTTAATAATGTTAAATACACAATATATTATTCGGAAAATGTTTTCACGTATGAATTTTTCCAAGATTCGTAATTCAGTAAAATAATATAATAATATAAATCATTACAACATTGTTGTTTATATGACGTAATCATAATTCATCTAATAACTATTAACTATATTAATAACAAATCTCCAATTTTCCAATTTCTCATTTGAGAGCTGGAAAAAGTATCAGTTGACCTTTCTGCTTATTATCAAAAGTGACAATATACTGAAAGTATGAATTAGATACTGGATATTAGGAATATTTTGGAGTACCTACCTAATTCACATCCGAGTTCATATTAAACAGCTGTTTATTCTACAAAAAAGATTATCCAGAACTACAGCAATGTCAGCACGGTACCGGTCAAACGGTTGAGCAGACCGAAAGCAAATTTTGGTAGGATATTTGGTACATAAATAAGACGAACCCAATTGTTATTGGGAAAAATCGGTGTATGCACAGAAGAGACTTTATTGTTTCTATTATAACGGTATACTATTATTCTGATCGCTTTTATACGAAAGTTTTGTAAAGAAGTATTTTTTCTAAAATTGGGAATTACTATATTTGCATATAATTAATATTATTGCCTAGAGTGTAATTCAAATTTGGGATAAGTGACAGTATTTGTAACTATTACAATTTATTAATTCATATTAAAATCTAGCACCATCATTGCATGTACTACGAGCCTCGTCCCACTTCAGTTGGCTCACTTACCAAAAAATTCAATTATCAGTCCTCAATTAACAGAAAACGAAACAATAGTGAAATATAGGTATTTTTGATTTTGTACCAAACATTTTACAGACTTTTTGTCATAACCTAAGCCTACTAAGATAATGTATTCCTACTAAGATAATAAATTAAATAGAAAAACGAAAAAAATATGCTATCAGAGAAACTAAAGTTCCAAACATATTTCAAAAGTTACCATTGGGTAACATCACCTTTATTGGTTATAACGTCCATTATTCTTCGAGGCATAGTATTAACTAAGTTGGGATACGTTTCGAGTTTAAGTTTTTCCGATTGTACATTTTTTCGTTTTTTTATTTAATTTATTATCTTAGTAGGAATACATTATCTTTGTAGGCTTAGGTTATGACAAAAATCTGTAAACTGTTTGGTACAAAATAAAAAATACCTATATTAAACTCTTATTTTGATTTCTGTTAATTGGGGACTAATAATTGAGTTTTTTGGTAAGTGGACCAACTGAAGTGGGACAGGGCTCGTATGCTTACATCATACATAGGTGAAAATGGAATTGTCATGACTTCGTTGATACCATAAAATCTTTGATTATTATCGCAAAGAAGTTATAATAATTTAAATAATGGCAACTCAACTTTTCTTGCAAAATCTTTTTTAAAATGACAAAATCAGCCTGGGAATTTTTTACAAAAGAAACGCCTTCGAAACAATCATCTTTTGCAGAATAATTTATTGAAATATTCTCACACTTCGTTATACCTGATCGAAAAAAAGGTTTGCCAATATTGTGATGAAAGTATCTCGATCAATAAATTCTTATTGATGTATCTGAATCTTGCAGTTTCTAATTACAGCCCTTTCATGTTAACCCAAAATTATAATTCGACGACAAAACACAACCTGCAGTGCTTGCCTAACAGGGGTGACGCATTTCAAAACCTGTAATTAACGAATCTGCAGGGTATCCATCAAACATTTTTCGGGTGCCCCTTTCGTAGGAATAACTAGTCTTACAATATCAGGGATTGTTATTATATCATAGAATTGAATTTCGCACCGTTTATTTTATTTGCTGTCTTACCTACTATTTTTTAATATTCAAAATATATTATAAAACAAAATGTAATAACAACTGTTGGAATAGGTTCACGTGTCCCTGAAGACAACTTTAATGCAAAATTTTTGAGTGGAATTCCAAATGTGGTCATTAATAAATTCAAGATTGCATTGCAGTCACCTTAAACGAAAAATAGTTTATCAAGGGCACTTTTTTCAGTGTATACAGGGTGTCCAAGACTTGCGTTGTCGGCCGATATATTGATTTTGGGTGAACATAGAAAAGAAGTTTAAATACAAAAGTTGTATAAATTTTAATGGTGTATAACCTAAAAATATTTTCAATTATACAGCCTGTCCCATTTAAGCGTGGCAGATCAAAGTTATGTTTTTTTTAACCTAGCACCTTGTTTTTATTTGTTTTTTCAATTCTGCACCTAAATGTGAATAGAATTTGTAAGGGAAGCCATGCTCGAAAATTCAGTAATTTTTGAGTTATTAAAGTTTTTTAGAAATTTTTGACACGTGCAGACCTTTACCTAAAATTCGATATAGTCAAAACAGAAACCTTTATCAAACTGAAATTTTGAGGATCACTAGATAATGGACGAACAAATCAATGTTTGTCCTAAATAAATGAATTTATTATACAGGGTGTACTTTTTTTACCTACCTTTAATCACGTGTAACTTTTGATTGTTAAATACAACGAGGTAATTTTTTTGCAGGAATTGTATTCTTTAGAATATTTACTAACACTTCTGTTAAGGGTTGCCCATACCTAAACCTAATATTTTCGTATTAAAATATTTAGTTTATGTATGGACAACCCTTAAAAAAAGTGTTAGTAAATATCCTAAAGAATACAATTCCAGCAAAAAAATTACCTCGTTGTATTTAACAATCAAAAGTTACACGTGATTGAAGTCAGGTAAAAGAAGTACATTATTTTGAACACCCTGTATAATAAATTCATTTTTTTAAGACAGACATTGATTTGTCCGTTCATTATCTAGTGATCCTCAAAATTTCAATTTGATAAAGGTTTCTGTTTTGACTATGTCGAATTTTAGGTAAAGGTCTAAAAAACTTGAATAACTCAAAAAAAACTGATTTTTCGAGCATGGCTTCCCTTACTATTTCTATTCACATTTAGATGCAGAATTGAAAGAATAAATAAAAACAGGGTGCTAGGTTAAAAAAAACATAACTTTGATCTGCCACGCTTAAATTGGACAGGCTGTATACTTAATTAAAAATATTTTTAGGCTATACACCATTAAAATTTATACAACTTTTGTATTTAAACTTCTTTTCTATCTTCACCCGAAATCAATATATCGGCCGACAACGCAAGTCTTAGACACCCTGTATAATAAATGGAAATAATAATGATTATTATAGTATTGTATGAAAAAATATAATGAAAATGTCGCATTTTTAACTTTAAAAAAAATACAAAGCTGTTTGTATACAGGATGTTCTGCTTAATCAAATTTCCTCGAAATTTCTATAGTTTCGCAATAAATGTTTGAAATGAAACTTGCTTCAATGGAGATATATTAAGGTGCATACAAGTTTTATCACAGGTTGTGTCATTTTTCAGACATCACACTGACATTTATTCTAATTGAAAACAATTTTGTTTTAACAAAAGTTTTAGTTTACAATGAAATTTAGTTTGTTAGTTATTGTAGATTATAGACGCACGACAACTAAGGTCACTAGCATCTAATTTATATTTAGGACTCTGCAATTTTTTATCTTCTAAGTGTTAAAAGTATTAACAGTCGAGATCACTTTGATCAATTTGAACGCTTGTTAAAAATAACGACAAGGTGTTTTAAATATCAAGTCTTGTTTTATTTGATACCAAATTAGTTTTCTACTGTACATAAAAAGTTGTTCCTGGGCTTTATAATTAAATGAGAATATTTAACATAAAATATCAACATGTCATTTGACGCGTTGAAACTTTCCTGAATAACACCTGCATAATTTTTTAAAATAAAGTTAATTTAGAAGTAGGTAATCCGATTTAAAACACAGCAGTAATAACTGTCAGAGCTAACAAAACTCAAGTAGTCAGACAATTTTGTAATAAGCGTTAATATTAATACGTGTTTTCAATGGTCAAATTGTTAATAACAATCTGTGGTGTGTGTTATAATATACGAGCCAATAAAAGTCAAAGAACAATTTGACAGTTTTAGAGTTAACTCCGGAAATATAATGAATTCTTCACACGCTTACCTTTTTATTAACTTTTATTACAAAACCATATTAAATGTTGATGTGGGTGCGAAAATAGAATTTATTGCTTCTTTACGGGTGTTGTTCAATTCATTAGTTTATATTGTTGTTCACAAAGAAACCTTAGCAAATCATGTAAATTTAAATTGTTACAAAACAAAAATTATTGGGAAGAAACTAAATAATAATAATAATAATAATAAAATTCTTTATTCAAAAAATGTCATGGTGACAAAGAAGAGCGTCAGTAAATGACAAAGTCATTTGGTACAAATAATTAAGTACAAAGTTCGTACGGGCATTTTATAATTAAATATTCTCTAACTTTTACTTTAAACAGTCTGTAGCTTTTTACAGTCGTAATCTCTGGTGGAAGACTTTCATAAAGTTTCACAGCAGAGTATCGAGGTCCTTTGGTAAACAGGGTGAGACGATGCTCCGGTACACCGTGATTGAAACGTCCCCGCGTAGAATGATCATGATCCGGCAAATGTTGGTAGAATAAATGTTTGTTTTTAAAAAGAAAGCAAACAGACTGTAGCATGTAAATCGCATATATTGTCAAGATTCTGTTCCTAATGAAAGCTGGTTTACAAGACTCAGCAAACCTGAGATGAAATATTATTCTTATAATTTTTTTTTGCATTATAAACGCGCTTGCAATAGCATTATTGTATCTAGTTAACAATTAGATTAACAATCAATTATTGTTATTACTTCCTTACTTACTGTACAAATTCACTATTTTAGTGAAATTAACATAAGGACATCAAACGATATTAATCGCCACAACATGCCCTTATTAATTATTGTAGAAAGGCTACATAAGAAAAATTTTAATTTTTCTTATGTAGCCTTTCTACAATAAATTAATAAGGGCATGTTATGGCGATTAATATAGTCTGATGTCCATGTATTAATTTCACTAAAATAGTGAATTTGTACAGTAAGTAAGGAAGGACTGCATTATTAAGTTTGTTTCAAAACGTTGATTTGATGTTATTTGGCGATATAACGTTCATTTATACATCCGTTCCGTGTTTGCAGTTTGTACCATGTCTTAATCGGGACAAATTAATTATATTGTTGTTCACAAAGAAACCTTAGCAAATCATGTAAATTTAAATTGTTACAAAACAAAAATTATTGGGAAGAAACTAAACATTATTGTATCTAGTTAACAATTAGATTAACAATCAATTATTGTTATTACTTCCTTACTTACTGTACAAATTCACTATTTTAGTGAAATTAACATAAGGACATCAGACGATATTAATCGCCACAACATGCCCTTATTAATTATTGTAGAAAGGCTACATAAGAAAAATTTTAATTTTTCTTATGTAGCCTTTCTACAATAATTAATAAGGGCATGTTATGGCGATTAATATAGTCTGATGTCCATGTATTAATTTCACTAAAATAGTGAATTTGTACAGTAAGTAAGGAAGGACTGCATTATTAAGTTTGTTTCATAACGTTGATTTGATGTTATTTGGCGATATAACGTTCATTTATACATCCGTTCCGTGTTTGTAGTTTGTACCATGTCTTAATCGGGACAAATTAATTATATTGTTGTTCACAAAGAAACCTTAGCAAATCATGTAAATTTAAATTGTTACAAAACAAAAATTATTGGGAAGAAACTAAACATTATTATATCTAGTTAACAATTAGATTAACAATCAATTATTGTTATTACTTCCTTACTTACTGTACAAATTCACTATTTTAGTGAAATTAACATAAGGACATCAGACGATATTAATCGCCACAACATGCCCTTATTAATTATTGTAGAAAGGCTACATAAGAAAAATTTTAATTTTTCTTATGTAGCCTTTCTACAATAATTAATAAGGGCATGTTATGGCGATTAATATAGTCTGATGTCCATGTATTAATTTCACTAAAATAGTGAATTTGTACAGTAAGTAAGGAAGGACTGCATTATTAAGTTTGTTTCATAACGTTGATTTGATGTTATTTGGCGATATAACGTTCATTTATACATCCGTTCCGTGTTTGTAGTTTGTACCATGTCTTAATCGGGACAAATTAATTATATTGTTGTTCACAAAGAAACCTTAGCAAATCATGTAAATTTAAATTGTTACGAAACAAAAATTATTGGGAAGAAACTAAACATTATTGTATCTAGTTAACAATTAGATTAACAATCAATTATTGTTATAACTTCCTTACTTACTGTACAAATTCACTATTTTAGTGAAATTAACATAAGGACATCAGACGATATTAATCGCCACAACATGCCCTTATTAATTATTGTAGAAAGGCTACATAAGAAAAATTTTAATTTTTCTTATGTAGCCTTTCTACAATAATTAATAAGGGCATGTTATGGCGATTAATATAGTCTGATGTCCATGTAATAGTTTCACTAAAATAGTGAATTTGTACAGTAAGTAAAGAAGGACTGCATTATTAAGTTTGTTTCATAACGTTGATTTGATGTTATTTGGCGATATAACGTTCATTTATACATCCGTTCCGTGTTTGTAGTTTGTACCACGAATCGGGACAAATTAATCGTTTACCTTATTTTCATATTCCCTGCGATGCTCGTCAATGTCATAGTTTGCGAGCCGTAATTCATGTCATCTCACCGATATTTTCCCGGTCGTCCGGAAGGTCCATGGAATGGGAATCTATCTCGGAATCTATATTATGTATTTACAATGAGTTTGTTTTCGTGCATTCAGGATTTAGAATCTATTAACAAAGACTACATCACGATTCTATTCTTATTTTTTTTCATATATTTTTTATAATCCTATCGTAAAGAATGGAATTTTGATGTAAATGTATAATGACTTTAAATTTCAAAGCGACAGCAAGAGGCCAGTACGCTCGGACACGGTACGGACAAGGGACCTCTATGAATAATATATTGCAACATATATATTATTATAAAATGACAATTTATTAGTACAAGGTAGCAATTTTTTGAGTACAAGAATTACTAAAGTGTTTTTGTAAGAAATCATTCTAAAATTTCTCTGGCATTATCGAGGAAATTCATGGAATTATGATCGGAAAAATTTTGTATCGTATATTGTATTCCTGCCACGATTCAAACCCAGTAATTCTCGAATGCACATTATTATACAGTGCATTTTAATAATTTGCATATTTTTTTATCTATATTCATTCTACGTTAATGTTTTATGCAAAGATAATGCAAATTATTAATAAAAATGAAGTATCTTTTTATGAGAGTAATATCAAGCTACCGCCCTTAACATTCATGATAATCATAGCACACTATATAAAGTAAGATAATATCAATAAAAACGATAAAATAACGCATTTCCATCTCACATGTTCACCATATACGAGTATATATATTTTATTAAGATAATAAAATTCTTTGCACATGCAGTATGATGCTAAATGCTTGAAGTAGCGACTAGTGCCAAGAAAAACTGTGCAGGCCGACTGTGCAGGCAGGCCTCTCCGGCAAACCGGAACGTGAGTGAGTACCTTAGATACATATTTTTCGGAATCTAGGACGATTTATCGTGTTGTTCATAGTCTATATTCAAAGTAAAAGTGAAGTAAGATGCTTTTCACAATGTATAAAACTTTTGATAAACCTTTACGTATAGTACGGAACCCTCAGTGTACGAGTCCGACTTGACCAGTTTTTTTTAATTAACCTCCTCAAACCACATATACCTAGTCGGAGTCCGCATAAAATCGGCATAAAATGAATATGCATAATAGTTCATTTTTATTATGATATTGTATAAAAATGCAGATGTTACAAGAAAAAGCAGCAGTATTGTATTCGAATACTTGGAACGCTTGAATCAGAATATTTTTGTTTTAAACAATAAGAGCAACAACATTAACAACAGTCTGTAGACATCATTAGTGGTATCGAAGTGTGAAAAGTAACAATGTAACACGAGGTACATCTCAATTAGTGCTTCCATAAACCGACGAATACTACATACATACATAATAGATACATACTAACATTGCTAACAGTAACGCGCTACATTTCCAGTGGCGTACCGGCGCTTATTCCCAATTAAATCAGACTCATATTAAGTTACGCAAAATGTAACTTTATACAACAAAATTAATAAAGAATACTAAGAGCACTGTAGTTAGAAACTTTTGAAAACAACGATTTAGTTACTTCTTAATATTTAACAATATTTTATTATTGGGTGTACTATCTTCAGCAAAAAATTAAATTAAAAGTTTAACAAGCCGTGAGGTGGGTCGTTTATTAGGACTAAAGTGCGACCCTTGAGGTCTACACGACGAAATTCCCAGTTTGATAAATATTTAATAATAATAATTAAACTAGATATTACACAGAAAAGTAATCATTTTAATCATTAAAACATAATTATTATTTATTTTTAACAACAAAAAAAAAAACGGCTGAACCGATTTTTATAAAATTTATGTCGGATCAAAATGACGTTAACACGCCTCGATTGACACCCTTACGAAGTCGATATAATTTTTTATTCGCGAGATATTGTGTAAAATCTACTTTTTTGGAGTCTATTTGGTTAAGAAAAAAGAACGGCTGAACCGATTTTGAAAAAAATTCTTTCAGATCATATTTACGTCAATACGCGTCGATTGGCACACTAACGTAGTCGATATCATTTTTCATTCTCGAGATTTCGTCTTGGAAAGAAATGGTCACATACGTACATACACACACACACACAGACATATTTCTAAAAATAGTGTAGTGACCTTGAAACATAAAAATTTGTTATACATTTTGATTACGATTTTCGGACCCATTACAATAACTTCCAATGGGAAGTTAAAAAACCCCCGACGCAAAAAAGTAAATCTTTAAAAAGTGAGAAATAATTAATATCTATAGTATATCTGGCCCGATGCACCGTCTATTTCTTCGTTTAGATGAAATATTTTATTCGTAAATGCGTCGGGGACAGCTGAGACATTGGTATTTTTGTCATTTTACAGTCATGGCCCCCGACGCATTTACGAATAAAATATTTCATCTAAACGAAGAAATAGACGCTGCATCGGGCCAGATAGAGTAGATATTAATTATTTCTCACTTTTTAAAGGTTTACTTTTTTGCGTCGGGGTTTTTTAAAATTTTTAATTTAATTTTATTTCATAGTTTTTAAACTATTCAAAAACTGATTACCTGAGCTCAAACTCGAAATTTCTAGCTGTAAAACTGTGATGAGAGCTGAAGATCTTGGAAATGGCTGAACCGATTTCAATCAACCATCTCGCAAATACCATCTTTCAAACAAACAAAACCGCTTTTAAATCGGTTGATCCGTTTGGGAGCTACGATGCCACAGGCAGACACACAGATACACACGTTAAACTTATAACACCTCTTTTTTTTGTCGGGGGTTAAAAATAGACAGTTTAGTTTTTGCTGATGATGGGAGGTAAATAGGGAACTAAATTGTTTTTAAAATTAAATTATTATAATTTTAGGCAATTTTGTAAATACTTGTGGGATATTTTTTTCAATTGCAACTACCAAATTCTTGGACAGATATTATTTTTACAAATGAAGAAAACTGAAATGCAATTGAAAATTTCCTGTATAAATATTAAAATTTGTTTTACTTTGCTGTCTAAAAGAAAAAACTAAATTTACTTTAACGTATTCTGTTACAGTGATTATTGGATTTTTGTCAAACCGTAATATTACCTACACAAAACAAAATCTAAAAGACATGACTGACAGTAGATAACAAATCACAAGGCAACATTATTCTAATAAATATCATAAAGAAACATATTAGTTAATGTGATATAATTTGTACGTCAAATATTGATCCAAATAAAAGCATTTTCAATATACATTAGTAAAATCTGTTATTCCTGTATTTACATACCTCATATCAGCGTCGTCACTGTAGTGGCAGTAAAATGGATAAGAAAATAATAATAAGGAAGAACCTTCAATCATTTTACATTTAATGTAACTTCATATTCAATCAATTTAAAATTGAAATAATATATCTGAGACCAAAAGACAAAACAGCGTATCTACATTGAATTTTTAATAATAATCGTCGTACTATTATGTGGGGTCTACGAGAAAAAAAATGGTAGCTCCTGTAATGTCATTATGTCTCATTTGAATCAAACCAACGTATTTATAAATATCATTGTATGTTAATACTCGATCTGATATTGTTGACATAAAAATCTAACCTCATTAGCTTAAAAATTTACTTTACTTGCAAAACCATTTAAATCGAAGTGCTGACATCTATATTCGCTTTATGATACGACCTATTAAATCCCTCATAGACGTCCGAAGTGCTGACATGTACATTCGCTTTTAATTGCGAATAACTTCAGATATATGTTACTATTCCAACCCCACAAGTGAGAAATGGTAGGTACCTACTAATTGAGGTCAAAATTCACTATTGACAATTTTACAATACTTTCCCTATTTGAGGTTGTCAGAATGTAAAAAAAATGTTTTTTGTTAGTCTGTACCTCTGTTAAACTGTTTGTCAGCATGATACGTCGGTCAAACGACTGCGTAGATCTAAACCAAATTTTGTTGGGATGTTTGACACTTAAAAAGGTAAAGTCCTATTGTTTTGAGGTAAATCGGTGCATGCGCAGGAGAAGTGCTGTAACTTAAAAAAGACGTGTCATTAATCCAAAATTAGAATTATGTGAAAATTAATGTACATGAGAAATATTTTTATTATAATGTATCTCAGAAAACGGTATGCGCAGTAATGCATTACGACAGTAAACACTAACAATTGAAAGGCTGAAGAAGTCCTAATAATAAAGAATGAAATATCGCTTAATTAGTAATTGTGTTTAAGTCATGGTCCACTTTCCGCTATATCCTACTATTTGGTCTGTTTATATTTTTGGTCACTTGAAACAGCTTTCAAAAATTCTTTTTTGCTGGATATTGCACTGTAAATTCCCTCACATGTCGTTATCTCACAAAAATCCTAGAACGTTTCACATTTCAAATTTCCCGCCTAAAACATTTAAAAAAAATGTGAAATGCATGATTTTGCGTAATGCGGCGTAAAATCGAGTCTTGAATGAAATTCGGTCAAAGTCCTTAAAATCCGTCCAAGAACGAATTTATCCGGTCAGATGGTAATCGTAGCCTCGAGGCATAACAAAGATCAAATGAAATTCAATCACCAGAGAAAAATGGAGAACGTCTGATTAAATCGCTACTAATCTTATTTTACCATAAATTAGACATGAGTGGTTTTGCCTTTTGGCTACAGATATAAATATTAGCTACTGATAATTTCCGACATATAAATGGCTGATGCACATTTATATTTCGTAGGCGTTTAAAATTATTGATGTGAAAGAGTTTTGCGTAGTTATTTTAACCTGGAGATTGTAGTTATGCAGTAAAAACCGAACAGTGTTTAAATTAAAAAAAACTCGGGTCGCAGTGCCAAACCCTGCCGACAATATGGTGTATTTGCTAATACAGGCCTTGTGGCTTTATTATGTGAACATAAGTTTGTTTTTGGACAAAATAAAAAAAGTAACCCCTTAATACATCCCTTAAAATAATATTTTTTTTCTTAATTTCAATATTATTATCAATGCAACCTCTGTACCAAATTAAATACACCCGTCAGCAAATAAATCACTATCCGGGAACTAGTGTTTTCATAAAATTTCTAAGTCCGGTCCTGTTGTGCCGATTTTGTTAATATTTTAGCAACACATTTTAATCTCTACTAAAAGGTTAAATTCCAGTTTTGAAACAATTCTGAGATTTTTTTCGGTAATTTTGGGTCCAAAAACTTTTTTCAACCCCTATAAACTACCCTTAAAATGGTCCAATCGGGCCCATTTTAAATAAGCTTCGTGCGATGATGGGTTCCAATGTGTGTACCAAATTTCGTTTAAATCGATTAAGTCTGTCGAGAGTTATCGTGCACACACGTATATATAAACATTTTCAAAAATGGTGGCAAATTGTTCAGGAGGGTATGAAACGTGGAAAAATTTTGGTCTGAGCCCTAGGTGATAATAAAGCGAAAATCGCTTAAAAGTCACTTACATCTGGTTCACGGTTACTCGTCATCTCGTATTCGACGTATGTAATCAGCTGCAGATTTTTTTTAAGAAACAAAGTCATATACTTTCTTAATACTATATACCTAACATAATTTTAATTTTAAATCTATTCGTTTCGCCTTTCTAGTTTCGGGTTAGATTGAAAAACAATGTTCTCCTTAATTTTCTCTCTATAGACTACAGTATACGTAGAAAAAGTACTATAACACCACGGAACATTGAAAGCAATGGTCTAGGGAAATTTTCCAAGATCTAGAGAATTTTCGACTGGTTTGGGGAAATAGGAAAATAATAATTTTTGCTAATATCTAGGGAAACTTATCAGAAATCCCAAAAATTTAAAAAGCTGACCACACTGATGTGTGAACAAAAATTTGTTTAAAAAAATTAAACAAGTTTTTTTTCGAAGACATGAAAATATCGTACTTCGTATGGCGAGAGGAACGGAACATTTATGGTGGAAATGACGGGATAGTTACGGAAATTTCGGTGACGGAGGAACTGATAATGCTAATTAGATCCTTATAAAAAATATTGTATTGTCATCGAAACTACGTATGTATGTATGTATGGTTTTTATAAATAAGTGGAACTTCTTTACAAGAACGATTTTTAGTTAAAAAAGTGTGTCTTTTGTTCCTTAGTCCTTACTATCTTTCTTAGAAAGAGTCTACTGAAATGAAATTACTGCACTATTAAATTTTTAATTTAAAAATGGATAATTATATCGCCAACTATTGTTGATATATTTTCAAAAATTGTTCCTGTTAAATGATTTTTTCCAAAACTTTTAGTGTTGATGTTACCGAAATGGCATCAATTATGAATAGTGATAATATGTGAATTGAATTTCTTAAAAGAGAACATATTACATACTGTACATAAGTGTATATCTTTTATCTGAAATATCAAATCGATTGTAAGCAACAAATATGAATAATAGTAAACTTTACCAGACAATAAATTATACCCACTCACAAACATCCGTGGAGAAATGAAAGGAAACCACTCAGCTCAAAATGGATCATAGTCATCTATGTATGATATGTTATGATGTGTGCATGCTGAAATCCCTACTGACCAATAGAAATATGGTCATTCACTTAAAACTGTCAGGGGAAACTTGCCCAGTACAATATATGCACTATGCAGGTTCCACTAGGTGCATCCCTGGACTTTGGATAACGATATTCTCACTCACTCATTCGATACTTTTGGAACGTAATTAGGAAACCCTATTCTTTGAAATCTATTTAATTACCTATTACTAGATTTTATACCAGAATTTTTAGTGACTAACTTAACAAAAGGAAATATAAAATATATTTTGTTAAATTAAAAAAAATTACTACGAGTTAACGTTCTCTTAATTTTATATATATTTTTACGTGGTATAACAAAATAGAAAAACAGTACTCCAACCAGACAGCAAAATCTGAGAATCCCCTGAATTGTACTCTATCCTTGCTCTAATGCTAACAATTACCGTTCATAAATTTGGAAGAAATTGATAACTATATTCAAGGTCTTCATTAAATACTATTATGCAACTAGTGACTTAAGTGACGGATTATATGACAGTCGCGATTTTGTGCTACGAGTCTAAGGTTATGCATAATAACCTTAAGAGAGTATTGTAAAATCTCGGCTGTCAAATTCGCCGCTTTAGACAAGCGTTACATATAACATTTTTTACAACAACTGCTTCAAAAGTTCAATAATTTAAGCAAATAAAACACAATTTATTTGGATAAATATTTTATTGGAGACATTCTAGCAAAGTGATCTATAAAAGACTTTTATATGTGTTATAAAGTAAAACAAAACAGTTTTACTTTATAGAACGGAGTGCGTTAAAATTTACTTTTAACACTACCGTTCGAACGCATCAGAAGCTTCCATAAAGAATCACTTTTTAAAATATGTCAGCCATCTAAATTATTGTACTTTTGATGCAAGTGTTGCAAAAAAATACTTTAGATGTACTTATAACGGAAACACAATGGGATCGTCCCACATTTTTTAGGGTTAGAATCTACGTTACAAATAGATAATAAAACAATTTGTTTGAGAATTTTTCGGGAGCTTCTACAAGAAAAAATATCCAAAAATGCGTATTTTTCAATGTAATTTTAAACATAGAATCCGCCACGGAATACGTCATTCACAGCCAGCCTTCTGATTATAGCCCAGGAAATGAAAGGAAAAAAACACCCGATGTCGCAAATAATTTCAAAGGAGCTGGATTTTTCACAGATGGTAGAACACCTTTAGACATGTATTTTTACAAAAGTCCCCGGTTATCCCCCTTGTGCTTCCCCCGCCACCCCCTTTTGAATATAATTTTGCAAGCCTTACGGAAAACGCTAATATCTCCTTAACCAACGTCTGAAATCAGACGACTTTTTTTTTGTTTTATTCCTAATTAGTTACTCTAAAAAATTTCCTCTCTTCAATTTTCCGATAAAATCAATATATGCTTTGCAATTTATTAATAAAGAGAAAATATCAGTTTTTAAAAGAATATTTCACAAAATATTTCCATATAACTTTTTGCTAAGCCTGTTAGGGTAAAAGTTGTTTAAGTAAAATTTGTAGACAATATTTGTAGCTTTAAAATGATGTATATATTGATAGACTTTAGTTAATTATAGGGCAAGTGGGCTAGGTTAATAATGAGCGCAGCGGTCGGACGCATTAGTCGCGTCAATGAATACATAAAACAGGCAATCTTCGGAAGTCCTCAAGAACAGCTCCGATTTTGATGATTTTTTTTTTGGAAATTTTGTTTTTTTATATTATTTAAAATCAGAAATCTTTTGGAGCGGGGACGGAATTATTTCTATTGTTTAAACAATATTTATACTATTTATGCAGGAAAGAAATTTTTTTTATACAATATCCATTGAAAACTTGGATAAAAGAGATATTTATGTTATGAATGAATTGTAGATTATAGACGCTCGACAACAGAGGTCATTAGCGTCGAGATATTTATGTTATTTTTAAATTATATCTCAATATACCAACAAATTTTATAAACAATTTTAAGTTTTTAAGTTTTTTTTTATGTAATAATGACATAAAATTAATTTGTGGAACAAAATTAAAAAATCTTTATTAACTGAAATTTATTATTTTATATACAAAAAAAAGCAAATTTAATTTTCATTTGTATGTACTTTCCGTTTCGAAGATTTCATCTTCTTCAAGTGTTGGGTGGTTATCACAGTCACTTCTACTGCAAACATGTTTTCACCTTTTGACATAAAATTGAAACACTTGTTGCGAAGTGCTCTGTAGAGTGACCACTTTCAAATTTTTTAAATTTTTTTACTCACTTAGATAACCCATGAATAGATCTACAGTTTCTACATATATGTAAACTTAATGTTTCTCGAACACTCTTTTTAGTAGAGCACTTCGCGTCAAGTATTTTAATTTTATGTCAAAAAGTAAAAACATGCTTATAATGCTTATAACTTGAAAATTTTTCAAGTTAGTGAGATTGAACCTTAAATTTTTTATAGGTTATTAGACGGACATTTTTTTATTCGGTATGGAAAGTACTCGTAACACGTGTCAAAAAAAAAAAAGTAAGGCTCTATGATGATTTCAACTTTGACTGGCTATAGCTTCTAAATTTTTAACGATATCGATATGGAACAAAAATCACGATTTAGAGCGTTCCTTGCTTTATGAACATGTGTATTTTCAATTTAAAATTCGATAGAGAACACAATAAATAAAGCTATTGAAAAGGACATTACGTTTTAACAATTGGTTTCCAAGGCTACAAAAAGCGCGTCCGATTTTCAAGAAGCTCTAGCGCGCTTACTATTTGTACCACAGAAAATTTGTAGGGATCAAAATTGTAGGAAATGTAATCCTATTTAAAATGACAGAATCGTTTTTGAGATATTTCGAAACAGGCTCATCAAAAAGTTATATGGAAATATTTTGTGAAATATTCTTTTAAAAAATGATATTTTCTCTTTATTAATAAATTGTAAAGCACATATTGATTTTATCGCAAAATTGAAGAGGGAAAATTTTTTAGAGTAACTAATTAGGAACAAAACAAAAAAAAAGTCGTCTGATTTCAGACATTGGTTAAGGAGATATTAGCGTTTTCCGTAAGGCTTACAAAATTATATTCAAAAGGAGGTGGCGGAGGAAGCACAAGGGGGATAACCGGGGACTTTTGTAAAAATACATGTCTAAAGGTGTTCTACCATCTGTGAAAAATCCAGCTCCTTGGGAATTATTTGCGACCTAAAACCTTTATTTCCCGTGCTACACGTAATGCATACGTATTTCTTGACCCATACAGCGAATTTTTATGATGTAAATATTAAATTATTGTTCAAAACTTTTTTTTATCATCTACTTTTTATACTGAAATTAATATATGAAGAATTTTTTAGGAAAAAATAGAGACAAAAGTAAATTTTTTATATAAATATCATAGATATTTTTCAAATAATATAAATAATTCTTTCCCCGCTCCAAAAGGTTTCTGATTTTAAATAATATAAAAAAACAAAATTTTCAAAAAAAAAATCATCAAAATCGGAGCTGTTCTTGAGGACTTCCGAGGAAAAGGCTTCATTGACGCGACTACATAGCGATAAAATTAAAAAAACTTATGGATTGTATTTATTTATTTGTAATAAAATTATTTATCTAACATTAAAGCGTTTTTAGGGTTCCGTAGCCAAATGGAAAAAAGGGAACCCTTATAATTTCATCCTGTCCGTCTGTCCGTCCGTATGTCACACTTCACAGTCATTTTACTCGGAAACTATTGGCACATTATAGATGAAATTTGGAAGGTAGGTGTTTTCTATGAACTGCTATACAATGGTTAAGTGAAATTATGAAAAAAATAGTGGTGGCACACCATACATGTAACAACTGAGGGATAAAAAAATTCCAGTGCACATAAGCGTGTGGGGTATCATTAGATAGACCTTCAAAAATGATGTAGAAGTTTCAAAATGACTTTTTTATTTAAGTCAACAGTTGGTATGTAAATGAAGTAGAATTTATAAAATACTTCCAACGAAAATCGGTTTGAATAAGAAATGTTGTGTAGTTTTTGAGATACATTGTACCTTGCAAAAGGTGGGGTATAAGATATTTTTTGCCATACCCACTACAAAATAGCTACTTACGATGTACGTATAGCGGCCTTTAATGAGTCATTTCACAGGCAGGTGTACGGAAAGTGTTTTACTTTCCGCACTAGTGCGGGAAGTAAACGGTTGCCATAGGAACTTCTGTTTATTCGCTCTAAACGCCTGCGTGCGTCTGCCTTTACTTTCTCACGAACTTCACGGCATACTGTAGAAGTAAAGATGGCAACGCAAATGAACTGTCAAATTTTTTTGAAAATTAAGTGAAAAGTAGGTATTTTGTAGTGGGTATGGCAAAAAATTCCATATATATTATATCTCGTGCGTAATGGTATTACGGCTCGTGTGACTGTAAAAACTCGCTATCACTCGTTCTTACATACTGTCATCACTCGCCGTAATAGTCCATTACACATCTAGATATACAATCTACTATTTGTTTGTATATATTCGTGCCAACATGACACCGGGATAACTTTTGGCAACCAAAAAACCACGAAATTTTAACATTGTTTTTGTTTTTTCGAAATATCTCAGAAACGGTCGACTTAAGCGATTCTTTTGTTATGTAATGTTTTAAATAGAACTACATTTCCTACAATTTTCATCCCCACAAATTTTCCGTGGTAAGAATAGTAAGCGCGCTACAACTTCTTGAAAATCACGCGCTTTTTGTAGCCTTAGAAACAAATTGGTCCTTTTCAATAGCTTTATTTATAGTGTTCTTCATCGAATTTTAAATTGAAAATACACATGTCCATAAAGCAAAGAACACTCTAAATTATGATTTTTGTCCTATATCGATATCTTCAAAAATTTAGAAGATATTGCCTGTCAAAGCTGAAATCATCATAGAGCCTTACATTTTTTTTGACACGCGTTACGAGTACTTTCTATACCGAATAAAAAAATGTCCGTCTAGGAACCTATAGAAAATTTAATGCCATAAACAATTATTTACGTCCAATCTCACTAACTTGCGAAATTTTCAAGTTATAAGCATTTATGTACATGTTTTTACCTTTTGACATAAAATTGAAACACTTGTTGCGAAAAGCTCTGTAGAGTGACCACTTTCAAATTTTTAAATTTTTTTTACTCACTTAGATAACCCATGAATAGGTCTACAGCTTCTATATGTAAACTTAATATTTCTCGAACACTCTTCTTAGTAGAGCACTTCGCGTCAAGTGTTTTAATTTTATGTCAAAAAGTAAAAACATGAACATTAATGCTTATAACTTGAAAATTTTTCAAGTTAGTGAGATTGGGCCTTAAATTTTTTATAGGTTACTAGACGGACATTTTTCTATTCGGTATGGAAAGTCCTCGTAACACGTGTCCAAAAAAAAAAGTAAGGCTCTATGATGATTTCAACTTTGACTGGCTATAGCTTCTAAATTTTTAACGATATCGATATGGGACAAAAATCACGATTTAGAGCGTGTTTTGCTTTATGAACATGTGTATTTTCAATTTAAAATTCGATGAAGAACACAATAAATAAAGCTATTGAAAAGGACATTACGTTTTAACATTTGGTTTCCAAGGCTACAAAAAGCGCGTGCGATTTTCAAGAAGCTGTAGCGCGCTTACTATTTGTACCACAGAAAATTTGTAGGAATGAAAATTGTAGGAAATGTAATCCTATTTAAAATGAAAGCATCGTTTTTGAGATATTTCGAAACAGGCTCATCAAAAAGTTATATGCAAATATTTTGTGAAATATTCTTTTAAAAACTGATATTTTCTCTTTATTAATAAATTGCAAAGCATATATTGATTTTATCACAAAATTGAAGAGGAGAAATTTTTTAGAGTAACTAATTAGGAATAAAACAAAAAAAAAAGTCGTCTGATTTCAGACATTGGTTAAGGAGATATTAGCGTTTTCCGTAAGGCGTGCAAAATTATATTCAAAAGAGGGTGGCGGGGGAAGCACAAGGGGGATAACCGGGGACTTTTGTAAAAATACATGTCTAAAGGTGTTCTACCATCTATGAAAAATCCAGCTCCTTTGGAATTATTTGCGACCTAAAACCTTTATTTCCCGGGCTATTAGCTGCTGTAGTTGAATCACGCCCACTGAGAATATAGTACACTGACTTTTTATGTACAGTTGACAGGCCGGCAGTTAGAATTTAGGTTAGGTTCTTGACGAGTTACGACTGACGAGGAAGTATTCCTCTTTTCATAGACATATCTATGCGTGGACGTTTGTCTGGCTTCATTGATCTAGCTTTTACATCATCATATGGCGACTAAGATCAACAGTTTGAAATGAGCACATTTTTTTAAATTCTTGTTTGCAATTAAAGGGAAGGATATAAGAACAAAAAAGTTGGTTTACATTATTTGTTTATGTAAGAGGAATAACATACACTGTACAAAATTATCAAATTTTGATACGCGGGTCGCGAGACGACTCTATTATAGAGTTTGCCTCAAGTGAGTAATTGCGAGGCCATAAAAAAAGGAAGTGTAACTTAATTGATGGGCTCATATTGAGGAAAGTAATAAATGATATCGCTTGATCAACGTTATATTATAAGGAATGAGCAAACAAGAAAATATAAAACACACATGAAGAAGGGCTATAAAACAATAAACTTACAAAAGCATGAGGCGAAACAAATTTTAAGAAAACGTGGTTTCAAAATATAAAGTTTGGTTCTCTGGCTCTTATCTACTTAAACAACAAAATTTTAAGCAAAACAATTCAAGGAGGCAACTCTCCTCTTTACAAACAAAACTTAATATTCCAATACCTAATGCAACACCTGTCAGAAAACAATATTGATATGAATCGTGTGAATTTCTATCAGATTTCCCGTAAACGATTTTATCGAAACTATTTTTTCTTGTGCCTCAACACGATGCATCACATTTTTTTTATGACGGTTTCATTATTTTTTAATTTTTTTTAGTAAATCAATATTCGAATGGTTTTGTAAGCAAATGTAAACTTTACAAAATGTATTCGTAAAATAATGAAATATGATTGTATTTTATTCAAAACTTTTCTGTTACTATTGTTGATTTCATATTATAACAAAAATGCTATTTTATAACGTAAAACAAATCGTTTTTTAAAATGAACTTCGTATTCCAACAAAATAAAATTTAAAAATTCAACTGCAGCTGTTTCAAATTAATTAAATTTATTATCCACTAGCGTACATTCAGTTTCATTGTTATAATCCTTATGTATACTCGAATTGAAAAGGTTGAAATTACTTTAAATACTTACATTAAATCTTTTCAAATTAGAAAAAAAATATTGAACTCCGTTAAATAATCAATTCATAACCGATTGTTTGATTTGTATATTTTTGGACTTTTTTAGACATTTATTTCGATACTAAATAATTTGATGCAGGTGTCTATGCGTCACATAGACTTCTAAAATGGCTGAATCGATTTTGAATGATGTTTTGATGTAATGTTCGGAGTTTAATTGTGTGTAACGAATCTGTATATGCATGAGAAGAAAATTATTTTTTTCAGGAAGAAAATTTATTTTGTGATAAAAAATTTTAACCGGTTGGTTGAGGCTTTCGCGGCCAGTTGATGAGCTGGTGTTGTCCTGATTCGGGTCTATAGGCCGTCGTTGGTTGGAATTGCTTCCTAATATTTCGCTAGCACGAGTGGCGAGCTTCTTCAGAGGTCCTTCTATCTCCGATGCTGGATGTAGAATTCTCCATCCAGCATCAGAGATGGAAGGACCTCTGAAGAAGCTCGCCACTCGTGCTAGCGAAACGTTAGAAATCAATGCCAACCAACGACGGCCTATAGACCCGAATCAGGACAACACCAGCTCAAAAATTGTAAATTCCATATTAAGTGTTAAATGTGTAATTTGATTTCTGCTCATGTAGCATGAGTATCAATTAAAAAAGCAAACAAAAATATTTCAGATTGAAACTCTAACCATTCAAGTTTTCAAAGCAGGCACTATTTAACGTGTTAGATGTTTGCAACAAACTATTTTCCTACTATAGGCACAGCAAGCTTTTAGGTAAACTCTATTAAGTCTTTCGGTTGACAATGTGACTAAAACCTTATTCGCTACTTTGTAAGATTATAATCTGGCTAGCGGGATTATCATATGGTTGAAATTACATTCTGGACACGACATAAACACAATCAAGACACTACCGAAAAAAAAATTTAAAATTATAACAAAAATTTTCTCACAAACTTCTTAATAATAATAATTAATTGTACTTACCTATCCTTTATATAATTAGGGTTGCCATAATTTGTTAGAGTTAAGTCCGGGCAGTCCAGCAGATCTGGGGATGAATCGGTATTTTTTGGTATTTTAATTCAAATGTCGGTTGTAGAAATTGGGAAAATTAAGAATAAAACTACCTACTGAAGAGTGTACAGAAGAGGTGAGGTAGGTGAATATTAGTAATTAAAAAACTCAAAATCAACATAATGTTCATGTACTTATTATTATATAAATGATTTCTTCGCATCCCCAGCTTCATTTTCACGTCTTCGTTTGACTCCTTCTGATTCTGAGTACCCTTCGTAGGTACTTTTCAGACGTAAGGGCTTTCTTTAATAAAACTTTGTTTGTTTTTATTTATTAAAAATCCGGACGTAATCACAAGTCCGGACATGGTTACCAAATCCGGACGTATGGCAAGTCTATTTATATTGCGCTTACGTGGCGACAAAATTACATAGGTATCTGGTTCTGATTTACTGAACTCTGAAAGATACGACTATAATATATTTTTACAGTAATTTCTGGTACAAGAATCTCATTAAAGTTTAAAGCTGATGCTAAGGCCTAAGAATAAAACTGAAAAATACAAGCCATAATTAAAACGAACTGTTGACATTTCACCAGTCACATTTTAACCATTTAACAAGCAGTGTGAGGATAATATCATTTGTTATCGTGTTTTAAAACAACAATGCTTAATGAATTCGTAAAATACGTATGCAAATAAATGAGAATATTGTAAAAGTCGAGTCCACTAATAAGCAACGGAGGTTGTTTACAATACAGACAAATAACCAAACACATGCACGAAACATTGTAACAAAACAGATGAACAACAAGTAACAAAACACGCGCGCGCCATTCTTTTGTTACGTATGCTTTTCAACAAATGAAAACGTGCAGACACGTGATTGTTGTAGAATGTTATGTATTTTCGCACTTCGGTATTCTGTTCGTAGAGCACAGCACTCACCAATACCATACATGCAACAGAAACACGTCGTTCAGCTACAGTCTGGTCTCTGCGGAATGGAGAGAGAGAATTGTTAACAAATGTCTTTTGCAGATATTCAGTTTTCTGTCACAATACAAGTTATGCATGCAGTTCGCGATGAAAAAGTCTTGACAATAGTACATTCGGTTTTACATAATACACACGCATAAAGTATAACTGGTCGTGATGAAGCATCGTGTGAAAATCAAATACCTAAATTCAGGAAAAACAACCATTTGTAGGAAAATATATAGTACCTACTTAAATCTAAAAAAATTAATAAATTTTTATAGAAAAGTCAGTAAATGACGGAAAATGTTAAACAAACTGCAACATACTATAATATCTATACTCTAAAATACCCACACTCTTCGGACAAACCTTTTCTCTCAATCAAAATTCTAACATGAAATGTGGTCAAAGTTCTAAGGATAAATCGACCATAACTCATAAGACATAGGTTTTGTAAGTTCATCAAAAATTGTTTGAGTTGTTTTTGCGTGATTCTTGAATAAATGTTTAATACATATACCGATACATTACGGAATTATCAGAAAAAGGTAAAAACCTACTAGGTTTTTAGCGTAAAATGTGCAAGTTATCGATTGCGTTTTTTATGTTATGAACTTTGCGTAAGCTATAAGGTCAAATTAACATACCAACAATCCTTCCTAAATGGAACGAAATTTAGAACACGTATAAAATGTTACCTATATGTAAGTAGATATAAAAAGTTAAAAGCCTAAGATATTCCAGAAAAAATCCACCCTCACACTGCAAATATTTTTTCTCAATAGCATTTGTTCAAGCTCAGTGTCGAAGAATAAAAATTATACTGAATATTTCATTTTCTTATTAATGTGGGACATGCGCTAAATTATACACACTTAAAAAAGGAACAAACTTAGATAATGAATCATACAAACTCAATTTTTTATTATAAACGAACAAAGTACTAAAAACAAGTCATAACATAAAAATAAAACAGTTTGGATAATATTGAAATAATTTACAAATTTCGCTATTGTTTATCAAAAAAATATATTATTTAAATTGTTAAAATCAAATCCACAAAGGAAAAAAATCATTTGAAGTGAATTATTGTTAAAAAAGATTTCGATGATTGTAAAGAAAAGAACCGAATAACTTAAAGATGTATTTTTAACGGACATGGTGAATTTTATATAATATAATATCCTTTAAGAATAATTTTCCAGGAAAAGAAACGTTAACTATAACTGCCATGTAAATTCAAATACTATTTTTGCATCACAGAAAACAATTTTAAATCACAACAAGAATTTAAATTTGCATACAACGAAAAATATCAACTTACGTTTTAACGAAATTTTAACTTTTGCCAATAAATTCGAAATTATAACAATTGAGTCATAAAGGCGTGAACGTTCAGTCGAAATGTTACAAATAGAAATTTGCATTTATGATCTGATAAGTGAAATGCACGAAAATAAAAATGTCAACGGAACATTTCTAAAAAAAAACTATTCTTTACAAAAATTTATTTCTTTGCTACACCGCCCTAAATAATAAAATACAATTCAAAAAGGAACCTTTAAATATCATTTACAACAAAAAAACGGGTTGAAAGTTCACCTAAAAAAGCCAATGAATAAGTATTTTAAAATGAATCTTAAAATAGGTTAGGCACAGGTACGCGCTAAAATGACAAAATTTTTGATTTGTGCCATTGTCAGACAACAAACACAATGCCAATAAAAAGTCTGTGATTGACCCGTGTATAAAGACATATTCACTGAACGAATTTAAAAGTTATGAATACAATAAACTATTGTTTGGATTTTTTCACGGTGCAAGCAAAAAGGTACACTACAAGGCAGATCCGTACGTTATTTTTTTTATTTCTGGTCCAGGTAAAAGTTTAGATAACTGTAACAATATGTATTCTAAAAAGTTGTATTCCTTCTGTCTTTTCCTTTTGTCTTTATATTTTATTTTGCCTGCAAGATGGAATAACATGATTCAATATAATACATTACACTCGTACAGTGGTACTATGCTAAAATACAATAAAATAACGACACTATATATTTTATTTAGATCTGTTTTTTTATTTGTACAAAACAGACTAATAAGGATCTACTTATAATTAACGGTAAATACCGATAACGAATTATTGCTTCTTCTGTGGAACACGATATTTCAAACATAACTGTTATATAGATTTAAGTCGATTGTCATGTGAATAAGTTTTACAAAATGCATAAAAAAAAATTAACTGGAAGTATATAAACTAAAAATAAGAATATCAGTTTATTTCTAATACAAAAAATAACTATATCTCCTTATTTCAAACAGTCATTTTAATTTAGTTTCATAATTATTATCAAAAAATGTCTATTGAAAATATATCATTCAGTAATTTTTTATATTGTAAGTAAATATTACGAAATTATAATTCGATCTAGTTTTTGAGAATTTTTTACGATAAATCTATCGTAAAAATTCAAAAAATAAATGTTAAATTGCATCAAAGTAAAAATAATTAATTAAGGCTGAACGAACAAAAAAAATTATAAATATATGCATCGAATTGAGACCCTCTTCCTTTTTAAAGTTGGTTAAAATAAAATAATTTTTTGGAAATATCAGCAAAATAACAGAATACCTAGAAAGTAATTTAATAATTTTTACTTCAACCCTGGAAATGAACGATATTGACAAACAGGGTACAAAGAAAAATCTAAAATTCATTATATTGGTTTGAACCCTTTTCAATAATAGACAGCAATGAATCGAAGCTTGATTTATTTTTCGAAATCAACTCCTTCTCTTGCATCCATAAAATTACACAAAAAGGGGATACGCATCTATAATATGAACAATACCGGAACAAGGATCACCCTTTCTACATGATCAAACCTACAAGGCTGAATTCCCGTACCGAATATGACTGTCGTAGACATTTAAACGGTGGATCAAAAGTACGCTCATAGCCATGATTTGCACAAACATCGATTTACAAGTCAAAATTTTATCATAGATATCTATAAACTTTTTAAACGCTAGTAAATTTAAATCTATCATATTGAGGTAACACAGTTTAAGAAACGAATCAAAATACATTTTCGTTAAAATAAAAATCATTTCAGTAAAACAAGTAAGTATATTGGCGCAAGCGGCCATCAGAAATTCACATTTATTTATAAAACTTATATAACCTTAAAAATATAACTACCTATGACAATTAAGTTTAATTTTCGGTAAAACAATTTTTTTTTAATATAGGTTAATGAAATTTACGAAAAAGCGGAATATGATTTAATTACGAATTTTGAAATATTTTTAAATTTAAATTACTTTTTTCAATTTATGTACCAAAAACTGAAAATCCAGTTTTATTTTTAGTGACTAGGGATTCTGCTAAAAAATAAATGTAGAATTAGATATAGATATTGTAATTTGTAAATTATAGACGCTCGACACTGAGACCCTAGTGAAATCTAGCCTTAACTGTCTGGATATCAAGTTCTGCGCCCTGGGAAACGAGACGAGGGGCGATAAAGTAGAGTTTACCTTATTATGCGAGAACTAGGGGTATCATGAAGCCCAAATATTTCTACACCAGATTATTACTGTCTAAACATGTTGTAATGTGGCATCAAATAAAATTTAAGTGAAATATTTTCAGACCGGCCTGTACATTTAGATCTATGCAAAATAAATACACTTAGAAATAAAAAAAAAACTTCCGTAATACGTCAATAAACGTTCATGTTAAATTTCACTAACAATAAAAATACAAATCGAGCGGCATACATTATGAATATGGTATGTATAAGAGTGCACATAATATAATACAATCTACATAATGTATAATGTATAACATAATAGTTATCGATACACATTAACAATTCTAAAAAATCAATTCAACACATACACATTGCCATTGCGTCGACCTTGCTAATATACTCTGTCCCAATCAAAACAAATCAGTGTTAATAACAAAAAAATATTCTAAACCGGGAATTTGCAAATCTATTGCATTAACCAAAGGTCTCATTAAAACCTGAGAGCTGGAGGTCTATAATAGACTTATTACAAACGGATGCTTACAAGTTACAAATAAAACTTTTGAAAAATTATTTGTTAAAACTTTATTATTCCGACTTTAAATAATTCCCATTTATACATTAGGTATCGAACGTCAGAACGTTCAGAATCGATCAAAATATTTGACCAATGGTCTTTTTTTTAGTTTTTGCGCTCAATAGGTACATATAATACACAAAAATGTAATAATTATTTAGAAAATTTACTTCATCAGTTTCAATTTTGGAGCTGAATATGACTTTAAGTGCAAGTGAATTCGTATCAATCCTACTCAAATAAAAAGTGCACAGATTTTGTCTTTTTCTGCGAGGACTTAAAACAATAAAATAATATTAAAATTTCGATAAGGTAGTCTAGATATAATAAATAAAACAAAGTCTTAGTGTTTTCTCTGATTTTGTTGTTGCGGCCCATTTTTATAGTATAAATTTGTAAAAACAAATTAAAAAAATACAGCAAAAAATAATCAACATATAAATAGTACGGCTTCACTGGACTGACTTTCTGGCTTTGCAACCGCATCGACCGCGGACTTCTGTTCATCATTAAACTACACTTGCTTGGAGAACTTGGGGAAAAACATAAAAAAATCCTGAGATATCCTCTAAAAACCCTTAGATTAAAATTTGGTTCCGATCCATTGAATGATGTGTCAGCGAGGTTTATGCACATACAGACGGACGGACGGACATCTTACACTTTTTTGGTATAGAAACAATTAATTTAACGTCCGCCAAAATCTTAAATTCGATTTTTTTCGCCATTATAAAAGGCAGTCTTCAGTCCTAGGGTCCTTCGAAAGTAAAAATGACGGTGATAATGTGACATTAGACAATAGTTAAACAAATTTCACAGAATTTTATAACAGAGATTAGTTAAAAATCGGACCAACAAACGCGCAATATTCCGTCTATATATATAGCATGTGCCATTTCGTATGTGCTTTACGCGAAACTAATGTGATATAGCAACATGCATACATAAAAATAAGCCATAAAAACTATCCTGGGCGTGCGTCTTTATGTTGTACAAATGATGGATCCAGCATTCTTCACGCTACACATATATCAGTGGTCACAAGGCAAATCGGCTTAGGTCAGATATTCAATCAGATAAGATTAATCTATAATTGTTAATTTTTCGCTACAATGGAAAAAGACTTTGAATTACTTTCCTCCTACACAAACATCGTGCGAATGGCGAATTTAAAAAAAATTATCCCTATAAATTTTTTATTTAAATAAACTTGCTAAAGCAGGGTTGCACTTGTTTTGAGTTAATTAAAATTTAAAATGTAGGTTGGATAGGAATGCGCCTCAAGACATGTAACCGAAAATGGTGTCTCTTTCAATGTTACTTTTAATTTTATAAATTTTAATATTTAATATTTGATTGAGATCTATTCAATGGCATCAAAATATATGCATGTATTTTTATATAATGTCAAGATAATATACGAAATTGAATATAGTAGGTACCTAATTTGTGCTGCCTTTTTTTGATGTTTCTTAAAATTGTATTACCTATATTAAATAAATAATATCAACAAACGCATATTAAGTACACCTTAAAAATCATTATATATTTGTTTACAAAGTGCATGTTTCTTAAAAAGCGTTGCATGAATAAGTCGAAGTGAGTAGCCTATACCCGCGAACATAGACGTAGTCCTACATCAAAAGTTACCAAAAGTTTGGCATAAGCCATTTGACCTTGTATTATTATACAGTTAATAATATGTATTTAAATTGTATAAAATTTGACTTTAATAAAATATTCATCATTTTGTGTGCCCTTTTTGCATTGTGCCATATGCTAAACTTGTATTCAGTACATCGACACGGTATGGTCTGTTATATAATTTAAACGATTCTTTCACAATCAATAAAATATCGATTACAACTTAACCGATTAACGTATTTGCTATCGCAGATGGTATGGAAATTTTATTTGAAACGCTTCATGTTTTATTATGTACATACAGATGTTTGAAAAAGAATAATCAATTGATTGAAAGTTTTATGTTCCAACTAAAACTGTTCACCTTCAGCATCAAGTCGGTAAAAATTCATCATTTGACTGCAACTATTTGAATTGCTCAAGTAAACCACTTCTAAAGTCGTTCTAAAGTGGTTGACATATACAACAAAACACAGCATGTATAACTATAAAAATATATATGAGCACTGTGGTTGGAATAGCTACGCTACGCTTTCATCTTCAGCGAACACTACATCAATGTAGTGTTCGCTGAAGATGAAAGCGTAGCTTTCGAAATGTACATCCATCAATAAAACTGTTGTGGTAAGAAGTAACTATATTTTATTTTGTATGTATAACTATGTTAAGTCTTAGATACAGTAAGCCAGGTGGCCGTGAGAAAAAGTACTAGTCCAGGTACAAACGCCAAGCCCAGCTTAAAATCCCGAAGAAATTTAATATATATATTTTTTTTAAATAATAAAAATATATAGGTATAGGTACTACAGTTGGATAACAATTTAAAGTATAAAAAAAATAAATTACAAGTATTTTATTTATTATATTTTATGAACATTTGATTTTATAAGATAAAAAACTCGGGTCGCAGTGCCAAACCCTGCCGACAATATAGTGTATTTGCTAATACAGGCATTGTGGCATTATTATGTGAACAGTGAACTTAAGTTTGTTTTTTGACAAAATAAAAAATTTAACCCCTTAATACACCCCTTAAAATAATTAAATTTTTCTAAATTTCAACAATAGACATGGATTTTATCAGTACAACATCTGCACCAAATTAAATACACCCTTCCATAAGTAAATCCGTATCAACAAACTAGTGTTTTCATAAAATCTGAAAGTCCGGTCCTGTCGGGCCGATTTTATTAAAATTTTAACAACACATTTTAATCTTTACTAAAGAGTTAAATTTCAATTTTGAAACGATTCTGACAAATTTTTCGGTATTTTTGGGCCCAAAAACTTTTTGGAATCCCTAAATACAACCCTGAAAATGGTCCGATCGGGCCCATTTTAAATAGGCTTCGTGCGGTGATGGGTTCCAATGTATGTACCAAATTTCGTTTCAATCGATTAAGTCTGTCGACATATATATATATATATATACATTTTCAAAAATGGTGCCAAATTGTTCAGGAGGCTATGAAACGTCGAGAAATTTTGGTCCGACCCCTAGGTCCCGCCATCCGACCGACGCCAATAGTGTATGTGCCATATGGCAAATACACTAATAAAAGTGGATGTATTCCATTTCATGACAACCAATACAATTATTTGTGTTTAACGGTGTTCAGGTACTGTCTATACCCGCGATACATACATACTTATTTTTTTTCCGTTAAATAACAACTTAAACAAACTATGGAAATGCTATAGAAGATGAATCCCCACAAGCTTGACTATTCTACAAGCTTTGTTTGCTTTCTATAGGTAGTTTGACTTGGCTTGTATATTATGTGGTCACATTGACACATAACTGGAAAGTTAGAAAGTAATCTCACATTTTCGTAATTCGCTGTGTATTATAAGACACAATATCTTAAAAAAGTGATCCAATAAGGGTTCAGTTTTTTCATTCTGAGGTACGGAAACCTAAAACCATAAGTTTTTCTTTCGAGAGATCCTTACTCAACCGTTTTACTGAATTTTTTCTTAAATTGAAGCTTTTAGTTCACAGATGTGTCATCACTATTGTCCTTTTTATTATTATTGTTTATCTATATATATAAAAATCAATTGCATTTCGTTAGTCTCGCTAAAACTCAAAAACGGCTTGACCGATTTGAATATTTTTTTTTGTTTTGTTCGCTCTAATACAGGGGTGGTTTAAAAAAAATAGGGAATATGAGCGAACGAGCGAAGCAAGTGAGTAATGTTTTAATTAATTATAAATTCGAGCGAACGAGCGAAGCGAGTGAGTAATGTTTTAATTAATTATAGATTCGAGCAAACGAGCGAAGCGAGTGAGTAATGTATTAATTAATCATAAATTCGAGCGAACGAGCAAAGCGAGTGACTAATGTATTAATAAATTATAAATTCATAGCACCCGGGCGAAGCCGGACCGGACCACTAGTATTATTATACAGAAACATTTCTGAACGCTCCTTTTTAACTCGCTTGCGCATGAAACGGGTTTCATCGGAACTGCTTAGAGAAAGTTCAAAGCGAGCAACCGAACACACATGTTTGAATCGGGTGTCAATAACGACTCGGCAAAGCCGAAAACAAGCAATCAAACATGTTAAAAAGGAGCGTTCAGAATTGCTTCTTTACAATAATATAAGCAATAACAATTATTTCTTTTATTTCTAAGATAGATTTTTCCAAATATCCTCAGTCCGACGAATTTCGATAGGGTAAGTCTAGCTATTATTATATTTTCAAAATTTTAACCTCTATACTGTTTAACCTCTATCTGTTTTTAAATAATTACAAAAAGCTTCTTATTTCATCATTTTTTCCCATTTAAAATGCAGTGGCGGCTCGTGCCTGTTTTGACAGGTGGTGCCAAAACGAAGATCAAAATAGAAAAGAAGTACCTATAAAACATAGAAAATAGCTTACCTAGTGACTATCCACAAATCACACACTACGAAGCTACACAAACTAAAAAAAATGTTGACAAAGCAAACCGTCAAATAATAAAACAAAATTGTTATCAACAATAACATTTAACCGAAACAACAATGCATAATCAAAATTTTACAGAGTTGTAAATTCCAACAATGACCAAACAGAATATCGCCAATAATGTGCCTGGCACACATTTCATTTAGATTTAGCATTACAGCATAGGGAAATCATGAGTCATAGTTCTATCTCTCTTGCTCACATATAAGGACCGTAAGGTATGCTTTGTTTACACTGTGTCTATTATTAAATGGCACAGGCTACGTGTTACTGATCGCGTGGTGAAAATGTTTTAGGAAATTTGTGCGATTTAGGCTGATCGATAATTTTATAAATTGATTAAAAAAAATATATTAATAAAAATATTTACAAAAAATATTTTTAGAGAAAATTGAAAAATTAGGGGTAGTGCCATGGCACTGTGGCACTACCCCACGAGCCGCCACTGTTAAAATGTGGTGGACATAAGTGTCTATTGAGTAAATTATCGACCGATATTTGTATAATGTAGGTACACTACTACAAATACAGTAGGTAAGTACAGATACCTACCATATCGGCATGTCTCATCAAAAGAATAATAAAAAGTAGTAGATATAAATGATGGAACATATTATCTCCTCCAAATCAGTATTATTCAGCGTATCAATAACCAATATATCGAGTGTGCTCAATGGTTTCACAGCCCCATTTCTATGCATTCTCATGTACAACATGTGTTTTGTTGTGTCGTGTTGGTATATCACGTAGCCGTAATGGGTCTAACACCAGCGGTCCTCTATTTTATTTCACGAGCTTTAACTATGACTGCAGCAGGGAACTATAAACTTTTTGAAGTGAAACTTCTATGGCCAGGGAAGTTCGCGAGGCGATGAAACGAAAAAACACATTACTCTTATTTATAGAATGATGAGGCTTCGATGCAAACTTAAGCTCAGTGATGCTAATGGTAATTGGACATTTACCGACCTTTAAATTTTGCGTTTTTTATTTGATGTCAATGTCCAAATCAGCAGTGTTAAATCATCAGTTTTTATTTAATGTTAAAAATTGTTTGGAGTATTTTTTGTTTGATTGTTGTGTAAAATGCTGGTCTTTTTAAAATTTTGCCGCTCTTATATAGATTTACCGTCCTGGGAAATAGCCTGTACCATATTATTAAAGTACCCGCGGCTTCCTCCCCCTCGACTTTACATAACAGGATTATGCTGTTTCCCGAGGGCCTAACATAATGATTTGTACCATTATTTTAAGTTGAACTTAAAGCTAACGATTAATTATAATTTTATCGAAATTAATGCAGTAGCTCTCTAGTTATAAGCAACCGAGTAAGCAACCAAACATACAAATCGACAACAGTGAAACAGACAGACATACAGACATTTTTTTTTTAAAATACGATATTTATACTTGACATCAATTATAAAGGTCATTCGTAAAGGATTTTTGTAAAAAAATTAAAAATGTGGCTACTATTACTAGAGTGCGTTATACGGTATGCAAATGCATACTCGTACTTAATCCGCACTCTCTCAACCCTTGTAATTTTTTTTTACAAAATTACTTTACGAATGGTCTTTATATAATTAATATCAAGTATAAATATCGTAATTTCGAAAAAAATTGTCTGTCTGTCTGTTTGAGCGCTGTCGATTTGTATGTTTGGTTGCTTATAAGTAGAGAACTACTGCATTAATTTCGATAAAATTTATAGAATAGAATAGAATAGAATTTTATTGTTTGTGTTTAACCATAAATATGGTGTACAAAAGGTCAGAAATAAACGTTAATAACAAGGCACATAAAATTACATAGGTTAAAATTGTAAAATACGATCATTTAAGAAATCGTGATTGTTATAATAACATTTATTAATTAAAAGTTCTTTCATTTTTTTTTTAAATTTAGGCAGAGGTAACTTTTGCACGTGTACCGGTATAGTATTAAATATATCAACTGCCATATGATATACATTCTTTGCAATAAAAGATTTAGTTGTTGCTGGTTTATATATTTTGTTATTCTGTCTGGTGTGATGACTGTGTACCGTCGCTACATCATTATAACTATCACGATTACTCTTGACAAGTAAAGCCGATTCTAAGATGTATATCGATGGTAAAGTTAAAATTTTATATTTTTTAAAATAAGGGGCACAAGAGTCCCGAGAATTTAGATTTAAAATAGCTCTAATACACATTTTTTGTAATTTAAAAATAATAATTGCATTACTGGAGTTTCCCCATAGGGCAATGCCATATCTCAGCAGAGGAAATACATATCCATAATACGCCTGTATGGTTGTTTCCGTATTAGTAAGTCTGCATAGATTTCTTAGCAAGAATATGTTTGATCTAATTTTTTTACGAATATATTCGATATGGACATTCCAAGAAAGATCTTTGTCTATGTAGACCCCAAGAAATTTAATTTGATCAACTATTTCGAATTGTTTATTATTTATATGGATGTATTTACTTTGCTGATTGTTCTTTTTATTAAATTCTATAAACTGAGTTTTCTCCAGATTTAATTTTAAAGCGTTGTCCTGAAACCATTCACACAGTAGTGTATATTCATTTTCAATGTCCTCCTGTTTTCTAAATAACAGTGTAGTGTCGTCAGCATATAATATACATTTAGTGTTTATTACCGATGGTAGATCATTTATATAAATCAAGAAAATGAGTGGCCCAAGGATACTCCCTTGTGGAACGCCACACTTCAGTTGAAGCCATTCAGAAGAAGTTGAAGATATCTGCACTTGCTGTTGTCTATTTGTAAGATATGATTTACACCAATCCCAGACCTGACCACGTATTCCACAGCAATATAATTTGTCTAAAAGACGATTGTGATTGACACAATCGAAAGCCTTACTTAGGTCAAGGCACATTGCAATAGATTTGTATTTATTATTTAAAGATTCTAAAATATAATTTATAGAGTTGAACAGTGCCAGATTAGTATCTCGACCAGGTAAAAAGCCATGTTGGTTGTCATTTATAACCTTATTATTCATGAAGAAGTTAAGAAATCTTTTATGGGCTGTTTTTTCGAAAATTTTAGATATATTAGAATTTAAAGAAATCGGTCTGTAATTGTTAACCATTAGTTGATCACCACTTTTAAATATAGGTTTAATAATGCACCGTTTTAACTTGTCCGGATAGATTCCACTTTCAAATGATAAGTTTATTATATATGTTAAGGGAACAGCTATATAGTCCGATATTATTTTTATTAAATGTGTTGGAAATTCATCCCATCCTACCGAAAAAGAGTTTTTAAGACTTTTTATATCACTGATTACCTCAGTTTTAGTTGTAGGTAACATGAAACATGATGTGTTTATGTTTTTCACTTTACAGTCCGTACTGGGTTTCAAATTGTAGTTACTTGCAATGTTTATAAATGTAGAGTTAAATTCATTAGTGATCATTTGAATTTCACTAGTAATAGAACCATTTATTAGTAGTTTATCAATCGTTTTTTCAGATTTTGGTTTTACAGTTTTTTGAATTAGTTTCCAAGCTGCTTTCCCCGAATATTTGTTATCGGCCAAAAAATTTATATTAGCTTGCCTTTTTGTCTGTGCAACTATTTGTTTAAATGTTTTACAATAGTTCTTATATTCCAATTCAATATTATGATTGTTTGGATTGTTTTTGCGTATTTGATATAAATGTTTTTTATAGTGAGACATAGTCTTAATTTCAGGTGTTATCCATTCAGCATATGTGTTGGTTTTAGAATTAGATTTTACATATTTAAGAGGGAAACAGATATTAAAGTAATGGTATAAAATATCATGAAAGTTATTGTAGGCTTCATTACAGTCCCTTGTATTGTAGATTTCACTCCAATCTTCTTTTGTTATTAAATAAATGAAATAATCAATTTTACTGTCGGGGAAACATCTTTTATAGGACGCACTTTTTGGTGATATGTCACTTTTGCTGAGAGGTATCGATAAAATCTGAGGATAATGATCAGATAGATTATCTTTAACAATCTTAGAACTACAATTTGATACATTAATTAATATATTGTCGATACATGATTTGGATGTCGCTGTAACTCTGGTTGGTTCAGTCACTGTAATTTGTAAACCAATTGAAGAAATTATATCTAAGAATTCTTTAGTACTTGGAGTAGGAAGGAGAAAATCTAAATTAAAGTCGCCACTAACAACAACTTTAGACCGTTTTAGGTTATTTTTTAATTGTGGTAAATGGAAAAGTTCCGAAAAACATTCAAAAAATGTATGTAAATTTCCATTAGGCGATCTATATATGCAAATAACAGTCAAATTATGGTTCAGGATTTCAACAGCAGAGCATTCAAAATCCTTTTCAATGTTTAATTTATTGATATCAATGACTTTAAATTTAAATTTGTCAGCAACATATATGCATGAACCCCCATGCTGCATCTTTGTGCGACTAAATTGAGTGGCCAATCTGTATCCTTGTATTTCAATAAATTCACCGTCATGTAGCCAATGTTCTGTAAAGCACAATATATCAATTTTTGAAGAAAATGTGTTTAAATGTATTTCTAGACTTAAATGTTTATTGCGAAGACACTGTACATTATGATTATATATATTCAAAATTCTCGATGGTACTATATTAATGTCATCATTTGATATGTTTTTTGGCATTTTTAGATTAATTAACTCTTGCGATTTGTTGACGAAAAAGAAATCTCTTTATAATGGCATTTTCCGGCCACATATCTTCATCATAGATGGTGTCTTTTAAATTCACATCAGCTGCAATTTTAAAACTAACTGATCTACCAGAGCTACTAAGTTTTTCACAATTGAAATTTTCATTATTAAAATTAGTTTTCAAAAATTGTAACATATCTTCTTCAGTTGTATCCTTATGGAAACCACCAGCATATATCCACAATTTTTTTTCCATCATTCTAATCAGGTTGTTTGCAGGTGCCTTCCCACGTATAATTTTATTCCTTTTCCTTTGAACGGTAGTGAAACCATCATTATCACTCAATGCTTGTTCTGCCTCAGGTTCCTTTATAATATTGTCTTTAGCTATTGTTTCAGTATTTTTTTTATCATCGATACAAACCTTAGTTTGTTTACTTATTTTATCAGGCTTTGCCATCACTGGTGCCACCTTTGATTTAATAGATTCATTATTTGTCTGTATTATATTAATTTCTTTAATGATATTTTGGTTTGATTCTTCGATTTTATCGAGAAGATTTTGATTGATTATTTTTAGGTTAACTATTTCATTTTTAAGTTCATTTACATTATTTATTATTTCATCGTATTGTTTAGTCACTGCTCTGTCCACTACACCTTGAAAAAAATCACGAAACTCAACACTAGAGACTAATTTTTTAAATATATCATTAAAATCAAAATTAACACTAACATCGTCTTTTTTACTTCTAGTACTTGTCGCCATTTTTTTTATCGTTAGCTTAAAGTTCAACTTAAAATAAATCTACAAATCATTTTGTTAGGCCCTCGGAATTGAATTGTAGATTATAGACGCTCGACAACAGAGGTCATTAGCGTCTAAAAAAATAATAAAAAAGTAAACAAAAGAAACGCAAAAACAATAAAACCAAAGCAAAATAAATGCAAAATCAAAAAATGACACATAACAAAATAAAATCATAAGTACAAATAAAATGTGTCATATAATATAATGTAGTAATATAAAAAGAAAAAAAAAAAAAAACATTAAGGCTGTAAAGGGGCCTAAATGTATACAATAAATAAAATCAAATAAACCGGTCAAGACCGGTTTCCTTTAAAAATCGAAACAGCAGATCGACATTGTCAGGATCATTTCCTAAAACAACCGACAGATCACCTGACAATACGATCCTCTGTCGTGTGTCCCTAAACTGGACACACTCTATTAAAATATGCGAAACGGTAACACGAGTGTCACACGTCTCACAGAGAGGCGGTTCCTCACGAGCCATCAAAAAACCATGTGTCAATCTACAGTGACCGATGCGCAGCCGTGTAAGGACCACTTCCTCCCACCTGGAGGGACGGCAAGATGTGAACCATGGATCAACTGTAGATTTTATAGATTTTAATTTGTTTTCTTCGACACCACTCCATTCATCCTTCCAGAGCTGCTGAACTGCTGAAATCAGGACGCTCTTGAGGTCGTCACCGATAACACAAAATACATTCTGGACGTTAATTGCAGCGTCTTTAGCTGCAGTGTCAGCTAATTCATTGACAGCTATTCCTATATGGCCGGGAACCTAACAAAACCGGACAGTGTTAGGCCCTCGGAAAGCAGCATAATCCCCCTTTATGTAAAATCGAGGGGGAGGAAGCCGCGGGTACTTTAATAAGAAAAACTATAAATCGTAGACAAAAAATGTTTATACAAAAGTTGTAGATAATTTTGTCCTCTACAAGATAATACCCATTTTTTACAAAAAATGGAACGGAACCGAGAAATTTGCAAAAAACCGTCTATCGTGAACTTGAACCTCGAATATCTGGCAACGCCGGCACGATATCGATGGGGACTTTTTACACGCTTTTTAAAACACCATAACGAAGGTAAATAAAAAAAATCGGCTAACTGGGAATTATTTTGCAGGTGGGTTGTTTTAATGTCTAAAATTACTGGAGTATAGTAGATATAAACGTACATTCATAAAAATATGACGTCATATGTTCGTAGAGCAAAAACCATTACCTATTAGCGGGCGGGGCTAACATAAATATTTCAAAAATTATTTTTGAGCTAATTTGAAATCAGAATGAAGTGACTTAGGTGTCAATTTGTTCAGAATTTACTGCTCTATTAATATAACACAAAAAAAATTTAGTCAAATACCCTATTAACCAGACATTCTCACAACTTATTCATAATCATTTGTTTTAGATTTAGAACCTCTGGTTTAAAATATCGAGTAAATCTGATAGTTAATTGGATTTCACACGTTTGTGCACTCGCAAATAGAAAAATAAATGTTTTACAAATAAGATTATTTCCACAGATTAACAATTCGGATCATAATATGTATATAAAATAAAAAGTGTAGTACATGTTCTTTGTATAAAAAATAAATGTCCTTTCCGCATAAGCCAAATCTACGTATCCAAGGGATGACATTTGCTTAGGATATTGATTGTAAATATGACAATAAAGGAACTTGTTAATCCTGATTTCGTATTTCCGTGTACGTCCAAAAGTATCCAGTTCTTGTTATCTTAAAATGGTAATAGGTTGGTGTACACTCATGTTGTACAATTATTTTAACTATAGTAATCTATATAAGTTTTACTATACTTATATACATATAAGTATAAAAGAGATAGTCTTTTTGTTTGTTTGTGTTTATACATGCTAATTTCAGAAACTACTGAACCGATTTAAAAAATTCTTTCACTGTTTAGAAGTTTTGATATAGTTGATTAAAAAGTATATTTTTTGACAATCAGTCATTCCAGCCTTCGAACTTTTATTTATTTTAACCTACCAAATCTAAAAATCGGCAATTATAATTACCACAAAATTAATGAAATTCTATATGAAGTTCTAAACATGTTTCTTAATAACTTTTTCGATATTTTCGAATTCAGTTCAAAAATTTTAAACTTGCCACTAAAGTGCAATTTAAAAAATAGACTTATTTTTCGTTTAGAATTTTTCTGATGCAGAGCCGATTGGCGAAATCAAATTCTTGATAACTTGATAAATAAAAGCATTTTTCCGTATATATTTACATATATTATGCAATAGTACACACTTTCCTATCCAAATATAAGAGTTTTTTGGAAAATTCCATTGAAATTTTAAATATTAAAAATCATTTTAGACCATGAAATGTCGTGTATATAATGATCATCGGTCCTTTATACCGATATTTTAAATCGTTCCTGTGCATAGAATGCCATGAAGGCTCTGTGACGTAATAAGTATGACCTGCTGCAGTATACCTTTAAACGTATGCAGTAACTTGGCGATCAACATGATCTATTTTTGACATATTTTTATTTGATATCTATCGTGTCGATCTCTGAATAGCGATTAAATGCACAGGGGAAGTGAACTTATTTTATATTTGTGTTTCTCATAGTCTATATAAAAGCCGGACGATATGTTTCGTTTGTCGGTAGATACTGAAAATGTTTTCCGAACCAATAAAGAAATTAAAACTGGTTTCTTTAATTTTAATCTAATAAACTTAATCGTCAATATACAACCTGTCAGTCAAGATCGCCAATCTGCTGCGACAGCTGAACAAAATCAAACATCGTAGGATTTACATCGTCATCGAAAACGGTAGCATATAAAAGTTGTCCTGAAACAAATGTTTAAAGAAATTCTATTATAAAGTAGGTACGTATCTTGTAAAGAAATAGATCTGTCAATAATTGAACGGACATTTAAAACTGAGCGTTTAGTATAATAGACAGTACGCTACAGTGTATTGTTTATAACTGCATAAAACAAACAATTTATAATTTGTAGAGAAAGTAGCATTTTTCTTAATTTTATTATGTAGGTACCTAAGTAGATTGTAGAATTAACATAAAAAAATTATGAATATTATGTTAACTTAAATTGATTACCTTTCTAGATTACTGATGATGTTATAATTATTGAAAGTCTTAATATTTTACATATCTTTTAAATTTCTAATTTTGACAATGACAACTTTTACAAAAATTTTATTTTTGTAAATTAAGCAAATCTTACTGGCTTAATTTCCTAATTAAATTATATATTACACAGTCTTATTAAAGTCAACTTATATAAAAATTTACAATATCGCGCTGTGATTCACTCAAGTAATAAATTATCATACAATCTATCTGTCCTTTGATAACAGTACCTCAAAAGGAAAAAAAACGGAATCCTTATGGAATGCATTCGTTTGTTCGTCCGTCTGTATGTTTGTCACAGTTTCTTTGGACTAAACTAAAAAGATTATTAAAGATTATTAACTCGCATATATTCCAACCTAAAAAATATTTTCCTGTAAAGGGGAGAAGGAGGCACAGCTTGACAGCCAAAAAAATATCTTTGTATTCGGTTATTTGAAAGGGTTTTTCTTATTAGGATCTCAAAACTATTTTTTTCAGAAAAAGCATCTCGGAAACTGAATCCTCCTTCTATTTCCAAAACTAGTACAGCTAAAATTTCGAAAAAGAAACTCAAGTGGTGTTAGAGGGAGCTAATGCTATACGTATAGTGAAAAACTTTACGATGATGACGGGTATAGTTTTTGAAATCCAAAGCCAAATGTAGGTTGATGATACGGAACCCACGGCGCGCGTGTGTAACTCGCATTTGTCCGTTTTTTTTTTATAAATAAAGCTTAATAATTGAAAAAGTAAAATATAAAGTAATAGTATTGTATTGATATCCAAACAGTCTTATTGAAAACAATCAAAACTAATCTTTGACAATGCGTTTTATAAAGTCGACATCAAAAAAGCATAATATTCTTGAAACGATATTAAATCCTATAGGAAGACCTCGCGTACGCTTGATAAGACGATAATAATAGAAAAGTTTGTAAAAAACACGGATATCTTCAATCAATAAACTTGTGCGTGGGATATTGGCCAATGGCAGTGGTGTACCTAGTACCTACATGGTGGACTTTCAATAATATATAACGTTATTTTTAAGTGTTTTGTGATGTCGTAAAAAGTACATTTGGACATTGCCAATTATCATAGTCTTTAAAAAATTCTGTCTGAAGTAGTTATTTCCCCACATTCAATTGTCAAAGGTCTGCACTAGAGGTGCAAATCGTGCGTGAAATTTTCCGTAACACTGCGTGAGCATGTACGTACCGAGAAAATCGTGAGTGAGTTTGCGTGAGTGTGATTGAAAAAAAATATACGCATACGTAAACATGCGTGAGTGGAAAAGAATTTTCGTGAGCGTGAGTTGGCGTGAGTGAAAAGTTAATCACATAAAAAACTATTCCTGCAAAGTTGCTGTAAAATTGCGTGAACATGCAATTGAGTGTAGAAAACTAGACGTGAGAACTGTGCGTGCGTGAGTGTGATAAAAAAATGTAGTAGTGCTTGAACGGGCGTGAGTTAAAAATGATTTTCGTGAGCGTGAGTGATCGTGAACAAAATACTACTCACGCTTGCACCTCTAGTTTGCACCACACAGTATAATAAAATTTTACAATTTTAGATTAGAACTGTCATAATATGAATTCCCGAAAATTTATGGGACGATAACTGTCAATTTATTAAAGGCATCAACTGTTGATTCAGCTTAAGACCGACACCAACATTTATCAAATTTTTGGAGTTTACTCCTTAAGAATCGATTTCCATATAAGGCCCCCGGTATGGAAATTTTATGAGGAGTAAAATTTATACAAGCGGTACGTTTTTCTGCGCAACGTACCTTGCGCACCTTTCAATGTAGGTATGTGTATTCTTAAGTATACAGCCGACGTGTATTAATGGGTATGCTGTGAATAGGATAAGCAAGGTCAGGTGTTCCTGGTTTATTAAATTCGAGCGAACGAGGAAAGAGAGTGAGTAAAATATTAACTCGATAAATGGGAACCCGCAATTAAAGAACTTATTAAAATTGAGTTTTGAGATTGCAAAATTAAATCTACACAGGCGACGCCGTAACGGGCAGTTAGTTTTTCATAAATCTTATCTTGCTTTAATTTTGCCGAATTCTTTTGGCATTTTTACCTACAGCACTGGATAGTCATCCGGTTGATGAGACTCACATAATACAGTTCTTTACTTCGACTAAAGCAAAAAGAGGGAGCCTGTAAGTAACGGGAACACAAAACAGGAAGACTTTAATACGTTATTCACATGTGTACGTGTGTGTAAGATACGACATACGATCCGATACGATACATCGGTGGTGATATCGATCTTCGACTGGCATTGACATTGCGTATCGACTGTGTACTTGATAGCTTACCGATATACCTCAAAGATAAAACAGCAATTCAATATACTTTGGAACTTTATTAACAGAGTGCAGATTTTTATTTTTAAAATGACATTATTTTTTTTTTTTATTTAGTAAAATAAAGTACAAATAAATGCAAAATGAAGTGCATAACTGCAAACATTTATATTATTATTATTGATTTGAAGGACAATTTCTTCCGTGAATTAAACATTAAAAAGAAGCAACAAGTCTATAAATGATGATTATAATACAATGATGTAGCAAACTGAGATATTCACAACAATAGAGCGAAAAACACAAATTTTTTGCAGTGTGAAAATAACTTTCCTTGACTTTGAGCTTCTGTTGCAGACCCACCTTAAACATAAACAGAATCATGAATGAGATATTTTTTATTTTAAATTTATTGCTAAATATTTTTACTTATGTTCACTTTTATTGTCCGATTAACCGTTCAGAGCCCAGGCGCGAAAACACAGCAATGAGTTCGTTTTTGGGATGGTTTTTTGTTAAAAAGGGGATGAAGGGGGCATAGGAGACCCTAGGACTTTTAATGTTTTCCCCCGCACTAATTTAGAGAGATATATTTTTGATTTCTGAGTTTTGGTAAAATTTTGTCAAAAAACCCAAAACTGAGGTCTGGAAATCAAGGATGCGGACATGAGAATTTCCGGGAAATTCCTGTGGTCAATAAGGTCACTATAAAAAAATTCAGCTGAGCACCTATTAAATCAACGTTTACAAGGATTACATCATGAATTACATTTTGTTTTTCAATGGTTTTATTAAGTTCGACGTGCCCTATGTATAAGTAATGTGGTAATCATATAATGTATGGGTCAAAATTAGTGATTAAAATTTGACCCACTACCCATTATCCATAGTGTTGCCGTCTAGACAAGACAAGACTTTCAAAGTCTTGTCTTTACTTACTACTACTTAATTTATCTAGTTTCTTGAAAATTGTCTAGAGTTTTGGCAAGAGTCTTGATCTAGGTAAGTCTTGTCTTGTCTTGAAAATTTCTAGACAAAACTTTTGCAAGTCTTGTCTTGAAAATCTAGGCAAGATATGACAAGAGTCTAGAAAGTCTAGATCTAGACGCGCGGTAACATTAATTTATCCAATTGAGTTGAAATTTAGCACACGTATATAAGTCCGATGACAATGCAATATAGTATAATATCTAATTTTGTTCTAAATCCAAAATGGCGGCTCGCCTTTTTCTTTACTATACCACGTTGACATGGGTATCAAATGAAATGGTTCCATAAGCAGAATACGATAAGCTACGTGACATCATTCTAAATGCAATATGACGGACTCCCTATTACAAAACTCAAGATTTAGGACTTACATTTTGTTTGTTTAAATTAAATTAAAATTAATATACTTATTTTTCAATACTATGAAATTAAAATAATTAATAAAGTCTAAAAAGTAAAAAATAAATAAATTAAAAAAAAACTTTTTAAAAACAATGGTTTACTTTTAAATCAAAATACACGAAAAAGTAGAAAATAATTTTTAACTGAAAAAAAAATATTTTGTACTTTTTAGTACTTTTTAGTACTTTTTAATTTATTTATTAATTCATCGTAACCAATTAAGTACCTACATAAAACAGAAAATGTATTTTTTCTGAACGTGTTGAAAAATGTAAAATTTTTCATTTGCATCTATGTATTATAAATATATATAATTTGTTTTAAGAAAATCAACAACTGCACTCGAGTTGCTTATTCTGCAGTATAATAACGATATGAACTCACGATTCGACGGAATTTCTCAAACAGAAGCTAGCTGTCAGTCTGGATTGAAGCGCGCTACGATGGATTCTCTAGAATAACTCATTACGTGAAAGACGTTAAATTGAAGGCTAATAATGGAACCAGTGCAAAAGTGCTCTTTCTTAATACGGGAAATACTTTAACGGAAAGTTGATTCTATGCAGTAAACTATTCAGCAATAAAACTTGATATTCTATTCTCCTTTTTTCAGAGTGTAGGAGAGACGGAACTTTGTAGCTCTGTACTAGATTCTGCGCCGTATGCAGATCCGTTTCTGGGAACAAATATAGTACTCTCCAAAAAGTATTCATTATGAAACAAAATTGAAAAGATCACATGTTTTTAGTGGGGACGATATAAAATCAACATGTATAACCGATCCATTTAAGTTTTTAAAAACTCAATTCACCGATGTTTGTATCTCGATTGAAAAAATAAATATCTATTTATCTATGTGCTTTCTACTCATGCTAAATTCGAATATATATGGTACAAAAAATAGAGATTTCTAATTATTATTTTAAACCATAAACGATTAGTGAATTATAATAATTAAGATGTAGTGCAGTTGTAAGTATTGGTATAGCAGTGACAACAGAACAACGCAGAACATAAAGACAGACAGACAAGACTTATAGTCGGAGATGTGAATTATATAGAGAATCCTTTGATCATTGACAGAAATGAACGGCATTCTTTTCCGCTACACTGAATTTCATTCTCTACTCCGACATAATGCACACGGTATTAAGTTTACAGTGCGAATATAATATGCCAGAACTGAGAACACAATGGCAATAATAAAAATACATTAATATTGTATAGTGCCTGATCAGCGACGGCTCGTGACACTGTCGTTAACAATTGAATGTCTGAAACAATTGAGAACGACTTGTTATAAACGTGAAATGAAATTACTAGAAGATCGAACAAAGAAGAGCAATTGGACTGAAATTAAGATTTATGTCAAATTATTGCCAACACTATATAAATATACTGCAGTTATGATCTGAATTTAGAGGTTTGTTAACATTTGAAGTGATACTTCTTCACGCACAGTAGAGTAAATTGAATTCATCTGACGAAAAGCTACAACAGTGTAACTATGGCAATGAAAAACAAATGTCGTATTAGTGAACTTGCATGCAAATATAGATCTCACAACAGGCAAAACAGCTCTTCTAGCTCGAAAAAAATTTGAACTGCATTTTTAGTGTGTTTGCCATATATAATTGGCGTCGGTCGCATGGCGGGGCCTATAGGGGTCGGATCAAACATTTTTTTGTTTGTTAAAGTTGTTATAGTTTTTATAGTTAAGGGACAGGGCCTTGCCTTTTCCCTCCTTAAAAGTTATACTCAAAGTTGTATTGATCATCGAGTTTTATTAAAAATTACACGTTTTTGCGAAACAAGCTGCAAATACCTTCTACTCCGAAAATAAAATTCCCATATAGGGGCAATAGATCTATCCCTGAGGTAATTAAATACGTCGGAAAATTTGGAAAATCTTAAAGTGGCAATCCTACAAAAGCAATTTCACCGAAATCTTACTTTTACGATAGAGTATATTTCGCATCACTTTTAGATCAGAAAGTACTATCTTGGAAAAATTGCTCGTATAAGCTAACTTCCTTCAGATTTTCCGAACTTTCCAACATTTTTAGATAGCCCGAGTACAGGTCTATTACATCTATGTAGGAATTTAACATTTCTTAAACATTCTTTTTACTAGAGCATTTCGCGTATTTCAAATTTAAGTCAGAAAGTAGTTAGTGAGAGTTGATTGTATTTAAGACGAAATTCTGGGCATTCCTACAAGCATCGGTCAATGGTGTTAACTATTTAAAATGATGGGCATTCTCTCAAGCTCGAGTGACCAACAAGAATTAAACTCCGAACCAACTGTTCGGTCTTACATACATATTATTTGCGTATTGTAAATCTTTCCAAGTGGCAGAATGGGATGTCATTCTATTACCGTTATGTCTCTTGTCGTGATCTAATAATATAAAAGAATTATTATACTTCAAACACAATACACACAAATATATCTATGACCTGAAGGCAAAGTGTCTTAAGAAGAAATATGTTCGTAGGTAGAAAATAATGATATCTTTTTTATACGTATAACTTATGAAACAGATTTTTAATTCTATTTTGTATAATGTTACATTAAAATTTAAACTCCATTAAAAAAACTTCTCCATCGATGGGTTCGTGCTAGGATCTCCAATATCGGATCATCTTTCTGAACTAATTTAGTTCTCAGTTTCGGAATAGTAGTTCCGATATCGAGAAAAGTTTACAAAAATACTGCATTTAGAAGAAAAAAGTTTTTTTTAATCGAAATATGTTTACATATTATTGATACAGAAAACGTTGAATGAAACTTTTTTGTTAATTCCGGAATTCTGATATTAATTTCTTCAATTCCAACTTAGATATATTTAAAAACTTTGTCCAACATTTCGGAATTTGCTAAATCTTGGAATTCCAGTATGAAATCCCTAGACTCAGGACGCTATCGAGTAATTCATCTTTTGCTCTAGTCAAAACGTATACCTGTACCTTAAGACATACCCAGGTATAGGTACGTATACTAATAAAGATGAGGTCTACTCGAGTTTCTTAATGTTAATACATATTTAAAATTAACGTTTGTGAATTCGTTGTCGTTTAATATATACTCGTGTAATAGAGCTGCATGGTATGTAGTCAGCAGTACTATACCTCTTTCCATTGTAACGAAAAAATACCGAAAATTGTTGGGTTACGGAATCGATCCATCTGAGATATTAGGTATCCTTGCTTGTGAAAAATGTAGGTACACAATTTTCTGTTTTTATAGTCTTACTGAAAAATAATAATTATGCGTCCTTCCACTTTCGGCTCTGGACCATCGTTAATGTAATATACGCACTCACTAGAAGGGAATCAAAAATGTCACATAAGTACGCCATTTTGACGTGTGACCGCAAATGAACTAAACATAATACAAACTGAACGCACGACAACGACTACCAAATCTAATTGTGTTTTGCATATTAAAAAGTGTTAGTTTGACATCGAACTTGTATTTAGTAAATATTCTGAGATGTTTTTTTTTAAGCTTCAATGTACCTACCAAAGTTAATACACTAGGCGTTGATGTCACTAAACTTAACGGAAAGAAGCAGTCATGCGAAAATATTTTCACTAAAGATGTAACAATTATTATAACAAATAATCGATGTTTTTACTAAACGATTAGAAAAACTAAAACTTATCCAAAGTAATTAATAGCTGCAGTTGCTATTTTTCGTAAAAATGTGTATGGTGTGCTCCGGTCAACGAAATTCGACTATAGACCTATGATTTTTGAGATGCAAATTTTTTCCAATCGACATAAAATAGTATGTACATAATATTTAGTACCTAATATTTTTTAGGGTTCTGTACCTCAGAATAAAAAAACGGAACCCTTATAGGATTACTTTGTTGTCCGTCTGTCTGTCTGTCCGTCAAGACCCTTTTTCTCAGGAACGGCTAGAGGTATCAAGTTGAAATTAATATCAAATACTAAGATCTACGACCCCGCATAATTCTGTAAAATCCTCAAGCTTCTAATATTATGTAGAAACCATCTAGAGGACAAGTTAAAAACGTAGTTATGGAAGCAAACCAATCTTGCGGTCGTCCAAAGCGCCATCTTACGCGATGGTTGTAAACTATATTTGGGATTTATTACGTGACAAACTTAATTTTTATTAAATTGTTATAAAGATACGGAACCCTTATGACGCGAGTTCTATTCACTCTTGACTGGATTCTTTTTATGTGTAAACATCTATACACCCCGGGCTTGAGAATGGTCGAGCGTGTAGCGGTGCTGTTGTTTACATGGCATTGCTATGGTTCCTCTATTACAAATCCCCAGTTCCCGGGTTCTAGCCCGAGAGCTGGTAAAAGTGTCAATTGGATTTTCAATTTATTATTAAAAAATAAATAATGAATTGAAAATATGAATTGGTGCTAGGCCCAAATAACCTTAGCAGTTGGTGGTCTTTAAAACACAATTTTTTTTTCTATACACCCCCCAAAAATAAAAAAAAATATATCTCTCAGGTTATAATGAAATCGCAATCTTATATTTAATTAAATGAGACGCGAGACGCCACGAGTATAGCAATTATTCCAGCCAACGTATTGTTACTATCACGGTGCCATCCCTAAGACAAGACTCAAATGAAATTACAACCAAACAAGATCAGAACCAGTCACATATTTTAGGTGAAGATTTTTTACACATAAAATCCCGCGATTGCTTAGCACTCAGATTTTTTTCAATTATTTTTACTTCCCACCTCTACTATGGCAGGGAAGTAATGGATTTAGTCCGAAAAAAATATTTCGAGATTTTAACAGATCTTCACGTTTTGAGACCCTAGCAATCGTTTAAAATCATTTTCTGATTGATGTCTGTATGTGTGTGTGTGTGTATGTGGTCAATTTTTCGCCTTCGATATCGTAAAAACGGAACAACATACGGCCATGCCGATTGTTCTATTGTGTTTATCAGCCTTTAACTTAGATCTGATTAGATTTTGAGTCAAATCGGTTCAGTTGAGATATTAAAAAAAACGTTCCCAATGTCACGTATTAACATAGGTAAAAAAAAATATAAATGAATTCTAGATGTTATAATATGAAAAAAATGTAAATATTTTTTTTCTCTAAAATGTATAGTTTTCGAAAAAAAAAAATATTTTACTAAAAAAAATTAAAACTATACCTAAATCAAGATAACCATGATTTTTGCTATATTAAGCTAGCCATCACCAAACAAAAAAGAGGGCCATGCTTTTTTTCAAAGAATAAAAAAAGAGTGTTTATTTTTTGCAAATATTTACTAGGTGGGAAGTATAGGACTGGTCATCAGTCGAATTTTTTTCTTTATATTTTATGAACGTCCGACGGGGGAAATGTACGTATTCCATAAATAGTTTTGTAGCACAGTTTTGCTCGTAGTTGACGACAAGTTTTAATTTTTCTCATTCATGCAAATATCCAATTGTGCTTGCATAAATCCGGCTGAAAAGAAAAAAGCAGCTTAAATACTTAGTGCAATAATACAAAATAACAAAGTAATCCACGACAAACAATAGTGACATATGGATGTAATCTGGTGTTAGCATGGAACAATTCAACATGTAATGCCATTCTGTGACCAGTCGGATCTATGCAACTATAGGAACTTAACTATGGAATAAGCTAACAAAACTGTAACCATTATTATTGTTGTTATATTAACAAATCTTTCAATGAATTACCTGCGTATCTATAAATCTTTTACATGACCACCACAAAAATAAACCTGCAGATTCTTTCGGAGCCGGACTTATAATTTTTGCTGACTTGATTAACATATTTTTAAAAACATATTATCGAAAGTGATTATTTTGTTTGATCTATATGTATGTTTTGAGGTTTGTTGTTTCGAATGTTTTACATACTCGTAATTGATTTGTAAAATAAAACAAAAATAAAACTTTAAGTTGTTTTTTGTTCATTGATCACATTATAGATACAAAGAAGCTAGTCTTTATTGTTTTTTTCTTTAAAATATAGGTCTTTTTCTAAATTTTACTAACAGTAACATTAAGCAGAATGTATTTATATTATATTTTTCACTAAGGGCGGATTCAGAAAAATATTTCGGGGGGCGGGTCAAAATATTTATGTATAAGTACATTATATTGATACTTACGTCACCAAATCAGTTTTTTACACGCGAAAATATAAAAAAAATATCGACAATATGTAACGCCCAACGCCGTTAAGATATGAATCGGATGTCCTTTTCTATGCGGTGCAAAACAATTCAGGGGGGGGGGTTGAACCTCCTACCCCCCCTGAATCCGTTACTGTTTTTTTATTATTTTATTTTATTTTTATTATAAGTAGCAACTTGGGTATGAATTTTCATTAAGGTTTCATTTGACAACCTTTTAGTGTACTTAGGTATTATTATACATATTCACGTTTATTTAATTTAATTTATTTTTTCGTATTGTCCACTTTTTTATACTCTGGAATTTTGTTTAAAAATGATTTTAGAATGTTTTTATATTTACCAAAATAAACAAAAATATGATAAATTGTTTCGATCTAAAAATACGTATTTTATAATTTTAGTATCGTGAAATTCGATGTGGAAAAAATTTGTAAATACGTTTCTGCCAGCACAAATGGCACAGTTTCTACAATCAATTGTATAATAATAACATGTAATCTATTAGGATCAGATTTGGTGGTAAGCAAAGGATTTAAATCAGGCATTGGTCAAATGGAATAATCTCCAGTCAAAAGCAAACCGCACTTGTAGCACCCAGTGGGTAATGCATGTTCATCCATGAATGTAACATGTGTCCAATTTTAATTATTCATTCTTATACGTTTCCGGTCAAACCAATTACCGGCAAAAAAGGGTTTCAACTTTAGTAACTAGAATTCTTTGTATACAAATATGGCAAACATTTGAATAATTTAATTCATAAGTACCAGGTGTCTTTAACAATAGTAAGTATAAATGCGTACTCACTAACAAAGGAATATTAGGTATGTTTAATTTTTATTATTAGGTATATATTCCAAATTCCTTAAACATTGGCACATTTACTAAATTTTAATGTTAATAGATAGATATTTGTGGACATTCAAATATTGAAAAAGACGTACAAGCGCGATTAGAACTCGCGCTCTGAGGGTTCCGTACCGTTATAACAACTTAATAAAAATTAAGTTTGTCAAGCAATAATTCCACATAGAATCAGAAATTGATGTTTTTTAGATTTTTTCCTTTACTTGTGCTATGAGACCTTCATATCGTGCCAAATTTCAAGATTCTAGGTTAACGGGAAGTATACCCTACAGGTTTTGATGGGTGAGTCAGTTTATAAATACTTGATTTTTTAAATCTTTTTATTGCATTGAGTTGGAAGCTTGATTTTTTTATAGATCTGGGGTTTTAGACCTTAGAATTTGATATTAATTTCAACTTGATGCCTTTAGACAATCCTGAGAAAAAAGGTCTTGACGACAGACAGATAGACAGACAACAAAGTGATCCTATAGAGGGTTCCATTTTTTCAATCTGAGGTACGGAATCGTAAAAAAGTAAATGCCTAACTATTACAAAAGATTACATGAGCGAAAAATGTCCATAAAGTTAAACTTTGTTGGGAAAAAATAAAATAAAAATATTCGATTAGATTGTTATTGCAATACGTCACATCATAATTTTGGAGTTGAAGAGCGAAACTCCACGGGCGGATTTTCCACGGCGTGTTTCTCGCGACGAGATTTCCGCTGAATTTTGCCTATCAAAATAGAAAGCGTTTTTCCGTCGAGGACATTCACGCAAAACTAGTTAGAAAATGGACCTTCCTATGTTAACTTGCGCTGCTGTTGTATGTACAAATTTATGTTTAAAGAGCCGAAGGAAAAAACGACGTTGGTGGGTTCATCCAATATTAAGAGACAAGCTATCAACAGGATATTTCTAAACAAATTTTTTACCCAGACTGTACATCCGTCGGTGATCCGTCGCCTCGTCTAGTTTGCCCCGCACAAAACAATATTTTTCGTTACTAGCGTGTTGTAGCGGTAGCGATATCAACACAATCAGAAGCGTTGAACTCACTCACGTCGTCGGAATTGAAAAGAACGGGACGTATATTCCGTTCATCTAGTTTCACTCGTTTCGATTTGGAAACTTCGCAAAAAATCCGCCTGTGAAGTTTCGCTCGTAAAGATAAATGATAAATGCTGTTTTTTCTTCTTCATGATTTTATTATGCGTAGGTACATTGATCTTTCATTTATGCAGCGGGTAATACTTTTATTAAAAAGTATTTAAAAATACTTACATTAATTACATCAAAAGTATTATAATATTATAACTAGTTTAATTCTCAGAATATTGCAAATGTTGAAAATTTAATGGACTGCACAGACATACATAGATAAATAGATAGATAGATAGATGTCTTTATTTGATTAGTACAAATGTACATAAATAGTGTCGAACAGAAAAAAAATTATAAAAACTCGTTCAATTTGTAGTGAGCTTTAGATAATAAATATTTTTTTTTAATTATTCCTAAACTGTTGATTGGAATTTGCAATTTTGATCTCCGTAGGTATATTATTGTGTATTCGTATCATAGCGTTGCGGACACCCTTGTGAGTCACCGCAAGTGTACAATTAGTAGTTTTTAAATATTCTAGGATTAACTGATAATTTTTTATAAATGAAGAAATAGTGTAGCTGTCATCGCATTATTATAGAAACAATTATAATTATTTCAAAAGTGTTTTGCTGCAGAATATGAATCAGCGGTTGGTGCAGGAAGTGATCCGTGTTTTCTGTCTAGTGTCCCTAGTCCTACTACAGCGTACAATGCACTGATGAGTGCAGGTGGGGTTAAGGACTCTAGCCACTGTGACACCTATTATTGATTAGCATCAAGAGTGCTTGGCACAATTATATTCATACACAGACAAATATAGGAAAATACGGGGTATAACAGGAAGTTTTATAACAGTTCCCCTTTTCTTCCATTGGCGTAGAAATTTGAAACGTTCAAATAGTAAAAAACCCGAGTTCTACGGCTATGGATTAATATTAGTCATAATTTTGATGTGGGTTTTTTTGTTCCATAAAACTATGCCAACGTGCCAAATTTTAGCAAAATCGCACAAGAAATTTTAAATTTATAACAAAAAAACGATTTCAAAATTGTAACTTCAGGGCCGTATAGCGCCCAAACTAAGCAATTTTGTAAGAAGGTAAGTTTGCTTAAATCGGCTTATTTAGGTCTCAGGAACATGTGGTAGGCGTGTGTTAAGTGTCTTTGAGGACACCCTGTATAAGACCATATAGAGTTTTCTCAGTGCACGCCGCCGCGCCGTGGTAGCTGCGCCGCACGCATGTGCTTGAGCTAAATTGCCTTATGGAAAGTCCGCTAGCGTTACCACAGTTTTGTGAATGATAACTACGATAACAGCGCCTGTACCGTCGCGCTACGTGACCTACGTCTCTGTCCTTTCATTATGGTCTTGCAACTACTTCATACAAATTGCTTACGAATGTGTCCTCTGAGTAAAAACAGTGGCGACGTGAAATTCCATTAGTTAGGGAAGCACACTAGGGGACAAAAAATTTGATACATACTCTCGACTGGTATGAAACCGTCATATTTTTATGCTGTTAATTTTTAGAGGAGACACGTAGAGGGACACTGAGGAGTTAAGTGCTCCGGGTTAGCGCCGTCATTGCACTATAGTAAAAATTAGGTTACTTAATAAAAGGATGAAGTGAGATGAATTGGGTTCAATGGAGATGTAGAGAAGATTAAAGCTTATCACTTATTTAGTTTCGTCGAACCGCGTCGTGCCGCCCTATGGAACATTTCACTCAGGGGGTCCGTTGACATAGGGCGCCACGTACCACACAGTCAGTAATATTAAAATGCAATCTATTCTGTACATCCAAGTAAAGTTCAAAAAGAGGACTTCGACTTTTTTGTTGTTGGGCTCACGAAAACACACGAGTAGTGTCGGAATGACACGAGGGGCATTTATCCTGATGTTCCTTGTCTTTCTATCTACTCCAGCGAACACACAGGCACGCCGTGCGACATCGGTAGATACACACTTTTTTTTAAGACACCTCGAGACTTCTGGAGTGGAAATTTCACAAACCAATTCCGCGCGATGCGCTGTAGTAATAATTTGATTTCATAAGAAACAGACAATTGAAATTTCCTCACGGTGGGCTACGTGCCTAATGGGGGAGGTTCGACAAGCTTACAACGTTAAATAAAATAAACCGTGAGGCGGGTGGTTTATTAGGACTAAATTACTACCCTTGAGGTCCACACGACGAACTTCCCAGTTTGATAAATATTAATATTATTATTTAAATTAGAAATTACCCAGAAAAGTAATCATTTTAATAATTAAAATATAATTATTATTTATTTTTAACAATAAATTTAAAAAACGACTGAATCGATTTTAACAAAATTTATGTCGGATCATAGTGGCGTTAACATATGCTTTGATAGACATCTCAACGAAGTTGATAACATTTTTTTGGGCGAGATTTCGTGAAAATCTACTTTTTGCAGTCGTTTTATGTAAACAAAAATAAAACGGCTTGACTGATTTTGATAAAATTTCTTCCGGGTCTTGTTGATGTTAAAATGCTTCTATTTAAACCCTAACAAAGTCAATATCATTTTTTATTCGCGAGATTTCTTGTAAAATCCACTTTTGGCCGTCTTTTTCTTTAAACAAAAAAACGGTTGAGCCGATTTGGATAAAATTTCTTTCGGATCAAACTGACGTTAATACGCCTCGATTGACGCCCTTACGGAGTCGATATAATTTTTTATTCGCGAGATATTGTGTAAAATCTACTTTTTTGGAGTCTATTTGGTTAAGAAAAAAGAACGGCTGGACCGATTTTGAAAAAATTTCTTTCAGATCATATTTACGTTAATAAGCGTCGATTGGCACCCTAACGTAGTCGATATAATTTTTCATTCTCGCGATTTCGTCTTAGAAAGAAATGATAACACACACACACACACAGACAGACATCTTTTCAAAAATAGTTTAAAAATAGTGTAGTGACCTTGAAACATAAAAATTTGTTAAAAATTTTGATTTCGATTTTCGGACCCATTACAATAACTTCCAATGGGAAGTTAATAAATAAGTATTGAATTCGAACTTTCGGCTGAACCAGAATCCAACAGTTGAACACAATACGGCGGCTAGGTCGCGTCGTTACCGTATAGTTAGCTGGTCTACGATAACGCTGTGGTCGTCGCGTCGTTACTATACCTACACGATATTACGACAGGATGAACGACGTCGTTTCAGCTTTTGTAATTGTGCCTGTCGATGTCCACACATCATAGTCTGGAGTTTAAACTAAATGACTATAAGATTTTCTTCAAAACTTCCCTCTTGTTGATAATTTATTAATAAAAAAATTCGACTGATGACCAGTCCTATACTTCCCACCTAGTAAATATTTGCAAAAAATAAACACTCTTTTTTTATTCTTTGAAAAAAGCATGGCCCTCTTTTTTTGTTTAGTGATCTACTGATGCCTAGCTTAATATAGCAAAAATCATGGTTACCTTGATTTACGTACAATTTTTATATTTTTTAGTAAAATATTTTTTTTCTCGAAAACTACATTTTAGAGAAAAAAAAATATTTACATTTTTTTCATATTATAACATCTAGAATTCATTTATATTTTTTTTTACCTATGTTAATACGTGACACTGAGAACGTTTTTTTTAATATCTCAGGATCCACTGAACCGATTTGACTCCAAATCTAATCAGATCTAAGTTAAAGGCTGATAAACATAATAGAACAATCGGCATGGCCGTATGTTGTTCCGTTTTTACGCTATTGAAGGCGAAAAATTGACCACATACACACACACACATACAGACATCAGTCAGAAAATGATCTTAAACGATTGCTAGGGTCTCAAAACGTGAAATCTGTTAAAATCTCGAAATATTTTTTTCGGACTAAATCCATTACTTCCCTACCATAGTAGAGGTGGGAACTAAAAATATAGATAATGACTTAAATGTAAAACGGAACTTGGGCCTCGTTTACCAAAAAGTGACCAAGCGACAAATGTTGCGAGCATGAGTTATTTGTATCAAAAGACTCGTAAGTCTAATTTATATACCAAAAACTCGGGTCGCAGTGCCAAACCCTGCCGACAATATAGTGTATTTGCTAATACAGGCATTGTGGCTTTATTATGTGAACTGTTTGTTTTTGTGTAAAATAAAAAATTTAACCCCTTAATACATCCCTTACAATAATATTTTTTTTTAATTGCAATATTGTTATCATTACAGTATCTGCACCAAATTAAATACACCCTTCGGTAAGGAAATCCGTATCCGCATACTAATGGTTATTGTAAAAATCGTAAGTCCGGCCCTATTGGGCCGATTTTATTTAACTTTTAGCACCACGTTTTAATCTTCACTAAAGGGTTAAATTTCAATTTTGAAACGATTCGGACAATTTTTTCGGTATTTTTGGGCCCAAAAATATTTTTCAACCCCTAAAAACCACCCTTAAAATAGTCCGATCGGGTCCATTTTAAATAGGCTTCGTGCGGTGATGGATTGCATCGTGTCTACCAAATTTCATCAAAATCAATTAACTCTTTCGAAAGTTATAGCCCGTACACACACATATATAAACAGACATTTCCAAAAATGGTGCCAAAGTGTTCAGGAGGCTATGAAACGTCGAGAAATTTTGGTCCGACCCCTAGGTCCCACCATCCGACCGACGCCAATAGTGTATGTGCCATATGGCAAATACACTAAAAATTTGCCAAGCGCTAATTAGTAATTTTTTTTAACAGGCGCTCAGCTACAAAGGCTATATGCGCGAGTAGGAGTGTATGAGTATGTAGCGCATCAAAGAATGCAATGGATGCGCATACTTATGCATACGCGTATGCATACACTGTACACATAGAGAGTATAATACGCATACAACAGTCATCCGCATAACCACATACTCATATAAATAGTTAAGAAAATAAAGTACAGAATATAGAGAACGCTAATTAGAAATTATTAGAACAACACATAGGTATATATATTATGTATTATACAGGGTGTCCACGGCGACGTTGGCTAACATGGGTATCTTTGTTATTAGTGGAGATAGAAAGTCGGTTAAATGGGCAAAGTAGTGCAGAATTATGTGCTCATAAACGTCCCGTCGAAAAAACAATTGAATTTTGACACACTATGGATTTATTTAGAAAATAGTGAAAATTGCCGTTTTTGAATACTGGCCATAACTTTTTTATTTATGAAGATATCTGAAAATTTCTTTAACCATTTTTTGACAACTTTTTAAGATATTTCCAGTGGCGTAGGTTTAATTTTTTTATATTCACTACTTAATCAGATATTGACATGAACTTTGGTTTTTCTTATGGGAGCCATTTTGGATTTTTAGATAATAGAATTCTACTTATTTTTCTGAATAATTTGGTGTATCACATGCCACATTTAAAAAATTTACAATTAACGTCCCATATTAGACACACAACTGACATTTGCCCCCCCCTTCAGTTCCATTTTCTCTGCATCCTACACATTGCTTCTGATATTTAAAACCTGTTATGTATTATATAAATGTAAACAATAATTATAATAATTTTATTAAACTCTATTGATCTATATTCTATACAATAAAATGATAAAATAAAGGACACCTAACTTAGTTTACCTACTATTACCTATCTATGAAATCATGGATAAAATACATTAGATAAGAACGATATGAATAATAGTAACAAAATATTTGTGAACATCTGTATTCTATACAGATATGTTAAATTATAATAAAAAATACCTGTTTTATACGCGTAACGATCAGATCATATTTTTTCATTAAAAAATCCATAAATTACAAATTCAGCGTGGACCGACGTGCACAGGTGCTAGAACTTCTCACACATTGTGTCGACATAAGGGTAGGCAATCTTCATTTATGCCATAATTGAGGATAAAATTATAGTTATATCACCGCATGTCCAGATTATATTTTCAAACAGAAGTCGGTTAATTAGGTAGGTATATAAAAATAACGAGATTTGCGAGCGGAAAAAAGATCACCAACGTACGAACGAACGTACACACACACACAGTAGGACATCTCTCTAAAAGCATTAGATTAATTCGGACTCTAGGGACCTCAAAACGTCCAGATATGTCAAAATTTTTCATTCGCAAAATCGGACCCATTACAATAACTTCCAATAGAAAGTTAATAAATCAGTTAAATAAATTTTTATGACATAAGTACACTCAGAAACAATTAAGTTCTAATATATATTTTGCGTATAAAAAAATTAAAATAAAAAATAAAAAAGAGCCATTTGAAATTGGAAAACCTTCTAAATTATATTCACTATATAGAGGTTATTTTTTAAATGATTTAATTAATTCTATGCATACTTACATATATACCTACATGATTGAGGTTGCGCCTAAAAATGTAGACATCAGGTCTGGTACGTTTTCTCAGTGTGAGGAACTAAGAGGGACGTTTCAGTTTTTTTTTTTTAATTTTTACATTGTTTGAAATTTGAATATTCATGTACCTACGCATAGTGACCTGTTGTTGGGAATAAGAAAGTGCGTTTTTTTAAGAACTTGTAATAGTAGATTGTATATCTAGTGGCGTAATGAGGTATATTAGTGACAGTATGATATTTTTTTCCATACGCACTATAAAAAGTTGCTTTTCACTTCCTTTTCAGTATTTTCAAAAAATTTTGACAGTTCATTTTGTGCCGCCAACTTCACTTCTACAGTAGGCCGATAGTATAGGTATAATAGCGAGCGGATCAGGGCGAATAAACATAAATCACTATGGAAATGGTTTACTTTCCCACACTAATGTGAGAAAAATACGCTCACGCACACCGGCCTGTCAAAAGTTACTTTACATGCATACATACATGTATGTAAAGCAGATAATTTATTGTGGTACTTATGGCAAAAAATTAATTAAATAATTACAGCCCGGCACTAAATACCTATTTAATATTTTGTTTAATAATTAATTTGTATTCTTACCTTTCTTTCTGTAAATTTATATAACTGCACGCTAAGCATAAACGCCTAGGCCAGGAGTCGGCAACCTGCGACTCGCGAGCCGAATGCGGCTCTTATGATGTCAAGATGCGGCTCTCCCGTTCCATGCGCAAATATTAATAATTATATTATTTTATTTTCAAAACTCATAAAAAATATTATACTGCAAAAAAAACTTTAAACAGGATAAAATCACTCAACAGAGAACAGTGAGAATAGGTGGAGTAGAGAGTATACGGACAGCTGACATTTTTTAAATGTGGCAACACTGTTCTGTTTGTTTAGCTATAATCCTAATCAAATACCATAATATTGAAATAAAAATGTTAGTAGCTCTTTAAAAACTGAGAAATTTTGTAAATTGTAACTTTTGGCTCTTCCGTCTCAAAAGGTTGCCGACCCCTGGCCTAGGCACATTAGCGCGGTGGCGCTGGCGATTGCGGTGGCGGTGGCGTTTTTTGAATAGGCCACACTGTTGCGGTGGTGTTTGCGGTGACTTTCAATTAGTTTTTCAGTAAAATTGTCTTCGTCATTCGCCATCTCAACAATACAATAACGTTAACTATACGTCGGTACACGCGGTCAAACTCAACAAGTTGTGTCTGACCGCTACCGCGCCATAGAACGCTGCACCAGAACGCTCTTAACGCTGACAAGCAGCGACATATATGCGCGTGTTAATTTGTTTTTTAGCGTTGCGTTCAAACGCTACCGCCACCGCCACCGCGCTAATATGCTCAAGCCTTAAAGCGTTTTGGTTCTCGCCTGTTTATCTCAAATGAAAACAAATAGGTATATCTTAGTGTACATAGTCTATGTTTGATAAGAAAATTCGTAAAGAAAAACTAATTTCAAGACAGAATAGTAACCTAGCTGATTATTAGTTTTAGAAAACTACAGTTTTCCCATCCTTCGGATAGTGATAAGCGGTATACGGCTACTAGACAGATACGTGTGCAATGTAGTATGTATATACGATATATGTATGTATTTATCTATACGTAAGGTATATACCTACCCATTGACTTAGAAAATGGACTACGCAACAGATCAGAAGAATTGTCGCTCAAAAAAAGGATATAGGCGATGGTGCACTCTTCACATTCTTTTTTTTTAGTCAGACTAAGATCTGTTCTGTAATGTAACAAAACTGTTTTGAATTTGGCGCAATAAAATTATTTATTTCAATAATCAAAATATGTAAACCACAATATACAATAATTTTATTACAATGAATAATTATAAACTCAAAAAAAAGTACACAAAACGAAAATGTCAATTCTTAACAATGACACACTTAACAATACGCAGAATATTTATTTTAATACAGGTATATGTTTATTTATCTGTTATTTATTTCCCGCACTTCGTATGGCGCACCGATTACTCACTAAATCACAGGCTGATTGTAGACTGCCCTGATTGTCGATTCGTCTCCGCTTATATACCTAAAGAACGTTGTCCCTCGATTTTTCTAGTACATTCTTTATTTTTCGCGCGATTACCAACAAACAAACACATTTCTCGGAATTCATTTGTTTCCAGTAAGTTCTGCCCAAGGCAGTGGCGCAACATCTTGGGGTTTCCTACTTATCGTGGCCAGCGGCGCAACATCTTGGGGTTTGCTACAGTAATTTTGCTCTGCAACAACTTACATCTATAAACCTTTTAATTTTTATAGCTCTATGAATTTGAACTAGCACTGCACGTAAATACCAATTATTTATGTTATAGACATATGAGCACTTATATCACATTAATTATATTGACAATCACGTAAAATAATCATTGTGGAATACAAAATAATATATGCACAATTTTATACCTATTTGAATAATTATGTTTATTTATTTTTAAAATGCAAACTTTTTTCCATTCACAAAATTAAGATATTTTTGTAACATTTCTTTTTTTTGTTAATTATTTAGAAAACATTTCTCCCGAGTATCTATTCTTCTGAATATATAATTGAAAACAATCATTGGTGTTCTTAGAAAGAGACAGATAATGGCAGTCACCTTAATTCATCTCGCTCACACAACAGTTGACATTTCTAGCACATTTCTATAATGAAAAATGTGCAGTCTATTCTCTTAGTCGATGGGTATAATGTACAACTGGTGGCACCTAAATGGCCGCGATGACCAGCAGTTTTATATCCCTCTGGTCCAACGCCGTCTACCGTATCGACGGATACCTGTCTATGGGATGTAGTTTGCAAAGTACGGCCGATGACCAATTCTCATATACAGTCAATGCGATCAAGTGAATAATTTTTTTAAACCCCCCTTTGGCTTCATTGAATTATTTTCATGTGTCAAGCACAAGATGTTAAAGACTAAATAAACAAAGACAAAATGAGCCAACACCTTTTCCCGCCACAGACTCGCGCAGCATAAGGAAATAAAAACAAACGTAGGACTCAGACCTTAGAAATAGTGTTGCCTTCTAGACAAGACAAGACTTTCAAAGCCTTGTCTTGTCTTGAAATATCAAGACAAGTCTTTCAAAGTCTTGTCTCCTCTTGAAGTATCAAGACAAGACTTCACGTAGTCTTGAAATATCAAGATTTCACTAAGTGTAAGTCTAGATTAAAAAACTCTTGTCTTGTCTAATATCAAGACTTTAGATTATTTTCAGGAGTCTCTAGATTAACCGAGTGGTTTACTTTACCTACTAGGTACTACTTAGTTTATCTAGACTCTTGAATATTGTCTAGAGTTTTGGCAAGAGTCTTGATCTAGATAAAGCAAGTCTTGTCTTGTCTTGAAAATTTCTAGACAAGACTTTTGCAAGTCTTGTCTTGAAAATCTAGACAAGACAAGACAAGAGTCTAGAAAGTCTAGATCTAGACGGCAACACTACTTAGAAAACATACAAAATGAGTACTGTTAGTAAAATATATTAATATTATGTCTGACACAAAATTTATTTAATATTTCGAATAGATACTTCGATCTACCCGAAAAAGATGTGGCTTAAATTAAGGGGGAAATGAATTATAATTATTATTAATTATGAAGTCTTATAGAACTTATAAATAACTTGATTAAAACCTTAAAAAGTTCGAATAAAGTTTTTCAATTATCATTATTCATACAACTTATGAAGACGTTTCAGAACTATGCAGAGTTATTAATTTAATTGCGACTTGGGCAAAAATAAAAATTGATAAACATAAATACATGATTGAGACCAAATGCAAGTAGACTCATTCCTGTAGGTTACATCCATGTTTACCCAGCCGTGCCCGCAAATACTATAAAATACAGTGGTGTAGGTAGTTATTGAAAGATTTTTTTTAAATAAAATACTTAAGATATAATCATATTTGTACAATTTAACCAAATATTAGGTAGTGAAATATATATTTAAAAAAAAGATTTTAAAAAAGTCCACAAATTGGACCCATTTCAACTCTAAAAATTATATTATAATGCATTTGTGATACATTTACAGATGCCTGAAGAAGTTAACATTGATTAACGAAACGTTGTTAAATTAGAAATTCAATTTTTGTTTTCATCGTCCGTATCCCACAACAAATTGTTTATCCAAAAATACTAGCATTTCACATAACGTAATAAAGTTTCTGTCAACATATGTGATATGCCACGGGCAACGGCTAGGATGTACACGGTTATTTATAGTTTCACATGTAAAAATTAACCACAGCGTGCTTGTTAGCTAACTCATTCTTTTTGACAAATCAATTACTTCAGAACAATAAAACAGCTGACTTTTTATTAATACATATTTATGAAACTACATGACCTAACAAACATATCATGATAGCATAATCTCTTAATTGATATTGTTAAAATAAAATTATTCACTACCTATAGGTTACGTGAATGTATTGCGGAAAGGGATCATTGTTTGATTTAATAATTATTAAAAAAAAATGTTTCTACAAAACTTACTTGGAAAAACGAGTAGAATAATAAATCGTTATGAAAAGTATACCGTCATAATAGAAAAAACAAAGCTATAGCACAAATATCTTCTACGAATGCGTTAAATTTTCTCAAAAACAAGGGCTCGTACTTACATGTCAAACATCCTACCAAAATTTGGATTGTGCACAGACGAACAGAATTTTTTCAAAAACATGTTTTTTGGACTTCAGGGACCTCAAGACGAAAAAATGTTGAAATGCGAATTTTTATTTAAATAATCATAGATAATGAACTGTCATTCCACACTTGCGGGGTTGGAATGGTAAAAGATAATAAAAATTAGCCATACGAGAAAGCGAAATCCGTCTGATTTGAAAAATGTTCAACGCATGCATATTTGATAAATGATCAAAGCCTTAATCGGCATAGTTATGTAATATACAAAAAAAAATTACAATTCTTAAGAGGACACACCTTGTTATTGAGGAAATTTAAATAAATTATTGTTACAAGTTGCTCAATAATAAAGTGTGTAAGTACCCACTCTTAAAATTTTTAAAAAATATTTTAAGCAAAATGTAAAACAAAATGTAATCAAATTGCTATAGAATTAAAAATATGTACAAAGTCAATTTAGAAAAATTTCTACCACCTACTTTGATGCAGGAGTGACACACATAAAAAACCCAAATTTTTAGAACCAAAAAAACACAAAAATCTCATTTTAGAGTTTTTATAACATCCAAATACTAAGGCTGTTTTAAAAAAAGTATACTTAATAGTAATGTTATATATTTTGTCATCAGTATTCCACAACAGTGTACAGTGTACACCATGTTAATCACGTTTCTTCCACCGCAATGAACAGTTTGCTCAACATTATCGTCACGGTTCTTCCACCATCAACAGAATTATATTAAATTATAATGTTGACCTATTATCACATTGCTATGAATTACTCTCACTAGGAAAATGTACTGTTTTATCATACAGTGAAAAACTTTTTTATCATCACTTATTTTATTAAAAAAAAATTAATATTCACACAAGTCTTTCTGTCAAATACCGGTTTTCTTATTTAGAATATTTTGGAATAACAGTTCAAAGAAACATGTATTCTTTGGTAGATTTTCTTTTTTCATATGCCTCATATATTTTTTAGATCTCCAGTGCCCGCAATATCAGTTTTACCATCCGCCGCAACCATAAATATGTTTAATTAGTTTGACCACTGTTTGGAGAATATATAGATATTGTTATCTCTTACTATTATTTTTTACGACTTGAAAATTAAGTTCGAACATTTTAGTATTAAGTATAGGTATGATGGAATTCCAAATGTCGTAACTAAATTTAGTAAAACTATTCACAAAATTGACGATATAAGTGACTAAAGATGGGTTATATTATGGTTTTTATGCAGTCAGGAAATGTCTTTTAAAATTATTTTTTATAAAATATATTTAAGTAATTCAATACGGTTCATGGGTTCTTGGATTAAAATAAATTGTTATTGATTAATAACTCTTTTATTTATCTTCGTACGACGTTTCGTCTCTTTCGAGACTTTATCAAGTACTGTAACAAAAATATAAACGAATACATCAAGTCAAGAGTTGTCTATTTTGGAGAATAACAATTATAATTAGAAATAAAAAAAATTTTTATCTCAATTTGAATTTCTAATTATAATTGTTATTCTCCAAAATAGACAACTCTTGACTTGATGTATCCGTTTATATTTTTGTTACAGTACTTGATAAAGTCTCGAAAGAGACGAAACGTCGTACGAAGATAAATAAAAGAGTTATTAATCAATAACAATTTATTTTAATCCAAGAACTTATGAACCGTATTGAATTTATTAAAAAATGGATATGAACCGAGTGAATAATTAAGTAACTATGTTTTATTATTTTGTTCATCATTGGCAAATACATCTAATTGTATTCATTGGCTTTGTGATAAAGATAAATTTGAAAAGATAAACCAACTACAGCCCTGAGAGACGGACATAAGTTTACTTCCACTATCAATGCGCCCTTCTGCATATTATAATATAATATTATGTACATTAGCAACACCACGCTCACTATACGAGTCCGCAGTAAATAATATTGCTATAATTAATATTATACTACATTGACTAGCGGATTTATTTCTTCTTTTGCATTATATTTATCGATATTCATACAACAATAAACATTAATTTTCTATTGACTTGTAAAATATAACACACACGTATCGGCTAACTGTAATGTTACACCGACGTAGGCATTTCACAACCTCACAACCGCGTAACAAAACATCTGCTCATTATTATAACCATTTATTGGTAATGATTTCTATATCTATAATATAAGTGATTGATCATTTACAAATGAAGGCATATTAACACAAATTAGGTATAAAAGTTCTTCTGGAGAATGTAACTTTTTTTTTAATAGCAGTATATATTTTGTTATCATAATATCCTAGGTATATTATATTCTTCTGTGGAAAAATAAAAACGGATAAAGGCACCGGTTTCCCATTACCCACCTGTGGACGACCATATTTATAGTTGACAGAATATATTCTTACATAATATTGGTATACAAGGGCGTACGTAGAAATTTGCTCGGGGAGAGGAGAGGTTATATAAATATAAGGTAATGAGAGAAAACGTGGACATCCATTTATATTGCAATTGGGCCCAAAAATTTTCAAGATTCAAAGCTCAATAACGCGAAATAAAAGGGATTTTCATGATGAATTTTCACACTTTATTCCAATCTTAGGAATGGGGGCAGCTGCCGTCCCTTGCCTTTCCTTGCGTACAACAATGTCGATATTAATATGTACTTAATAAAGAAAATTTAAATGTTTACGTCTTTTAGTTTCGTACTTTATCGATGAACTAACTATCATTGCGGAGAAAAATTAAAAAATATTAATTTGCAAGTCAATGACAAATAATATGTTGCTTGTAAAAGTAATATTTCCTAATTTTTCTTCGAGCAGGTACCTAGATTCTAGAGTATATTATCGGCAAAATCGCGAATTTTGAGATTAATTGGTGGATATTTTTCGCAATAAACATTAGGATAATTACAAAAAACATTATACATAAACAAGAATCATTTGACTTTTTACCGACTTCAAAAGAGGAGGAGGTTATAAAATCGACTGTATTTTTTATGTAATATGTTATTTTTTATGTATATACCTATGCTCTTACCTCATATCTCCTGCATTTGTGAACCGATTTTGATGATTCGCTTTTTCTCACATTTTTACTTAAATCGGTTCAGTTTTTTTTAGTCCGGTAAAAAAAACTTTTTATAAAAAATAGGAACTTCCTTCAAAAAAGGCCACTAAAAAGAGAAAAATATTAAAATTTTGAGATCGGTGCCAAATTAATAAAAGTAGACAGGTCATATGTAAATAGTTTTAGTAATTAAATTGGCACATACGTCAAATTTTTATTATTTTTCTCTTTTTAGTGGTTTTCTTTAAAGATTTGAAGGACGTTCTATTTAAAAAAAAAAATTAAGCTCTTTCCCATTTTATTCAACTATACTTTATTTTTTGTTTTTTTTAACCACCTAGTTTTCAATAATTAATAATTGACATTTTAAGATCAACGTTAAATTTATCAAAGAAACGTGCTTCTTCAGATATCAAATTAAAAAAAAATCAGGTTAAAGGCCGGTGTAATACAAAATATAATTATTTTAATTAATCTGTGGTATTTATTATAACAAAAATGTCGGGACATTCGACCGTCAGCCGTGCGTCATGTTTTATTAAAGTGGACAGGTCGAACCCACCCATCGCGGCAAACACACACACATATACGTACACACAAATATACAGTGTGTACGGTACGGTATTATCTACCCTCAACAATACAACAGATAATATACAAATGTGCAATAACAATGCGATATGACAAATAATAAAAACACCTCAGTGAATGAACACAAAGACATGATGTGTTGTCTCTCTCAGAATTGTGCAGAGCTGTACAAAAGAAACCAATGCAATCGTATTTTTGTATCAACTGTTGAACGATGTTGTTGACAGTTTTAAAAAGAGTCCCAATCATCCTTAAATTAAGAAAAAAATTAGGTATACACAAGAAAATTACTAAATTTAAGTGTATTATCAAAATTATGTCTTAATATACCGAGTTTGATTCTTTTAAGAAAAATTATATAGGTACCTACTTACCTATCCTTAAATATGGGAAACTTGAAAATTGATACTTAAGGAGTCTGCCCACATAACCGGAGCATACCATGACCGTGCTATGAACGTATCAGGCACGAAAAGAAACACGACACGCACTACTATGCCCACTGCAACAGATCGACAGCGTTCCATGCCCGTATGCAACGCGTATTATCCCCGTATGCAACGCGTATTATCCCCGTATGCAACGCGTATTATGCCCGTAAGTAATGGTTACTGCCCGTTCGGAATCCATTCATAACCTGCAGCACCGGATATGTTATTTTCGCATACGTATTAGTCACCAGTGTTGCGTGGACGCCTTGGGCTTGAAGTATTATCAATTTTTTTTATTATCAAATAGGTATGGCTATTAGAAAACTAACTTTTGGACAATTGGTAATGATTGGCATAATTTTAGACGAGGGAGAAGAAAAAGAAAACCAAAAAAAGACTCGACGCTATTGGGGATTGTATAAAAATTCATATTTACGAACACATTCTATTAGTTTTTCGTCATCCATATTTAACGCGGGTGCATTCATAACTTTCAGAGGACTACTAATTATTGCATCTGATGGGTAGGAACGCAGAGTACACGCGGCTATAACCCGTAGCAAACCCGTAGCAACACCGGTTTGGCACCGTCGCGTGTCATGCACGGAGCGTATCGGCACCGGCAAAATATTCTAGCCGTGTGTTTGTTGACGGTCCGGTCATGGCACGCTACGGTGTTGGTCGGTTACGGAACGGTCTAGTGGGTGTTGTTTCATATTAAATCATAGAAAGAATATTTTTTGCATGTGTCGGTACGGTTACGGTCATGGTATGATACGGTGTAGTGGGCAGAGACCTTTATTCAAAATTTAAAACGTCGGTTCCTAAAGGGGGCAGTATAGCCTAGTGGTTAGCATGCTTGGCGCCGCAACCTCTAGATTGGACTGACGTGGGTTCGAATCCCACCTGGCGCTCATGGATGTTTTGTGATGTTATTTAGTTTTAAGTTAGTTGATATTCAGTGTAGTTGAAAGACGCTTATGACCTTAGATGTCGACGCGTCTATAATCTACAATAAATAAAAAAAATCGGTTCCTAAACTGAATAGAATTCAATTTCACGAAATGCATAAAAATTACATATACCTTATTTGATGAAAATCTGGAACCATCATGAATGGGATAATTCTTTCAAGAAATGTAACTAGTATTATATTACACTGTTGTATAATCTATATCGCACATAATATAGATTAGTAACATCTGCTGATTACAAAAAACAATATGGATGGCTCTTTTTATTATTGACTTCAATATTGCGACTCTAATAGACTGTCTAATGTTTATAGTGAGCCACTGTGATATAGAAAATACATAGATAATTACATTTTTGTATTATTTTTGAATTTTGTGCCTATTATATAATTCGTAATTTTCATTTATTATTTACCTACATATATGTTAAAGAACTTCTATATTGTCCACGCTTAGGACGCATTGAGATAATTACAACCGATCCCGATTGTGCAACCTGACAATTACGATTGTACGATCATGGTTCCATTGCACACTGATGTATATATAGCAATGATTCTTGTTGCCGTACATACATGAATGTGCGAGTATATAGGATTATAATAATTATACGTAATATAAAATGCTTTATTATGCAAATCAGCAGTGACATGTATTTATTGCCGACCGTGCGCTCTACAAGCCTTGCCATGTAGAAGTAGCTCTCTCTATAACTCTAGTATAAGTGTAAGTAATAAGTATCCGCCAACAGGTCCGCATTACATAAAATAACTCTCGCACAGAGTTAAATTTTATAATTTGTCAATTTGCACATATTCAGAATATACATTTTTATAGATGTGATAGTTCAGCGTAGTGAATTTTAGGAAGAATTTGGTTCGGTAAAACCTGTGAAATAATATTCAGAGATGTTCAAATTTGTTTAATAACCGACTTTCCGAAAAATTTATTTTCTTCTTCAGGGTTTTTAACTAGAAATTACAATTGTAACGAAAATCTATATAATATGTAATTTCTAGTTAAAAACCCTGAAGAAGAAAATAAATTTTTCGAAACGTCGGCTATTACCTAAACAAATTTGAACATATCTGAATATTATTTCACAGCTTTTTCCGAACCACATTCTTCCTAAAATATAAATTTTTAAAAAAAATGTTGTTTGATGTTTATTTGCTTTAGGAGAACGGAATATTTAGAATGTTTGTTTCGTAATATAATGACGTGTTCAATAAACTAAAATAAACAAAAAAGTTTGTTTGAACCTAAATCTAAAAACACTCACTAACGAGATCCAGCCTTATAAACTTTTAGTGAAAATTAAATGAATATTTGAAAAGCACAATTTTCCATTATTCGAATTATACTCAACTAGCGGTATCCGTGCGGCTTCGCCCGGGTGGTATGAAATTATGATTTAAATAAAATACTCGAATATGGTTTGTCTATTTTTAAAGATGAGTTAGTATGTTGACTTTCAAGTTAATAGCTTCATCGATTTGGCCTGGGCGTTGTGTTGATTAATCAAAAAATCTTACACCACCGTTTTACCCCCTTAGGGGTTGAATTAAAAAAAAATGCTCGAACAGAGGTTTGCTTATTTATGTTGAATTCAGTACCTCTCACCTTAACGATTTGTGAGATATGAATAATTTGTCAAAAAACTCTACACCCTTTTTGATCCCCTTATAAGGGTTGAATTTAGAAAAAATCTTTCTTAGCGGATGCCTACGTCACAAAAGGAACCTACCGCGGTTCAAATTTCAAGTTTATGACTTCAGCGGTTTGGCGTGGGCGTTGGTTAGTCAGAAAATCCTACACGTTCCCGTTTTACCCTCTTTGGGGTTGAATTAAAAAAAAACAACTCGAATATGGGTTTATTGCTTATTATTAAAGAAGAGTCTAGTATGTTGAATTCCATATCTCTCACCTAATTAACGATTTGTGAGATATGAAAATTTTTTGTCAAAAAACTCAATATACCTACTCATTTAACCCCCTTTTAATCCCTTCTTAGCGGATGCCTATGTCCATAAGAAACTTACCTGCTACATTTCAAGTTCATGGCTTTAGCGGTTTGGCCTGAGCGTAGATTAGTCAAAAATCCTACACCCCCGTTTTACCCCCTTAGTGGTTGAATTTAAAAAAAATGCTCAACCCTCTCACCCCCTTTTGACAATATAGTCCGGTCCTGATGGGTACATTTTATGATTTTAAATTAATAGTCGTGTGGATACAAAATGATGCCGCAAGAATTAAATATTTTTATTGGAACCGATGCAGCCATTATAAAGACACAACCATATTATAGTAGAATACCACAGCACTGAACCTATGTACCTACACCATATATTATGTAACATACTTTACACTGGTAATAATATGAATAATAATAATAAAGCCTATATAAAGAGGATTATGACGTGAAATAAATAATATTATAATAAATACGAAAGAATATTATAATCATATTGTATTTGCCAAATACATCTTAATAGTGTCACTCGTTATGGTATTGGCGCAACCTGCTTAGACAAAATAATCAACTACTTGGATTTATGTCTGTTTATCTTTTTTGTAAAATAAAGAATCGCATACAAATATTCCAAGTTCATTAAATTACACAAATGTACATACAGTGGCACTCAGTGGCGTCTCGACAGGGTAGGCAAGGTATATAGAGCGTTTACTCTGTAAATTAATTAAAAATGAAGAATAGTTTACACTGTTTACAATATTCTCTCCTTATAACGCAGTTCGTTCAGAGTTGTTTCACTGTAGAACGAATTATAATTTTTTGCCATACCCACTACAAAGTAGCTACTTTCGATGCATGTATACCGACCTGTAATGGGTTATTTAACATGGCAGGTTTGCGGAAAGTTTACTTACCGCACTAGTGCGGTAAGTAAACGGATGCCATAGCAACTTCTGTTTATTCGCTCTATATATATCCGCCGCCTTATACGCCATTACTTACTCACGACCTTCACGGCATACTGTGAAAGTAAAGATGGCGACACAAATGAACTGTCAAAATTTTTTGAAAATGAAGTGAAAAGTAGGGATTTTGTGAAACAGAAAAATTAAAATCCTTATACGCTTCCGTTCACTATAGATAAATAATCATATACCATATCTATATAGTTCACAGAATTAAAATTAGGGCTGAGCAATCTTGACAAATAAATTGCCGTTATTAATACCTACTATTATTAGTCACTAAGTAGGTAGTACGTATAACTATAGTACTATCTACACTGCCCACCTAAGTCTTATATCTATAATTTTGACAAACTTTTGACAGTTGGACGTTAATTTAAAATGATTCCCGATTTTATAAATAGTATAAACTATAGGTACATGAAATAAAAGAATGACTATACAGGGTGAGTTCGACCACCCGTATCAGTCGTTTTTTTTCGAAAACGGTTAGTCGTAGAGAGTTATGTCAATAAATTTGTATTATAAAAGCCCTAATAAAGAATCGAATGGTGATAATTTTTTTCCGGGAAGGTCGGCTTCCCCATTAGTTTGCTCCAGAATGTCCAGAACTCCGGAAATATAAATGTAACGATAGGTCGAAAGTGGTATTGTTGAAAAGATCTTTAAAAAATTAACAAGTTTTGTACGGATTTTTTTTTTATTACTGTCACCCCTGTTAAGTAATATTTGCTTGAAATTACTAAATTAAAATGTCAAAATAACGAACTTTTCAAAAGTCCGCATTTAAAATCTAGTTACCTATCTATCGATCATTAAACACTGAAGAAGTACACTCACAGTATAACCAGAAGAGCTCAGTAGTATGTATTAAAGAGTAAATGGAAGACAGTTTGAACACTTGTGACAATATCTAAAGTTGCTAGATTTTTAATGCCGACTTCGATCGTTATTATGAAATTTTGATTTAATAATTTCAAACGATGGTTACTTAACAGGAGTGGCAGTAATTAAATAATTTTTCCTTCAAAACTTGCCTATTTTTTAAAGAGCTTTTCAACAGCACCACTTTCAACCTATCGTGCTTTCTAAATTCCGGAGTTTTGAACATATAATAATTAATATTTATACTTATAGAAATGTACAGGGTAGCAGTAATAAAAAAAAATTTCCTACAAAACTTGCTTATTTTTTAAAGATCTTTTCAACAATACCACTTTCGACCTATCGTTACATTTATAATTCCGGAGTTCTGGACATTCTGGAGCAAACTAATAGGTAAACCGACCTTCCCGGTAAAAAAATTATCACCATTCGATTCTTTATTAGGGCTTTTATAATACAAATTTTTTACACAACTCTCTACGACTAACCGTTTTCGAAAAAAACGACTGATACGGGTGGTCGAACTCACCCTGTATAATTATAATATATAAAAAATTCGGCCATTATTTGATATAAATTAATGTTATAACTTGCCCCGCAATGCTATTACTATAATATATAGGTACCTACCTACCTATATTTTGCCCCATCGTACGGTTTTGAAATTTTTTTGAAATTTATAAAAAAATATTGGATTTGAACAATGGTTATCTAATAATAAAGGTTCCTAACTAAATAATTTCTCTCGTTTAGGTACAAACGCAGACGTGTGTAAAGTTAAATATTCTGAAAAGTATCAGTATTTTTTAACCTACTAAGAAAATCTATAAGTAGATAAATAAAACAAGAAAAAAATATATACCTATAGATATCGCTAAAAATATATGTTTTTATTAAAATAATAGGTATAGGTAAAATCCAAATTCGTATAGCTTTTCTCATCTTCTAGTTTCTTTCTACTATGCGAACTACAGAAATATGGAATCTGGGCAAAAAATGAAACTGAACTTTTAATATGTATAATATATACTGACTTGATAGATTATTATTATAATTGTGAAGAAATTAGAAAAAAATTGTGATTTATATTTACGTTTTGCCTTCTTTCGGTTATTTTCCGTTTAAAATCAATTTAAACGGTCATTCATAATTACGATATTTATTGACGTATAGATCCCAACCCTATAGTTCTAACGCAACCATAAAGTTCCTATCACATCATCTTTGACAAACAAAAAGAAGGCGCACTGAACACAGTACATAGTATACATACCTAATATTATAACGTATTATCAACGTAGAATATAACAACAGCAGAAGAAAAGAATGAAAGAAAAAGGAGAAAAGGAAAAGTTTTTTTTTAGATTATAAAAAAACGTTCATTATCATAACAATAAGTAGGAGTATCCAGTGTTCTATAGACCAACCGTGCCTACGATATAGCGTCGCCCCACCTCTTGTCGACGATTGGCCGCGCTTCGACGCAAACTCGCCGCACTTCACCGTACGTCCCTCTATCTTCTCCGGTGAACACTGCCAACATACGTTAATAACGCTGCTATGCTGTCTGCACATTCACCTGAATGCCCACCACAAAACGTCATTACTCAGTTATCATTAATGTTGCATCCATCGTTAATGATAGATACAGCATCCGCCGCCGCTATTGTACCGCCACTGTGTTCATTTTTTGTGCGTTGGTACCAATTGCATAAACAATTGACGCGAGAACAATTGATTGAACTAATGTAAACCATTGAATGCAGTGTTTTATACAAATAATATACTGAAGACAGCAATTAGTGTTAAATATTAAGCGGATTGTGAGAGAAATGTCGAAGTCGTGTACGTTTAAATAATTTATTTTCAGTTTCAATATCAAAATGACTGATCAGTGTATATTTTGTTGAGTGACTCAAACGAATGTTGCGCTTGCCGTTTATAGTGACATTTGCGGTGAAGACGGCGCGGACTTATTAGTGATAAAAAGTGAAAAACGGCCTCATCACGGATTTTGAGTTGCATAGACAGGCCGCTGCCAGCGGCCACTTTATGAGGTAATACCTACTCAATTTATAAGTTCACTAAACTATCTAAATGTTTCATTTATCCCAAAGTCGCTCAAGCGGCGTGCATTTAGATACGCTCGAGTTTTATATATCTATTAAGCATTTATATATTTACCCATGAAAAAAAAACAGTGATGATCAGTCAATTCCGTTAGAAGTTATGATTTAGTTAGTTGTTTTTCTTTTTGATATTTTTGAAAATCATTCCCAACTTAAATTACGTACCTACTTACTTGTAATTAGCTATAAAGATAAATGTAATCACTAATCTATTATGCAACTGCAAATAACTGAATATTATGCAGTGGCAAATTAAAAAAAAAAAACAAACAATATTATAGGTACTAAGTATATTATGCAATCCTTATAATGAAAATTAAAAATAAACACATAAGTATACAAAGGCCAGACGTAATAATTGAAGCTTATTCATAAAGACAAAATATGTATTACTTACTTATGTAGCTATTAAAAAATATTTAAAAAAAATTAGTAGACAATTATTATGCTTATTTTCAATATGTAAGTATTCATTCGGCAAAACTTACGGAATTTAAATTAAAATTCAAATTATTAAATTCAGTGGTACCTACATAAACCGGTTTTCAAAAAGTATAATGAACATTATTAAGTATTCTTTAATAAATTATTATCGTAAGAATATTCACAGCTAAATCGTCCTATGGACGGTTTTTAATTTTTTTTAATAAGAAAGGGATAATATTCTTAATTAAAACTTGGATTGAACACTAAAACTTTCGTGAACAATTTCTTAAATGAGAAAAATCATAATATACCTATGTAAGTAGGTATAGGTACCTATACTAAATGTCTTTAGTATCTTTTCTTATTTAACTGAAGGATCAAATAAAAATCTAAAGTATAATACTTATACCTATACCTATATTATATTCTGTGACAGTACTTTCAAAGATATCGTATTGATAATTTAAATTTTCTCCCCTATGGACGGTTTTTAATTTTTTTTAATAAGAAAGGGATAATAAGCTTAATTAAAACTTGGATTGAACACTAAAACTTTCACGAACAATTTCTTAAATGAGAAAAATCATAATATACCTATGTAAGTAGGTATAGGTACCTACTAAATGTCTGGTATCTTTTCTTATTTAACTGAAGGATCAAATCAAAATCTAAAGTACCTATAATACTTATACCTATATATTCTGTGATAGTACTTTCAAAGATTATTGATAATTTAAATTTTCTCCATCAATGAAAAATCAATTTATTTTCATCAAATTTTTTTGACAGCATAAATAGAAATTCAGATCTAAGGATAAACACATCGACGTTGATTGTATACGTGTTAGACAATACTGTTATTGCAACAGGTTGCAGATATCTCAACGGGCCCTAACACCGTGAAAACCACTACAGCCCCTTCATATATCAGCAATGTAACGATACACCAGAAAATCGCACTAAGTGAAAACACACCATCCAAACCTAATCAATTATCTTGTTTGCAGATTTTATATCGGGTGTTTTATACATTTCAGTCACACATCTTCTCAAACATCAGAACTAATAAATCCATATTATAGTTAAAACAAAATAAAATATAGTTACTTCTTACCACAACAGTTTTATTGATGGATGTACATTTCGAAAGCTAAGCTTTCATCTTCAGCGAACACTACATGAATGAAATAATACATAACGGGTTGTGGTAAGAAGTAACTATATTTTATTTTGTTTTTATTCCAACCACAGTGCTCATATATATTTTTATCCATATTATAGTTACCCATTTTTGAGATCGTTATTTTTGATTAATAGCTAAAAACTGTCCCAAAATTAATTATTACACCTGCACAAAATGCTAAAAGGGTCTAGACTCTAGAGCATGAACCTAAATGCGTAGTCATGAGAACTTAAATGTTTAAGTAACGCATTCTAATTATGAAATGTTATTTATTTATTCATTGATACTGCCTTTTTACATTTTTGTTAATTGTATTGTTCTTGAACCATCTGACCGAAAAGAAAAAGAAAGTATTTTGCTAAAAATGTAGTAGGTATACGTATAGGTAGTATAGATTAATAAAGAATCTTTTTATAACACCTAAATTCAGTAACTAATTAAGAATCTATTTCCTATACTTATCTAATGTAAATTCAGAAAACTCGATTCTAATGAGCCTACAGTATTTTGAAATTCGAATTATTGCAATTTGGTGGTTTTTATATTTTTCCTCTCTTTGGTGTTCAAGCAGTTCTTATACATTTACAACATCAAAGACATTATCGATCTTTTGTTTTTTTCTATTCAAGCTACATTAGCTTGTGCAGAATGAAGAGAAAGTCAGTGCCGTCGCTGACGTGGGCAATACGGTATTAGAATAGGTCGTATTATTAGGATAAAAACCTTGAAAGGAATAAGTCTAACAAATAAAAATCAGTATAGATATTTGGGTTAATTCAACATTTCTTAATTACATTATTGTATTATCATTTGATTTGTGTTCTGACAAACATTACTATCGATTTTAATTTTGATTAAATTTTGAAACTGAAGAAAACTAAATTGTTAAAACAATATTATTGAAATAAAAAATGGTTTTTATTAGTAAACTATAGTTAATCCTTCTTAGCCTATTCCACTAATCAGTTGTCATTGGGTATAAACAAACAAAATCCACTATTTTTCTGGTTTTTCATAATCTTCATAATAGACGTTGAGATTCTTTTAAAATTGAGAATCAAACATAAAACTTGCAACCTATTTTCGGAACATTCTACGTTTTAGCTGCTGCTCTCGAACAATTTTTTTTCATTTAATGGTTTGTGTAGATAAAAATTGCTGGAAGGAGGATCAAAGAACAAATACCTAGGTATACTCAAATTACTAAAATTTGCCTAAGATTCGATATATTTTATATCATCATCAGGACCTACAAAACATCACAGCAATCTATACATTTGTTCTTTGATCCTCATCCCTACAATATTCATCTATTATACACAATCAAATCATTATGTCAACAAATGACTTGTCCTATAACTATTAAACATACTATTATAGAAATGTTTCCAAAATAGGTATTAAATTAAATTCTTCTTGCGTGGGAGCATGAGCTTTTCAAGTTTAGTATCAGTTGGGTACTTTTTATTCTTAATGAAAACAATTTTTGATGTGCAAATATCTTTACTGCTATAGTGCTGGGTGAAATGCCACGGAAATGTATCGCGGATGTGAAGTTTTTGGCAGGCTGTTCGAACAGTTCTACAGGACCTATTATACTTCTATCCTCATTGGTCAGCTGTTAACCTTTTTTAAAGTTAGATACCTATATTATGTAGCTTTCATCGTATTTGAAGCTCATGAATATGTACTCAAGAATTTGTACGCATCTCGTGAGAGTATCGGGAAGTCACTTTTTTTTTAAATTATAATTCTTTGTTCAAATCATTGAAATACCTACATATTTTTATATAGCTTATTATTATAAGTATAACTGATAAAATAAGAGCCTTCAAATTGTTCTACGTGAATTGAAACATCCAGTATATTATTATATGAATCAGTTTCTCCCTGTAACCAGCATCACAGTGTCTAATATCAACTATTTGTATCAGTTTTACTACGTGACGTCTGTTTGGGGATGCGAGGGTGCGAGCAGCAGCACGCAGAAACACTTCTTCAGTGGCGTATCATTATATTGAGCATATAGAATAAAGCCATTACCGTCAAACCGCTGCAGTTTTCAATACGACCTAAGAGTATGAAGGATTTTATCCAATTCTCAAATCTAAAAATATTTGACTTATACCGAATTACCTAATAGGTATATATATCCTACATCTTTTATCATTTTTAATTACTTGTCTGTGAATTTGGTCATTTTTTATTTTATTATAAATATTTCATATACTGCCTAACACAAGTTTTTTTTTACTTTAACAATTAATTACTTGATATAGTTACAAAGGGCTTTCCAATTTGGATTTTTACATGGATTATGCTCTCAAAATCCTGAGCGTTAATTCTGGTAAATTTTGTATAGTAGCGACAAAATAATCACATCTCAGAATTTTCTACTTGATTGATTTAGTCATAATATTTTCCAAAATGCTGCTGATTTCAGTGATACGTTTATTGATGGTTGAATAATCCAATCGTTTTATTTTAAATTAAACAAACAATTCTCAAATTTTAAATGCAATAGCTGTATAAAAATATAAAAAATTAAAATTATGATGATTTCAACATTGATTGCCTAGATATACTTAATTTCTAAAGTTTAAAAGATATCGATATGGGATAAAAAGTAGGTATTGTTTTATGAAAATATGAATTTTTTATTTAAAATTTGTAAAAGAATACAATAAATACATACAGCGCGGTTGGAAAAGACATTATACGCGGTGTAATTCTTTCGTAAGTTTGAGTTCAATAACGATTAAAGATATTTTCAGATTCATAATGACCTATAGTAATTGTCCTAAAAGTGACAGTTTTCGAACTATTTCCAAATAATTGCTTTTTGGACGCGTTGCGACCCCCTAAAAACTTATGCACTTCGTTTTGAAGGAAAAAAGTTAAGATCGTCTTCCTTATCTATCAAATTACAACTTCACCAAAAAAATATAAGTAGTTCCACATTTTTTTCTAGCTAGAAGTTATCATCAACTGAAATTCTCAAAAAGTTTTCAGAGCTTTTATTTACACCTTTTTGATAATTTCATTCGCCTGATGAAAATTTAATATTATGTAAACCGGTAGCAAAATATTTTTTAACCATGTAAAATATTTCGCCTTACCAAAGGTGGATTGTGTTTGTTTATACTTCGTCCAAACTCCAAACTATAAATATTTTTTAATGTTCAATAATCTGAACTATTTCCTGTAGGATACTGTATTTATATATGATAATTTCTCTTCATTTCCATATAATAAGTAAATCTAAACATAAAGGGGCAAACATTCATAGCGTATCTTTCGAGCCGCCAGTGGCCTCCTCTACGATGTAGGCGACGGGATGTCTGATGGGTTCAAGTGACCGCAGGCCGCAGGGGTGCCAGCCGGCCGCATACCAACCGTTTTAGGCCCGATCTGAGGATTGTGTTTACCTATGTACAACACAATGTGCTCTGTGGCTGTAGCTCGGTCTAGGCTAGCCATGCTGTTCGTACAATGTTACCGACGGCGGCGGCTCCTGCTTGTCTAGCGCGATCTTTTCTACGGCTACCTGCTCGTTAACTTACACAAGATCGTCTATTAAGAGTCTCATATTATTATTTAAACCTATAATTGCATAATTATTTTTTTCTTTAAAAAATGCAGTAGACGTTATATATGATTATTATGGTAATCAGAATTAGCCATTGGAATATAATATAATGCAAAGTTGCCTTGCGTTTTTAATAAACATAGAGAGTTATCAGAAGGTAATATATTTTGTTCATATTTTGTGGGAGACAGTTTTCCGAAATGTTACAATTACCACAAACACCAAACCATAACAAACACTCTCGACGTACGTTTCGCCAACCAAGTTGGCATCATCAGGAGATGATTAAAACTAAAGACTAAACACAAATTACTGCCTATTTATAGGCTACCTAATTTTTAATAAAAAGTATGTTGGCCAAACGAGAAGATCAATTTCAGTAAGATTTAAAGAGCATATGGCTCATCTAAAATATGGCAGGTTTGATAAATCTAGTGTTGCCCAACATGCATTTGAAAATGATCATAAAATAGACAATAGTAATTTAAAATTAATTAAGAACGTCATTAATATTAGACAACTAGACGCCGTAGAGAGTCTAGAGATTCATAAGTGTAAAAATAACATTATGAACAGTGACAAAGGCCCAATTCCAGGTAGCCTGCTTTTTGATTTAGTAAATTAGTTTAGTTTTCAGGTAATTAAAATTAGGTAGCCTATAAATAGGCAGTAATTTGTGTTTAGTCTTTAGTTTTAATCATCTCCTGATGATGCCAACTTGGTTGGCGAAACGTACGTCGAGAGTGTTTGTTATGGTTTGGTGTTTTGTGGTAATTGTAACATTTCGTATCTTTACACCAAAGGTTCCACCAATTTTTATTGGAGACAGTTTTGGTTATAAGAATGAAAATTTTATTTTTATAGTAAGTAGGTAGAGCGATGTTTTTCTGAAGCATTTTATTTTTAAATATAGTCATTTACTATAATGAATATAATTTATTTACTTGATTGAAACTATAATATTTTCAGGTGATACGGGATATATAGTATTCTTTTTCACTTATAAGACAGGAATATTAGATCGTTTTACAATATAGGTATATTCTCATTATTTATATTTTTTCAACGTGTAGTAAATATTATTTAGGTTATTTTTTTAATTGCCGTCATCACAAGAACCGAAATTTTTAAATGATAGGTACCTATACTTCTGACAATTGTGTAATTAATATTTTTTATTCGATTAGGTATAATATGCGAATTCATTTATTAGTTTTCTTACCTACCTTTAATAAGAATGACGATATACCTACCTATAGTTAAATCAGAAGTTTAAGTTAAATTAAACTTCTGTAGGTATTATGTCAACCATACAATTATTTATCATCAGGAGCTATACAATATGCCAAACATGTTTTGTGGTACCTATTTTAATTTTTGAATACAGAATAGTAGGTATTTAAATAAATATAGGTAAGTACCTACATATAGTCATACATTTTCATGCAAGATTGATTGACCATTTTTAATGGCACATGTCTATCCGACGGGAAGTAAAATTTTGTTTAGATAATTAATTATAATTATTAAGTTGGTTAGTAGATAATATTTCTTATAAATAATAAACAAATTTCGAGGTTGTAACAGGGTTACACAATAGGCCACTGTTTGTGTTTTAGCCAAAATAAGTAAATGTAAATATTATAGTTTAGGTAATAAAACTGTTACATCATATTATAAATTATAGAAATGTTATGAAAAAATATTAGTAAAAAAAAACTTTTTAGAGACAAGCTTTTATTTAAATGCACTAAAAAGGAAAAAACAATTTTTAATAATTTAGGTTCATAATTATAAAAGCGTGGGTCGTGACTAATAAACTATCATAGAGTTCACGACCCACGCTTTTATAATTATGAACCTAAATTATTAAAAATTATTTTTTCCTTTTTAGTGCATTTAAATAAAAGCTTGTCTCTAAAAAGTTTTTTTTTACTAATATTTATTTTGTTCATTTTAGTCTTTCAAAATTTTACCCCCTTTTGACACCCGTAGGGGTTGAATATCGAAAAATTCTTTCTTAGTGGATGATTACGTCAGAAAAGGAACCCTCTGTCCAAATTTCAAGTTTCTAGCTTTAGCAATTTGGCCTGGGCGTTGATTAGTCAAAAAAAACTTACATCCCCGTTTGAACCCCTTAGGGGTTGAATTTATTTCTAAAAACGATTTATTGTATTGTCATCGGGAATACATATGTGTACAAAATTTCAAATCGATCGGATACGTGGAAGTCGTTCAAAATTGACTTGCAAGTTTTGACCTAAACAAACACACAAACTAACTAACTAACTAACATACATTGCAAGTTAAATCAAAGCTTGTAAAAAACAAAAGGTATTCAGCTTTATGTCTTTTTGTAATTATTGGGTTGAAGATATTAGGACCTGCTATTATTTTCAGTGTTGCTTCTCTATAACACCATAAACATAACATAATCTACCTAATTAATATTAATTTTCTAGTATGTAGGTATCGAAATTGAAGTACATATAATATTATAGGTAGGTACATATTAATATTATGTAGTATCTACCTATCTGCTCACATTTAAAATAGATATACAATATACATTATACATACCTAGGTACGATATCTATTTAAAACTTTTTTGTAACACATAATATGTATATGAAATGTACAACATTTCGTCTCTCTAGTCGGCTACTTAAAATAATATATATCGCACGGTGTACATTGTACAATAATACATATTAATAAATGTCGTATATCACATAAAATATATTTTATGTGATACGACAATATAGGAAGGCGTACGTAAAATATAAACTGTGACGTCAGCGTGCGATTATACATAATATTTTTTGCCATACCCACTACAAAATAGCTACTTTCGATGTTTGTATAGCGGCCATTAATGACCCATTTAACAGGCAGGTGCGTGGAAAATGGTTTACTTTCTGCACTAGCGCAGAAAATAACGGTTGCCATGGCAACTTCTGTTAATTCGCTCTATACGCTTGTGTGCGCCTGTCATTACTTACTTGCACGAACTTCGCGGCACACTAGAAGAAAAGATGGCGACGCAAATGTACTGTCAGAATTTTTTGAAAATGACTAAAAAAGTAGTAGCCAATGTTATTTTTGCTAAACCTGGATAGAGCTTAGAAAAATAATGTTATTTTTCTAGCTACCGTCGGACTAGAACCCATAATCTCTGCGTGATATGCTATGACTTTAATCGTGTACTGATTTGCTTTGCGGGTAATAGGGATTTAACCCGTAAAATCAAACTTTCGCGATTTCCTGCTTCCCTAATTATTATAGGAAAAATATCTTCAAATAAAAGTTTTAGAACATGAAATTCTGTATTTAAATCATTAAACAAAATTAATTTTGCATTCTTTGTAACGGCAGAAATTTGATATGAAAATGTCAAAATTACCTCAAAAACAGATAGCGATAGCCATGGAACTTGAACAAAATGATGACGTTTTAGCTGTCAGAATAATTTCTAATCATTTTGTTCAAGTTCCATGGCAATTGCTATCTGTTTTTGAGGTAATTTTGACATTTTCATATCAAATTTCTGCCGTTACAAAGCATGCAAAATTAATTTTGTTTAATGGTTTAGATGTAGAATTTTATGTTCTGAAACTTTTATTCGAAGATATTTTTACTAAAATTATTAGGCAAGCAGGAAATCGAGAAAGTTTGATTTTACGGGTTAAATCCCTATTACCCGCAAAGCAAATCAAAACACAGCATACTTACATCATTAATTTAACTAACTGTTCTGTGGCTGCAAGACCAAACTGATTAATGCTGGGTTTATCGTACACAATTAACACACTGTTAGTCTCGTTTTTGGCAAAATAAGATTATTGACAACTTTATAATCCTAATCAAGTACATTAAATGATTCAGTGTTGTTTCACTATATAATGAAAAGAAGCTGCACCGATACCAACCAAACATCTCGTGGTACGTTCCTACAACAGGAGCGCTACGAATTAAATAATGAAATTTATTCACAAACGCACATTTAAGATTTGAAAAAAAGGCGCTTCATACTAGTGTTTGTGAGTTTATTTACATATTTTGAAAAGTACGTCGTGAATGAATTTTATTCTACTCAATGTTCGAAATCCTCATGTAGAAGGAAGGTACCTCGAGGTATGTGTTGTCTCTTTTAATCACAGTAATGAGTAAAAATATCTTACTCTCTTCCTACATATAGGTACAGGTACTAAAGGTTATTTTAAAATGTTTTACACAAAATAAAATTTATTAAAATCTATCTGGGGCTTCAGATCAGCCGAGTATGTGTAATGATGTCGTTGTTCATATTACGGTGTTTAATTTCATGACCTTAGCTCCAAGGGTCTAATCTGAAAACTGGTGAAAGTATCAATTGGATTTTCATTTTATTATTAAAATTATAAATTGAAAATATGAACTGGTAGTTCATATCGGGTTCATATAACCCTAGCTGTTGGTGACCTTAAAAAAATTTATTTGAATGTAGATCGGTATACATATGAAAAATTCGACGTAAATGTTTTTTCCTCGTGGCCTCCGATACAATAAGTAACTTCGCATTGTCCGTTACACATATCTATCCACGTAATATTGTGTATTGTATTTTATACAGCAGAGGGTAAATCTTACAGGGTGTGCAGAATCCCCCCGTTCGGCATTTACAGTAGATATCTAGGTAATGTCCGTTAAGATGTGCGCTTACTACTAACGTCTTCTGACCGCTGCAAATAGTAAGGCAGGCTTCACAATATATTTGTTAAAAAGTTACGGCAAACTTTTCGTCATCTATATTAATATATAGATACTTACTCCACTTATAAAATAGTAAAATCACAGCTCTGTTTGTAATTTCGTTTTCTTCCGCAATGTATGGATATTTTTTATGACACCTAAATAGGAAAACGTATTCTCATAATTTTCGTCCGTATTTGTTTTTCTAGTTGTTTGTATCAGTATTACCCGAGAACGGCTAGACCAATTTTTATGAAACTTAGTAGTATGCATTCTACCGGTATACAAACTTAAAGTAGGTATATACTGATTATTATCCAGCTGTCAAACTCGAAACCCATATTAACTACTGCAATCGAAGCCACGAGAAGTTATTCCACATTAACGCTATTTGTCAATACTCGGGTAAGAAGGATTTCTGTCAAAACCAGCATAAAGTATGATTCACATTATTATGTACCAAACATGCACAGGCCCGAACCGGCACGTAATGGACCGACAAGTTGAGCTGTAATTCACATTTAATCGACCAAAGACAGACAGTACTGTATAGCCAACTAGGGAATGTAATCTCGATTTAGCGAGATCTCGAGCCATTTTTCGAGATTTCAAGAACGAACGCGCTTGAAAAAAAACTTATAACTTATACATAGTTTTTGACAGTCACGCTAATTGATTCAGTTTGTTTCTCTGCATATATTGTTTTAATTATTGTTTTCTTGAGTGAAATTGACAGTTATTTAACTTACAACAAGCATTAGATGGCGAACAAATCAAAGTTAAGTGAATACTGAATATATGTCTAAGAAGAATTCATACCAAATGTTCGTGAACGTTACTAATAGTAACTTACCCTATGCTTCCTAACTCCTGAGAAATTATTTCCAAAATAATTAACTGACATATAGTGTGCTGTGTGAGTTGGGTATTGCTATTATATTTTGAAAATAAAACAAAACGTTAATTGAATCTTGAAACAAAAAAAGCAACGTTTATTTAAGGAAAGTAATGAATAATAATCACCTGTACAGTGCACTACGCAATAAATCACACACGTACACAGTGACACAGTCACACTGTCCCAAGTAAGTATTTTTCATTAAGTTGAAGTATTTTAGATACAAAATAATACGTTCTTTTCAAAAGTAGGCGAAATCTCGATATTGTCGAGATTTATCGAGATCTCGCTAGACAATCTCGCGAGATCTCGAATTGCCAATCTCGAACCCAAACTTATCTCGCGAGATCTCGAATTGCCAATCTCGGCTCGAGATTGCAACCCTATAGCCAACTATGCAGCAACCTCCGCTGCGCGGATAGTCTTGCTTTTGAAAATGTTCGGTCACCTATCATTAGAAAATTTGGCTGTGATCGCAATCAGACAGGCCGTCGGCACACGTTTCTCATTCACAATTCACGGCATCGACCGTATATACATGTACATACACCGACCGGCACCAGCAAAACATTATCTTTCAAAGAATGCCGGCGGGTGCTGTGTTGTTCCGTGCTGTGTCTGTACGGATCAACCAGCAGTATAGGTGGGGATTATATACAATATATTGCTCAATGTTTTCTCGGTCCGTTACGTGCCGTGCGGGCCTGTACGGGTTGGGTATATGTGAATCATACTATGAGCGAAACCGTGGATAATATAAGGGCTCTGTAGTCTGTAGATGTAACACAAAATCAAACAAATTATAATTTAAAAAAACTAAAAAACACGCTTTAATGAACTAAAAAGTAAAAAATAATTAATTTTATTGTAATAAAGCGTGGGGTAGTATGAAAATATGATACAAAGCACCCCACGCTTTTTTACAATAAAATTAATTATTTTTTACTTTTTAGTTCATTAAAGCGTGTTTTTTAGTTTTTTAAATTACAATTTATTTATTTTTTTTAGTCCTGGAGATCCTGGTCAGGATAATGGGACAAACTTATTGAATTATTGTATTGTCGTCGGTCCTTGATAAGTCGACAAAGTTTAAACTAAATCTGACCGTTCAAAGTTGGTCAAAATCAAGTTCAAAGAAGTCGGTTACAAACTGACAAACAAGCAAGCAAGCCCGAATACAGGTGAAGCTAATATAAGCGTGTTAAAAAGCAACTAAAAAGAGGAAAATAATAAAATTTTGAGGTCGGCGCCAATTTAATAAAATACGAAGTCGGTTGAAAAGTGCCAATTTAATTAATATTTACTTTTTAACCGAATTCATATTTTATTAAATTGGCGCCGATCTCAAAATTTTAGTATTTTTCTCTTTTTAGTGGCTTTTTTGAAGGATACCAATGAATTCAACGTGTTAATTTCCAGTTTCTATAAACATATTCAATTTGTTATTTGAAAAAGATCTGAAAAATTTTCTAAATTAGATATATTTTCGCCTGTTATTCAGAACTACTGGCAACAGGCAGTCAATGTGTCTGTAGTCCTAGTTTGATTGTCAAAGGTACTGTAGGTGAATAAAGGAATCTGAGGGATGGACAGCGGTGATTGTATAAACGTTAACGGTGGACAAATATCTGCCGAGCCGTGTCAAATCCGTTTTACACGAGGGACATGTCCTAATCCCCTTCAAGGCCGAATTGTCTTCAAGTCGATACCTCACAATTTGGTAGAACAGTCGGAAACTAGACTGAACTTACTATTTACGGGTATACAAATTGACAAAATACAGTTGAACAAAATGTGCTCATGAACAATAATTGTAGACCATTTTCCAAGGGCAACATGTGACAGAGCTAACGCCTAACTAGGTCAATTCATATTTTTAACGTGGATATACTTACTATTAGGTATATTTTTAATAATAAATTGAAAATTTATTAAATTATGAATTATTTTCAGAAATTTTTATGTTACATGAAGGGAATCGAGAGTTCAAACAAGCTCGACTATTGTCAAAAATTAAAAAAATAATGTTACATTATTGTTCAATTTTCTTGAGAACTTATATATAATATCCTATATAAAAGTTCTCAAAAAAATTGAACAATTTACCTATTCACTCAACAAGGATCGTTGCCGAAATTTTTGTAACATAAGCTTTTTAACTAAAGAAAATTTTATAATGAAATGGAATCAAGCTTTCATAATTGGCTTTGGTTTTCCTCAATAATTTCAGGTTACTGGATGATTCGTTATACAATAACTGCCATAACTGATTTTCTTACACTTAATATCTGTTTCTATGAAGCTATTATTATCTGATCCTAATTATCTGCCATTTTACAGCTTATAAGTACCTATTTCCATCATCAATAAACATTAAAACTAAGCGCAAATATTCGATTTATATAGCTTTAGTTAACTTGAAAATATTAATAATTTCATGTGAATTGTGACAATTATAATTTTTTTATTTTTGGATCCGGCTCTTTACTAATATTACATGATTACCATTATTATTTCATTTAAAATTTAAAATTTATTTTTTTTTATTATATCAATTCGAACCGTAAATTATACAATATCTACTATGTAATTAAATTTATTTTATATAAAAATGGAAGACAAGTATACCTGTCCACCATAAATATTAAAAATAAAGTTAAATTGCGTTAAATTAAAATGATATAAGTCTGTATAAACTTACGTTACGAATGTAATTCTCAACTCGGATACTGAACTATTACTTACCCAACTTACTTAATAAATGTTAGTGAAGGTATTATGAAGTGCATTTTGATGAAAAAAAATCACTTATAAACAAAAGGTCTGTCATATGTTAATTAACAAAAATTGTCTGACATTTTTTTTCAAAAATTATATTTTATTTACCATAAATTGTGAAAATTTCAAGCAGGTGTTTCTAAAAGTAAATTCTTTTTTTAAGCTAATTTCAAAATTTCATTAAAAATAGCAATTAACAAATTTTTACTTGTCTGTCGGGCGTATAACATATGTTTTGTACATGTTTTCCAAGCATTTTCACCCTTTAAATTTGAGATGTTCTATGGGTACCTACCTTTTTATACGACGAAAGCTTGGACTAATATAGATTTTAGCTTAAAGCAAAAATTGCAAGGATTTTTATTATATTTCTTCTAACAGCCAGGAGCAGATTTAACTCAAATTATCCTTTAGGTCCTGGAGATTGTCACTTCCCTCTTTTGCTGGATTTCTGGTACGACCTTGAAACTAAATCTAAGTATAATATCTTAGCATTGCATTTTACATAGTAATTAGTGCTAAAAGTACTACTTTGAAAGTAGATCTAACGTTGAAAGTCGTACCAGAAACCGAGATTCTTTTCTAATCACAAATGAAAGTAAAACAAAATTAATTATTTGTTTCCTCTGTTGAAGCCGCCTCCAAGAATTTGCCGCCCTAGGCCCGGACCTCGCGGCAGATAATGATGGTTTGTTTTTTTCTGTTCAAAAAGCAAAGAATCATAAATAAGTAACATATATGAACGTCGTTTAGAATTTCAAATTTTTGATCTATTAAAATATATCCAGGTGTGCAAGCTATTAAAATATAATCAATATAAGTTAGACGCAAGACAGTTCTAAGCCAGAGCTCGAATAAAACTCCTTTCGCAGTCATTAACGCCACAACTCCTCAGAGAGTTAGAAATATTTATATATAAATTCATGAGATATTCGTGTTTTAAATATTCATAAGTTTATCCTCTGACATAGCCGCAATGTTGTAGGTATTCTTGTATCTACGCAGGTTGCATTTGTAGTTCACAAGTTGGTATGAGTAATTTCATTTTCACATGAAGCTTAAAAACTACATGATATATGACCTAAAAATGATAAATGTGTAGATATCGATTTTATTGATATTTTTATATAACTTGTTATATATAGTGTCTAATTGAATTGAATTTTTGCAAAATCCTGATTTTGAACCTCGAATCTTAATCTATCGCGAATCAGAATGTTTGTATATTAGATTTAAAATTTACTATAGAAAATATAATAATACCTACATAATTCATTATCGAACTAAGTTTAAAATACATAATTTAATTTAATTAAAATTAAACCAACTACTGGAAGGACCCCTGTCATATGTCCGGATTCTTCCAGATATACAAAGTAAAAAAGACGAGAAAATAAATAAAAACTATTAGCTACCCCAGGGCGTCAACAATACTACAGTTGGCTCTACCAAATAGTCTAATAGAGCAGGGGATAAGAAAAAATATGTAATTAAATTAGGGAAAATATCGGTTTAGGACTGATTTTCTTGTCTGTGGACTAAGTAATTATTAAATACTAATAGGAAATTGTTGTACCGGTTCTTATGCTTTCAGAATCGGGTACCCGGGCACCCGTGTCGTCATCACACTATACGTATAATATATAATATAATACGAATATTTATTTTTATGGGCTAAGGGCAGCACGCTTTCGTAAAATACATAATTAAATTTAACTTTATATGCACCTTTAACTTTTGTACCGGTGTCAACGACGCATTGTAATAAAACAGAATTTTTGTTTGCGCCATTTAATATATCCGGTTTTTTTGGGTCGTAAAAATACTAAAAACTCCACATAATGCACGCAATGCCCAAATAATGATTTTAAAGAAGACCTTACAATTCCTTAAATAATATAGAACATAATAATAAATTTTATGCTATCAAGAAATCCGATAGATTTGGTAGATTCTTGGATATACGCCAAGAAAATTGTTTTCTTTTTTCTTTTAATTGTAAAATGACAGCTACGTTTGATTTGTTCAACTCATTTTCTTAAAAATGAAGGTACTTAGCTGAAATCGTTTAAGCCACATCTGCTTCCGTCCGGATTTGAATTCAAAATATGAGATTAATTCTCACTGTCAAACTACCCGTACAATTTGAGCTGGTTATATTATGAAAATTAAACACAAAATAATATATACTTGAGGCTGTGCTGTCATTATTTATTTGTTGTCTTCCACATGGCTCAGTCTCAGACAGTATTAATAGATATTTGTTAATATTAATATTATTAGTTGTGTTTTATTAACGTTTTAATCCCTTTTGTGAGATTTTTAATATCTATAATATATAAGATTTAATTCTATAGAACTTACGAAACAACTTCCATTCAAATATCTTAATTATTAATTAATTTGTATAAAGATTACACAACAATGTTAGCAACAGATTCTACACCAGGCTGTGAAAATATTTTCTAAATGAAAGTCAATTTTACACTTTTATTGGTCACTGAACTTTACTAAATATATGCATATTATGATTCTTCATCAATAACTAAGCAATAAATCAATAAATATATTAATTTTATTGCATATAAGCCTTTTCAATGCTGAAATAATATTGATTTCGCAACGATTTTCTGAGGTATTTCACCCTTTAGTAAGAGTACCTACCGACTTTTTTCCAGTGGTGTTTCCTTAAATTTTTATCTACCGGTTAGCTAAAATTTTAGAAGTCGGAGGGGGGAGAAGGTATATCTTGAAATTATTTAAAACAATTAATGTTGTAAAATCAATTTGTATATTTACTTCAAACAATCCAAAATCCAAAGACTGGAACAAAACATATATTATATAATCATACTATCAAAGCAATGAAAATTTGAAAATTGTAATTTTCGTTGAAATAATCAATATTTGAACTACAAAAGGCTCCAAATTGACAGCTCATTTTGAGAATAATTATAGAAACGGCTAATTAACTAATTTTGTGTGTTGTCGGCCGAGCGATGACCTTGGCGAAGAAAGAATCTAAAATATGGAGTGGCTCCCAACCAGCGAAAGATTTTCCTAGGAGAACTATAAATTGTCATAAATAAGGAAATGTGTTTGATCAGCAGCGCGTGCCTAATATCTGTTGATGTAAGCGCGACTGTGCAATATTTACACGAACCATTTCGAGTTCTTTTTGACCCCCGTCTATCTCCGAGGTTAGTTGCGTTACATGACTGATTTTTTCAGGAGCGTTAAGGTTACCAAAAAGAATCAATATTCCAAGTTTTATACGTCTATAGGTAGAATGGTTTCCAAGATACGAAAGTCCAAAAATCACAATTTTTGGCATTCACTCACTGACTGACTGACTGCGATAGATCATCATAAATCTAGGGTACTTCCTATCGAGGTGATAATTACGAGAGATATCGAAAATAAATAAAAATCCTGCATGGTGGATTTTGACACGAAATAAAATTTAGGGTAGGTACTTCCAATCCAGTTAAAGTTTTGAAATTTGGAAAATAGATAGTGTTTAAGGTGATAATTACGAGAAAAATCGAAAATAAATGAATATCCAACATGGCGGACAAAAAATCCAACATGACAGATTCTGACACGAGTTCTGACACGAAATAAAATCTAGGGTACTTCCAATCAAGCTGGAGATTTGAAATTTGGAGCATAGATAGTGTTTAAGGTGATGGTTCATAATATTTTACAAAAATGTGTACATTAAATTATAATATTATACTTTTAAGCGGTAAATAAAGCAAAAAATATCACTGTATGGGTGATCATAACTTCATAATTTATACTCAAAAATTATTTCATAGTTATATTGAACGAACTTTCCGGCCCGGTGTTGCCCGGATAGATTTTGGATTGGAGGTGAAATAATCAACAGCAACAAATTATGTCTCATATATCACTTTACTGTATCTATTTCTCTTGTGTAGTTTAGCTAAGCTAACGTAGTTACACCATGAATTTAACTCAGAGATCGGGATTCCCGACTTGCTTTAGATTGTCGAACATTGCTCATCCCACTTTTGCTGCAGCATACTAATAATATTATGTAGCCTGTTATTCGGAAAGAAGTAGGCTTTTAAAAGTGAAAGAATTTTTCTAATCGATTCAGTAGCTTTAAGGAATTAGCATGGACAACAGATAAGCTTTTACCTTTTTATGGAACCATTGTATACGAAACGTATAAAAATTCGACTGATGACCAGTCCTATACTTCCCACCTAGTAAATATTTGCAAAAAATAAACACTCTTTTTTTTATCCTTTGACTAGGCCCAAATAACCTTAGCTGTTGGTGGTCTGTAAAACACAATTTAATTTTTATTCTTTGAAAAAAGCATGGCCCTCTTTTTTGTTTGGTGATCTACTGATGGCTAACTTAATATAGCAAAAATCATGGTTACCTTGATTTGCGTACAATTTTTATTTTTTTTAGTAAAATATTTTTTTTCTCGAAAACTATACATTTTAGAGAAAAAAAATATTGACATTTTTTTCATATTATAACATCTATATTTCATTTATATTTTTTTTTACCTATGTTAATACGTGACATTGAGGACGTTTTTTTGAATATCTCAGGATACACTGAACCGATTTGACTCAAAATCTAATCAGATCTAAGTTAAAGGCTGATAAACACAATAGAACAATCGGCATGCTCGTATGTTGTTCCGTTCTTAAGATATCGAAGGCGAAAAATTGACCACATACACACACACATACACACACACACACACATACACACACACACACACACATACACACACACACACACACACACACATACAGACATCAGTCAGAAAATGATCTTAAACGATTGCTAGGGTCTCAAAACGTGAAAACCTGTTAAAATCTTGAAATATTGTTTTCGGACTGAATCCATTACTTCCCTACCATAGTAGAGGTGGGAAGTAAAAATCAATTAAAATATGAAAACAGTTTAAAAATATTTGATGCTCATTTCTGCAATTTTAATTTTGATTAGCCAACTACTGCTGATTAATTTTATTATCAATGTACTTAATAACAGTTTTGTATTATGTATCTTTATAATAAATAATTAAATCAAACGATTTTTTGTTTTTTCCTTAATATTAAGTCCACATCTTATTAAACATAACAATTAAGTATTGAAAACATATATCAGACAGCAAAGCTGCGGCTGTCCTAATTGGTTGGCTATATCTAAGAAAAATCAAAGCCACTGTCGGGACTTGAACCTGAAACTCCGTCTCCGGCTGGATGAGTTTCTAGTTACTCCACAGTGCCTGAAAGTAGAATTTGATCCCTTCCTAAATATAGCAATTTCGACGTTGAAAATGCATCACATGCGAGTGCTAATGAAATCTAAGCTTATAATACAACTATTTAAATATCAACTCGTCAAGCAAGCGAGAGCAGATATTCTTTAGGTTGTAATACTTAATATATCAATTCGTTCGGCCGGGAAGGCGAATAATAAGATGTGGACTTTATTAACGGAAAAACAAACAATCGTTTGATTTAATTATTTATTCAGTAGCATTGTGTTTATTATCTTTATAATGTTTTCTTTAACATATATTCTTTTTGTTTAATTTCACGTACCTGCTGAATGATTCCTGCTTCTTCTACCTTCCGGTGATTATTGTGATACTATCTATTTTTCTCAATAAATATCATTTAATTTTTTTCATTTTTATCTTTTAATCAATTAGTTCTTATTCTTCTACAGTTTAATAAGAGTTTTGCGTGTATAAAAATAATTTCGTGACCAAAAGATTGCAACCCCGAAGTCTGAGATCAAAGAATCAAACTCAAAGACTGTTGAACAAGACCAACAACCGTCCCCGTCAGTCAAGCAGTAAACTGTTAATTTTTAAAATCCAATTTGCAAATGTATCGATGTGTAATAATTTAATAATCTGCATAGGTACACTAGTGTCTCCACCCTAGGCTAGTGCATTCGTGTGCCCGCCGTATATGGAGTACGCACTCGACAGTTCATGTGCACACGGGGAACCTGCAGGGTTCAATTGCCTATTACGCATCCTCTCTGGTTTGTACAACAGCAATAAACATTGCTCTCTTGTTGACGCAACGGCTTACTAACATCGCATCAAAATGTTATCAAAATCATTAAACGTTGATTCCATGAGGATTATGTAACAACCATGTATTGATTAAAAAAATACATATATCAATACCTATAAAAACACTACGTTTGCCATCTTTTTTTGATATTTATGCATGTCAGACCAATCTTCGATTGACATGTTCCCGTTACTTTACATTTTAGTATGTATTTTTACTTTGCTAATATAGCGCAGTACCAACAGAATAAAATTAGGAAAGTTACTTTAAGAGGGTTGTGGTCATGAACTTGATAGAAACCATATGGAACCATATATCTTGAATTATCGAAGAAAACCACCGAAAATCGCGGTCAAGCTGACCAGTACAGGTATTACCGTTTGTCAGTAGAAGGCGCAGGAGGAAAAAATCCTGCTATGTCATATCAGCCTCCGTTGGAATACAAACTCAATATCTTTCGAACAGAAGTCCGATACTTTTTTATTGGTCGTAGTTTTACGCGAATATATCGTATTGTAACAAACTTTAATTTTGTTATTTGTTTTAGAGCCGCTGGAGCGATGTGCGATGGCGGTTTCCCGTCGACCGCCGATGGCCTCAGTCGGATGGCTTCGTTGGGCACAGGCCCAATGTCGGTGTCCGGTGGCATGGGCGCTCCGGGAACGCCCAAGAAGCTGCAGGACGACCATATCAAGCGACCGATGAATGCGTTCATGGTCTGGTCGAGACTGCAGCGACGAAAAATAGCACAAGAAAATCCCAAAATGCACAATTCGGAAATATCGAAACGATTGGGTGAGTAGAAATTAAAACTACTATACACCAAAAGTGCCTAAAAAGGTGCTTTCTCACGAATCAAGTTTAATTGACAGCAGACCGATTATAGTTGATCAACAAAAGTTGATTATGACTTGATTAAGTTTTTGTTCACACATTTCAGTAGAAACTAATTAACAGTTTCAGTTTTAAAATGGCATCGAAAGCAGTTGTGAATGTTCTTTTTTATACATCGTTCTAATCGTCTTAATTTTGTTCTTCGGATCAGCAATAGTAAGACCAAAAAATTCTATTTATTTGACAATAGAACCCAAAGCATTTTCTCTTGCATTTTAACATCACACTTTCAGACCACTTGAGGTTCGTTCTTTTAATTATTTTATATCTAAAAACAAAACACATGCACGCGTAGCGAGACCAATTAAAGTTCACACGTTTCAAGACAAGTTTCAACTTGAAAGCAAATGGCGGATGACTAATCACTTCAACAATAAAGTTTGATTGAGTCAAACTTTCTTGATCCACTAAAAATTTGCTCAACTCTATTAAAATAAAGGTTCTCTCAATCGCTTTCATTCAACTTTTGTTGATCAACTGTAATCGGTCAATTAAACTTGATTTCTGAAAACCACAATTGGGTATTTGAATGATTTTTTTTTACTTAAATGGAAGACCACATACAAGTTTTATAGCAAAACTGTTTTTATTTAATTTTTTTGCTTACTAATTAAAAAGTTATATTTAAATAAAAATTAATTTTTAAACTCAGTTCCGATGACGCGCCGAAAGAATCCGAACGCGTGTGACTTCATTATGTTATCTATCTTTGTATCCATGGTTACCAAGTTAAAAATTTATTATTTTTGATAGTATGTGTAATACATATACACAAATACCAACAAATGCATACAAATTTTAACATAACGACGTCACAAACATTCCTGGCGCGTTGTGAAGTCACGTGATATTTTTTAAATTTTTATACATTTTAATTAATTTTTAGTAATTTATCTATGGCTTTAAAAAAATTTCTTTTCGTTTTTCAATATTATTTATGTTAAATTATTAGAAAAAATTAAAAAATTAATATTCTTTTTTAAATTTAAATACCTAATTATTGATCAACTTTATGATTGTTGACTGATAACATAGATGAATAGATACGAATGGGGGCAGGAAAAATTCCCGCTGCACTCAGACTTAAGGTCCATTGTGCAAACCAGACATAGGTCCCGAACAGTCCTGGACCCTCGTGTGGCATAAATAACATAGAAACGTGTTAAACATTGAAAAAATTAACAAAACTGTATTACTTCAGTAGCACAGCCTTTTTAGTATCTGTTAATTTTTTGTATGTACTTATAGATTAAATTATTCAATTAAACCACCGCAACTCCAAAAGAATTGATTTTCATCCGCTGCTCTAAGATTTTACTTATAAGAATCTTTACAATGCTTCAATAGCGGTATATTTATATAAAAATATACACTTTTGGTCGTTTTTTGACTACCAATTAATTGTTAATTTTTATGAGTTAAATAAGTTAATCTATCAAGATTGTGACGACGATGTTATTTACTGACTTGTACCTTAAGGAAAAAGAAAGAACACAGTTTCAATATTGTCTGTAAAAATTAAGGAATTTACGTTCGCGCTAAGCCAGTATATGGTAGTTCAGTATAAACATAGAGTAATGGAACTTAAGAAAATTATTATTTATTATTAATCAATAATGGCCAGCCTATACGCTATTGACAATGCGAACAAACTTATTACTATCTTAACTTTTAATTTATTTATTTTTCCCCAGCTGCATATCGAACCTTCTTAATATACTGCCTTTTATTAAAACACTCCGTATATAAAATATTCCAGGTCAATAAACAATTTCAACTACAAAAACTATAACAACATTACATCACATAGCCAAAGAATACTAAATAAAGCACCCCTGAACAAAGATGTTATTTTTTTTAATTATCCAATTCCACGAAAGATCAACCGCTACAGACATTACGAAGCTAAATAAAAAAAAACAACGTTAAAATGAAAAGCAAACTAAACAATAAAAGGTTAATTTCGATCAGCTTCCATAAAATAGAAGAAAACACACAATGAGAATCCGCACGACTAATCTAATTTTTAAAAGAAGACTTTTATACTCAATTCACAATTGTCACTTTTTCATTTCGAACAACAATTCGATGCACCTCTTCATTGGCCAGGACTATTGTATGGATGATTGCTTCAGCCAATCAGAATAGAGGATTACATTAAAAGTTTTTGTTATAAGATTGTGTTTTGTCATTTTGTGTAGTGTGTTGGTGTATACAAGTCTATTGTTGCTCTCTCAGTATACACATAATGTTATTCTGTATGTATGTATGTAATATAACGTGGGCTTTGTAAATGTTTTATATAGGTGTGTATGTGTGTAAGGAGAGTGGAGAGAGTTCTGTATTATCGGAGAGACAGTATCTCCATAACACAGATAGAGATGTAGTAGGCGCTACCTCTGAACACTCCACGAGCGTCTCGTCTTCGCTACTTCAGACGAAACTGAAGAATTTAAGGTTCGAACTTTCGAAGTATCAACAACATTAAAAATATTAATTTCAAACATAAATTCCCGCTTTATAAATTCGCGCTAGGAACGAATTAACTCGAGAAGTAGGATACCACCCATCAATATATTTAATAGAAAATCTATGTATATAAAAATTAAAAATACATGTCCTGACAGGTGATTCATCATCGCCCAGGTCAAATCGCTAAAGCTATAAACTTGAAATTTGGCATGTAGGTTCCGTATAGGACGTAGGCATCTGGTAAGATAAGATGTTTCGAAATTCAAAAGGGTGTAGAGTTTTTTGATAACATGTTCATATCTCACAAATCGTTAAGGTGAGAGATACCGAATTCAGCATACTAACTTTTCTTTAAAAATAAGGAAACACCTGCTCGAGCATTTTTTAAGTTCAATCCCTAAGGGTGTAAAACGGGGGTGTAGGATTTTTTGACTAATCAACGTCCAGGCCAAGCCGCTGAAGCTATAAACTTGAATTTCAACATACTGACTCTTCTTTAAAAATAAGCAAACCCATATTCGAGTATTTTTTGAAATTCAACCCCTAAAAGCGGTAAAACGGGAGTGTAGAATTTTCTGACTAACCAACAGTCAGGTCAAACCGCTGAAGCTAAAAACTTGAAATTTGTCAGGGACAGTAGGTTCCTTTTATGACGTAAGCGCCCACTAAGAAGGGGTTTTTCGAAATCCATTGCATTGCACAGCCTAAACAATTTTAACTGAAGATAGGAACATGAAATTTGGAAGTGATGTTCCTGTTAGGGCGTAGACTGTAGAGGTGCACTAAGAAAGGATTTTTTGGAAATCAACCCCTGCGAGGGTGAAATGTGGTGGTCTGTCTGTACTATCGAAGTAACTGCCTTTTTAAAGCTTAGGTATATATGGTTATTTGTATGCTGTTAAAACACAAACGACCGTTAAAACTTACCACCAGGCCGAGTTTGCTTCGCAGGGAGAGAGATTCTCGCGAGGGTGGATAATAAATCATACTTCACTTCGCAGGGGAAGAATTTCTCTCGAGGGGTAATAAATTAACAATATACTAAGTATACCACCCGGGCGAAGCCGGACGGGTACCGCTATAGTAAATTAATAAATCCAATTTTTAAATTCCTTGGTAGTTCAGTAAAATTTTATGCAATTAAAAATAATTTTATTGCGTTGAAATCTGATTATAGATATTTATTTCAAATCCGAATTTAAGATTAATGTTTTTGCATTCAAAGTTTCGCTGTTTAGTTGATTTGTGTGGAGAATATTAATTCCAAAATGATATTCTCTTACAGGGAAAAATATATTTTCGCAAAAATATATTACATTTTTTTTTATCTGAACTAATTATAAGTTGTAACTCAATAAAGCTTTATATTTTATTATTTAGAAAAAATCTGGAACTTGAAAGAAAATACGATTAATTTCAGAAAAAATTTAAAGAAGTTATTAATTTATTTTCGAGGTTTTATTCTATTTACATTTTTCACTACGTCTGAGTAACTGTATGTTTTCCGTTTTCTTGCGGAGATCCCGGATATTTTGTAATATACATAGACCATAGATAGGAAAATGTGTTTGCCAGTATATAATATATAACTGCTTAACAATTCAAGATTCAGTCAATTTTAATAATCATATGGCCCTGCACCATTACAAAACAAGAAAAAAAGAAGATCCTATCATCCCTTTTTTCACACAAAAAATTTTACTTATTGACCTAATTACATAGGTATGTAATTTTTTAATAAACTCTCTGGACACTCGAGACCTACGGGTCAAATTTTTTTAGGTGTGAACAATGCTCTCTAACTGACTATAATATATTTGACGTGCGTTTTTAACAATTATTTCTACAACTGAAACTAATAAATCTATCTATTTATCTATCACTAGACATTGATGACACTTGGTACATTATAAATAGGTACCTATATCCACATTTAAAAGTATAGAGCACTTTTTACCCAGTTATGCTCGGGTTAGGATAGGGTTTCTACGGACGAAATTTAGTTTATAATAGTAAGCAAATGAATAAACCATTCGAAATGTTTGAACTCCCAAAAGAAGAAAAAATACATGCGTGGGCTATTACATAATACCAATAGGACAGGTGTAAGCAAACTTTTTGGCTCGTGGGCCACATGTTAATTTTTAAACGTTTTGTAGGCTCACCATATAAAAGGATACCTACCACTTCCTTTACATTTTTCTTTAATAATTGCAATTTAACTGCACGCTTTACATTTTAAATATTTATTAATAATTATAAATTAACGCATTTTTTTATCAATATTGTATTTTTATTATAATTTAATTTTTTTAGAATTAATATCTGAAGAACATCCAAATTAAGGCCGAAACGTCATAATATGTTAAATACCTATTATATTGCATTTTTTGAAAGTTTGAAATATTGGTCCTTACTTATAATTAATTTAAGTAACAATTTATAAAAATTCCAATTTGATGAAAACATTAAACAGGTAGGTAAATATACTATTAAAAAATCAAGAGTGATCACTCACCTGACTAAACAGCTCGACAGGTCGGATTTGGATCGCAAACCGTAAGCTGCCCAATGTCAGGAATAGTCTGTAGGTATACTGTGAAATATGCAATAATGAAACGAAACAAACTTTATTGTGTCTACAATTTTATGCGTGCAATAAATATTTTAAATAATTCATCTTTATGCAATGATTGCCGACAAATTTCTTCGGAAGTACCAACCGAACGCCTCTGATATTGTGTTGGTACAAGTGTGTAGAAGGAAGAAGAAACGAACGGCGGCGGAGGAGGAGAAACGAAGACAGCGGGAGGAGTGAAGCAAAAGGAGGAGGAGAAGAAGAAGAGCAGAGAGACTTCAATACAACACACTAACGCCATTGTGTCTGTCTGACGAAGCGAGATAAGAATTAATTACAATCAGAGTCCTTTGTTATCGACTGAATTATGTTTCGAACATGCCAGCCTTTATAAATACATATAAGGAAATTTAATGCTACTTTATCATAAAAGAACAAAATGTTTACAAAGACAATCTACTATACTTCAACATATCTGCATTATAAACATTATACACCTGTATACACCTGTGAAACACTGGATCGTCAGAAATACATTTTTACAACATACGGGCATGCCGATTGTTCTATTGTGTTTATCAGCCTTTAACTTAGATCTGATTAGATTTTTAGTCAAATCGGTTCAGTGGATCCTGAGATATTCAAAAAAACGTCCTCAATGTCACGTATTAACATAGGTAAAAAAAATATAAATGAATTCTAGATGTAATAATATGAAAAAAATGTAAATATTTTTTTTCTCTAAAATGTATAGTTTTCGAGAAAAAAAATATTTTACTAAAAAAATAAAAATTGTACGTCAATCAAGGTAACCATGATTTTTGCTATATTAAGCTAGCCATCAGTAGATCACCAAACAAAAAAGAGGGCCATGCTTTTTTCAAAGAATAAAAATTAAATTGTGTTTTAAAGACCACCAACAGCTAAGGTTATTTGGGCCTAGTCAAAGAATAAAAAAAAAGAGTGTTTATTTTTTGCAAATATTTACTAGGTGGGAAGTATAGGACTGGTCATCAGTCGAATTTTTTTAAAGATTTTTGATACAAAGTCTACTAAATTTCAATTTTCTGCGGGATAAAGTATACACTTCATTACAAAATATTCTGATACACAAAAAAGAATAAATGGTTCGAGTATGTTCGAGCTGCGGAAACTGAAAGATTTTTTATTATAAGTGTAAAACGGGGTGAGATTGACCACTTTTGGCGTTCTTTAGTTAATAACTTATTTATTGTTGCAGAAAAAAAATTTAAAATGACTGATACGTATGAGTCTATAAGCCATGTAACTTTTAGTACCCTCAAAAAAATTTTTTTTTTATTCACGATAGAAAAAAAAATAAAAACATCCCGGTCAATCTCACCCCTACATTTGGGGTGAGATTGACCGCCTACCTAAAACTCGCTAAAACTCTAGTAATTTTTTATATAATGCTTACTGGGTTGAGAATAACCACAGTTTAGTACATAATAAACTGCTTTTTTACGAAAAAATTACATAGAAAAAAATTTACATGTCAAAAAATGAAAAAAAATAATTTTTTTAGAAACATAAGAAATCAACAAAGGTTTTTATTCATTATAAAGTAAATGCTCAAAAAATATATAATGGTAAGATAAATTTATAAAATACTAGCACTGTCTGGAAAAATATAATGCCCACGTCGTTCGATTCTGGGGGGTGGAAGTACTTTGACGACATAATTGTATTTAATGGTGTCTGTATCTTCCACTGTAGGCCTCACAAATTTATCTCCAATAGCTTTCTTCAAAAACTTTGTTTATTTTATTATCAGACAGTGATAATACTTGGCCTATAAAATGTTTTAGACTTTTTTTGGTTTCATATTTGACCAGGACCCATGACCCAACCACAATATCTTCTATGGTAAATTCTTCAATTGTCTATTCTGCAAAGACATTGTTCTCATTTGCCTGTTCCTCCACTTCTGAGGTAAAACAGCTTACATTAATAGAAATTCATTGTTTACCTACTGTAAATAAATACATGGTATGTGTAAACTGTATGTGAGTATTAGTAATTAGTGTACTTGACAGCGGTCAATCTCACCCCTAAAATTACAGAAATCTGCATCTTTGTCTAAAAATTTATGTAAAAAGTAGTACGTCATAAATATAAATATTGTGAGTCGATAACAGGCTATAAAAGACAATGTTCTACTACAAAAAAAATATTAGAGAGGTCAACTTGATTTTGTTAGGTTTGTAGAGGTAGAAGTTTGCAGGGTATGTAATTTGCTAATAAATTGACATTTGACATTTTATTAGTGTATTTGCCATATGGCACATACACTATTGGCGTCGGTCGGATGGCGGGACCTAGGGGTCGGACCAAAATTTCTCGACGTTTCATACCCTCCTGAACATTTTGGCACCATTTTTAAAAATGTTTATATATATATGTATGTATATATATATATATTTATATATATATTTATATGTATATATATATATGTGTGTACACGATAACTCTCGACAGACTTAATCGATTGAAACGAAATTTGGTACACACATTGGAACCCATCACCGCAAGAAGCCTATTTAAAATGGGCCCGATCGGACCATTTTCAGGGTTGTATTTAGGGGTTCTAAAAAGTTTTTGGGCCCAAAAATACCTAAAAATTTGTCAGAATCGTTTCAAAATTGAAATTTAACTCTTTAGTAAAGATTAAAATGTGCTGCGAAAATTTTAATAAAATCGGCCCGACAGGACCGGACTTTCAAATTTTATGAAAACACTAGTTTGTTGATACGGATTTACTTATGGAAGGGTGTATTTAATTGCGTGTACTGATAAAATCCATGTCTAATATTGAAATTTAGAAAAATTTAATTATTTTAAGGGATGTATTAAGGGGTTAAATTTTTTATTTTGTCAAAAAACAAACTTATGTTCACATAATAATGCCACAATGCCTGTATTAGCAAATACACTATATTGTCGGCAGGGTTTGGCACTGCGACCCGAGTTTTTTTTTTACAGAATACAATTTCTTTACTCAACAAGTAGTAATCTATTACGAATATATAGGCATTTGTTTGAAGATAGAATTTTTTTGTTTTCCTCTCATGCATGACTGCTGACCTAGAAATGTAAAATTAACTTTTTTGAACTTTTCGGTCAATCTCACCCCGGCGGTCAATCTCACCCCATTTTACGGTAATATAAAAATTCATTAAATTGAAAAACGTTTTAGATAAAGCTTTAATATTTTGCTTAAAATATGTTACTATACTCGGGTTTAGATCATCGAACCGGCGTTAAAAATTTAACAAAAATACATTTAAGTTTTATATAATACCGTAATTTTAAAATTCAACAATAATAGATATTTAATTCATCAACATAAATTCATGTCTTAAAATTTAAGTAAAAATGGCATCACTAGGCGTCTAGGGATATGTTTGTAAATTGTTTTAAATTTTGTAAATATAACTGCAATTAATAAAAATTTTGATTAAATATATCGCTTCGTTAACTTGGGGCGAATTATTTTTGCTTTTATAACTTTGGGTCAATTTTTACACAAAAAATAGTTAAATAAGAGTTCATTGAAAATACTTCGAAATATGTTATCGACAATGAGTCGAAAAGTGAACTACTGGGTAAACCACATGTCGCTTGTAGTTTTTTTTTTGGAGGGTTAATATAATCAGTTTTGAAATACACTTTAAAAGATTTACGCAAAGATGAAACGTTTTTATACAATGCCACAAAAAATAAATAAAAAAAAGTAAAAAAAACTTCTTAAGTTAAACGGTTTTATTGTACAATCGATGATGTACGAAAAGCTAGGGAAATAATTATGGGTAATCGATCTGGGGCTTTGATCAGTATACACAATATTAAAGTCAAAGAAGACAGTCGCGGGAAGCCCAAGCTTCAGCAAAAGAAATTTTTCTACTAAATGCGCCCCACGATTTTATTTTAGTCTGATCAAAGCCCCAGATTGGTGACGCATAAATATTTTCTAGCTTTTATAGTACATAGAATAATAGATTGATTGTGCAATAAAACCGTTTAACTTTTTTTACCTTTCTATTTGTAACTTTTTAGTGTGCCTTATTTGCTTAGTCTGATTTTATACATTTATTTACTCGTCAAATCATTTCATTTGATACCCATATCAATGGGGTTGTGAAGAAAAAGGCAATGCGCCATCTTGGGGTATCGCCCATATTGGGGCATCCGAAGATTGAAATTATCATAATGTTGTATTGTCATGGGGACTGGATATACGTGTGCGAAGTCCCATGAAAATCGGTTAAGTATAAGAAGTAGTAAAAAAATCAGTCGCAAGATTTGAAACAAACAGGAACATATACGGAACATGAAGTTAAATAAAATCGTTTAAAAAAGGCATGTGTCGCGACACATACAACCGAAATAAAACTTCTTATGTATGAATAATATAGATACAATGTATGGATCAGAATGAGCAATGGCTACATTATATAATATTGATTTATTTAGGGTTGTATGGTGATTTTCGTCACATCATTTTTGTCGCCCATTTTCATTTCATCCAGACAGAATTTAACCCTTCAAATCGTCGAGGCATTGACTGCTAAGAAGTTTTAATTCAAAATATATCTTAAGCTATACAGGGTGGTGACCGTGACTGCTGCACATAGGGATTTAACCTGTAAAATCAAACTTTCGCGATTTCCTGCTTCCCTAATTATTTTAGGAAAAATATCTTCACATAAAAGTTTTAGAACATGAAATTCTATATTTAAATCATTAAACAAAATTAATTTTGCATGCTTTGTAACGGCAGAAATTTGATATGAAAATGTCAAAATTACCTCAAAAACAGATATCGATAGCCATGGAACTTGAACAAAATGATGACGTTTTAGCTGTCAGAATAATTTCTAATCATTTTGTTCACGTTCCATGGCTATCGCTATCTGTTTTTGAGGTAATTTTGACATTTTCATATCAAATTTCTATCGTTACAAAGCATGCAAAATTAATTTTGTTTAATGATTTAGATGCATAATTTTATGTTCTAAAACTTTTATTCGAAGATATTTTTCCTAAAATAGTTAGGGAAGCAAGAAATCGCAAAAGTTCGATTTTACGGGTTAAATTCCTATGTGCAGCAGTCACGGTCACCACCCTGTATATTCATCTCTTACACGGGGATGGAAACGTTAGTCTGAAGACACTGTGGAATATTAAAATATATCCACAAAACACCAAACACTGATACTTTTTTCTCAACGAACGCTTCGCTGGTCATGTTAGCATATCATTAAGAGATTATTTAAACTCGTTTACTGATGATGCTAACATGATTATCGAAATGTGCGTCGAGAAAATAGGGCAAGTGTTTTGTGGTTTTTTATAATATTCAGTGAAGATATTAAGATGTTTTTCTTAATAACATATGCAAAAGGCAGAGGCTGGGTACAAAGTAACACAGAAGTATCTAATGACAATAACAGACTGTGAACGATTCTACAGACACACAAAAGACACGGTCCGTAATAATAAAGAGCTTTGCATTACACAAACACGAAACGAGTGGCTTCGCCCCCTCAAGTATTCAATTCTCTATGTAATACATATTATAATGTAATATAAAAAGCGTCGTCACAGAGCTTAAATTTCTTGACACTCGTCTTTTATTCCCGCTCCATTCATGCGCACTATGCGTAGTGCGCCATTCACGCACACGCATCCGTCCGATTCGGAACTATCATGTTACGTCATATTGTTACGAGCGTTGGGTGTTGCCCCTTTTTTGGGGACTCTCAAAAATCTTATTAAAATGCAATTGTTTGCACTTCAACTGTTTAGAAAGAGATTGTAGATTGCAATCGGTCGACAACTCAGGTTATTAGCATCGGTTTCATCTTTTTAGATGTAACATTTCATTCATATGTCAAAAAGTTTGCATGCCTGCATTAAACAAAGTAAATAAATAATTATTATTAGTAAATTATTTATTGTTATTAATAAATATTATTATTACAAAAATAAAGTAGTGTTGTGTCTTTTTGAGTCAACATTAATACTCTACATTGTCGACCACAACATTGTTTTGTTTTGGAAGTTTCTATTAGCTACACTTTTGAAACAAACAAGTAATTCAAATTTATAATCTCATTGTGATCAGACATATTTTAGACTCGTCTTGATTAAATCAAATTTTGTTGTGTTTTATTTATTTTTTATTAATTTTATATAAAGATCTACAATATTATTAAACCACGTCAAAAAGATCTTTATAGAAGTACTAATAAAATATTAAAATGTAATTATTAATAAATAATTATTTGTTATCGATACGTTCGAAGAAAGTTTTTTAATATTACCAATATCGGGAGACATGGCAATGAAGAACAATTTACTATATCAACGTTTTAGTACATTTTGAATCTTCTTTAAAGAGTTGACTAATTAAAAACTCAGCAAGTTTATAGTAATTATTCAATAATTCAAATTAAAGCTTAGACAATATGAATTTTAAAAAAACCTTAAATACAAAACATGTTATTTTAAAGATTTCAATTACCCATTAAATAAGATATTGCAGAAAAATGGTTCTTTAAAAAATTTGTTTCCTTTTCTAAATAGTCAACACTTTTAAACCAAACGATATTAATAATTAAATGAATGCATAATGACTGCAAACAGTATATGAAACACCTGAGAAAGAACAATGACGTAACACAATGCTGTAATCAGGAAAAATTCATTAATTCTAACCTATGTCACCGTAGGGATTTTAACCCTAAACTTTCCATGGTAACATAGGTTTGAATTAATGAATTTTTCCTGATTACAGCATTGTGTTGCGTCATTGTTCTTTCTCAGGTGTTTCATATACTGTTTGCAGTCATTATGCATTCATTTAATTATGTATTTGTTCACGACGTCCGTGTTAAAATTTGTATTTATGATATTAATAATGTTTATTAAAGGAAACAATGCTTAAAAAAACATTATCCTGCAACATTTTTAACTTCCCTTTGGAATTTGTTGTAATGGGTCCGATTTTGTGAATGAGAAATGTGGACATATCTGCACGTTTTGAGGTCCCTAGAGTTCCTAGAGTCCGAGATGTCTATGTGTGTGTGTAATTACTTACGTTCGCTCGTTCGTACGTTGGTGAATTTTTTTCGGATCGCATATCTCAAGAACAAATAATGATATTGATTCCTAACCAATTCCATTCGACCCGTAATTACATAATGAACACCTGATTAGGTTTATAACAAAAAAAAAGGTGTGGGTCTTGGGACCCCCGACAGATGTGAAACATCAAAGAAAACGTTATTGAACTCGGTGGTATTCTCTATGTAGTAGTATATATTTTTTCAAAATCCTATATACCGCACTGTAACACCGCGTGTGTTACAGTGTACGCCTGAGCCAAGAGAGAGAGAGAGAGAGAGAGTGCCGCAGTGGTGGAGAGAACAGCAGCGAAGGAGCGGACCAAACATTTCGTTGCATATTTCCCCTCACGCGGCTGTTCACAGCCCGACATAAGATGTTTCACATCAAAAACTACTGTAAAATTGTTGTAAAGTGTATCTCGTCTTGCATATCTCGAGACCAAAGAAAGATATCGACTGCGAATCAATTTCATTTGACATATACTTGCATAATGAACACCTGATAAGGTTTGCAAAAATTTGAATTGACGGTTTTTTTTATAACAAAAAAAACATGTTAACCTGTATTGCAAATAGTATTTCTCTATGGTAGACTGGTCTCTAATCTCTAAGGACACCCAATGGGAAGTTAGCAGTGTGGTTTTACCCACACACCAAGCCTCTTTTTATCTAATAATTTTTGCATGGTTCATTAACAATATCATTATCGTGTAAATATAGGTACATAACTGATAATGAAAATTTTGGAGTATGCAAGTAATTCAAGAATCACGAGGCGCAAAAGTATACTAATAATACATCAAATTCTTTGTATGTATGTATGTATGTATGTTTGGCTTGATTAACTTAAAATGTATTTGACGGATTTTGATGAATTTTTTTTAAAATGTTTCTTATGATTCCAGAAGTGCTATAGGCTAGGTATATGTTTTATTCAACTTTTTAAATAAATTTTTGAGTTAATTAATTAAATTTTTATTGGTTCTCTATACTAACAAAACGTGGAATTCTTTTGCATTTTAGCGTACCTATTGGAGAAATCCTACTAACACTTCACTTCGCAGGGGGAGAGATTCTCGCGGGGGGGGGGTATTAAATCATAAATTCTTATCTCTGGAGCTGCTGAACCGATTGTAAAAATTCTTTCACTAATAGAAAGCTACACTACGTGAGTGATATAGGCTATATTTTATTTTGATAAATTTCTCGCGGGGGGGGGGATAATATCTGTGGGATAGTAACAAAACGTAACTCTGAAATTCTTTTGCATTTTAGCGTATAGGCGGAATCCTACTAATATTATAAACACCACCAGCTCGACTTCGCTTCGCAGGGGGATATTTTCTCGCGCGGAGGGAGATAATAAATCATTAAACGAAATATACGTAGGCGAAGCCACAGGTAGCGGCTAGTTATATATGATAGGACAAATTAGATGATGGGTAACAACGAAATTTTGACGGGCTTTTAGCCCACATTTATCTTTTGTTAATAATACTTAATACTTATCTTGTGAGATCTTGTCTTTTATTATTTTCTCAGAATGTGTTACAATTTCGAAACAAAATCATTTTCGAAATAAAATTTAAAATTGTTTACAATAAATATTTCATCTTCATGTAGATACTTTTAAACCTAAATACCAAGTATCAATTTTGTCAAAGCATTTTTTTTCCTATTAGGTAGGTATATCATTTTTAACACATTTCAAAATCTCCGCCTAAAACATTAAAAATGTGCAACGCTTCACGATTTTGCGTGATATGACGAAAAATTCGGACTTGAATGAAATTAAAGCCCTTAAAGCCGGGAAACGCACAGTTTTTTTATGAATCTTGATTAAAATTGGACAGAGAAAAGTTCTATTTGGTGCGAGGTAGAGTTAAAGATCGTTACACATATGCATTATGTAAACTGTTGTGATACTCGTCAAACATATTATAATGTTTATAAAGGCCGGGACACGTGTGCATGTGCCATGATGTATCCCGTCAAATGTATACGCATATACCACACGTGGATAGAAGCTACGCACTTTAATACGAACAACCATTATGTGTGCAGATCGCGGGGCTAAGTTTAAAGGTCGATTTACACAAACACGGTATAATATAGGTGATTAAAAAAATAAATAAAAATTATATATTTTCTGAAAAATCAATAAGCCTTTCAACTACATTAAAGTTTACTATGCTTAACGTTAAAAAAATATATGTGTATATTTCGAAAATTACCAAAAATATAAAAAAATGACTTCATCACTGACATTTACTAAAAATATGTCAAAATTATATCCATTATGTGTTTTAAAATGTTCATCAATAACGAAGTAATGGAGAATTAATAAAAACTAAACATCACAATTCCGAATTCGCTGCTGAACTTTTCTCGAAAGAAAAAAAAACCCTTAAAAATATTGATACATTTCATCTTATACCCTATAAAAAATTATAATACACTAATGTGTGGGTTTTTTCAAATTTTTTCCCGCAAAAAATATAAATTATATGCTGTTTTGCACACTGAAAGATCAAATTCATTCAAGCAGTGGTGCTATGGAACACTGAGCATAAAAATGTACCTAAATGTTTATGTAAAAAGTTTATGATATGACAATAAAATCTTATCTATCTATCTATCTATCAATAATACAGTCACGCAATTTTCCGGTGAAACTGATACAGTGCAACCTCGATATTACAAAACTGAAGGAAATTAGAAAATATTCGTTATACCAAGTAATTTGTTACAATGAGGTTTGTTATATAGAGGTTAGGTTGGACTACGACTCGTTTTAACAAGGTTAAGGAACACCTTTTTCGTTTCCCAGCCATTGCAACTTTAAAACTAACAACAGTGACAAACAGCAGTGTTTACATTAAACAACAATGATTGTCTTACGAAAAATTTAACGTGTCTGAACCTGTCGAGATATGAATTATTGTGGAATTGAGTGTGAATAATTGATAGGATACGTTATGTAAAGGTTATATAGAGGTAAATAATACTTTCAATTTATATTTTGCAATGATTGAAAATTCGTTATAAAGTGGTTTTTGACAAATGTATTCGTAATGTAAAGATATATTTTGCATTAGCTCTTACGGGCAGTTCAAGGGGATTTCGAAAAATTTGTTAAATCGAGGAAATCGTTATATTGAGGCTCGTTATATTAAGGGTATAAATAAGTTTATCCTGTAAACTACATTTATTGCAATACCCTACTCACAGGGGGTATCCGCCCAAAATATCCCACATCTAACTAAAATTGAAATTCTTAAAAGCGTAACTTTTCAATTAGATTCACATTAAAATATGTTACGCATCGTTAATACGTAATATACCCAAATAAACACAAAATTACGAAATTATTTACACAGATTGCTCAGTAACAAGGACATTGTCACTTTAGTAACATTTGCCATGTTTACGCGAAGGCGTTAAGAGCTTTATCGTCGATGTTATGTAGTAGTTTTAAGAGCGTTTATGCGCGTTTTTTGAAAAAGTTAGTCATTGTCACCTGTCAAATGTCAAAACACATTTGACGTTTGTAATATCCTTCGTTCTAATAACAGATAAGTAAATAATCTGATTTGATGAATTTCGTTTTGGCTGAGACCATGGAATGTTTTGGTTCAGTTTTATTCCCAGAATTTCTTCCCGACATGCGTCGTAGCATTGGTTAAAGCGTTTACGCGTAGTCCTTAACGATCAGTTTGCTTACTTAGATGTTGTTAACTTGACACTTTTACTAAGGCTTAACTACACTAACAAAAGTGGTGTTAAGGTACGTTTATGCGTATAAAAATTGATGTTAAGATCGTTCTTAAAAGTTTTAACGTTAGCTTTACTCTTCGAGTAAACATGGTAACTGACACTTTAGTAACGTTACTTTTGCTCACAAAAACAAAAATGTGAAAATTATCTTGTCTTGTCGAAATAAAAGTTATGTAAAATATTTTCAACTTTAGAATGCCTTTGAAGCGAAAATCGTAAAAAATATAAGTAAGATTGCAGTTAACAATCTATTAAATACTTGCTTTCAAAAGTGGACAAATAATAAATACGGTGGTGGTGCAATGTCGTGTGGTGTAAGATACGGATTTGGTATATGTGTTACGAAAGATTAATTAATTATATTATAACACTAGCGGTCCCCGTCCGGCTTCGCCCGGATGTTAAAAATGTATGATTTATTATCCCCCCTCTACGAGAAATGCTTCCCCTGCGAAGCGAAATCGGGCTGGTGGTGTTTATAGTAATAGTAGAAATCCGCCTAAAATGCAAAATAATTTCAGAGTTAAGTTTTGTTACTATCCGACAGGAATTATCCCCTCCTGCGAGAAATTTATCAAAATAAAAAAGGTATAGCCTATATCACTCAGGGATAGTGTAGCTTTCTAATAGTGAAAGATTCTTTCATATGTGTTTTTGTGAGTACAATCTTATGTTCTACATGACAGAGTTTTACTACGACAGTGGTAGCCTCGCGCGGCGAAAGATGAAGCCACCACGTCATAGTAACGTGAGGCATTGCGCCCGCCTTCTAGCTTGCTATGGCTGTTTATTGCATGAATAGCGTTTGCCAAAATTGTACCTAACGTCAAAAACTCCACGTGTGTTTTGTGTACACGGTACTGTCTGCGGGCAGCAGGCGTTCACTAGCATTTATGATAACGTGACTGGCTTCATCTCTCACCGCGGGCCTGTATATACGTACTGATTGCATATATAAAAACTGTAATTATATGATCGCAATCCAAGGTCACTGTCATATCAATTTTTTTGGCAATGCTTTCTACAACCCAGAGCATAACTGTAAATAATTTAAAACGTTGTGTTTTATTTAATTTTAAAATGTATAACATAAAAAAATGGCCGGATCAATTATATATTTAAAAAATATTGGTCTAAATCGGTGATTTTTCAGATGAATCCCTTCTTGTTATACACGGTGGCACATCTTAAACAATGCAGTGAAATATCTCGTAAACGGTACAAACCATAAAAAAATGTTTTATACAAAAATTATAGTGTCAAGGGGGACAGAAGACTGTGATATCAGATTTAACATAGGTGGTGCTGTGAAGGTCAGGCGAAGGTCAGCTTCGATTTTTTAATTGTAACAGTGCATTTTTATTCCAGAATACGATACAGTATTTAATAGTGAACAGTAAATTATTAAGGTACATATGAGCTAAAGTTAATAAACATTGAGATATTTACAAATTAAATAGCAAATTTAATTTGTCAATTCGGTTCTTTTATGAATTAAATTCAAGCCAAGAAGGCCGGTGCGTAATATCATGGCTATCTGCTATGCCATTATTTATCTAATTGTCGTTCATTTTGACCGTTATTTAATTTCTGAATATCTCAATATTTATTAACTTTAGCTGATATGTATCTTAATAATTTATTGTTCACTATTAAATACTGTATCGTAGTCTGGAATAAAAATGTACTATTATAATTAAAAAATCGAAGCTGACCTTCGCCTGACCTTCACAGCACCACCTATATTAAATCTGATATCACAGTCTTCTGTCCCCCTTGACACTCTATAACTTTTGTATAAAACATTTTTTTTATGGTTTGTACCGTTTACGAGATATTTCACTGCATTGCTTAAGATGTGCCACCCTGTATATTGAGTATTTCATGAAATAGTTATGTCTATAGAAAACGTATATGAACCGACCCTAAATATTACGTAGAGTCTACATATAATAGCCGCGGAGTGGTTGAAATGATGGAACACATATTCTAGCCGACATATACCTTTGTATAAAAGTATGATTATGAATAATTCATTTTGTTTGATACATTCATCGCGCGACTGCAAGCACCACCGTTGGACATATAGAGTTAGCTATGGTTAGATATGCCGAGAGAGTAGCTGAGTAGTGGTTGAGTAACCATTAACCCATCAGGGCCGTATGCATCCTTGTTTTGTCTTCATGCATGTTTAATTCCTAAAGAAACCCTCCAAAATGACATGCAAAAAATGAATAATGAAATTATCGCTGATTTTTTGTTTTATCATATACCTATGTATACGTAAAAATAACAGACTGCCCCATTTTCTGGTGTAGGGTTTACACAACTGGATTATAGCTTTTTCCGATACCGGGTTAAAGATAATAAAATAGACACCCTCTTTATTTATATAATTGTAAGTAATATTTACGATTGACCTTTGCTGCAAGTACGTGGATGTAATTAAATCAACTCTTTTCAGTAGAAAAGATTCTCAATTTATATGTAGGTATAGCAGGAACTCACGGAACTGACATTTTAGTTTTTGTCATAATTCACCGTAAAAATTGGACGTTCATTTTGTTAGAAGAGCATTAGTTTGAAATTATTATATTTATTCTGTCCGGCCCTGCTTCGCCCGGATAAAAATTCGACTGATGACCAGTCCTATACTTCCCACCTAGTAAATATTTGCAAAAAATAAACACTCTTTTTTTTATTCTTTGACTAGGCCCAAATAACCTTAGCTGTTGGTGGTCTTTAAAACACAATTTAATTTTTATTCTTTGAAAAAAGCATGGCCCTCTTTTTTGTTTGGTGATTTACTGATGGCTAGCTTAATATAGCAAAAATCATGGTTACCTTGATTTACGTACAATTTTTATTTTTTTTAGTAAAATATTTTTTTTCTCGAAAACTATACATTTTAGAGAAAAAAAATATTTACATTTTTTTCATATTATAACATCTAGAATTCATTTATATTTTTTTTTACCTATGTTAATACGTGACATTGAGAACGTTTTTTTGAATATCTCAGGATCCACTGAACCGATTTGACTCAAAATCTAATCAGATCTAAGTTAAAGGCTGATAAACACAATAGAACAATCGGCATGTCCGTATGTTGTTCCGTTCTTAAGATATCGAAGGCGAAAAATTGACCACACACACACACACACACACACACACACACACACATACACACACACATACACACACACATACACACACACACACATACAGACATCAGTCAGAAAATGATCTTAAACGATTGCTAGGGTCTCAAAACGTGAAACTGTTAAAATCTCGAAATATTTTTTTCGGACTAAATCCATTACTTCCCTACCATAGTAGAGGTGGGAAGTAAAAATTGGATTGAATCCAATTTGAACTGAAATCAAGTTTATGTCGATTACAATTAAAAAAGCGGGTAAAATATAATATTATACCCAAAAATATAATGTTTTTGAGTAGATCTAGACTTGTAATAATGTTAACAATTTAAAAAGCAAAAAAAACTTGATTTCAATCCAACTGGAAATTTATCCAATTGGTATCCAGTCGAGGCCGGACCGGATTTATTATATAGTTTTGGAATGCTCTAATAATAATTATTATTATAGTAGGTACGTACTTGGTATATTAATTATGTTATCAAAATTCGCCACGAGTTAATTTGTGAATAAAAACTAAGCCACTGGTTAAAAGTACTTATTCTTATTTCTTAAAATGTATGGAGTTTTATGCTACGTTTTTTAAAAAAGAAGTTTTCTTCACAACGTATGATTAAACTTAGTTTGGACATTTTGAATTTTGACTACTTAGTAATATTAAAAGTCATAAAATTATCAAAATTTATCATGTGGTTTTACAATAATTCAAATGTTCTAATCTGGTCAGTAACGAGTATATTTTTAAAATAGAAACTGATTGAATGGACGTAAAAAAGACAAGGTAAATTATAATATGTGAAGAGAACTAGAAAAAATAACATCTGCTACTACACGCGTTTCTACTTTGTCGGTGTTTCTATATTCGTTATATAAATGTCAATATGACAACACAACAACATACAGTGTGTCCTACTTTATAAAGCTTACTATTTAAAACTTTTTAACAGTTCCAGGTAGTACATTTGTTTTTTAGAAATTTATCTGTCACAATAATTGCGTATACATCCAGATATTATACAGTGCGTAAGTTTAGTGTGTAACAACTAACAATCCACATAAAAAAATCCCAGGTTATCTGCGGCCAAAATCTTAGAACGGATTAACCTTATTTTTAAACCCGCATATTTTTTATAGTCGTCTTTTTCTTACTTTGCACATTTGCATAGTTTATCAAATTCTGTTTTAAGACGTTTAAAAATAGTTAAGTTTTGCGCTATTATGAGAGCTTGCGCTGATGTTCCCATTAAGCCAGTCAATTTTGTTGGATTCCGAGCGCAAGGCATTGAGAAAACCACGAAAAGGTAGAATTTTTTACGTATTGCGTTCTATCTGCGACCCTATAATCTTGAAATCCAAAAAATGATAAGGATACTTTCTTGTTCTTTATAAAATTAGGTACCAAGAAAGTTAAAAAAAATATGAACACGTTAATTTGTATCGGAGATCTGCTGAAACAAAGTTTGATCTAAAATGTTCTAAAATCGCCGAAAAATGCCTTTGTTGTTCGTTATATTATAGTCTAATATAACTGAAGATCTACGAGTTTTCTTCGTTAAAAAAATACAAAAAAATGGCATCTTTCGGTGATTTTTTTTATCGATAGTTTTCAATTTTTGACACTCAAGACGTTAACACCTTAACCGAGCCTCTAATTTAGAACAGACTGTATATACACTACTATAGAATAATCAGAATGTGTTTTCTTTTTATGGCGTTTCTTATGGGAGTGGTTCCTGTTTAAGGTGAATGCATTTACACAGGTACATCTCATGCCTACCACACAAAGAAAAAATAATAAAAATACTACATTCATGAATACATAAATATTCACATACCTATCATATTATTATATATGAATAGGTATATCAACGTTAATATTTTTGTCTATAATAAAAATTATTTGAGTCTATTAGACATCGTAATTGTTAACAAACCAATTATTAGTTAATTTAGCCCAGAACTAAACAGAACTCCCAAATGACCTAATGTATAAGCAATTTAATTAGAATAAATCTGTGATTTTGAATTTTTTTACAATTTAGTTCTTATTCAAACCACCACATGTAGGTAATCAAGGGAAGAAATATGGGAAGCTTTAAGTGAGCGCAATGCCGATATTTTCTGGTTTATTTTCTTGTTTATTGTCTTGTTTATTGTTACAGTTAAACTTGCCCTATATATTGATTTTTACATGGAAAACTAAATTAATTCGAAAACTTTAGGTTACAACTCGTAAAAAGTTACCCGCAGTTGAAAAATGTAGGTATAGATTTTTATTTCCTATAAATGCTTTTTTTGACGAGTGATCAAAGCGAGAAAGGTCCTTTTTTAACACGACCATTTGGCCTTTGGTAATATTTGTCAGATTGCTTGTTCTACGATTCTGACCCAATGCGCGTACCAGTTTTAATTAAGTTTGGCAGGGGCATTTTTTAACCTTAGACTGAACAACTTGTATAAAAAACTACTGTCCCTCAGAACCACAATTGTGAGGGAATAGAGGGGCAATGCCCTACCTTAAAATGTCAATGCCTTACATTAAAAATAGCTAACATATTCCCCGTGGGTTGAATACAGAAAATGATGAAAAACAAGCAAATGACCTTTAAAATATTAATAGCTTAACGTCTGTGTAAAAATTATAATTCAATAAATGACGACCAGCTGAAACATCGAGTGTTATATATTATAATTTTATCTGTTTCAATAGGTCAATTTATTGAATTAAAATGTTTTATTCCAATTTTCAGTGAACAATTGGAAAAATAAGTTGTCAAAAAGGTCAGCAAGTTTCGTAGCACCAAATTATTCCATCAACCGCCCTCTATTATCTGGTTGTACTTCTTAATAAGATCAAATTAGAATGCCAAAATTCCTAAATTTAAAAACATTTACGGAGTTTGGTCTACTTGTCAAAGAATAGTAGTAAAAGAATGAATAGAATTATGGCATTTATTTTTTGTAACACATATTTTAAATGTGCATTTCGTGCCTCTAGTCGGCTGTTTAACAGTATTTTACACAACTAGTACAATTAAGTATAGCACGCGAGGGGTGAAGTTGGTACGTGAGCCGCAGGCGAGAGTATATCAACACCCCGAGCGTGTTATACTTAATTGTCCGAGTTGTGTACACTATTTTTTGTAACACAATAACACATAATTTGAATAAATGAATTGTGAATTATAGACGCTCGACAACAGAGGTCATTAGCGTCTGTAACACATATTTGAAATGTACAGCATATTCAACTTTAGAGCTTTATTGAATTAATTTTAAACACCGAAATCTCCCTGAAAATATTTATTTACTTAGTTACTATAGCAACTATATTCCTATATTTCTCGTATGGCGTAAAATATGCATTATTGTACGCTGACGTCACAGTCTATATTTTACGAACGCCTCCCTATACTTTCGTATGGAGTAAAATATTGTATTATTGTACGCGTGCGATATATTAGGTTGTAACGAGACGCCACTGGTGTATCAGGCGTGACGCGCTACAACACTACGTACTGCGCAGTCCGTACAAAGACATACTGAACAGATATCATAATATTGTTAATAATCAAACTTTGCGAAATACGTGCTATAATTTTTTGTATTTGATCAAACTATTTGTATTAATTCTTTCTCATTAAATTCATTCTGTTACAAGGTATATTATTTAAGCAGCCGACTAGGGCAGAATGTTGTACATTCAAATATGTGTTACAAAAAATAATACATATCGCACGCGTATAAAAATGCAATATTTTATGCCATACGGGAGTATAGCTAGGCATGCGTAAAATATATACCGTAACGTCAGCGTACAATTCGCGTCTGACATTAAGGTCGAAGCCCTCTATTGGGCTTAGTCGCGAACTACCCGAGGAGGTCGTAGCAACGGAACAAAGCGTTGAGTGAAGGTAAAAGTGCACAAAATATATGTTTTTCACGAATGACAGTATACAAATGTAAGCATATTGCAAAAAGATACTGTTCAGTGTTCACTTGAAGTTTTGTAATAAATAATTCTGTCGTAATACGACTTTTGAATGAATTGTGAATTATAGACGCTCGACAACAGAGGTCATTAGCGTCTGGCTGAAAATATCGAAATTAAATTTCACTAAAAATGTTTTGTTATGTCAGCACAAATGTTGCAATAGGAACTTACGACGCGGAAAAAAATCATTGCCGTTAAAATGATCACTGCATGAATGAATGAATTGTAAATTATAGTCAGACGCTAATGACCTCTGTTGTCGAGCGTCTACAATCCACAAGCCATCCATCCTGTAAATTATAGACGATCGACAACAGAGGTCATTAGCATCTGAATGATCACTGTACAAAAGAGTGCTTTCTGTTATAAGTCTTATTCCAGTTAAACCCATCTATAGCTTCCTCAATTCACTATTTTCAGGAAATTTGTGATAGGAAAATGCTGTCGAAGTATTTCGGCAACAAGGATTTGAACACATGTAAGGCATTTCTGAAACTATTTAATACAAATCACATGTAAGCTAATGTAAACAAACAACGGTTAAAAGTCGTATTGCGACAGAATTATTTATTACAAAACTTGAAGTGAAAACTGAACAATATCTTTTAGCATTATGCTTACCTTTGTAAACTGCCATTCGTGAAAAACATATATTTTGTGCACTTTTACCTTCATTCAACGCTTTGTTCCGTTGCTACGACCTCCTCGGGTAGTTCGCGACTAAGCCCAATAGAGGGCTTCGACCTTAATGTCAGACGCGAATAATGCAATATTTTATGCCATACGGCAGTATGGCTAGCGTGCGTTGCTAGATAACGAAGTTAGTAAAGGCCAATATTTTTAGTAATAGTCCTGTCAGTGAATTTACGGTGTTAGACATTAATTCACTAAATGCTCTAAAGTTGAATGTTGTTCTTTTTAAATATTTGTTACAAAAAATAATGTATACATCTCGTAATATTAAGTATAAGGCGCTCAGTGTGTTGGCAGGCGAGAGTGCCAAGCTCTCACCTTGCGTTTTATACTAATTATTCTAGATGTATAAACTACTATTTTAAGGTCAACTTCTTCCAAGGTTATTTGGCCTTATTATCAATGCATAATATTTTCAATTGCATGAGGGTTGAAACCCCTTGTCCTAATATTTACTAGCTCACACGATTAAATTTAATTATCTTACCAAGAAAAAGTTGAGACAAATTTGCATTTAAAATTTCGAAATTTAATTGTGAAAAAGTCAACTAAATTTCATTTGTTTTCTTTTATATTTATTCTGAAAAAAGAGAAAATAAAAAAAAATACACACAAGAAACGGAAATCGTTAAGCTTTCATTATAATTAAACGACCTTGTAAAATATATTTTTATCTTGCAAAAGGCAATATAAAAACATTTATTACAAGTACAAGTATTACAAATAGTAAATCAATGTCAGGTTAATTTTTCCTCTATTCAAATTTTATATAAATTTGAGAATTTATGTTTATAGAATTTTATTAATAACTGATGTCTCATAATTGTTGGTCAATTTTCCAAACATTGTATTAGATTCTTCTACTGTTTCCCCGAGAATCCTGAAAGTTCAATTGTCAACATACATATTAAATCTACATAAATTTGAAATGATGCGGCTCTTCGAAACGATTTCATTATTTGTTTAATTAAAAAAATATACGTTGGTGATGAATTCTGTAAAACTCGTCATTGCGATCCTAGTGTAGAACTAGAAGGAAGGTACTTCAACGTAAAAAGAGACTATGCGTGTTCTTTGGAGACATTGATAGATCTCTGCGCTGGTGCAAGAATTGCGCGCTTGGATTTCTCAAAAGCTTAATTAAAAAATCATAAATGTATTTATTCAGCATATGCACGCTTTTAATGTTTTTTCGTATCTATTTAGCGGATCTTAAATAGCCGTTTATTGACTGGTAACGTCAGGATCCATTATGCAACGCTTTTCAATGCTATATCTAATGAAAAACAGTTATGTATATAATGAACCATTATGTAACTAGATTTTAATTCAATTATTAAAGTCTAAAACCATGCATGTGTTGAATAAAGTATAGTGTGCAACACGCGTGCTAAATCTTTATGCATCAAGCGCGATGTTTTCAGCACTCATATGCGGCTCGCGATGCACACTCACCAAGGCTCATGTGGGCTCGCCTACTACTCGTGCTGAAAACATCGCCCCTGCCGTATAATGATGTATTTAGCACACTAGTTACACAATATAGTACTATATTATGCAATATACATTATCTACCAGTTCAATAAATGTACTATGATTATGCATAGGTAAAATCTGAAGGAAAGGGGTTGAAAATAACAATTGCACAGCGGCACACTCATCCCACAGTAATTTCTTCTCTCTTTCACATAGAGAAGCACGTTCTGGACCATCGAATGACGATGTTCATTCTGCCATATTCGCACCACAAGCATTTGCAAGCGTATCGTCCTTTGAGCTCTTTTTCTCTGTTAATATAGCATAGGAGAATTAATAGGCCATATTATGCAAAAAGAAGCTGACGTGAGTTCACGAAAAATTAAAGAATAATTTTAAAAATCGTCTTCAGTGCAATGCTGCCTCCGAAATATAATTTCATAATTTTTAACAAATATAAACGAATACTACAGTAAAAGACAATTATTGGTTCAGTAGAAGTTAAGAACAGATTATAGCATTGGAAGCCTTGAATTCTTCTGTTCAAATTTAGGATAACTGAAAAATTCTTACGTTAATATGAAGTTTGCAGGTTCTAAGACAATATTTTGTTTGTTTTATTAGCATCTCGTACAGTATAGTACATTTTATAAGAGATTTTTTTTATTTTACGAAAAAAGATCAAGGAAAAAAATGTGCTTGACTTGAAATTACAAATTTCTGCAAATAAAACTACAATATTATAGGACTGGTGCGGTGGTTAAAAATTTTTTATCTAATTATGTAAATGGTCAAAAATCGCGTTTTTCGAACAAGTCCCCACATTTGTCAGTAAATAATTCAGTTCTACGGCGCAGTCTCCGAAAACTTTTGCAAATTTCTTCAATTATTATATTTAATTACTTACATAAAAAAAATTAAAATCTTGACAGGATGTAAAATACAAAAAAATGGTTAATTTATATTCAAAGATGCTGATAAAAACACATTACTATTCGAAAGGTTGTCCATTAATACAACTAATTAACAAACAAAATATTTTCCGAGAATGTATAACCTTAGTATTACTTAGTATACTGGACGCGAAAATACAAAAAAAATATCAAGAGAACTAAATGAAATTTTTAACAATGAATTAAATGATAAGATGTGGTCTGATTGTGATTATTTCGAGGAATTTGATTAATTTTCTCTGTGTGCAGTTGTTTCTATTTTCTTGATGCTTATTTTAATTCAGCATTTAAATTACAATCTGTCAAACTTGTATACAGGGTGTTTCTTAGAAAAGGTAACATAGGGAGAATTAAATTGAGAACATTTACAATTTTGTAATAAGCTATGGCCCATAAGACCTAATGTAAATATGTAAATCAGGCATAACATTAATATAGATAGAAAGATTATAAGACAGAATTAATTTACATAAAATAAGTAAAATTGTAAGTAAGGCATGTATGCTATAATAAACATATTATTATAGTAAGAATCGTTGATTATTATCTCGATTATTATCAACAAGATATTCATTTATTAATTAAAATCAACTAGGAATATAAAACATTACTTAATTCCATTATGTTTAAAGTTAGACAGATTTTATTTTAATAATTCAACATAATTTTCAGTTAAATGTATTTTTACCGTACTTAAGGTACTTTTGGTTCTTTTGTAATAGTAGTGGCGTAATGAGGTACCTAGATTACTGACGATTAGCGACAGTATGTTAAAACGAGCGATAGCAAGTTTTAACAGTCACACGAGTCATAATAGCATCAGGCACAAGATATATAATAGTATTTTTTGTCCTACTCCCTATAAAATAGCTGCTTTTGTCTTCATATGCAGTATTTTCAAAATTTTAGACATTTCTTTTGTGTAGCAAACTTTACTCCTAATAGTAGGCTAAGAGTAGCACTCGGGTGAACAGTAGTATAGGAATCAACACAAATTACTATTGAAATAGTTATTATTCCACACACGAATGCAGGAATGTTATATTCCCACACGCGAATGCAGGAATGTTGTATTCCGGCACACTGGCCTGTAAAAAGTCCCTTTACATCATATGCATAAACTTTTTTTGCATATGTTTTCATTGCAAGTCAATTCGAATAACAGCCAGTCCGAAAATTCCCTTTCGATTTGGGCATTCTGCAGATTGACTAGGAATTTTGAGGATTGACTGATTTCGCATAATTCCGGTGACATATATAGATTATGGATATCTTGAAAGGATGTAGCATCGCGAGGGCGTCGTAGTTACTTAATACTGATGGAAAGCGCCCTTACTATAATTGAATTTTACTTTAAAATTGCTTTCATTCAAACACTAAAAATTTTTATGCTTTTGGCAATGTCGTAAAAAATGAATAATATAGATATTATGGCTGACAAAAAAATCAAATATTTATAATAAACGACCTACCTACGTTTATAGTTTGTATACGTACGGGGCCTCCAACTCCAAACTGCCTCTTACTTACTAAACATATTTTGGCCTTGTTTGATTAAGAAGGACTTTTCGAGATTTGGAGGCCCCCCAAGATTAGAGGCCCGGGGCGAGCCGCCCCCCCCCTCCCCCTTAGTCCGCCCCTGAAGGGCCGACTGCACCAGTAGCTGCGTTTATCAGAGTTTAAACCACGATAACCATTATACATATAGTAGACTATAATTCCATAATTTGTGACTTTCTCTCTCAAAATCACGTATATCCATTTTGATGGGTTATTAATTAAACCCTTCATTTGACAATTTTAATTTGGAGTTGAAATCTCCTATTTTTTTCAGCAAAAATATTTTTAATCTTGTCACTTTCAAAGTATATTTTATATCATTACAGAAAAGTAATTATTATCAAATTTGTGTATGGTTTGTTCTTATCTTCAATAACTTGACAACTAAAAACTACTTTCCAATTTGCATACCATAATAATACAATAATTAAAACGCCTAAATGCAACTTTGAAAGTTTCTACAAGTTTAGAAATATCTGCGACTTGCTAAATTATTAATTGACATTTGAACAAATGTAAATACTATAGATACTATTATTTATAAATTAATAATAATAATCATTTGAGTATTTTGCCGCTCGATCAATGCGAGGACACGGCACTAATGTGACAATGCAATCAAACACAAGACAATTTCAATTCTACAGAAATAATAGCCGAGTTGGAAGTATCTATTCCAACGATACAATGGATTGAATACAATGAATGGATGGATGAAAGAGAGTATACATAGACGAAGGAACATTCTCTTCACCCCACTCCGCTCCGCTCGCTGTTCTTCTCTTCAATACTGTGTTCTGTTTTTGAAATAATAAAGTCGATTGTTCAGTTTGTAGGATGCCATTTTCTGTGCATTATAACGTTACACGAACGAAATGACATTTTCATTAGGAAATTTACTTCACTCCGCACACTGTCTATACTTCCAATACAGGGTCGGAGTCAAGTTCTGTTAGTGGTATTCTGTTGTCAACATTAGAAACTACAGTGCTGTTAATTTTTTGTCACTTTCTTACAAATTTGACATTACATAACGTAAAGTCAAACAGAAATTTTACAGTAATGTACATTTTAACATTGACCATACAGAATAGCGCCATATATTTGTGTTGGTAACAGAAGACTTGGACTCGCTGTCTCGGCCAACTGCTATCAGCTTGGTACAGTAGTAATTTATTGTGATGGGTGAAGAAAAGTTTAACGGCTTAACTTATCTTTTCACAAGAATATTATGTTATAGTAAATGGAGGAGTTTATTTTGAGAATGTTTCAACAAAAAGGCGGAAAATTTTGTGTTTTGTGCTAGCCTACACTAGTACGTTCTGTTACAAGGGCAGACCATTGGAGATTGCCAACAAGTGTGGGCATTTTAAGATCTAAATATTTTTGTACAATATAATAATTATTGACGTTTTGCTTAAATTTGAGGTTGAATGTAAAATTCACAAACCTCGATAGAAAACAAATTTATATTTAATTTCATCAACAATTTTTCTATTAAAATATCCACAGATTTTCTGAAATTAGTATAGATATTTACTTATTTTGAATGTTGCACCAAAAAATCCGAGAAACTTGTTCTGTGTTTAAATGAATTATAAATTACGTATTTTTTTTTTGTTTTTTGATTTTAGAAAGTTTAAACATTAATTGGCAAACAATTAAAATGGAGAATAAAAGACCTAAATTCGTTTGATACATAGTAAATATTTTTACTTCCCACCTCTACTATGGTAGGGAAGTAATGGATTCAGTCCGAAAACAATATTTCGAGATTTTAACAGATTTTCACGTTTTGAGACCCTAGCAATCGTTTAAGATCATTTTCTGACTGATGTCTGTATGTGTGTGTGTATGTGTGTATGTGTGTATGTGTGTATGTGTGTGTGTGTGTATGTGGTCAATTTTTCGCCTTCGATATCTTAAGAACGGAACAACATACGGGCATGCCGATTGTTCTATTGTGTTTATCAGCCTTTAACTTAGATCTGATTAGATTTTGAGTCAAATCGGTTCAGTGGATCCTGAGATATTCAAAAAAACGTCCTCAATGTCACGTATTAACATAGGTAAAAAAAAATATAAATGAATTCTAGATGTTATAATATGAAAAAAATGTAAATATTTTTTTTCTCTAAAATGTATAGTTTTCGAGAAAAAAAATATTTTACTAAAAAAAATAAAAATTGTACGTAAATCAAGGTAACCATGATTTTTGCTATATTAAGCTAGCCATCAATAGATCACCAAACAAAAAAGAGGGCCATGCTTTTTTCAAAGAATAAAAATTAAATTGTGTTTTAAAGACCACCAACAGCTAAGGTTATTTGGGCCTAGTCAAAGAATAAAAAAAAGAGTGTTTATTTTTTGCAAATATTTACTAGGTGGGAAGTATAGGACTGGTCATCAGTCGAATTTTTTGGTACCGAATCGACTCCAATCCTGTACGCACAGCTGTTGTCTACGGCATCAGTGTTACGTTTATCCAATACGCGAGTTCAATCGTATTGTAACCATAGAATTTGTTTTGTCTGTTATTACAATTGATTTTTTATTTAATAATGAATTAGATTTTTATCCAGTTTAATGACATTTCCGCACATTAGACACTTTGTTACATAAATTGTAGGTACACCGTGCACGTGTATGTTTATGTCATTTCAGCAGATAATATACAATAACAAATTATCAATTTATTTTTGATTATCGAACTTTTAATACATAATATATTAGATATAATTGAATTTTATTTTTTTTTATTTTAATTTACATTGTGCAAATAATTCAATACTGTCTCTTAATGTTTTATCGCGTATTTCTATTTCCTTTTTTTAGATTTTTCATTATAAGATGAGAATTTTAATGTCAAAATATAAATAATCTTTTTATATCTACATATTACATAATAATAATAATAATAATAATATATTTATTAGTCAAACACAATAAAATTGTACAGACATTGTCAAGATACATATATAAGATCACAATAGGTTGAAGTTTACCTTTTTGAAGCCCGCAACCATATTACACCTGCAGTACTCCTCAAAACTATAAAAACTCGGGTCGCAGTGACAAACCCTGCCGACAATATAGTGTATTTGCTAATACAGGCCTTGTGGCTTTAATACGTGAACTTAAGTTTGTTTTTGGACAAAATAAAAAATTTAACCCCTTAATACATCCCTTAAAATAATATTTTTTTCTTAATTTCAATATTATTATCAATGCAACCTCTGTACCACATTAAATACACCCTTCCATAAGTAAATCCGTATCAACAAACTAGTGTTTTCATAAAATTTGAAAGTCCGGTCCTGTCAGGCCGATTTTATTAAAATTTTAGCAGCACGTTTTAATCTTTACTAAAGAGTTAAATTTCAATTTTGAAACGATTCTGACAAATTTTTCGGTATTTTTGGGCCCAAAAACTTTTTGGAACCCCTAAATACAACCCTGAAAATGGTCCGATCGGGCCCATTTTAAATAGACTTCTTGCGGTGATGGGTTCCAATGTGTGTACCAAATTTCGTTTCAATCGATTAAGTTTGTCGAGAGTTATCGTGTACACACATATATATATATATATATATATAAATATATATATATATAAATATATAAATATATACATACATATATATATATAAACATTTTCAAAAATGGTGCCAAATTGTTCAGGAGGCTATGAAACGTCGAGAAATTTTGGTCCGACCCCTAGGTCCCGCCATCCGACCGACGCCAATAGTGTATGTGCCATATTATGGCAAATACACTAAAAAGGCTCCAATATCAAAAATGTTTTAATAATTTTTACAAAGTACTTATATGAAAGTCCCTTGATTTTGTCAGGCAGCAGGTTATAAAATGTTTGACCCATAAAGTCGGGACTATGTTGACATATTTTAATTCTATGATATAAAACAACTGTTTCATTTCTGTTTCTGGTATCATAACCATGGTAATCAGCACCAGTTGATAAGCTATCGATTTTGGCTTTAAAATAGCACAGTACATTATAAATATATAGATTAAAAACAGTCATTATACCTAATGCAATGAATAGTGGTTTGCAGTGAGCATCGTAAGTAGCCCCAGCAATACACCTTACAGGTTTTTTTTTGAAGCAGAAGAATTTTATAAACATCTGAAGCACAGCCCCAAAGCATTATTCCATAGGAGATGTTAGAATGGAAATAAGCAAAGTAGACGAATCTAAGTGTATCTGTAGACACTAGTTTTTTAAGCTTCCATAAAGAGTATATAGCTTTAGCTACTTTACCACTAACGCCATGTATATGTTGTTTCCAAGATAATTTAGAGTCTAATGTAATACCTATCCTATGCCACACGAAATAAATCTAAATATTTATTGGTGCCTGGTGGTTAACAAAGATGGCCGCACGTACTATGACTTGGATGTAAAATAAAATACCAAGCATATAAAAAAAAAGAAAACATTTTGAGCAACAACATTTTTAAAACCAGCAACATATGGGTCAATTAGGTATATTAAGGTTTAAATTTGAAATTCCATCATACACTAACATTGATAAGTAAATAACATAATTTCGGATAATTTTCAGTATTTAATAACGAAAGTTAACAAAAACTATTCTTTTTCACAATTTATTGTAGGTATATTAAAAGATAACAACTATTTCATCTTCAAATAGTAGGATTTCTTTTCTTTCAGTAAACAAACAGCAATGTGGACTTACTCACTAAAACTGTCTTTGAAAACACGTTCTCTTCCTGAGAGTAATTTAAAAACAGTGATAAAAAATTAATTGCTTAAACTCTGTTTATATAATTTTATATAACACATGCACGCTTTTAGTGTTTTTTTATATCTGTTTTGCGAACCTTAAATAGCCGTTTATTGACTAGTGACCATTATGTAACGTTTTTCAGTGCTATAATGGTTCATTATGTAACTAGTTACATAATGATCCATTATGCAACGCTTTTCAGTGCTATAATGAAAAACAGTTGCATAATGAACCATTATGTAACTGTTTTTTTAATTCAATTAAATTCTAAAACCATGCATGTGTTATATAAAGTATAGTGTGCATTGCGTGTGCTAAATCTTTATGCGTCAGGCGCGATGTTTTCAGCACTCGTATTCGGCTCGCGATGCACACGCGCCAAGGCTCGTGTGTGCTCGCCTACTACTTGTGCTGAAAATATCGCGCCTAACGTATAAAGATGTATTTAGCACACTAGTTACACAATATACTATTAATTGACATTTTTAAAAATTAGAGTTATACTTACTTATATTTTTTGTAAACTATTTGTTAAACTTTATAGTTGAGAGAAATAAATCATCTATTCTAGGCATAGTTTTATTGTGGCAAATAATAAGTATTGCATATTATTTTGGTTACGCTGAAAACAATTTTTGCGAAATACGAATATAATATAAGCTACAGCGATGCATATGATTGAAATTGAAAAAACTAAAAAGTATGTACAAATCTTAAATGATTGTTTATTTTGCTATTCAGGTGCAGAATGGAAACTATTGACGGAGGATGAGAAACGACCGTTCATCGATGAAGCGAAGCGACTGCGCGCGATGCACATGAAGGAGCATCCGGACTACAAGTACAGGCCGAGGAGGAAGCCGAAAACACTTCGTAAAGAAGGATATCCATATTCCATACCATATCCTTCGGTGCCGATGGATGCTCTCCGAGCAGGTGAGTTCTCACTAATTTAAAGGGCAAATATAGTCAAAAATATGGCGTGAAAAGTTTCAAATTCATTGTGAAAAACCCATGTCACTACTTACCTTCAGCTTACAACTAGCTTCCTTACCGAAAAAATCAGAGCAATGTACAAAAGTAAAGATGCGCTTGAGCATTTATTGATAATTTTCTTTGCGTATTAAAGAATAATTAAAAAACCGAGCCGCGCTTGGAATTTATTTATTACTAGCGGTTCCGTCCGACTTCGCCCGGGTACTAAAAAATTATGATTTATTATCCCCCCCTCCTGCGAAGCGAAGTCGGCTGGCGGTGTTTATAATATTGGTAGGATTCCGCCTATAAAAATGCAAAAGAATTTCAGACTTACGTTTTGTTACTATCCCACAGGAATTATCCCTCCCCCTGCAAGAAATTTATCAAAATAAAATATAGCCTATACCACTCAGGGATAGTGTAGCTTTCTATTAGTGCAAGAATTGTTAAAATCGGTTCAGTAATTCCAGAGATAAGAATTTATGATTTATTACCCCCCCCCCGAGAGAAATACTCCCCTGCGAAGCGAAGTCGCCAGTCGTTGTTCTCGCTTCGTAACTTGCCTACAGTTTATAATATTAGTATAGTACTTATATATTAGTATGGATAGTCAAAAAATCCTACACCCCCGTTTTACCCCCTTTGAGGTGAATATAAAAAAACTCGAATACCTTTCTCAATAAATGGGCTATCTAACAAAAAGATTTTTTTTTAATCGGACTAGTTCCTGAGATTAACTAGTTCAAACTTCAAACATACACACAAACAAACTAACTCTTCAGCTTTATTATATTAGTATAGATTTTATACATGTATAATCATTCTTAAATCACTTTGCTAACACCAAATTGTCCATTCATTAATCAAGTTTGAACTAACCATATTTTAATGAATATCCTAAATTTATTCTAGCTAATAAAAAATAATAAGAAGGCAGAAAAATATGCACATAATTTTGTTTCTTCATTATATTTTATAATCATACACTGACAGGAGAAATATAGGTAATTGTGTGCCTGTAAAGAAATAGGAAGGTTCACACTTCAATTTTGTGCTATGATGCTATGAAGTCTGAACTTCATAGCGTCATAGCACAAAATTTAGTATTGTACTACCTATTTGATATGGCGTTTTAAACAATAAACTATGTTTTCATATTGTGACATAAAAACATAAATCTATAAAATTTCTCACTTATATTAAAAAAGTTCGACTGATGACCAGTCTATACTTCCCACCTAGTAAATATTTGCAAAAAATAAACACTCTTTTTTTATTCTTTGAAAAAAAGCATGGCCCTCTTTTTTTTGTTTAGTGATCTACTGATGGCTAGCTTAATATAGCAAAAATCATGGTTACCTTGATTTACGTACAATTTTTATTTTTTTAGTAAAATATTTTTTTTCTCGAAAACTGTACATTTTAGAGAAAAAAATATTTACATTTTTTTCATATTATAACATCTGGAATTCATTTATATTTTTTTTTTACCTATATTGATACGTGACATTGAGAACGTTTTTTTTTAATATCTCAGGATCCACAGAACCGATTTGACTCAAAATCTAATCAGATCTAATTTAAAGGCTGATAAACACAATAGAACAATCGGCATGGCCATATGTTGTTTCGTTTTTACGATATCGAAGGCGAAAAATTGACCACATACAAACACACACACACACACATACAGACATCAGTCAGAAAATGATCTTAAACGATTGCTAGGGTCTCAAAATGTGAAGATCTGTTAAAATCTAGAAATATTTTATTCGGACTAAATCCATTACTTCCCTACCATAGTAGAGGTGGGAAGTAAATAACATTTTCAACTCGGTACGTTTGAATTTTGTCCATAAAATATTATTAGATTTTAGAAGAAAAAAAAACACAAATGCAAAAACATGGCTTCTTATTAAATAAAAAAATTAATCAGAATTACCGACACATTCATTAAAAAAATGTTCGAAAGCTTGATCGAGATAATTTTGTCAAATCAATAAAATTGTTTATTTACAACATATTCTCAGCGGGATTGCTTAACCCTAATGCTTCGATACCCCATGTAATATCAATAGGAAGTGACAACGCTGCTGCTTACATGATTTTAATCTTCTCTCCCACTACACGAAATTAGAAAATAAAAAAATGATGATACCTCATTTCGACTTAAAATGACGATTGTAAATAAGTATATTTCGTTCGTCAAAGCACTGGCTTTTTGCTATTAAATTTTTAAGTTGGGTAACCCAGTTTCTCTTCGGCATAACTGTTATATTTTGATTTTAATCTATCAAAACATTGCTTTACATATCTATTTTGAGGCATTGCTAGTATTTTAATCCACCAACTAATCATTTTTTCAAAAACTTTGATTTCTATTCTGTCTCCGCCTGTCTCTAACCTTAAAAAATGACAAGGGGTTTTGATTGCAATTCTATGTGCATGAACTGTAATCTAAAAGTGAACAAAAATATATTTCACTTTCTATTTGAATGTCTGTTATACGAACCGTATAGAAAGGTTATAGTTTTGAAAAAATATAAAAGCACAAATAACAGGTACAATTTATTCTAATTCTTTACAACGACTGGCTAGTGTCCCTGAAATTTTTTGTATCTCACTAATGCATTAAAGTTGCGGGATTTTCACCTATGGGAATAATTTTTTATATCCTATTGTTTATAGATATTAGACACGTTATTTTGATATATTTCGTAATATAAGTATAGATATAGTGTATGATGTATCGTAATTATATAGGTACTTAATTGTTAAGCCTGTACATTTCCCCTGTAAAGAAAATTGTTTTCAAATACAGAATATTATTATTAAATTTCGTTCGTCGCAATTGCCACATTAATTATTATATTGCTGCGAAAAATAGATTATTGTTGTTATCCACGCACCCACTGTAGGGTTAATTGAATATTATGTTGGTTAATCTCATTTACAATAATTTGCTGCTAAACGACCGAAAAGATAGTACCTACTTAATTGTAAACCTTATAACTTAGTATATGTAGATTATATTAAAGTTTCTAATTAGTTATTTTATCATAATTTCAGATTATACATCCGAATTAATAGCAAATTTACATTAAATAACAATAATCCGATCAATGACAGTGGCTTATAATCCCTCGGAAATATGTAATAGATCCTTTTTAATAATGAGCTAGTTTTGATTTGATTTGCTAACTGAGAAACGCGTTTTATAAAAATTAAACAGTTGATGTATTCTAGGAATTATTGAAAGGATAATTTTCGAGACTTAAGATTATGACCTAATAAATTATTATTTTTGAAAAAACATTCCACTTGATTTTGCGATTTTTCATTTATTTACACAGTTCTATAGGTTATTTCTGTTTTATCGTTGAAATACAATGAGTTTTACAATTAAATTCATTTTTTACATTGTTTAACAAAATCTCAAATTTTACATTTATTTCAAAATCATGAAAACTTTCAAACTCGAATTTTATAAAATCAAGATTTTTGACATTTGATTAGGAATTGACATCGATTTTACTAATACAAAAAATACCCAAAAATTATATGACTAAAGAAAAGGTGCACTTCAATTTATTGCGGTGTTTACATGAAACGCGAGTTCTCAGCCAAAGTTATTGATTGTTGTCAGTTGTAACTTGTGAGTATTTTTGGCAAACACTATAAACAAACAAAAATTAAAATTACTAAATGTTACGACTCCACCGCACTTTCCACTCAAGCACGGATTTTCATCAGTAAACTATCCTTTCTGGATTTTTCCGAGACAAATGAATGTTCATATTTCATAAAGCGATATCTCATTAAAGACCATTTCTGATACATCGCTTTATGAAATATGAACAAACTCGTCAGAACCGCGGTTTCGAGAAAATAGAAATTATTAACAAATTTCGTACATTATTTGGAGGAGAAACAGGAGGAAAACCCAGATTGTAACAGTTTAGGGTTCTCTGTTTCTACTGTCTTACCAGCTACGATAATTCGAATATCGTTTGTGTGTTTTTTACCCCCAGAGAGCCCGTTAATCTGAGTGTACTTCGTGTACACAAGATACCCTAAAAATTTTGTTTCGATCCGTTGGACGGTGTGCCAGATCCCTGCACATAGGTACGGACGTAAGGATGAACGAACGGATGGATGAACGGACATCTTTTTTTTTTTTTAGCTTTTAAAATCACTGGTTCAGCTGTGATCAGCTACTCACAGTGTAGATAATAATAAAAACAGTATCCAGTAATTATGTAACTACAAGTGTTTGATAAAATCTATGAGAATATATAGGTACTGTTGTTATAATTTAACTGTGCACTTGAAAATCAAAAGAAAATAAGAAAAATAATAATATGGCTATAGCGTTATGTCTTGAGGTAGTCTCGGTTTTTTTAGTCTAGGGTTGTCCGTTTTTGTGCCTATTTTATAATGTTTCGCGCCTGGGCATGAGGGCATTCCTGTGAGAAATTTTTTTGTTAATGTTTTTATGTAATTGTCAACTGTAGGGATAGATAGTTCGCGGTGTATTTGTGAATTGCGGATGAACCAGGGGGCTTTAATAATTGTTCGCAAGACTTTATTTTGAAACTTCTGCAGGCGTTGTAGGTTGCTTTTTGATGCTCCTTGCCATACTGGACACGCGTATGTGAACAGAGGTCTCATCAGACTTTTGTATAAGAGAAGGTCGCACTCTATGTTCAGTGTAGATTTTTTGTTGATTAGCGAATATAGCGAAAAAAGTCTTGCGTTGCTCTCTTTCAATTTAGTTTTGATGTGCGCACTCCATGTTAGTCGTTGGTCTAAATGTACACCCAAGTATTTTACAGTTTCATTTTTAGGAACGTAAGATATATCACTATTATTAATTTTTATTTTTTTAAGTTCACTGTAGGGCCTCAGTGTGAATATTTTGGCTTGGCATTTAGCAGCGTTGAGCTTAATTCGCCATTTGTTGGTCCATTCAGTAAATGTATCCAGCGAAGTTTGAAGTTTGTCGATTGCACTGTCTAGATTTGGGCTTTGTGTAATTAGTGCAGTGTCATCAGCATATAGAGCAATAGATGCATGAGGCAATGTAGGAATATCCGACGCGTATATATTAAAAAGTATTGGCCCCAGAACAGACCCCTGTGGTACTCCTCCAGTAATTTTCTTTACAGGCGATAGCTCCGAATTTATTTTAACGCAGAAGGTTCTTTGTTCCAGGAATGAATAAATAATGTTGTAGATGTAGTCTGGTGGTTCAGTTATTTTTAGCTTGTAGAGTAGTCCTTCGTGCCATATTTTATCGAATGCTTTTTCTATGTCCAAGAAGGCAATAGAGGTGTAATTTTTCTTTTCATATCCATTGTGTATAATTTCAGTGAGACGGAGCAATTGATGACTTGTTGAGTGGTGAGATCGAAATCCAAATTGGAAATGTGGAACGATATTCTTTGCACTGTTGTGATTTTCTAGGCGGATTTTAATTACTCTTTCGAATAGTTTCCCTAGAGAGGGGAGGAGACTAATTGGACGATAGCTATTGACTGAGTATAGTGGTTTATTGGGTTTATGAAAGACAATTATTTCGGCATGTTTCCATGGTTGCGGAAAATAACCAATGTGCAGGCAGGTATTGAATATTGTTGCTAAATAAGCTAGCACTTTCGGTGTAAAGTTCTTGAGTACAATATTTGGAATCATGTCGTGTCCTGGGGATTTTTTAGATTTCATTTTATTAATTATTTCGGCGATTTCGGAGGGAGTGACTATTTAAAGTCAGAAGTCGAAGCTGAATTTTCTCGATTAATGAAGTTATTAACATAGGCCGTGAAGTTAATATTTTCAGTTTCATTTGGCGTGAAAATATTTTCCAGATGTTCTGAGAAAACGGTGCACTTGTCTTTATCGGACTTGTATAATATGTCATTTTCGCGTAGTATAGGAATGTTGGTTGGCATCTAAAACTCGCTTTTTCGGCATGTAGGGACAATGAACCTCTGAATTTATCGAATTCTCAAATTCAATTTTTTCAAAGTGAAACTTTATTAGCCTCGTTTTTTTTTCGTTTGGTTACGCATGTCGAGCGTCCCGTCACGCCCACGTCCAATCGAAGCGAACGACCAAACCAGTACTCATCGAAAAGCAGCTACGTTATGTTCATAACTATATTATACGTCTACATAACTAATATCGTACGAATATTCAGTCAAACAGCACATAAATACCAATTGACCACCAACGATAGAACCTGGATTCTTACGTTCGTCTTCATACTGGTCAAGGTTCAAATTACGTTACCAAAATCACGTAAAAAAATTATACTTTCGGCGACTTCGGGTTAAAAGCGTTTAGAGTTATGGCAATAAAGTTTCACTTGCACCGCGCTTTCATAAAACTGCACCCTAGTTTTTTTCGTCACTTCTATGGTCGCTCGACAGTAAAAATGAATATTATTTAGTTGCTAAAGCTCATATAGACTAGAGCTGAAGCCTTTGAAAATGGTAAAAAGTGAAAAAAAATTATAGTAGGATGAAACCCATTGGAAAAGGAAGAGAATAGAATAAAAATGAAAGGAAAAATAATTTACGGGCGATCTGAGGCCGGGAAGTGGTAGGGGGTGAGGTTTTAAGGGTAAAAAACGGTTTATCTCGATTTCCGGCAAAACTACAAGTCCTATGGAAAAAAGTTTAATCGCAAAGTTGTAGGTAATAAAAAGATCTACAACTTTTGTATCACACTTTTTTCACATAACCTCAAAATTTATGTAAAAAATTCAAATAACCAAGTTTTTGGTTTTTTATTTGTATCTTTTACAAAAAACATTTTTTTTTCACGAAATTTGGTGAAAACGTACCTTTTTATGTCCCAAACACACTGTAATTTTTTTGATTTAAAATATTTATTTTTTCACCTTATTTTGACTTAATATCGAAAAAGCACCCTAATTTTCAATCGAAAATTCTCACGTCAAAATATCTGCTTTTTTAAAAAAGTCGGTGGACTTTTTGTTCGTTGAAATATCTACTTTATGATGGTGTAAAAAAAATATACATTACTACGGTAAATGTTCTCAGAAAATGCAAAGAAACGAGAAAAAAACTCGTATCCGAAATTTTTTTTTTATCATTATGTACAATTTTGAGGTATTTATTAAAATTTACACTTTAATTACTCGTTTATTTGCATTTTCTGAGAACATTTACCGTAGTAATGTATATTTTTTTTTACACCATCATAAAGTAGATATTTCAACGAACAAAAAGCCCACCGACTTTTTTAAAAAAGCAGATATTTTGACGTGAGAATTTTCGATTGAAAATTAGGGTGCTTTTTCGATATTAAGTCAAAATAAGGTGAAAAAATAAATATTTTAAATCAAAAAAATTACAGTGTGTTTGGGACATAAAAAGGTAAGTTTTCACCAAATTTCGTGAAAAAAAAATGTTTTTTGTAAAAGATAAAAATAAAAAACCAAAAACTTGGTTATTTGAATTTTTTACATAAATTTTGAGGTTATGTGAAAAAAGTATGATACAAAAGTTGTAGATCTTTTTATTACCTACAACTTTGCGATTAAACTTTTTTCCATAGGACTTGTATTTTTGCCGGAAATCGATATAAACCGTTTTTTACCCTTAAAAACCCACCCCCTACCACTTCCCGACCTCAGATCGCCCGTAAATTATTTTTCCTTTCATTTTTGTTCTATTCTCTTCCTTTTCCAATGGGTTTCATCCTACTATAATTTTTTTTGGTTTCAAAAATTATCGACCCTGGTCTAATATATCTTCTTTATTGTACATTTTGTGATTTTTTCTAGATATAAAAAAAAATAAAAACAAAAAATATATATATATATATAAAATTAGAGCTTTAAAAGTAACAAATAACTCAATAAATAGGTACATTAATACAAACAAATAAGTGTTACATAAAAAGTTATTAAGAATTTTAATTATTTGCACTTAAAATATTTAAAAAAGATAATTTATTCTGTTGATTCTTTTACATATTTTTAGTATAAACAGAACTTTAAAAGGAAAAAAACGCCAATTTTATTTATTTATAGTTAACGAACAATTGTTATGCAAATAATGACATGCCGAGTGACATGCTATTTGTTTCATTACTATTTACTCGCAATTTTTTTGTTCCATAAAAAATAATTCGGCATTTCATAATAACAAAATCAATATTAACAAACAAAATATTATGCTACATAAAAGCATTAAACAGCTACTGTATTTTTCCTATTGTAATTTATTTCTATTTATGTTTAAATAACGCAAATAATAAAATATAATATCTGTTAAATAATTGCAATATTGTTGCCATTTATACACGGTATGAAATGAATACCTCAAATGCTTTATAAAAACTGAAATAAAATATAAATTAAATTAAAGTTCACACCTTCAACGATACAACTACGAACTAGCAACGCCAACTTCACTCTGGATCCCAAGATCTTTAGCGACACGTTGTTCCAATGGCGGCCAAGCTAAGAACTAAAACATTTAAATATAATAGGGTTGCTATATAGAAACGCCATGTACTTAGACGACGGTTGGTTCTTACAACTTTTTCCTTTGATTAATTTTTCGATTACTTGCTTTTGAGTATCGCAGTCTTGTATCAATGAGAGTCGTATTCGTTTTTAATTTAAAATAAAAATATTAGTAAAAAATCTTTTTAGAGACAAGCTTTTATTAAAATGCACTAAAAAAAATAATTTTTAATAATTTAGGTTCATAATTATAAAAGCGTTGGTCATGACTAATAAACTATCATAGAGTTCACGACCCACGCTTTTATAATTATGAACCTAAATTATTAAAAATTATTTTTTCCTTTTTAATGCATTTAAATAAAAGCTTGTCTCTAAAAAGTTTTTTTTACTAATATTTATTTTGTTCATTTTAATCTTTCAAAATTTTACCCCCCTTCGACACCCAGCATGCCCTTAAATTGCTCCCAAAATGTTCGCTCATCAAGCCCTTTCATTTGATACCCATATCATAGGGGTTGCTGTGGAAATGATAAATCGCCATTTTGTAACGTCCGCCATATTGAATTAAAAATGGCGGCATTTAAGTAATCGTGCATTGTCACGAGAACCAAACGTGTGCGCCAAATTTCAGCCCGATAGCTTCAGTGGAAGTGGGTGAAATATTGATTACAAAATTCCAGGACATACATACATACAAGTGAAGTTAAATAAAAGCTTGTAATAATAAAATGGTGCTGTATTATTTTCTTAAAAAATGTTATACATCAAGATATTTCATTTTACGTAAAATGTAAAATTCGTGGCTATTTACAAGTATAAGTTATTTGAATTTCCTGCATTTTTAGAACGTGCAGCCACTCCCAACGTACCAAAAAAGCTGAAAAATGTGGGGATCGATCGTTTTACAATGCTACTATTATTAAGGGAAAAGAGGTGTAACTAGTTGTCCATTTCTATATCTATAGTCTAAGGTTCATACAAATAACCTATTTTTCTGTAATAATTGAAAATGATACTCTTTTTTTCGTCTTGTAAACACCTGAAGAATTAATAAATTGATATTTGTAATGTCTTTTCAACAAACTGGACAACAAATTTTCACACAAATTACGTAGGTATATCTATTATTCAATATATTTTTCAAATACGCGAATTTTTTGGATTAGCTACAATTGACATAAATTAGCTGCTTGAAATGATATTCCAAACATATAATTAGCTCTTAAATCTGAAGTAGGGGAAATTTCATAGGTACCTACTTCGCACCCCTACAAAAATTCTCATGGATACTCGAAGTACGAACACAGAATCAAAAACATAGAAATGTATTTCATTTTCATGCTTTTTACAAACTTTTATTTAGCTTCCCTTGTCTGTAAGGGCGTAAAAGACAAAGTTTGAAAGGTCTTTTGTTGCAAAAAATTATCTAAGTTACCGTTGGATTTTTATATTTTAAGATGAAATGATGAACGTAAATATGTTTTTTCTTTTTAGTACATTTTAATAAAAGCTTGTTTTTGCCTATTTTATTTAAAGACTTATTTAAAACAAAACACTAGCGTTGCGTGAAAACAGGTCGTATACTCCATTCTTGAATAGTTAGATATACACGTGCCCTATTAAAGGGTAATAAAATAATAATACCTGCATTATTTAGGATTAACAGGAGAGCTTTGTAAGTTTGATAAGAGATAAGAAGCTCTGCCTGACCGGTGGCACAACAGTAATAATTATAAATTATACTTAAAACAATAAAGCAGGGGGTATTAAAGGCGCGTTCTTGTGTTTATCCAAAATAAAAGAGCTTTGTATAAGGTGGAAATATAAACATTTTGTGATTAGTTTCAGCAAGTAATATACAAAGTGGAAATAAATCTTTTTCCCTATAAAGCTGTAAAAATTGTAAGATTAATCTACTTTTCTTAAGGAAGGTTAATCTTAATTATTCGAATAGTTTTGTCCGCAGTAATTACAATATATGTAGTTTGCAACGCCCTACACCTGATCGGCACTATTTTAAATTAAAAATATTTCTAATAAATTACATAATCCCTAGTTATTACACTCGCATTTCGTACAGGATTAATCATTGCAATTTTGTGGAAAAATGAACATTAGGTCGCTTCAGGGGAAAAAAATAAAAATCCAACTTTGTGGAGGGTGGGATATATGTAATTACTGCGGTCAAAACTATTCGAATAATTAATATTACTCTTCCTTAAGGTAAGTCGATTAATCTTACAATTATTCTTCATAGTTTTATCCTTATAATTACAATATAACCATGAAGAGAGAGAGAGCGATCTAATTTTGCATGTTTATTTGTATTGTATTTTGATATTAGACAAACAAAAAGAATTTATTTACAAAAAATGATATCAACATTTTTCTTAGCTCTATCTTACTTAGCTATAATCTACATAATACGACATAATATTTAATAATAATAATAAATAATAATGTAATTTATGTTAGTAAAACATTAGACCACATATTACATTTTCAATGCAGCTCTAGCAAACTCTGAAGTTAAAAACATTCCACGAAATTTTGTTTATCCTGTATTTCTGATAATTTCTAAATTAACTTCAGATCTGAACGCAGCTGAAGTGGCAATGTCTTATACCATGGCTCTTATAAATGTGTGTTTATACCACTAAATGTTTAAGATGATAAAAGTAGTTTTTCATTCTCTCTTTTACTTTCAGTAAATTTCGTAAATTTTACGTAAAATTTTAGAACCAATGCTACACATAGATCTGGTTTATCCAAAAATTAAGGCAAGATAGGTAAAGGTTGGGTTTTATTTAGATCTGAAGTTTTTATTCTATCTGCCATTTTTATTTCAATTATATCTTCCCTAATAAACAACATTATCAATAATATTCTAATTTTCGAGAGAGTTTGTACTCTGTGGGCTGTGGTTAATTCTAATAAAGTCCCAGGTATAATACACTTAACTTTTCATTTTCTGAAAAAAATATATATAATCACAAGAACGACGAAACTAGTGGCTGATACAAGCACAGAAATTGCACTGATTAATCCTGTACGAAATACGAGTGTAATAACTAGGGATTATGTAATTTATTAGAAATATTTTTACTTTAAAATAGTGCCGATCAGGTGTAGGACGTTACGCAAACTACATGGTTATATTGTAATTACAAGGACAAAACTATGAAGTATACTTCATAAAACTATGAAGTATACTTCATAAAACTATGAAGTATACTTCATACAACTTTACTTTTATCAGTTGTTTTTGCATTGACGATAAGTTGCATGGGATAATAATTGTATAGTCGGCTCTCCCTTAAAACACTTGCAACGAATGGCGTTCCCTTTAATTCTGAAAATAGAGAAATTACTGTAATCCCACTGCACACACCCGCAAGTTAATTTTTTCCCTTGCGTGTCAACAAAACACTTACTACCTAAACTGCTAATTTGTGTGTAAAAGGCACACTTCTGTATAATAACAAGACTTGCTAAAAAAGAATATGCTTCCAATCTCATACCGTTGTGGCTGAAGAGAGTTTATTAAAATGCATTTAACCTCGGTTTCTCGACATAATATTATATAATAGACGAGTCCACTCGCACCATCGCTATGTTCAAGTCAACTTTCATCCGTTATTTTAGGTTATTTAACAGGGGATACTATCAGAATAAATGATGCATAACTGTTAACCCAACAAGGATAATTTTCCATATTTTCCCTTAACTTACACAAAGGTTAAGTTTGTCAATATCGTTTGGGAGTGCTAGTTATAAACAAAATATTATAATAGAGGAACCATAGAAACGTGTTATAAACAAAGGGATTGCTAGACGCCCGGCTGTTGTCAAGCGCAGAATCAATTGAAAATTGTACACAGATATATTTTTATATTTATATACATCCAGTTGATACCCAAACGTATTTTAATTTTGATATCGGTTCCATTTATTTCTAAGAATATAATAAACTAGCTGTCCGTCCCGGCTACGCCCGGATGGTATGAAATTATGATTTAATAGCGGTCACCCATTGCTCCGCTCACGTATATTTAGTATATTGTTAATTTAATTTGTTATCCCCCGTGAGAATCTCTTCCCCTGCCTAGCTTTCTAGAATTTTTAGAATAACTTCAGTAGTTCCAGAGATAAGAATTTACGATTTATTACCCCCCGCGCGAGAACCAAAATAAAATAGTGCCCATATCATTCAGGGATAGTGTAGCTTTCTATTAGTGAAATAATTTTTAGAATCGGTTTAGTAGTTCCAGAGTTAAGGATTTATAATTTATTGCCCCCTCCTCCCCGCCGCGAAAATCAAATAAAATATAGCCTATATCACTCAGGGATAGTGTAGCTTTCTATTAGTGAAAGAATTTTTAGAATAGGTTCAGTATAGTTCCAGATAAGAACTTATGATTTCCCCCCCCCTCGAGAATCAAAATAAAAATTGCTCATATCACTCAGGGATAGTGTAGCTTTCTATTAGGGAAAGAATTTTTAGAATCGGTTCAGTAGTTTCAGAGATTACTTTTTTCACTCGGGCGAAGTGGTTTTTTTTAGACAAAAAGTAGCCTATGTCCTTCCTCAGAATGCAATCTATCTCCTTGCCAAATTTTATCGAAATCTCTTCAGCGGTTTAGGCGTAAAAAGGTTACAGACTGACAGATAGAGTTACTTTCGCATTTATAATATTAGTAAGGATAACACTTACAATTTTATACCATGATATTTTTCAAATTCCTAAACCGTTTCAGTTAATCCTAGCATTGAAACATTTTCATAAAAACAACACATAATTTGACGAGCGTTACAATGCAACGCGAATGGTATGGCTTACACAAGTGTTGGAATATTTCTCCTTCATAGGAAAGTTTCTGAATTATTTTTGTTTACATTCTCGAGATGAAACATGCGTGTGGCTGTCACCAAATTATTAATATACTTCTGTTAATAATTATTAAACAAACAAAAACACATATGGAAATACAACTCCTTGAAAGTGTACAAGTCCATTTAGATCGTTACGGAAATCTAGCACAACTATAAACACCTTTCAATCGTAACTTGAAGAGCAAGTTAGGAAAGCTAATTGAATTTCTATTTTGGAATCGTGCCTAGATAACGTAACAAAATGGACGAAATTAACTGCCTCATCCAAACTGTCTACGATAGGGTGGAATCAGGTGGTATCATCATATTATCATATAAAAAAATTAAAATATCACTTCATGACAAAGAGCGCTTTACCATAGATAAATGATGGTCTGCATTAAAATTGGACGGGACCAGGGCGTAAATTCGTCTGCACAAATATAATAACAGAACTGATCATTCTAGTCACTAGTGCGTGGAATATTTACAACGGACACTTATGAAATAAGACTACTAAAGACTGTGAACCTGATGTTTATCAATTTCATGCGATATTCATCCTTATCTGACCAGAACATGGCGTTGTCTGAAAAAAATAAACGTGATGCGATAACGTTTACTTTTTTCAGACAACGGTTCTTAGTAATAATCATAGCCTACTCAAAAAATTTATTTCTCGTGTTTGGTCGCAGTAGAAAAGTGTTATGAAAAATCAATAATAATCAAAAGTAAATACTCCTTGGCTGGTTTAGAAATCAATTTCCAAATATTATTACTATGTATTTGTATAATATATTAAATTTGTAAATTCAAACAGTCAATGAAACGTTTAGTATCAAAAATAAGAATCAACAGGAGTGATTGTAAATCAACAGGAATGATTGTAAATAATAAGTAAGCAAATTGTTTGAATGTTCTCCCTAATTTATTACAAATGTAAAATAAATTACAGGTAAATGTAGAGGTTATTTCGAAAAAAGTCTGTATGAACATAATAATATGTCAAATATGTTTTAAATACTTACAAATCTACTACACTAAAGTTATGCTTTCTCACCTTTCGATTTTCCAAGTAATGGTGATTGATTCTTTAAATTTTATTTAAATTAAGCATAACTTTAAAGTTTCATAACTTTATAGAGCTTTTGTTCAAAAAACAGCTCGTTAAAGACTTGTTCAGTTTTTTAAAACTCATTATGTAAATATCTACCTTTCAGATATGATAAATCAAAAAACACCTTTTCTCTTTTTCAAATAAATTGAATTAAAAAAATGCATATTTCTATTTTTCCAATAATTTTTTTTCTAAAAAACCAAATTAAAAAAAACAGTGTTGAATAGATTTCAATGAAATTGTTACATACATTTATTACTCAGTATGGCAATTATAATTCATACAATTAAAAAATTTCAATAGCTAAAATAATAATAATTCTTTCATTGTTTTGATAAAGGGTTGCCTTATATACTCGTGACCTGCGGGCATGCGTTAGTTTGCAGAGAATCGAGTGAATCGCGTGCTAGCCTAGTCATATATCACCTACACCTTCCCCACTCCCTGCCCAACTTTACCCAACGCAGCACCAATTCGCAATCCACTAGAAGTGGATAATATCATTTACATAATACTATATGTATACATCGTGTCTGTACATATGTCCGTACATAATGTAATAGCTCAATGGCATTTTGGTTGCAATTTACGACTCCTTAACTGTTAAAATCTGCATTCATTAACAAACAACTGACAGCTTTATTCATTCATGTGTAAAAACAAAAATAAACAAGTTAATATTGAGTTGCAAAGCTTTAAATAAAATAATGCCGAGGTTTTTTTATTAAACATGTTTCTTAATGAATTATAAAGATAGTGAAAAAAGTTTCACAAACAAGTATTTTTTCTTATCCTTGGAATAAATTATTTCAGTCTTAATAGTTTAACTGACACCATTTAGCAACTGTTAGCTTACAGACAATGAAAATCTCTACTGTAAAGTAAATATCAGGTAATTTTTAAAATACAATGAAACAAATGATTTGGTAAAAAAATTTAAAAGCTATGTCCAAATGACAATTCACTACAGAAAAAATAATTTCATGAGATATTATTAATTTTTTAAATTGATAAATTAAGAAGTAAGAAGGCTAATAAATGCACTGTTAGAAAAATTTTATTGACCTTAGATTGTGGTCATGTTATTTTTGTTTTTATAGACGTTAGAATAGTCTGAGGTTGTTGTCTCACTTTTTATTATGTAGATTGTAGAAAAAGATTCTAAAACATTAGGTTAGAGATAGATACTCAGAGAAAAACAAATGATATGCCTTTATCTACCTTTCATATTGGAAGCTTGTTTTGTAATCGTGATAGGCGTCCTCGAATTTTTTTTTTCGTTTCCTTAAAATGTTTGACTTACCTGCATTTTGTTCTGTTTTAAATCTATAAATAACTAGAGAAAGGACAATTGGATTTTCAGTCTTTTTAAACGAGTGTGTAGAGACTGAAATACCTTTCAAATGAAATGCAACATGCTATCTAAAAAAATTGAGTTGATAGTACCCCTAGCATCATTTTTGAATTTCCAAAAACAAATGTATATTCAAAAGATAATTTATGTGTTAAAATTTTACCTCCAGTTTGTCTGAACTATCTAATTCAATTCGTTCAAGAGGTAAGATGGTGGTGGACACTTTAGACGGACATTGTATAGGAAAAAGAATTTAAAACTGGCACGATATGCCAGTCGATCGGCGTAATAATTTGAATCGTTAGATAGATTGTAGATTATAGACGTTTAACAACTCAGGTCATTAGCGTTAATGTGAAATGAACTATAACCGTTACGTTTAATGGCCAACGCACACATTCTATTTTTTGTATCGAAAACACGCGAGTTAGGATACTAAGCGATCATTTCAGCGAATTATAGCTACATCTGACGATCGCGAAATCGTGCGACTAAAAGTAGCATGTGTGCGTTTAATTGGCCTTTAGTGAATTTTTGGAGGCGCCGCAAGTATAACGAGTAATTACAAACGCACATGTAGGCCTTTGTCCCACCAAAGCTGCGCAACAGCGACGCGACAGCGACACAATTTCGACATGACACAAACAGGCGACATGGAGTTGTCCCACCAAAGCAACGTGTTTTCCACGTTCAGTTCAGTGAACAATGTTATCAAGTGAGGACGACGATGTGATTGCAACACACAGCTTTGAATGTTGCTTCACAATTGACCTGTCGAGTCGCTCGGCAACAAGAAGCCGACACGCAGCTTGGATGTTTCTTTGCTGGAGCGTTGGTGGGTGTACGGTGTATATATAAACCATGGGTTAAACACGAAAGATACACGCTGGCGACATCGGTTCGTTGTCGCGTCGCTGTTGCGCAGCTTTGGTGGGACAAGGGCCGTAGTGTTCGTTGCGACGTTCTAGTGGACACCGGCGTCGTAATTTTGCGGTGTCCGCCGCCGCCCAGTACGCGCGCTGTTCTGCAATACATATACGGTTCTAACACACCACGGCACACTACGACCATACACTCACATTCGCCACGCTACCCAATAAACATTAGTACATGTCACACCGCTTTGTGTCTAAATTATGTTTGTGTATTATTACAAATGATTATAAATTATATCACCATATGTATAGCATAGTAATACATGGTATACACTCTACTACATGTGTATGACTAGAAAGTTATATGACAAATAATTAGGCTACGTCCACAGGCTGAAATTTTACACTTTTGTAAATCTTACACAAGTTTTTACAGTTGGCTTTTCATTAGATACAAAACGCAATTAACTTGCTGGAACTCAGTTATTCGCTAAGTTATTATTATATTGCCAACCTAGAAAATTTATAGATATAGCAAAATCAATACGAGTAAAACCGTACAAAACTTATTAAGCTGAATGAAACATTTCATGACTGCTGTTCCGAGATGCTTTTCAATAGAATCTCCCACTTTTAGGGCTTCCTACAAAAATGGTAAAACAAACGGTACCCTTATAGTGAAACTCGATTATCCGTCCAATGGTCTGTCTTAAAAACTTGAAACGTAGTTAGAGTATGGCGGTCCGCAAATATTTCAGGGGTCGTTTTAGAAAAAAAATGTTTGGATCATCTGCGGTCAATAAAATAAAATTGAAAAAATATATTTTTATTTATTTTGCATGTGGCACTTCTTTGGAAAAAGCTTGCTTCGAAATATTAAAAAAATGTTTTTATTTTTTTAATGAGCCGTTATTTTATAAAAATGTACCAAAAAAAGTATGCCCCCTACTTATGTCTGAAAACGTTAGGTCTAAAATTATAAAGTAATCATGCATGTAAAGCGGTTGGTAAAGGTTACAAGAAAACTGTAATAAAGGTCATATTTTGGATTGTTTTTGAGATTCAACACAATATAAGTCTCTATGATGGTGGAAGTGATGTGTCGTTCACGAATGGTTCGTTCTAAAGTACCGTGAACGAACGACTCCTTTTATTTAAATATGTGTTTTCCAGTAGATATTTTTTTAATTTATTTAATTTATGCGTTAACTTTTCTTTTGGAAATGTACGGAACCCTTGGCGCAAGAGTGCGTTCATGAGTAATCGTTTTTTTGCAAGTTTTTATTTAACTTGCAATGTATATTAGTTTGTTTGTGTGTTTGTTTGTTTAGGTTAAAACTTGCAAGTCAATTTTGAACGACTTCCACGTATCCGATCGATTTGAAATTTTGCACACATACTTATGTATTCCCGTTGACAATACATGAATAAAATATCGTTTTTAGAAATAAATTCAACCCCTAAGGGGTTCAACCGGGATGTAGGGTTTTTTTGACTAATCAACGCCCAGGCCAAATCGCTGAAGCTAGAAACTTGAAATTTGGACAGTTGGTTTCTTTTCTGACGTAAGCATACACTAACAAAGGATTTCTCGAAATTCAACCCCTACAAGTGTCAAAGAGGGGTAAAATTTTGAAAGACTAAAATGAACAAAATAAAATATTAGTAAAAAAAAACTTTTTAGAGACAAGCTTTTATTGAAATGTACTAAAAAGGAAAAAATAATATTTAATAATTTTTTTTATTTATTTTAATAAGACGCGCAGCTACTAGGCTATATGCGTCATTATAAGTCTGTTGATGAACCAAAATTATTAAATATTATTTTTTTCTTTTTAGTACATTTCAATAAAAGGTTGTCTCTAAAAAGTTTTTTTTTTTTAATAATATTTTATTATCTTAGAAATAGACTCAAAACAGTTCAATGGCTCAACACAACTTCTATTGTCTCCCGAACACGTACATAACTGGACTCGCATAACTCGGCTTGTTTAATATTTCACAGATTCACAGATTAATAGTGAAGAATTATCTCTTTAAAACAATGTCTCGTATAGCTGATTAGATAGCTTGTTAGCTTTGTTAGTGGTAGCACAGCATAAATTCGCTCAAACGATACCTGTGGAGCTAGTGCAATATACGTGCAAATCATTATTTCAAATAGATGTACCTAACCATTCACTGGTTGCTAAGCTGTGTAATATTTCAACGGGGTCAGCTTCGCTCCAGTAAGGTAACTACGAATATCGATCTGCTGTTTGTATCTCTTTATATCGTTTTTTAAGTTAAAAACATAATTTAAAAGAAAATTATCATGAAACACAGTGGTATTGAACGGATTTCATTCAGCATAATACATCTTCCTTCGTAGTAGACGGTCAGTTTCATCAATGTATAACGCAGCGTCCATATATTTTTAGCATATCAATCAGTCATAACTCATATTGGTAGGTATATCGTAACGATCGTATCGCCTTATGACCTCTGTTGTCGAGCGTCTATAATTCACCATATCTATCTATCGTATCGCCTTACTGGCTGATTATCAAATAATGGGTGATGCGACTGCACCCTTCTGCACCGTCTTTAATTTAATGATTTTTAAACTTATTAATATACGGAAGTATTATGGGACTTTGAGAGCACATGAGTCGAGCATTATTGGCAGTGGCCTTGAATAGGGAGCCATATCTCAGTATTTAACTGGCAATTATTGGGGATAAATTAATAAGATTTATACGGCTGAATTGTAATTGAAAATTTTTCGTTGGAAAGCCGCCAATTATATAATTTATTCGAAACATATTGGAAAAAATCATTTTACCAACCATAGTCACAGTCAGGATTCTAACCTGAGCCTTTCCACTTTCGCGGCGGAATGAGCTTACAGTACTCAACCGTGAAATGATTAATATTTTCCTTTTATCTATATATTCGGAATCTATTGATTCCGAAGCATATAAGGAAAATATTAGTTTGGTAATCATGTCACGGTTGAGTACTGTAAGCTCATTCCGCCGAGAAAATTGAAAAGTTTAGGTTAGAATCCTGACTGTGACTATGGTTGGTAAAATGATTTTTTCCAATATGTTTCGAATCAATTATATAATTGGATGCTGTCCAACGAAAAATTTTCAATTATTGGGGATAACCATTGAAAACCTCAACAAGATGACCAGTGCCTTTTCTCGACGGGATGCAGTAGTAAAATTTTGTCTCTGCCGAAATTTGAACCCGGTACTTTTCGAATGCGAGTCTATAGTACTCGCATCAATACTCGCCTGGTATATTATATAAATGAAACACTTGGTATAAAATATGCGTTTAGTTTGCATACGACATGTCCAAACTCTTTATCTCAACATGTCACGGGCATTTATAACATTTAGTTACATTATATTATTCGTACATAATGCCAGCAATACAATGTACGTATAATATACATAATAAACATTCTAGTTCAGCCGTAGCGGTGCGGCTATTTACGTACAAACGATGACACATAACTAGCTAATAAATCAAACTTGTTTTAGTTTTGTCCGAATATTAAGCGAACGAATACTGAATGAAAGAATTCGCAACGATACGATGACTCTGAATTGTGTTTTATAATATATTTGACTACTTCATTTTATTGGAAATATTGCAATGTGCTTATAGAACAGAGATGATATCTGAAAGTTATAGTATAAACTAATTGTAAATATTTGTCTTGACTGCGGATCCACACAAAAGCTAATGGAAGTTTCAGGTTCCAACATTGACGTAAAAAAAATAATCAATGGTAATTTCATTTGAAAGGATTAATAGTTTAGTCAATATGCCACACCCACATCTATTTCACGAAATGTATGATCCCATCAAAAATATTCTTGTAAAGAAAAAAAAATGCCAAGTCTCGCAACACTTTCGCCGTAAAAAGTTTTGAGATCCCGAAAAGTACCAAGTCAGCCATTCTATTACCTTTGACTATGAAGTTAGCAAATTACTCGATAGTTGTCTTAAAACTACACAGGTAAAATAAAGAATAATTTATAAATAATATTTTATGACTGTAAACTTGTAGTACCTTTTAAACTTGGCAATCACATAGCATCAGAATATATGATACCGTGCGATAAAGTTTTAATTGTAAATGTAATGTAAGCATGGTAATTATTTTTTATCTTTATCTTTTGTAATTTATTAGCCTTAAATTTTGTAATAATAATTTTGTAAATTGAATAAAATTCTAAAAAAATAAAAACAATATCTCATCACAGTGCACCTATGCCACGTGATTGCCAAGTTCAAAAGGTACTACAAGTTTACAGTCATAAAATATTATTTATAAATTATTCTTTATTTTACCTGTGTAGTTTTAAGACAACTATCGAGTAATTTGCTAACTTCATAGTCAAAGGTAATAGAATGGCTGACTTGGTACTTTTCGGGATCTCAAAACTTTTTACGGCGAAAGTGTTGCGAGACTTGGCATTTTTTTTTTCTTTACAAGAATATTTTTGATGGGATCTCAGTTCTTTTTGTAAGGTTGAAAAGGGAAAATCACAAATATTTGAATTTTCTCGTTACTTGTACGTGAAACCCAGCATGCATACCAAATTTCAGCTTTCTCTGACTAAGGACCTATAGAAATCTGCAACACCCCCTTTTAGGGGTTGGAAGGGGAAGATCACACATGTTTGAATTTCTTCGTTACTTGTACGTGAAACCTAGCCTGCATACCAAATTTCAGCTTTCTCTGACTACGGACGTAGCCTATAATAGTAGAAATATGCACCACCCCCTTTTAGGGGTTGGAGGGGGAAAAACATAGATTTGTTAATTTTCTCGTTACTTGTACGCGAAGCCCAGCCTGCATACCAAATTTCATCTTTCTCTAACTAAGGACCTATAGAAATCTGCAACACCCCCTTTTAGGGGTTGGAGGGGGAAGATCACACATGTTTGAATTTCCTCGTTACTTGCACGCGAAACCTAGCCTGCATACCAAATTTCAGCTTTCTCTGACTACGGACTTAGCCTATAATAATAGAAATATGCACCACCCCCTTTTAGGGGTTGGAGGGGGAAAAACACAGATATTGGAATTTTCTCGTTACTTGTACGTGAAACCCAGCCTGCATACCAAATTTCAGCTTTCTAGGACTACTGGAAGTTCCCTAGCTTTTTGATGATCGCTATGTCAGTGAGTGATGACAAAATAGACCATTTTGAGGGTTGAAATTTTCTGAACTATATTTATTAGAAACTTGTAATTTGGGGAATTAGTTAAGACCGTTAGGTACAATCTCTAGCGAAATTTTCAGCCTTCTGCTTGCATTTGTAACAGAGATATAGAAAGTTGAAAAGTGCCTTGAGTTGCTTCGAGAAAAGGTATACACGGTAGCGGCCGTCTGTTGTTTGCTCGACTTGGCGGGGGCCACTGCCGTGGCCCCAGATTTTATTTATCTTCATCAAATGTGTGTGATATTTTTATGCATTCCGTCAATTAATGGAACGTTGTTTTTTTTTTTTTGGAAATCATGACCGGTATAATCATCTATCTACATTCTATATATAGAACTATACCTTTTGTTTTCTATTCTAAATCAAGTGACCTCTCTTTACCTAAGCGACTTTTTTCTCCGAAGCTTAAACATGACTTAATAAACATTTTTTCTATTTTTCTATAACCACATGAGAACCTTTTTTTAAAGTCTATTATAACAATACTTGAAAACCCAATAAACAATCACACCGCTGTTACAAAACTGTTTCATAATAAATCGATTGGCACCTATATAAAATCAAAAATTAATTTACATAAATCAAAATTGTCTAACCGTTCACAAAACCGTTAGTACCTCTAGATTTCAATTCAATACAATCGAAAAATTCAATCAACTCACTAAATGAGAGCGAATATTGTAATAACGAAATTCGGCAAGACAGAACCTATATCTAAAGATCAAACAACCGAGCTGTCATCTAGACAATCGCGTCATTCAATGCCATGACATGTTTTCTTTTAATTTCACACCAGGTAAAAAAATAACACAGTTTCGATTTTATAAGATAAAGGAACAAACACTGCATGGCTTTTCTTGAAATAGGATCTGTGCAGATTCAACAACATAATTCGTTAATATCGACTATTGTACGCAAGTATTATAAAATAATATAATATAGGTGCGCCTGTAGAAAGGTACACGTTGACAGGCCGCTATTATCTTATTATAACATCTTCAGCTCTTTTCAATTCGAAATATGATAACGAGCGACTGTTTTAAAGAGCTTTTATTGAATGAATGCTGGGAACAGAGATGAACTGATTTTTTTAAAGATCTATATAATAATAATAATTTTATTTGGCTATACGTAATAAAAAATTACAATGCCATTGGCAATAATAGTCAATAATAATTGTCAATAATAGAGATCATTCCTATAAAGGAGTGTACAAACTCATGAAAAGTTACAATAAAAAGTTACAAATAAAAGTTACAATAAAAGTTACAACAAAATTCACAGAACAATTCACTTATATTATTAATAATGTTCAGTTAAAACTTAATGTTAAGTACTCCATTCCACAACCTCATCTAATAATAATAATAATAAAAATTTATTGTCATAGTATAAGAAAATATACAAAATTTTACAATATTGTTGTAATCAGTGTTCCTGATATACCACTGCATTATTTTGGCTTTAAATTAAAATTTTCATAATATGTATTGTAACAAAGTTTAATTAAAGGGAAAAAATCAAAAAAAAAAACCAACTCGCAGTAAATCGTAGCTTTCCCTTAGTGAATTTATCTAATATGTGTCTCACTCTTTTATGTTTATATACATACGGTAGGTTAAGATATGCATTTAAGTACCAATGTCCTTTTAATTTTTTTCGAGAAACTAGTTAGGTTCAATATTTTAATATCTTGTGGCAAACTGTTATATTGATGGATTGCGAATATGTATTGTTCCGATTTTTTTAGTCTATGGTGAGGTATTTTAATTTCTGATTTGAATCGCGTTTCATAGCTGTGTGTTTCTTCATTAGTTTCAAATTCGTCTAAGTTAGTGTGAATATATATCAGTTGATGGTATAAAACAAGTGAGTAAAAGGACACTATTTTTAAATTAATAAAATGGGATTTGCAGTGTTCCCTGCACGAAGCGTTTACTATAATTCTTATGGCCTTTTTTTGTAATATTATGTACATTGTACACATATCAAAGATGGTTAGTTGTATTTCCGACCAGTCAAAGTCCGAATTCAGCCACATCAATAATTGACTAGTGAAGTTCGAAGTGAATTTCTTTTTAGTTTTAGGGTTCCGTACCTCCGACCGGAACCCTATTGAATCTCCCCGTCCATCCATCCGTCTGTCACAAGGCTCTATCTCACAAACGATAAGAGGTAGCTGGTTGATTTACTTTGAACAGCCGTATGCTAATCACTTCTAGAATTGCCTATAAAACACACGAATCAAATCCCAAGACAAACTAATTCGAGCTTTGGCCAAAACACGTGATTGTCTCACACATTGACCTAGGGGCTCCCGCCCCCCCGGGGTTTGACAAGAACACATGTAATTGGTTTTAACTAGGATAGTAACGAACATTCGCAATATGCGAAAGATTCGCACCTTTTCAACATTCGGTTTCGCAACTTTTATTGCAAATGTTTCTAGCTAATGTTTTGCGTGCCAGGTTATTACATATCTGCGTCGTGTGGCGTTCTCATTCTTGGGAATAATAATAATATAGATGATACATAACCATTTATTATGTTACTAAATTGTCTGGTTATTCAATAAATAGTCGCAATTTGAGCTTTTTGCAATTTTAGTAACATAATGTTAATATAATGATCAATCTTGTAGTAATAATTTGAAAAATTAATTATTCGGTTTCGTATCGCGTATTTAACCTTTTTTCTTTCGCATTCTCATTCGTTACAACCCTTATAGTTTTAACATTTCACTCTCTGTCTATAGCTAAGTTCTTTTCTGTCCTTTAGTCAGTATTAAAATCTTTTTAATATAAATTTACTTTGTAGGCTCGAAAACGTGTAAAAAAATTTTAAATTTAGGTTTTTCTTCAGTCTATGATTATAGCTACAGGACTAAATTATTAACACTGAAGTAGGTATATCGCTAATAACAATTCGTATATCATTTCTAAACGATAATTCTAAATGGCAAATTTCAAGTTAAGGAAACTCTATAATTAGTTGTTCAACGTGCGCTTTTCATTGTGAAACGATAATTCTAACATTTTGTATTTAATGTTTATAAAATTTGGTGCACTAAATTCTTACCATCATTCAAGTTCATACATGCCCTTTTTGTGTAAAAAAAGTTAAATTACTTTGTATTTTTTGAGTCCTTCCCTGAGTAAACCTGCAGTATGTGTTTTATTTAACGGTCGGTTTGTTATTCAGTAGACATGAAAAGATTCGGTGTAACATATCTAAAACCTGGTGTAGGATAGCGTTGCCGATTGCGTTACCTTTTCCACTTGTAAATGTATAGTTCTTGTTTAAAACAGCGTTCTGAACTGAAGTAACACCTATATTGGAATGGGCAAATCTTTTAGTTCACGATATTAAATACTGTATGATTTGTTGTATCATGGGGTACTTCATATAGAATCACTCACAAACCCAAACCCAAACATTGGATTCTTCTTAATTGGGCAACCGGTTTAATAAGTGCAGCCGTTATTTAAAATAAATCTTGAAAAAAAATAATTAAATCTAGAATTCGCCTCGCTTATTAGTGTATTTGCCATAATATGGCACATACACTATTGGCGTCGGTCGGATGGCGGGATCTAGGGGTCGGACCAAAATTTCTCGACGTTTCATAGCCTCCTGAACACTTTGGCACCATTTTTGAAAATGTATATATATATATATATATGTGTAGATATATAGATATGTGTGTGTGTGTGTGTGTGTGTGTACACGATAACTCTCGACAGACTTAATCGATTGAAACGAAATTTGGTACACACATTGGAACCCATCACCGCAAGAAGCCTATTTAAAATGGGCCCGATCGGACCATTTTCAGGGTTGTATTTAGGGGTTCCAAAAAGTTTTTGGGCCCAAAAATACCGAAAAATTTATCAGAATCATTTCAAAATTGAAATTTAACTCTTTAGTAAAGATTAAAATGTGGTGCTAAAATTTTAATAAAATCGGCCCGACAGGACCGGACTTTCAAATTTTATGAAAACACTAGTTTGCTGATACGGATTTACTTATGGAAGGGTGTATTTAATTGGGTGTATTGATAAAATCCATGTCTAATATTGAAATTTAGAAAAATTTAATTATTTTAAGGGATGCATTAAGGGGTTAAATTTTTTATTTTGTCAAAAAACAAACTTAAGTTCACATAATAATGCCACAGTGCCTGTATTAGCAAATACACTAATTGTCGGCAGGGTTTGGCACTGCGACCCGAGTTTTTTTGTGATATCATGCCGTTTTATCAGGGACAGTGCCAAGGCATTTATCTTTTCCGTTACCTACTATTTATATATATCAAATCAAAATAATAATAATAATAATTTATTCAGATTCTGCAAATGTTACATAGAGCGCGCAAAAATGAGTCCTTACTAACATCTTGTACATATTCATAGTACCTTACTACCTAATACTACGGTTATCTTTTAAACACATAGATGGCATCAGTGGTGCAGAAAATAGCAAAAGTTACGTCTATGTAGAATGTAGATACTAGATAGTACCAATATATCAAAGAATTAAAAAATTGTCACGTTTGAAACGAAAAAATTAACGGATCGAGTTTAAACAAAATGAGGTCAATTTTAAGAGTTTTTACTACAAAACAGCACAAGTTTCATTAAAATCGCAACAGTCGATTTTGCACTAATTTGGAATTAATTGACGAGCATTGGTATATGCATTAAAATAAAATTGTTATTAACGTTTTTTCCCCTTTGGATCAGTAAATGTTTTTATTCTTTTTAACTCTGGGGTAGCTGTATGTCCGACTTAATCTTTCTTCCAAGCACAGTTTTAAGATCTAGGTATTATAAGTTTGGTTGACTAAAATATAGTTCTATTTCTAAGTACTGCAGTTACAGAATCTTTGATTGAATTTCAGTTAACTATATTTAGTTGTTGGTCGGCTTTGGGGCAAGTGTCTGTATAACACGTTTTTTTTGACTAGAGTACCTATGTCATGCTCAGTATCAGGTTGGATGTAACAGTTCACGTGCTTAAGATTCTCAGATTCTGTATGTCGAAAGTATAGTAAATATTTAACTGAAACCGATACAAGAAATATCACATTGTGATTCAAATTAGCTATATTATAATTATCTATATGATGCATTTGTACAGAAAAGTGTTATTTTATGGGAATGCAAACTGCGTGCACCGTTTTCATTTTTTGTTTTCTTTTATTGCTATGTTTTTTTATTAATAAAATTGCAAATACTGCAGTCATACATATGAAATTTTCTGCATATTGAATCTCAAATTACTATTTTGTAGGGACATTTTCATATTAACATTTTTTAGCGATATTAAATTTTTTTTTTTTATAAGTTTTTTTTGGCCTTTACACCTTAGTGTATTTAGCCACAAACTAACACCTTAATGAAATTAAATTAAATCACAATTTGTTGAAAGATATTCAAATTTTCATTTTTTCAAATTCGTGAGTTTGAAAATTCGGTTTGTTAATAGAAATTTTTTTATAACATAGACATAACGTCTATTGACAGTTTTTACATAAGTACCATTACGATTTTTTACAAAATTTAGCTAAACGTTACAAATTCGGCAGACGCGAGCATCTGTTCTTACTTAGCATTGAAGTCACCACAACAACAAAAGTCAGTATGGTTTTGATGTAGCTATAAAACCAGTAGTTTATAATTAATAAAATAGTATGATCGTTTTCGCTTACTGAATATTTTAACATTTCAACATTTTTTTTTTTTGGTACATGGGGCTCCTTTCTCGAAACAAGTAGCTTTTTTTATTATAATAGATAAGGTGTCTTAAGACAGTGTTATATCTTTTTCCATTGCTGCGAGAAATAGACTATCGGAACCGGGTGAACCATGCGTACCCACCGGAAAACGTTTTAATATTACAAAAAGGGTGATAAAAATGGGCTGAAATTATATATATAAACAATTTTTTATTGTATGGTCACAGATTTGTAGTCTGTTTTAGTTATGAAACTAATTGTAGGTAGGTAGGTACACCCGTGGTAATATCAACATTCTAAGTGGCAGTAATTTGTAATATGTAGTGTTTGGTGTTAATTCGGCAATGTCCTCGTCGACCGTAATGTCGTGCTAATCGTCCGGGGTGGTGCGGGTGTGCTCAGGAGGGGCACATGGTGAGCCACTGCCCGACGGGTGGTGAGCTCCCGCGGGTACCGGAATGCATCGTACACAACACCATAGATATGTACGAATGAGAGCGACTCACACATTGAAAGTCAATCAGTAGCGTAACAATGTACCGACAACAGGGCCATTTTTAATTATCGATAATGCTACATATACCTATCTATACAAAAGTAAATTTATCTTAAAAACATAAAGTAATCACTATTATCAAATTTCTGATTTGTTGTATCCATACCTATTAATAAAATTTTTTTTAATGAATAACGTTTTTTATGAATAACAAAATATTTTGTATATAATTATTCAAATCATCATACTTATACCTATCGCAAATAACATAATATTTATATCCATGCATAGGTATAATTTCGCATTTTCTTAATAATAAAAATTTCAAACAGTCGCGTTGCTTTCTAATAAGTTTTGCAAACGATTGCATTTCGCTTCATCACAAAACTTCACGTAAGTATCTATACAAAAATCTTTCAGTAAAAAATTATTCAATGTCAGCAAAAAGTGTCTCCTCGTTATATTTTAAACTTATTTATATATGAAACAATTCAGTTTGAAATGAAAAGAAGAAGAAAATAATTTTTGATAAACGAGCGTTGAATCAACTTCCAAAAATTGTGATATTTTATAATTTAAATAGCCCTAGTGTCGATGCTTCATTTGGAAGGACATTTCAATCCGAACACTCTTAAGTTTTTAAACATTCTACCGACGTTTAAAATTTACAATTTGGACAGTTTTGAGTGAATATGACTCGCTATTTGTTCCACAAAAATTAATATTAAGGTTTATTCAAAGTATTTCAAATGATGCTTCATCTTCTACGTAATAATATCTTTGAAAAATAGCAGTGAAGAGAAATTTCGGACTGATATAGCTATATTATACGAGTATACTTGTATGTGATTTTTTCTATCATTATAAATTATTGTGCAAAATATTTACAACAAATATTCTAAATTGGCATATTTATAAAATAAACCATTATGCGCTGCCACTGTATCTAAAACTCCATGCCAGTGGTGTGACAACAGTTTTAAATTTATTTCATTAGATAATATTTAATACATTAATACAGCAATAGGTGTAGTCAGACATAGATATCTGATTGTGATGTTAGTTAATTACAACAGAATGTCGTTGGACTCTAATTAATATCCACTATCAATTTGTCAAATAATAACTCGCCAACCGCAATTCTTTAACACGCATGCGCTAGTTACAGGTCCGAATTTATATTTGTAGTAGCCCTTACACAGAATGCCTATATGGTCGTTCATAGAAATAATAAATGTACTAATAACGCAACGGTTAACTTAGACGGGTCGCATGAACTTAGAAAAGTGAAGTTGGAAACACCTACGCAAGGGTTCATTCAATTATTTAGGATTTTTTTCTCAAATTTTATAATATCCAGAAAAATTGGTTATATACCTATGTTAATTACAGTTTTGTGTTTAAGATTTTAAATTTAATTAAAAAAAAACAAAATTTTATCATTCTTAACCTTAATAATTTTATTATTGAATGTACATTGCTATAAAAGAAATTCTCCCGCACCAACTAATTAGTTCAATTTAGTTTTAGCTGATGATAGAGTAGACATTGTTGAGCGTCTATAATTTACAATGCATTGCTCAGGAAATGTGCATGATTGCATCCAATAAGAAGATGTATCCTCTAGTCTTACTGTTTTCTATCGTTATGAATCCCCTCTCCTGCACACCGTGATGAGACCGCGTATTTTTGACTTGGACCAAGAAGAGCAGAAGGGGGGATTCCCGTTAAGTCAGCGTTGTCGTCCCTAAATAGGCTTCCATAATCCATTATATAGACGCTCGCCAAATGTCCACTATAATTTGATGCAATTATAACGACATTTTTGTGGGAATCCTTGACCGGTGGAAGCCCACTTCGTCCCGGGCCTGTCTAGTTAGTATATGTATGAGCACAATAAATACTTGTACAGGTATGAAGTTGATTAATTAGGACAATAAAATAACAAAATAGCTACACGCAAGAAAAATGTTTGGCGTGAACTCAAATATTTACATTATATTGTGTATCAAAACAACAAGATAAGTGTAAACAAAAGAAGCTGAAGCGTTTCTAAACACCGTGAAGATATTACAGTAGTTCCCTGAGCTGCAAAGGAGAAATATATGGGCCAAATACCAATTCATGTCAATTTATTAATATTTTTAATAAATTCCATTAATATTTTTATTAGTTCTTGAACTAGAACTCAGGAATTATTGACAGTTTGTAGGGCTTAAGAATAGCCGAGCGTGTAGCTATTTTGTTGTTTATATGGCGTTTCCTTTTTTAAAAGCACCCAGCTCAGGTTCTTATCATCCAAGAGATGGTAAAAAATCAATTGAATTTTCTTTTTATTATAAAAAAATAATTAATTGAAAATATGAATTGATGCTTGGCTCAAATAACCCTTGGTGGCCATATAAAGGACACCCCTATGAACTCGACTATTCTCAAGCCCATAAATTTTCGATGGGATATTTTCCTACTACAAAAATAGCAATATCTTAATATAGGTAGCTGATTATATAAAAAGAAATATATGCATTATCATTTTTATCTATATATGTCTACTTAAGAACCTGGAAGACACAATTTCAAGTTCAATTGGAAAAATATTTCACTATCATCACAAAAGAAAACAAGCCGTGAGGTGGGTCGTTTATTAGGACTAAAGTGCGACCCTTGAGGTCCACACGACGAACTTCCCAGTTTGATAAATATTTAATAATAATAATTAAATTAGATATTACACAGAAAAGTAATCATTTTAATCATCAAAACATCAATAATTAAAAAAAAAAAAAAAAAAAAAACGGCTGAACCGATTTTTATAAAATTTATGTCGAATCAAAATGACGTTAACACGCCTCGACTGACACCCTTACGAAGTCGATATAATTTTTTATTCGCGAGATATTGTGTAAAATCTACTTTTTTGGAGGCTATTTGGTTAAGAAAAAAGAACGGCTGAACCGATTTTAAAAAAATTCCTTTCAGATCATATATACGTTAATACGCGTCGATTGGCACCCCAACGTAGTCGATATCATTTTTCGTTCTCGAGATTTCGTCTTAGAAAGAAATTGACACATACATACGTACGTACGTACGTACGTACATACGTACACACACACACACACACACACACAGACATCTTTCTAAAAGTAGTGTAAAAATAGTGTAGTGACCTTGAAACATAAAAATTTTTTTTCCTTTTTAATTTCGATTTTCGGACCCATTACAATAACTTCCAATGGGAAGTTAATAAGATAATTTTTATTAATTTAATAAATTATTGGGTAATAAGGACCAGTTAAATGTATAAATTATTTATTCTTTGCCAACGTTTCGTTGCGAATTTGCAACTTCTTCAGGGCTCTACAACAGTGAAGTACATACATAATTAAAAACATAATTAAAAACAGAGATAATTTTTATTATGATAAAATAAAAAAGGTGTTTTTGAATCTTCTCAGAATTTTCATTCGGAGCGTGAAGTTTGTTTTTGAAAAACGAATCTGCATGATACATTTCGTGCGGCACGACGATGTATCAGCACGAAGTACGGGGTTGAAGGCGGCATGTCATCGCTAGGTGGATGTTAAGCTTTGCTTGTTCCAACGCTCCTAACCGCTTGAAGTCATTAACATAATGCTAATGGCCTGTAACCATATAATGTAGACATTATTTTCAATGCACTCTTTTTATTCACATTTTGTGCTTCAGAGTAAAGAATTAAACAAGGAAGTAAGAATAGATTTTATTGCGTGGATGTCTTCATTCTACCGAATTATAATAATTTTCATTTAAGGAATTAGTACCAAATTTGTCCTTTAACGTCCATGGTTCTCTAAGGAAATGGAAGAATGAGCAGTTCGAAAAATGGTGTGTGTATATGTCTGTGGAATTTTCTTTCATTCACAACAAAGTGCAAAATGCACCGATTTAAATATTTTACTTAGTAAAGACTTCAGGACTACTTATTTTTGTTCCAGACGAGCGGTTTTTGAAATATACGCAAGTGTATACTTAACATACTGCAGTGTCATCTAAATATCGTAAAAGGCTTTCTGGAAAATTGCGTTGAAATTTTAGATACTAAAAATTATTTTGGAACATGAAGTCGTGCATGTTTCTTCATACCGATATTTTTTATACAGTTTTAAGAAAACTTGTACTTACGTCGATAAATGCGAAAATATTTATGTTTCTATTCGAAGTATTCAAATTCTAGTGAAGTACAAATTTTCAGAAAATTGTGCAAAAAAGTAAAACACAATTTCCTGCAGATATAAAATCTTTGAAAATCTCATACGGCGTAGTGGTTGGAGATATATATGTATATACATTCTTTTTTTTCGCTGTCGAATCCTAGTAAACATTTTACGAACCAATATATTACACGGCTCTATCTCGAAACAGACAATTCTTGGTATACAGTATGTAAACAAGTAAGCTGCACATAGGGAAATTAGCATTGGGAAAAAATGAATGGATCAGAGTGAGACGTGACTGCATTAATTGCATATTTCTAATACGTTCTGACGGTAATCTTGAGGATTTCTATTTTATTTTGAATTATTTTTATTTTAGTTGGTTTTTAAAAAATTGTAAATTATAAACGCTCAACATCTAAGGGTTTTAGCGTGTATACCAACATTTTTCCGAAACTAAATTATTATTACCGTATCGATATTTGTTTTGAATATCAATAAAATGCTTTTAAAAATCATTATTTTTATATTTTTTACAAAAATAGGATAAAAAAAGTAACTAAAACAATACAGGTATCTACTTATAATAAATGTTCAAAATTTGTTCCGCTTACTGCCAAACAATGTCCTAAATGTTCATAAAATTGGCGATGTACGTTTTGCAGAGTTTGTGGTGAAATATTGAAACAAATTTACACTATTTTATCTCGCATAGAATCTAAATTAGGATGTCTTTGCATTGTAAAAATTTTTGATTTTAAGTAGCCCCACAGATAAAAATCGTTAGGTGACAAGTCTATAGGGGAGCGCGCCGACCAATGAATTGCTCCACTACGTCCTATCCATCTGTCTGGAAATATTTCATTCAAAAAATGTCTGACTGGCATGGTATTATGCGCTGGTGCTCCGTCATGTTGGTAAATCACCGACCCAAAGTCTTCAGCCACAACACGAATAGCCGAAGTTATTTGATCTCGCAACATATTTAAGTATTTTTGGACATTAATATAAAAACATACCAACCCAAACATTCACCTTCTGAGAGTATTGTGTATAGAGTGGGATCGCAGTATGGGGATTTTCTTTATATCAATTACGACATGTTTGCTTATTTGGAGCACTATTTATTGTAAGTAAATATCGATTCATCGGTGAAACAAATGTTCTTCACAAAATTAGGATTTTCGTTGCATCTTTCCATCATTAGTTCACAAAACATTTTTCTAATTGCAACATCTTCTGAAAATATTTCTTATATTTGTGATACTTATGGGAAAAATATTTGTTTTCTTTTAATACACGATGCACAAAGATATGACTTGTACCATAGTCGATAGCAATCTGCCGTCTACTGGGGGAGGGCTTTGTTTCAACTGCTGCTAAGATGTCATCTCCTTGTTCCTGTGCTGTTGAATTACTGTACACCAAATACATTGCATAATTCCTACGCCGTTTAACATAATATAAAGGGGCTTGGAACAAAATTATCCTATCATTGGACTACAACTATGTTCAGCTAGTTGAATATGCTTTATATTAATTAAGCTTCTTTTATTTACTGTCCCTGTCAATTTTATGTAAGCGTAATCAATAAAATTTTAATATTTCAAGACGCCCAACTTCAATTCTTAAAAAGTACTACATTCGCATGTTTGTAAACTTATCTCTATTCAGAAAATATTGTCAAGCTGATTAACAAATAAGTTTATAATTTTTTCTCACAATCATTTGATAAAAAAACCTCCTTCATATTGAAGAATCTGCTGTATAAATTCTCGCCTCATCCATTTCTCCCATTAAATCCTTTACTCTGGGCATGTTAAATTACACATGGACATTACATAGTTAAAACCAGAGAGAACGTATATAAATGAGAGTATCATATACCGTAAGTTGGAATGGCATTGAGATAGAGATAGTTCTTCTTGCTTTGTTGCACACCGACGGGCCAATAGAATCGAGAATGAAGGCGGACCAATCACATCTAAGAAGTAATAAAAGCGGTATTTTCTAAAATTTAAAATGTGTTATGGGTTTTTTCCAAATATTTTTAAAATGTTAAGTTAAGAAAAAATATTGTGTTAATAAAACATGTTAATTTTTCTTAATCAAACATTTTAAAAATATTTAGAAAAAAATTGGCTCCACATAAAAAAAAGGGGTAAAATAAGGTCAACGACAGGTTTGAAATAACTTGTGTGAAAGTATATTTTTAAAAGAAATTTATTGTAACACAATATATAAAAAACGAACATAAATTACTACAAAAAAAAGGAAACAAACTTTATAAATTGATAAAAAAATAAACAATATCATATAAACATATAAAAAACAAACATAAATTACTAACAAAAAAAAACTATAGATTGATGAAAATAAATGGTAGGTATTTATTATTATCTTAACAAAGGTTTCCAAGTTTTAATATTATATCTATGCTTCGACTACTATATTATAATATACTAATACACTGGTACGTATACTACACCGTATTGGCTGCATAAAATTTTTTAGGATCTTCCACAGTCGAGGATCTAAAATAGAATAAAGTTTAATTTTACAAAACAATCGGCTAAATTTTACAAATAGTTTGTTATTGGAGGTTAGTTTAGTGATTATTCGTATTGTCTTAATTAGCAATGTCAAATAAGATTATTTTTTTGTATAATCGTAGATCGGTTCTTTTGCTTCGAGTAATCATTATTTTGTATACCGAACAGTAAATGAGTATGTACTTTCAAAGTATTGAGTAGATGGTTTCGGGTATCGAAACCAGGAGTATCGATACCTACTCGGTATCGATACTATAATAGTTCTTACCCTAATTGGGCGGGTTGCACGGTTATTCAGAGAGAAAATAGTAATCTAAAATAATTAATTAATCGTAGTAATGAATACTTCTACATAACTTATTAGCCTTAAGCAAAATTTGTTATACTTTACTTACTTACCAGGTAATAAATATTATCATCGATTGTGGGTATTAGTGCTCCCAGGGACCCGAGCTCGTACCAGTCAGTTTATGTATGCCGGCTGGTTGATTCTAATACACAATTATCTGAGTTGTCGACGCGTCTATAATCTACAAGAATAATAATAAAAAAAAGTCAGTCTAAAACAAAATCAAGTTGAATTTTAAACAATAGTCTGTTAAATTTAGCGCGCTGTTTGTAATTAGCAATATTTTCTTATATACCTAGACGTTTATAACTTGAGCGTCTTTAACCTACAATATTATTGTTTGAAGTTTGAGGTTAAGATAAATTTATAATAGATGTAGTTACTTACCAAATATTAGCTTCGAGCCGCTTAATTAAACACCAGGTTTTATGAAAATAAATATAGTTTTGACCTAATGAACACAACAAACCTAATTTTCTATGCACTGATTCTCAATACTGATTTTTCAATAAAATGCTTAATGATGCACATTCGTAAATAAGTTCAAAATGATATGTTTTCTCTCTGCCATGCGTTGACAGTCGAGCTCATTTCTGTACTTTGATTGGCCCGTCAGTGTGCAACAGAGTAAGAGCATGAGTTAGAATGTGTCAGATAAAGAAAGATATACAGTAACGATGCGTTGCCGGTTTCCACATCCCATTTGCCACTCTCATTTATATACGTTCTCTCTGGTTAAAACTACCGACACAGACACCTGGTGGGTGTAGTTTGAAACACACCAACTGTCAAGCGGATTAAAGTCCACGTCACTTCGCGCTTAAAATAATATTATCGTTCCACTACTAAAATATTAATTACCTCAAATACTTCTGCTGTAACGTTTCTCTTTCAATTAAATAAATAAATTGAATTTCTTATTTACATTTAGTTAAATTACTAAGAATGATTGTTCAAAGTGTAATATGCATAGACACGTGCCGAAAAAAGATTGTAATTAAGAATAAATTATAAAAAGAATAAGATTTCTACTTAGGTATTTTAAGTCTGACAATTCATGCTCGCATTTGTTATTTTATAAATTAAGTTTCCCAAACCTAAAATTGTTCTAATTTACTCAAAGCATTGTTTTATTGAACTTCCTCTTTGGTACTTCTCAATAGATACTACCTATTTTTAGCTTTAGTTTTAAATCCGGACCACCTTTTTGTTCAATTTTTTTAGTAAAAAAAAAATCCGATCGCCATGTCATCCCTTTTTGCGAAGTAAATCTTTTTCGTCAGGTATCTGTGCTCTCTAAGGTGTCTTTCATATTTATTTTCATTTTTTTAGGTGTCGATCGATAGCTTCCAGGTCTACCATTTTTCATGGTTTTATGTTTTATATTTTCTCTGGCTACATTATCTACATACTTAATATAGAACTTAAATTACTAATTTTATTACAAAAGTGTGATTTATATGCTAATGTTTTTGTCAAAAACCATGTTCTAGTTTATTAAATTAAAAGTTCTAAAAACGTATAAAAACACCAAATTTTATTAAAGAAGTTTGTAAGAAAGTAAAAAATTAAGTGTATTATTCTATGATAGAATTTGACATGAGACTTCTAAACAATATAATATTTTTAAAAAATGTTTCTTTCTAATTTGGAAAATCATGTAATAAACACGTATCCAAAACACATGACATGGAGTATATTTTCTTTCCTTGGAACGAAAAATGGACTACCGGGTGATCATCGCGTCTACTAAAAGGTTAAACACAATCAAGGTTGAAATTGCAAAATGATCCATTCGTTGGATGAATAGCTTCATTAAATCGAGACACGAGCTAACCGGACCACCCCGGCCGGGTCCGATTCGTCAGTCGTCAGCAATGTCTATCAGTCAATACCTATTACCTAGTATTGACAGGCTAGCTGCTTAATGTCAAAGAAACTTACATATGCATGCTTCTAACAATAAGTGTTCGTTGTATTATGAACGCCGAAACAACAATGTTAATAATTCCGAATAATTCCAATACTGACTATCGAAATGATGAGACATCGTAACAAGGGCGTCGCCAAGGGGGAGCAGGGGAGGGCAGCTGCCCCCCTCTAGAGGGTAAAGCTTTAAAAATTTTGATCGCAACCTAGAAGATTTTAATAATAAAGTAGTCGAAAAATTCACAAGAAACCCAAGAAGATAATGTTTTAATTAAGATTCTTGTAGTAAACGGTTAAAACATTACAAATCGTATTTATTTTACCTTACAATTATTCATATCCTCCATCTATTATCTTGCCCCTCCCTGGCCCATTGGCTGGCGACGCCCTTGCATCGTAATGATAGCCCATGCAACCTTCTATTCCAAGTCTTCATGGTTTCCGGGCTTGTAGACCGTGGTCCGGTGGTATTTCTACCTGACGTTTCGTCTACAACTGCGGTAGACATTCTCAAAGGCGATGCGGCAGCGGTCGAAGTGTCCTCCTTGGCGACTCCCAGGTCACAGGTCACACACTGACCTGTGAGCCGCCAAGGAGGACACTTCGACCGCTGCCGCATCGCCTTTGAGAATGTCTACTGCAGTTGTAGACGAAACGTCAGGTAGAAATACCACCGGACCACGGCCTACAAGCCCGGAAACCATGAAGACTTGGAACAATGCCGGCCGTGAAAGCTTGCACACTTGGATACAACCTTCTATTGTAAATGTCACAATCAAAGCTCGATTTTTTTGGCGGATACGGATCTGGCGTGAGAATTTTTTTGATGTAAAAAAGATGCTTACAAACATATTCAAGGTTGTATCTTTTAGTTATTAGTGTATTTGCCTAGACCTAGTATACAGAATGTCCCATTTTAATATATACATACCATTTACATATAAATAATTGTTAAAATTGTACGTAACAAGAGTTTCTTAGATTTAAAATTATTTATTTACTACCTAATGAGTCAGTAATCTAACTGTTTTATTATTGTTGGCGTCGGTCGGATGACGGGACCAAAAAATTTCGACGTTTCACATCATTCTGAACAACTTGGTACAATTTTTAACTTCCCATTGGAAGTTATTGTAATGGGTCCGAAAATCGAAATCAAAATGTATAACAAATTTTTATGTTTCAAGGTCACTAGACTATTTTTACACTATTTTTAGAAAGATGTCTGTGTGTGTGTACGTATATGTGTCCACTTCTTTCTAAGACGAAATCTCGAGAATGAAAAATGATATCGACTACGTTAAGATGCCAATCGACGCGTATTAACGTAAATATGATCTAAAAGAAATTTTTTTCAAAATCGGTTCAGCCAAATAGACTCCAAAAAAGTAGATTTATTTACACAATATATCGCGAATAAAAAATTGTATCGACTTCGTAAGGATGTCAATCGAGGCGTGTTAACGTCATTTTGATCCGACATAAATTTTAAAAAAATCGGTTCAGCCGTTTTTTTTTTAAATTATTGTTAAAAATAAATAATAATTATGTTTTTATGATTAAAATGATTACTTTTCTGGGTAATATCTAATTTAATTATTATTATTAAATATTTATCAAACTGGGAAGTTTGTCGTGTGGACCTCAAGGGTCGCACTTTAGTCCTAATAAACGACCCACATCACGGCTTGTTTTAAATTTAAATTTACAAGAAAAACATCATACATATTTTTTATAAAAAGTAGACATAATTTTAGGTGAAATTTTTGGAGTTTTACAAAAACAAAAAAATACACGATTAATAAAGCTCGTTAATTTTGTTTGTTTTCTTTTTTCTCTCGCAATTCGTATTTGTACTTCAAATGTTACTGAAGAGTGTATATTTTCTGACTATGTAATTTCAGAGCATAGTTTCATTTTTTGGGCCATAATGTATATATTATGTGTCATGAAATATACCGTATGGCGACAGTGTTGACACAGTTGCAAACTAAACAAGTGTCATTGATATCAAACATACAATATGTAATTATATTATTATAATGATGAAAATAAAACCCGCGGCAATATTGGTTCAACACATTTCATTCAAACATGAATATATGTGGTTATGATTCATAAATTTATCGATAGTTATTTTTTAGTATTTGTTTATTGTGTCATCTTAATATGCATGCACAATATAATTGTTTAAACTGTGTTTTGACAACCATCTCAGAATAATAATTACTAGAAATGCATATTTTAATAAAAAATAATTGTAGTTATTGAAATTCTTAATAAAAAATAGTCCGCAAATTTATTAATAATTTATTACAAAATTGTTTGTGTAGGTATATAATGGGTGTTTCGGGTTCAAGTCCCGACAGTGGTCATTTGATTTTTTCTTAGATATAGCTCAAAAATCATGGCAGCCTAGCTGTCTGAGATATTTATTATTTTCACCTCTAATTGTTATGTGAATAATATGGTGTGGATATAAGGGGTTTTAAATCGAATGATTTTATCATATACCAATTAGGTATATAGTGTCAATATAAATGAATAAAAATTATTATTTGATATATATATATATGTTGCAGTCAAAACTCTTAACCAGTCAAAAGTACTATTGACTAGCAAAATCAGTCAAAAGTACTTTTGACCGTATGCTTTAGTCAATAATACTTTTGACTAAAATAACAGTTAAAAGTACTTTTGCCCAATGGAGCTGGTTAAAAGTACTTTTGACTAAGTGATTCCGTCAAAAGTGGTTTTGACTGGTTGTATCAGTCAAAACTCTTAAAAAGTTAAGGTGGTCGATAAAAATAACGACAAACGCACATATAAACTTTTATATTACTCATTATTAGTGGAGAACGTGCTGATATTAGAACAAAAATGAGTGACTACGAAAAGAAAGAACGCTTTTTGCAAAGAATTTTAGCGATAGAAGATATGAAAGATAGTCATTTCAATGTGATGACAAAAGAAAAATTTGAAAAGTTTGCAATGGATGTGGAAGACGCGAAACTTGATGAAAAGAAAACAGCATTACAGTACAGTAGACTAAAACGCTTTAACATCATTGAAGTTTGTGGTATAAAAAAATTAGTTACAAACACAGAACCTGTCAAATATTTTAAGCGATTAACGTAATATAGGTACTGTGTTTTTATAACCTGTGAATTTTCTGATTACCTATTTTAATGACAATTTTTAAGTGTATGTTTTCTTTGTATTGATTGTAATGTCAAATTTTTCGTAATAAACGATTTCACATTTAATAAATATCTTTTTTATTCACATCTAACGAGTTAATAGTGCTTTTGACTAATGCTTTATTGCAGTTAAAAATACTTTTGACGAAGAGCGTCAGTCAAAAGTACTAATAACCAATAATTTTCAGTCAAAACCACTTTTGACCAACCTGTTCAGTCAAAAGTACTTTTAACTGATTTTGCTAGTCAATAGTACTTTTGACTGGTTAAGAGTTTTGACTGCAACATATATATTGATATAACTACCATTATTATAAATAAATTATTCGTAATTTTGGAATTTTCAAAAAAAAAATCAGTAATTGGTAGGGTTATAGTTAATTATCAGAAATATTTACAAAACAAGTCTGGAAAATTTAGAACAGGGTATGTCACATTTTTTTGATTTTTGAGCTGTTAGTGCCATATTAGACCGTAACGGTATTCAGCACTGGGTAAATTGTGGGGTGAAAGAAATAGGTAGGTCACCGTGTATTTTAAAACTTAAAATTATTGGATGGCAAAAGAACAAGGAATGTAAATAATTTTAAATTCAATTTAGTCAGCAATTTGTCAGAAGGACATAACTTGCTTTTTCCACATTCCCTTCTATGTAAATTATATTTGTTATAACAATACTTAATTAAATCGTGAAATATATAACGATATCATTAAAAAATGTTAAAATAAATTGAAGAGGAAAAAGCTATGTACTCCACTGAGGTGTCGCAACCATTGACATTTACTAAACAAATGTAATTAGCAAGAGCACTCGTTAAATGGCAACGTCCCGCCTCTGATGTATGCGCAGGGTGTTAAGTATTGAATGCCGTTTGATTTTCTATTATGACAATGTCAGTTACTTGAAGTCATACATTCCTACATAATAACGTGTAATATTTACACGTACGGGGTCCGTCACAACTAGTTTTTTATTGATTAGACAACTAGGCAAGGTCCAAGATATATGAAAACATTCAAATTTGAACACCAATAAAGCTACATAATATAACCTCATGGACCTGACTACGGAGGGTTGAATATAGCTGACAGTGAAGCTTTACGTCCCATGCTACACTTTCATCACATGTGATATATGGAAAGGAGAACGTCAGTAAATATGTTTACACATCAAAAAATTTACTATATTACTAGGTCTGATAATATTTTACTTTGATTTTATATCTTTAATTAAATTTTATTTTGTAAGAATAAAAATTTATCTTGTGTGATATTAAAAATTGTGAAGTGTGGATAAAAATCATCTGCAAAACTCATATCTCAAGTAATTCTTTAAAGCATATTACATTTTGAGAAAATCATCAAGGTCCTGATGTATCCGTAGCAGTGTTTTAACTTTCCAATGTATACTTTTGGACAAAACTGAAAACACCGTTAATAATAACAAATTTTAAATTTTAAAAATGAATATCTATAAGAAATAAATGTTATCTAGTTTACTACTAATATTATGCACCTTAACTACAAGAGTTTCTTTCGTTCTCACAACCATAAATGTCTTAACATTCTAGTTTTCTCAAATCCGTCTTTTACAGTGATCTTTATACCGCAGCTTTAGTTTTTCATCAATATTAAAATCATAGCTTACTTATTTCGGAGAGCCAAATCATAATATCAACTGCCTTTTCTTTCTTTCCATTTCATGAATGATTCCTAACTAAAATCCTGTAATGACAAAAAATGTCGATATGGATAGCTTTGCACGACTTCCATCATGTTCGAAAATAATTTTTAATATGAACAAGTGCAGTGGAGTTTGCCAGAAAGTTCGTATTACGATACGACGATATTGTTATAAATGCAAAATACGCACAAAATTACGGATATTTTCAAAACCACTGATTCGAATGACACCAAAATTAATAGGCTCGAAGTCCTCACTGGGATACGCATTAAAAAAAAATATTCAAATTGGTGCATGTTGTTATTGTCGACGAAAGAAAATGTCCACAGAGACGTATATAGCTAAAATGCGGAAAATCACTTTTCTTTACGTTTTGAGGGTCGCACAATCAGAATCTGACCCTATCTCGGACACACTTTTTCGACTTCATCACTATGTACTTCCATTTTGCTACGGAGCATGGAGATAAAATAAATAAACTCACAGTAGAGTGCAGAGTGTAGAAGATATTTCTGAACGTTCCTGTTATTCACACATTATTACATACGTGCTTATTATATAAGTGAGCATGTTCTATAGTACCTACAGAATCTTTAGTGCAGAGTTCAATTTGCAACAAATCACATTCACTGTGACACATAACACGTCATCTGTCGTTGAAGACGTCAATCAGTTAGTGTAATCAGAGAGACGCTTTTGTCTGAACCTCTTAACCCATCAGTGTCTGAATTAATATGAATGATTGTACAATTTAACCCGTTCGCACTGAATACACGTCTTGATGGCCTTTTTTTATTATATTTGGCTCTTTTATGGCCAATGAGAAACGGTTTCCCGACTCGTGACTCACAAGTACAAATATAGTAAGTAAGTGTTATGCAAAGACAAGCGACTAGGCCATGCAGTCAGGGTCCATTCTGATTGATCAAATACCCCATCTTGATGTTGTTTGAGACACATACACACCTAAATGAATGTACCAACTAATTAGTGAACTCTGTATACTAATATGGATAGTTAATAGCGATTAAAAAATGGGTTCGAGACAGGCATTAATGTTTACAAAATTAGAATGAAAACTTCAGGTAAGGTTTATAATCTAATTCTTTCTATAAAAGTCGATCAATTTTTTGACATTTCAAAATAAAACTTAATTAACCTAATATTATTATTTGAGATATTAGGATGTCCAAAATTTATACAATAACAGTGTTCTTGAGAAATTGGAATCGAAAAATAAATTTTGAAATGTCAGAAAATTGATCGACTTTTATAGAAAAAATTAGATTACAAGTCTTATCTGAAATGTTCATTCTAATTTTGTGAAAAATGCCTGTCTTGAAGAATATGTGTTTGAACATTCTCCAAATACAAAACCCATTTTTTATTCGCTCTCAACTATCCATATTCGTACAGAGTTCACTAGTTAGTTGCTACTTTCGTTTAGGTGTGTGTGTGTTGTGTGTGTCAAACGACATCAAGATGGGGTATTCGACCACCAGGATAGACCCTAAGTGCTTGTTATGTAAGGAGTCGCTGTAAATTTTTCATTATTCAACTAGATTTTTGTTACGTTCGTTTTTCAACGTATATTCACATAAAATATATACTATACTTTTATTAAAAGTACCTCAGATAAACTGTCTATTTAATTATGTAATCAATATTTGGATTTCTATAAGCTGTTCTACTTCTGGACAACGCAAAGAAAATATTTAAAAAGATAAGAAAATAACCTTTAGCATCGTTTTACAAGTACGACATTTATTTGTTACAGGCATGGCGGCGAGTCAAATGGGCCAGTCAATGAGCAGCTATTACAGTCCGGCGGCGGCATACGGTTCACTGAGTGCGGCAAGTATGGCTGCGGCGGCGGCCGCCGCTGCAGCTCAACATCAGTCAGCTATGTCGGCCAGTCTAGGAGCACCAGCACAGGTACAAAATTACAATAATAATAATAATTTTATATTACTAATTCGCTATCGAATAAGATCAAATCTTAAGGTTGGTTTTGTACCCGCCCAAAATTTAAAAAAATAGTTATACTAAAAATGTACATACTACCAAAAATGCCTATTGGTACATGCGTCAGTTGCTTATCCAGAAGTATTTTTGTAAATTTTAATATACCTATCGTAGGTATATAGAGAATCAAACTAGTATTATATTATTATTAAGTTCAGGGGCGATTCTAGAACTTAGTACTATCAGGGATGAATTATTTACATTTAAACTGCTCATCATTTTCAACAGTGCATTACTTTGCATTTAAAAAATTAAAAAAATCTATTCCTGTTAGAATATTAGGCCAGTGGTTGGGTGTTTGCATGAATTCGGAATTAATTAGGGGAAAGCTGGAAATGATTTTTATCCCTTCAGTTTAGGTCTAGAATGAACATACTAAGTTTTCTTCCTCCTGCTAGTAGATCTTTAGCCGCTGCGTGCAGATTTATAGTAAGAAACACGTGTTTTAATTAAAATCGAAAATTAACATTATGCACTTAAAAAATTTTCCAAACAAAAAATGTTTGGCGTAAAATTGTCCGCATTTTTTGTCCCAAACATTTTTTGATAAAACTTTTTAAGCCAGAATTTAAATGCCTTATTGTTGAAAATATCCATTGTTGAAATTATGTAGCATTGTTGAAATTTTGTACCTATATGAACGCGAATATAAACCTATTCATGGGCTATCGAACTGCATCGAAAAATTTGGAAAATTTGGTTGCGGCCACCCTACAGACATAATTTTTCCAAGGTAGTATTTATTAAAGTGGAATAGAAACACTTGACGCGACGTGCTCTAGTTAGAAAGTGTGTTCAGGAAATATTAAATTCCCGTATAGACTCTCCATGGGTTATCTAACTGTGTCAAAAAAATTGGAAAATTTAAAAGCAGCCACCCTACAGAAGCAATTTTTTGTGATAGATTTTTTGAGGTAAAAAAATAAGATATTGGAAAATTACTTCTGTACGGTGGCCGCTTGCAAATACTCAAAATTTTTCGACTATAATATAGGTCCAATAACCTTCATACGATAATTTAATATTTCCTGAATACACTTTTAACTAGAGCACGTCGCGTCAAGTGTTCCATTTCCACTTTAAAAACTACTACCTTGAAAAAATTGTGTTTGTAGGGTGGTCGCAACCAGATTTTCCAAATTTTTCAATGCAGTTCGATAACCCATGAATAGGTTTATAATCCTAGAACGGGATTGTTATATTTCTTAAACACTCTTCTTACTAGAGTGGATACTTTCAACAATAAGACATTTAATTTCTGGTTTAACGACAAGTTTTATTAAAAAATGTTTGGGACAAAAAATGTGGACAATTTTACGGCAAACATTTTTTGTTTAAAACATTTTTTAATTGCATAATGTTAATTTTTAATGTTAATTAAAACACGTGCTTCTGACTATAAATCTACACGCAGCGGCTAAAGCTTTATTACGAGGTAGGGGGAATGTTCACTCCAGAAATAAACTGAAGGGATTGAAATTATTTCCAGCTTTCTCCTAATTAATTCCGAATTAGGAGTTTTTTAGTCTCCAGCCACTGGGCTATTATATATGTCTTTATTAGGAAAAAATATTTGTTGAAAATATCACAGATATCTATTCTGTATATATCTTGCAAATCGAAAATATAAACAGATTTCTTAATTAATGGTATCTATACTAAAAACCAAATCTATGTGGAATTTTAGTGACTTTCCTAGTAACGAAAATACACTCTGTAATACACATAAATCTTTTTTGAGCAATCTGTAGATTACTAAAAGCAAAATTATTAACTGTCAGAAATATTTCTATAAATATTTTAATAATTCTGGACGTGTAAACTGTCAGTTTAAATTTCTTTTTCAAGATTTTCTTTAAATACTCTTGCAAGTTATAATAAACTAAAAAGTGTTGTTATTTTTTTTTTAATTAAAAATGAACTGTTTTAATAATTTCTTAAATTTTATTTTGTCAAAAAAATTAACATAATGTCTTAATTACTTATTCACAATGATAATATTAATAAAAAAATATACAAATATAGTTTATTAACAAAAATAAGAACTGTCCGTTTAAAATAATATACCTAATTATTGCACTTGCACATTGATTAAGAAAATATCAGCCACTGTAAATTTACCGAAAGCAAATGAAAAATTAACTGTTATAAATAGGCAGTATTAGAAACCACTCGTTCCCGTTGTTTTTAAGTTACGGAATTTTAACGTAACGAAAGTTCGAGCCTCTTTATGACGTTTTCATCAACTTATTATTCCATATTTGTCTTTTCATATTCTGTACTTATTTATAAACGCTTTAAACCAACTTGAACTCAGTCGAGGTACGCAAGACTAGAGTTGTGTAGTTTCTAATATGTATAGCTCCAGGAACCATATCCTCTCTATCTTTACGCAACTTAGCATGTCCATACTGCGTATTATTATAATCAGATTTCCATTTGATTTTTTCCATTTTTTCCATCAGATTTTCCAATACAAATTTGTGTATTACTAATTATTACTAATATTCGATTTTTAAACTGCGAAAAACATTCAATAACAGCCAGTTTTAATTTTTTTGTTAATAAATTTCTGCTCTTCGGCATTTTTTAATTTTTTTTTTTTGTGAATATTTTTTGACGAATATTTTTAATGACAATAATAATCTGAAATTTACCTTACCTGTTTGAATGGTTTCCATAACAATTTTAAATTTAAACGAAAAGATCTATCGGAAATTTGTATTAATTAATTACCACACATACAAACTAAAAAAAACTTTTAAAAATACTTAGTGCTGCCAACATAAATCAGTTACTAAAATGTAACTAAAATTCCACATAGATTTGGTTTTTAGTATATATGTAAGTATACCTATTAGTTCAGTCAATATCAGGGTTAGTAGAGCATAGGTGTGGCCTCATTACGATAGATAGTAGTGGGGGGATGACGTCACTCAGAATATACCATGCTTGCTCACTTCAATAGAAAAGATCAGACCATGGACGCTGCTAATTTTTGAAAATAAAAATCAGAGTAACCATGGTAGTGTGATATGTTTTTTCAATACCTAATAGAAACGTGATTCTTCTGTTAGTAAAAAAAATATGATAAGTTGTCAATTTTGCGATAGCTGTTAAGTGTTATGGTGTTTTGTGGTTATTTTTTATATTTTGTGAATATAAAAGATAAAATAATTAATTTATCAATTTGTTAGTTAATTCTATTCGTTTCTTAAATTTAAAAAAATAGGTAATTAACAAGACTGCCATTTCTTGAGCATTATTTAATTTTTTGTTTGTATATATATTATAGATATTAAACCTAAATTTTGTAATAAAAATAAAAATTATCCTATGTTTTAACATCTATTCTTCTATTTATTGTCTCCGGCCAATTTTAAGAAAAAATCTGCACGAAGCACCTAATATAAATAAGCATAATCTTCAACAATTTTTGTACTTGATTTAAACTAAATTCTAGCTGACGTCATTCCCGCGCTTATGCTGATTGGTCAGATGTAATGAGGCAACCTGTACTCTAATAACCTTGAGTCAATATAGCGAAAAAATTATGAAAACTTCTAAACTCACCATAACAGCTCCGATTTTGATAACATTTTTTTTAAATGTATGTTACATGACATTATTTGAAATCAGAAACATCCAGCCCGCGGACTCAAAATTTTCAAATTTTCGTCCGAATTTTCTTATACCTACGAGAGAAAAATCCAAAAGAAAAACTGCCCTAGAAATAAAAATAATGAACTTAGAGAGCTAAAACTTTCAGAACCGTTAGGTCAATACATCTCAAATAAGCACACAAAATTTTGTCAAAATTAAATAATTATCTGTAAAACGGCAAATATTATATGCAACGCGAGCGTATAAGAAAATTTGAAGGAAAATTTGTTGTAAAATGAAAATTTTGAGTCCGCGGGCTGGAATGTTGCTGACTTTAAATAATGTCATGTAAGAAACATTTTTTAAAAAATTTCATCAAAATCGGAGCTATTATGGTGCGTTTAGAAGTAGAAAGCTCACATAATTTGTTTAAAGTTTATATTCCACAAGTAGGATTATTATTCATACTTTCTTCTTTACCTACATTGTATTGGAAAATATTACTATACACACTTGAAAAATCCACATGTCGTATAATTTTGGACTCAGCAGAGTTATCGTGTGTTATAATAAAATAACCTAGAAAATTACAAACCCACTGTAAGTACGTAGAAAACCTACGTTAAAATTAAAAAAAAATCAAACCATATTATTATATTATTTCACCTTCGAGAAATAATGAATGTTCACTACGATCAATAAAATACGAAATCACCACTTCTAGTAGGTATATAAATGTTTACAAAAACCAATTTCGAAGCAAAAAAATAAATAAATAAAAACTGTACTACACAGCAGTACGACGTGTACCAATTAAAGCATATAAATTCTAATTTAAACACGTTAAAGTGATAAAACCGACTCCCAAAAACACGAAGTGTGGAAAAAAATATAGATTTACCTTCATCAAACATATTATAGCAAGCAGGAATACAAAAACCAGTTAATCGATGTTTCGACTAATAATTTCTGTTTGCTGTTACTAACAGAGTGTGAGAATTATAGCACGTTGTCCCTACACACACACACACACACACGCGCTTACATGATTGAATTTTTTTCGCGTTTTTACAATAAAGTGGCCTCTGTCTGGTGAGTGGTGACTGAATAACAATTGTAGGGATGAACAAATAAACGATCTGTATTTTTTAATTAGTCGTTTGCGATGTTATTAGATTTTTGAACTACTAAATGCAAGATTATAAAAAAAAATAAGGCGGATATACATATATGTCTAACCATACAGACCGGTGTAAACCACACTCTGTTAAGATTAATTTGTTTTGAAGGCCACGACAGCTTGCTCTTTTGAGCTGACATTAAGTTAGATTAAGGCTAGACTTCATTTTTTGATTTGTTTTACCAATTAGGTACTTAATATCTTTGTTTTAAATAAATCCAATTACTTATGTTCGTTATTATTATCAAGAATACTGGTTTTTGTTTGAATTGCACTAAAAATCCTAGGAGTCTTACCAAAAAACATATTATCGCAGTCTTAAATCTAATATTGCAGTAGCGTACATTTCCCAATCCTTGTGTATTTGAATGAAGGAAGACGGCCAAACAAATTGCCGCAAGGGGCAAAGCTTGGACAATGCAATGATACAGGCTGTAGTAAGTAGTCCGTGTAGTGCCGAGTCATGTTTAAGCGATCAGTCGTGAAAGCGATCATTTGTCACGGTTAATATTCCAATGTCTACCCCGCAGTTCGTGTTATAACTAACTACAAGCACTAATGTTACATAAAACACGTACGCCAAGTAGCCCTGAGTTCATCGCGCATTCTTATTATCATCATTTATACTGAAGATGGCATCCAAGAGTTCAGATCGTCTTTACACTACTGAAAATATTCGGGTGGGAATCTGTAGAAACCCAATGAAAATTTTATTAGAGCCCGCGAGAACGTGAGAGAGTATTCAAATTTATTGGATCCTATATAGATTTCCATGAAATCATCTATTATTATTATAGTGACAACTCCTGTTGATTATTTTCGGGAGTAGAAAATTTTTATATTTATCTATGTAATTATATATTTGCAGATGTATACTCCTAATTCTTAAATTGGAACAATCTTCATCAAGTATTCAAAAAGTTACCATTAATAGCTAATTGAGTTATTGATCAATGAGCCATTTTCCTGAGTGTATTTCTTTCAATTATCCACGAGAGGCAGCACTTGTGGTAGGGACAAACATTATTTATTCCCCATTAGTGTCGTATCATTTTAGTTGTATAACTTAATTATTAAATTATTATTATTATTAAATTAATTAAATAATTAAGTTATACCACTAAAATGACACGACACTAATGGGGAATAAATAATGTTTATACCTACCGCAAGTGCTGCCTCTCGTGCGTAATTGAAGGAACTACTCTCAGGAAAATGGCTCATTAATCGATTAAATCCACCTTTCTCTCCTATTTACCAGTATCTACTAATGAACATTTTGGTAGATTATAATTCTTCAGATCTTAATGTAAACACATAGGCAATAAGTCTGTCTAGAAATGTATGCATATCCATGTAAAAGTCACCAAGTTTATTATTCGGAAATTCATAGGAATCTGACCGAAAACCATCCAGATAGGAATCCATATGTTTTCCCAGTGCTGGATTTACCACAAAAAGTGGTAGATCTAAAATAATTTTCCTCATACTTTTATATCTTCATAAACTTATCTAAATAAATAGTTGGAATGAAACAAATTAACCTACTTATTATGATAATGTTTCACTGCAGGGGCGGCAGAAAATCAGCGGCTTATACTTAAGATCTGTGCAAATCCGGCGCTGATGATTTCCTATAAGTGTGTTTTATATCTAAAATACTTTAGTGTTTGGTGATAGCCGGAACATTAATAATAATTGTAGAACTAATCTAAATACACCTTCAGCTATTTTAATTATTTCAGAGGATATAAACATTATCTGAATCTAACGATCTCGCAACTTATTTACCAAACATATTTCATCGAAATATTTCTACTTATAATGTACAATTTTATTTTTTACATTTGGCAATAAATCTCTTATATAATTATAGTATATAATACTTTATAAATAGGAGATACGACCACTCATTTCGTATCAATAAAAAATAGTGAATAATGAAGATAAACAAAAAAAATGTGGCAAAACATCACCTGCTCACCTGTAAGTCTATTTAAACAAACATCTCGCATAAATCAGTTCAAATTCTCACACCAACCACGTGTAATATTGAATTAAAGAGTCTCTCTCTCTCGCTCTATTCGCCCCTTAAAAACAGATAGATAACGTAGCACACAGATATCAGGGAAGATAAATTCATTAAATTCCTAAATCCCCATGCATTCTCACAAATCAATTTTATTATAACTTGTGGTTACAAAAAATATACATAACTACACTCGACTATACGGCATATACGTTTTATTATAAAAGAAACAAATTTCTTTGCGCGTCTGAATACTGAATTCATATTATATAAAACCTGTTTATATTATTTCAAAGTTGCCGCGCTTAATCCTGATTTAATAATCTCCTTGCACAGCACTTGTCTTATGACAAATGCATAATATAAAGCCATCTTTACAGCAAACAAAAAGACCGCTATGCTCATACATACACGTACATAATGGGAATAATATGATATCGCGTGTTACGGGCTCTATATTGGAGACATTGTAATATTCTGTTTGTGTATATAAAGTTCGATTCACACAATACACACGTAGGGCAGTAAATACAATAAAATATCTAAAAACTTATACAGTGAAACATCGTTCGATATTATACTGGGTATACTGTATCAAACGCAATATACGCCAACTTATAATAAGTCTAGAAAAATCGTAATACTTCGACAAGAGAAACATCGACGATCATTGTCTTTGATTTGGGATTTCGTTAATAATTTCATAAATAGACTACCTCAAAAACATTAACCTCTTGAAAATTATATCCCATTTCTGACATCACAAAGGCATATTCACAAGAAGGTTTATCCACTTTTAATATTATAATGCATGTCTAAGTTTCTAACCTCAGGAACGATTCAGTTATTGACTACTAAGTTCCAATTTTAATTCGATTAAAAAAAGTTTTTCTTTTCTATTCAATCCCTCCAATTTCTTCAGTAGTTTCTCTTCACGTGTTAATAATGTAATTATAAACGTAAAATATATATATCACATAATTAGACACAGAATCTCGAGGGTCAATTACTGGGACAGAATTTTAGATAAGTAAAGAGTCCTGATTTTTAAGTTGAAACTTAATTTTACACTCATGTAATCAAAAATATTATTGAATAGGTACATAATATTCATATTGAAGATAAACGAAAATAGATTCAAGCACTATTCAGGGACGAACTGGGCCCAGGGGCGAAAGGGCGTCGACCCATGCGCCGAGCGAGTTTGGCGCCGCGTTCGCCACTGGTCGAGATGAAAAATCAAAGCAAACATTTTTTTGGCGCAAAGTTTTTAATTTTTTCCATGATTCTGAAAATGAATTCAGCTTGTACCTAATTCAGGTATGCGCTGCGCCCGGCCGAGCGCCTGCCTTAGTTGTTATTATTTGATTATGTTTCAGTTCCAGGAATATTTTTCGCCATCTCTCGTCACCGCCTGCGCCGCTTTTTTGCGCCAGTCCATTCTTAGCACTAATCTTAGCTTTTGAGCAATCTTTTTTGAACAAAGATCGTGCCACGGGTTTCTTTACGCTTGCATATTTAATATTTATTCGTAATGTTTTAGGACTTCTCATTTTTTCCGTAGAGAACAGATAATACTGTCGCTCATTATAGATTCATATACTCAATTTATTAAAATACATTGTAGGTCGAAAAGGTGCGAAATTGGGTCAGATCTCAAAGTCATTTGTAACGGAACCAATTTGAATGAGGTTTTTTAAAGTGAAACTTTATTAGCCTCGTGTTTTTTTTTCGTTCGGCTACGCATGTCGAGTCACGTCACGTCACGTTCAAACTAAGCGTATTCACCGAAAAGCATGGACGTGATGTTTATATAACAGCTATATTGTACAACTGCATACAAGTGTGATGGTAGTTGACCAGACCAGTACCTCTTTGAAAAGCAGCTACGCTATGTTCATAACTATATTGTACGTCTACATAACTAATATCATATGAATAATTCAGTCGAGTAGCACATCAAATACCCATTGACCACCAACGATAGAATCTGGATTCTTACGTTCGTTTCCATACTGGTCAGGGTTCAAATTACATTACCAAAACCACGTAAACAAAATTATATACTTTCGGTGATTTCGGGTAAAGCGTTTAGGTTTATCGCAATAAACTTTCACTTGCAGCGTGGTTTCATAATACCGAAGACTACTTTTTTGTAGCATTTTTTCGGGAATGTTTTAAAATATAAACTTCAATTCAAATTGATTGAATTTGAATTGATCGAGTTGAATGAAATTTTGGAGGAAGGGCGAAGAACGGATATTTCAGCTAATTTGCATATAAATAAAAATTAAATAAAAATACACGAGAATTAATATGTAACGTTTACTCCAAGACACGCGGTTTACGTTACCTATACCTCTATAAAGGTACATTCATAACGTATTACATATATAGGTGTATAACATCGTTAGTCATTTGTTTGGAATCGTTAAAGTTGCATTGTTCCCCATGATATATTGTCACTTTTGTAAGGTGCTGCTATCTGGTTTTAACAATAGCTTATAACGCGTATTATTGTTCGAATCCTTTTGTTGCAATAGTCGCACCTACGACGAACGAACGAACGAAAATATGTTCTGTGGGCCATGGGCGGAACACCTGAGGCACTTTTTCATTTGTTAATTACTTATAATTACGGCAGTACGTCAGAAAAATCATTGACATAAGATTGACTATATTTGTACTGGACAGTATTAAATTTTAATTCGAGTACCTATATTATAGGTATACATACACCAAATTTTATTTGGTTTTTCAGCAAACTTTCACCAACCAGAAACCATGCAGGATCAATGCATTTTGTATCTTCATAAAACATAATATATAAAGTGAAGGAAAGAAAAAATTACACAGTCCAAGGATAACAAGGTGACGTCCTTTCGATAATTAATTATTATAATTTGAGTATTTTTTTAATACTTGGACAATATTTTACTAACCAGAATTCAGGATTAACATTTTTTATATCTAGTTGTCACGTACGTATAAAGTAATAAAAAAAGGAAATAACGGTATAATAATCCAAAAAAAAAACAGGTCCGTTCGATAATAGGATCGTTCTGTACAAGAGAGTTTAAAGGATTTAGTATTAAATGCTGTCTTATATCCAATATCTATATTAATACATTATGACGTCATCAAGGGTTATCTGGGACCCCACTCTACATAATGTATCCATGGTAACACGCACATTGGCGCATCGCTTGATGCTCGACAACTTAGGTCATTAGCCTTCTAATTACATTAAATAACATCATCAATAAAAACTAAACAACATCACAAAACACACATGAGCGAGGTGGGATTCGAACCGACGACAGCTTGATTCCCCTGTATAATCAATTATAAATATATAGGAGCTAATATTAGGTATTTATTTCGGCAAAACAGAAAAACACCTGTCAAATAAGTTTTGCTACCAAATCAAAAATAAAATTTAAAAAAAATATATTCAGAACGACCCCATTATTTTGGGCTAAGACGGACTGTCACCGCAACCAAATTTCAGGATTAAGACATTTTGTGTCTTTGTCCAGTGCACACAGAGTAAAAGAATGAAGGAAAGAAAGACGTAGATATAATTATCCGAGGTTGTGGTGTTAATCATCGTTCATGAATAAAACGTTTTGTTGAGTTGTTTCGTGCCCCCACGTCGACGAACAAGCAAAGCTCTATGTAATATACACAGGATAAGTTTAATGGCTTTTGTCAGTTTTAAATAGCCACTGTTTTTAGCGATGCAATGAATAGACTATTACGTTCTGCCTATATAGTATATCCGCGGTGGTATGGCAAAATTGCTTAGGTATGTCATTAAAAAAAGACGATAAATGCGTTAATACAGAGGTGTTTAAACTGATGGACCGTAGAAAATTATTTAAATATCACTGTCATTCCTTTATTTGTTCTGAAATTATTTTATAAAACGTAAATTTGTATTTTCATGAACTGTATTTCGAATTTGAATAAACTGTTGTTTTAATATTTCAGTTTTCCTTTATAACGCGGCTACAATTTGGCTGCGACATATTATAATGGGTCCGGCAATCAGTACCGGCAGATTCGAGTAGTCTATGAAATGAAAAATAATTGACTGTCAGTTGCCCCTATTTGTTAAACTTATTTCATGCAATTTGTCCAGTTATGGGTCATTTTCCAGTAAATCAGCGTGCTTTTGTTGTTGAAAATTTTATTCGAACACAGAACATTGTGCAGACTCAAAGGAATTTCAGGCGTGGATTTGAAGTTGCCAGGCACGGAAGAATATCAAAACGGGACACAATTTTGAATTGGGTGGGTCAGTTCCGAGTGCATGGTAGCGTCCACGCACACTTCAACGCAATTCGGGATGGATTTAGAAATATTGGACTTGATTTATTACGAAGAGTAATGGAAAACTTTCTAGAAAGATGCCAAGAATGTTTAAACTGCAATGGCGCTCACTTAAGAGATGTTATTTTCACAAAATAGCGTAAATTAATAAATTGCAGATACTGAACTTAAAAAGAAAGTCGTTGTTATTTCTCACATTTCAACAATATCCATATATACGAGTAGGGCCGGCGTTAGGGGGGGTTAAGCGGGGCAAAGGTACCCCGGGCCCGGGGCTTACCTTTTGTATGTGACTGCCGTGTTTAAAACTGCGAGCATTAAAACATTTTCTCAACAAAAAAGGCGTAATTTTTTTTGCATTAAAATTTTGACTATTTCCCAAAAAAAACATTTTGGAGAAAAATTTTTTTTGGGGACACAGGGGCCTGAGAACGCTTACCCGGGGCACAAAAATCCTAGTGCCGGTTCTGTATACGAGGTGGTTTAACACCACCAGTATTGATTGCCGAACCCTTTACATAACAGTAGTAGGAATGTCCTTCTAAGCGTATGACGGGCAGTGCTGTCATTATTAATGAAATTAAAGTTTTGTTTAGAATTTGTAAAAAATTATTATACCTAACCCAGATCACCTAAAAGATTCTGAACATATAAAAATACGTGAAATTCGACATAATCCACTTTGACTTATAGCTATAGCATTTTCAGTTTTCCTCTATAGCGGCTTCTTGTTTTAATAACAACTATTGTACTTTCAACAAACGTACAATGGCTCAAATATTACTGTCGAGACTTTTGTTTAGATCTGACAGCTATTGTGGAGTCTTCGATTTATTCAAACCGAAAGGCGGGCGAAACAACACCAATCAATAGAGATAATAATTCTGAAATGCATATTTCTTAACGCTTACATTTAGATTTTTTATTTTTTTCTTCAGCATCAATTAACGAAGAGTAAATCTGAAAAACATTTTTTTTAATTTATGGACGGAATTGATGTACAGTGCCGCCCCAAATACTCGAAATTAGTCGCTTCTCATCACCACCGCCCAGCATTTAATAGGTACTGACTAGGTATATACAAAAAAATAACACACTATTTGGATTGATTAAATTCGCGCCTGAATTTTACCGCCCCTACATTTCTGCCGCCCTGTGCTATAGTCCAGTCAGCCCATACGTAAATACAACGTCTAACACTAGACTTTGGTTATAACTTCCTTGCATACAGCGAATGACCGTTTATAACGAACTAAATTTCAAGGTTCCTCATTTTTCCTTATATTATATTAAGCATATGATTATCGCGTGTTGCGAATTTCGGAAACAACGACTCAATTTTTATAGTCTCTTAAGATTCGTTATAACCGAGGTCTACTGCAGTATTTAGAAACACAAAAAATGCTATGATCTTTGGTACCTAATTTCTCAAGTTTTTATTAAAAAAAATATTCTATCCCCCGAAATATAACAGGTATAAACGTTTCCTGAATACAGAATATTAGCAAGCTGAGCTATTTTAGACAAATAGATGTGATTTGTAAAATTATAACGGAATTAAGTTTACAAGTGTCATTTTATATGACGTAGACGCACTTAATACGTAAGGATAAACATAATAGTGCACTTTTTCAAAAATCACCTCATTATATTGGGTCACATTTCTTCAATTTGATACCTTCTTCTAATAAAAACTCAAATTCAGTCAATCAGTTTAAAAAACAAATAAAAAAATACTTACTTGTATTCTCTTAACGAATTTTGTACGCTTCTGTCCACTAGCTTTTATAAAATTAGTTTTCTAGTTTACTTACTAACAATCACATCTAATATTTTAAATATAAAAAATTATTAGCTTTGTGTGAATAAAATAATATTACAGTTCTCAGATTAGAATGTGCATGAAGATTTTTAATTTGACGTTTTTCCTGTACACTTTGTGTATTTTTGAAAATAAATATATATTCTATTCTATATTCTATGAAAGGGGACAATCGGTTAATTTGAACAATATCTATTTTCACATGGAAATTTTTCTATATATTTTTAAGTCATACTTTAAAACCAACGCTTAAATATAAGGAAGCATTGAATTCCTTAAGGATTACAAATACTGAATTACTGAATAAGCTTTATTCCAGTATGTGCATTAATGAAAAGTGATAGAATATCTAGGCAGGCATTTTATATCAGTGCCTGAAAGTAGGCATTGACATTAATATCCTTGATTTTGATTGAAACATTTTTATTTCAGGTGGTAAGTTCAATGGACGCAATGAAATACTCCATGGAAGCAGACAAATACCGCTCAGCCTACATGCCACCATCGTCACTAGCAATGTCGATGTACTCAGATCCCAAATATATGGACAGTACGGCAAAAAGTTACTTAGATCAGCGATACCTAGACTCGTCAGCGTTCACTAAAGCCTACTTTGAACAGTCGAAAATGTATCTCGAATCTAACTCGAAATACAATCCGTCTGATATGAGTCCCAGAGGTCCGAGTAGCTACAACCCACTTGACATTAGCAAAATGTACGGTGAGAGTGGTAGCACTACGGAAACGTCGTCAGGAATCGGGACGGCAAACGCCGGTAGCTCGCCAAGGTCTGCCGACTCGCCCGAAGCATCAAAAGTCGCACCGGTTGAACGGCAAGACGCAGCTTCGAGCGAATCGTCTGCATCGAGGTCATCCACAACGGCTAGTCCGAGCGGATTGGCTGGATATTATCCGAGTGCAGCGGCTGCGCAAGCCATGCAACAGTCGGGGATGCCCGGTCTGATACCAATGAGCCAATATGCCAGTCAACACTACCAACACACATCAACGCCAACTGCACCGGGCGGGGAATTCAGGAGACCGCTTACCGTTTTATTCTGACCCGATCGCGATTGAGGCAGTGTTAATTATTGTGCAGTATCAATGAATGATGCTAATCAGTGAACGCTGTTTGGATGTTTAAAAACAGCCTTGTTTGTGATTATTAAAATATTATGTGTGTACTGTGTATTCAATTATAAAAAAAAAACATTTAACTGAGCTGTTTTCGGAAAAGGTCTCACTTATTTCGTTTCTTTTTCACTTATAATTAAATATTATCAGTTTAAGATTAACTTTAAAAAACACATTCAATCCTGGCTTAAAAGTTGTTCAAATGGCGATTTTAAGTGAAAATTATAACTAAAGTTTACAGACAAAACAGAATGCTGAAAGCGTTTCATGCCAAAAAATGTAGTTCGGTTATAGATTATTTTTCGTCTTGCAGTGTTTAAGTGCACAAATACCTACCATACGAGCAAATAAGTATCCATTTATGATAATTGTGATCAACATCACTTTTGTTTTATGAGAACTAAATTTACGTTTCTTATAACTTACTCTGAATGGAAATTCATTTTCTCATACATTTGAAAAACCAGCATTATTTAAACGAAGAAATGAAAAATTCTAAGATTTCAAATGACAATAATTATTATGGTTTATCATTTATGTAACAACACTGCTGTCTTCTTGCGAATCTACCTTATTTCTGTTACTATCTGTTTAATTGTAACTAAGTGAAAAAGGGGGAATTAAAAGTGAGGTTATTTTTCACAATCGGCTTTAAATTGTAAATATTATTTGTCTGTTTCTGTTTGTAAATTGAACAGTGTTTTGTTCTGATTCATGTTTATAAACTACTCATGAGATCTCATCTTTTGTCCATAAATAAAACAGTATTACAATAATCCCACCTAAAGTGCGCATTGCGACAGACAAACGTTCGCAAGATAACTCTGTTTGATCCGACTGCATTCGAATAAATACAGTCAACTCTTGCTAAGTCGTAATCCTGCATCTCGATTTGTTCGATTGGTCAACGTTCCCATAAAAGAGTGCGATTTTTTTCCTCGTTCAAGATTACTAATTAATAATGACAACGCAAATGAATGAGAATATTACACGATTTTGACTCATCGAGCGCCCATTCGTATAAAATCAGTCGTATTGCAAGTTGTTCATCTAAAAAAGTATAAATTACTGCAACCACCCGAAAATTCTTTCGATTTAAAAACAATAGCAAAGATATTCGACTTATGTAGTATTATAATATAAATTACTACCTCAGCACGATTATCATTTTAAAAATTCAAGTTAAAGAGAGATTAAAATTACTTACTGAAAGTTGACTCAACTGTAAATAAAGGAATTTTTATTTAATTAAAGTGTTGCCAGATTTTAGATCAGTTTGTAAATCAAGGAGATAGATTGATGAGATTCCAATAGCATAATATACAGGATGTTCCATAGAAACGTACGTAATTCGTGTATTTTGTAGCTTTGTTATTTATTTTGACTACAGTAAAATGTGTTAAAGTAACCGCATCTTAAATTATTTAATTCAATGTTAATTCTGTCTTTAAGGTAGTTGCTGCGCGAAATATTTTTTGGTATTGAGATTCGTCAAATGAGCATATGACATATGGTGGCAGAAAATTGTACTCAAAACGAGGGAAAATTTTACATGCTAACAGTGCAAATTAATCATGAAATTGTTTATTACAAAAATAAAACAAGTAAAATAAACAAAAAGTTTATCGAAAATGGAATTCGCGACGTTTTCTAATATCATTGCAATAAACACTGTCAGTTATTGCCTTGTAAAACTTATTTTACAGAGAATTATTTTCTAATGAAATGTGGAAAAACTGTATTTATGAATTAAAAAAATATTTTATATTAATAATAAGATGTACTTATTATCATACTGCACTACAATAGTTGAATCCCTGATGATTGACAAATTTATAGGATTAACTTCGTATACAAATATTTTAAGGTTAGTAACTTACCTACTTATTACAATATAACTTATTATGTTGCAGTTATGTGTTTACATTATTCACCTAACCCAGCCTTAAAAGCGCATTGAACGCGGATGATTAATTTCGTGGAGATTTTCTTTCAATTTTGATGTTTTTAAGCAATATGTCGTAAAGATTACTACTTTTGACAGTTCATTTTGCATGCATTTTTCTCGTTATATTTCCGACATTTGATAATATGCCCGGCTCTGAGAATCCGTTCTCCTTCAACGAAATTCCTTTGTTTAGGATTCGTACCGGCCCAATCACAAATTGCACTTATATTTATCATTTCTTATCACTTTAAAAATCATAAAATTACACGCAAAAGTATACCCCGTATATGAAATTTCCCCCCCCCCTCTGCGCCATATTTTTGAAGCTCCACCTATCTGACGGATCCCAATAGAACTTTTTTTATTTTTTACTGAACAAACTGAGCAGTGATTTCTAATCGTTCTTAAAATTTCAAGGAGATCGATCGGTTTAGACTCGAGATAATAAGTCATCAAAGCTAGCAACTCTTATACGTATCGCCAACATCAAGAATATACTTACTATGATATCTACTACTCTATTAGTAACTAGGCTAATGATATCATCGTTGTTTCAACTTTGGTGACTAAACTCGTACGCAGACTTTGATAAAAACTGCTACCTATCATGAAAGAAATCAGTGGTTCTGTTTTCCAAATACATCCACGGGTAGCATTACTTTTTATCGAAAGTTCATGTGTAGGCCGACTGACTTACAAGCAATCCGGCAGTACTGTACGAGTAGATCACGATACATTTGTACACGGAGGAACGCGACATTAAGCAGCTATCTCACTTCTGCAGTAGACAACAGATTGAAACGCACATGCCATAATTTCCGAGACAGACAGTGCACAAACTCCGGTAAAGGATGGCTGAGTATGGTAGTGAATAATGACTGTGTAGTCAAAACTCTGGCCGATTGCATTAGATTTCCATATATTACATAAAATGCGGTAGGAAAACAAACTTCCGTGCAGGTCTGTAGCCTTGCAACTACCTTTAAGCCACGTTGAAGCGGCCTTGATCACGGCCACGGCCCAAATGCGGCCAAACGCTACACGAAGGGCTCTGCAAACAGAAGCGGTCAAGGTGGCGGTCGCGGCCACGGCCGTATTTGCACACGTGCGCCCATACCACACATATCTTTCAAATTACGCACAGATTGGATAGCACAAACACAAAGATTATAATTGAAATGAATGAAATTTTAGGGCCGCGTAGCAAATTATTATTTGTTTGTCTATCGAAGTGCGTTTGCCAAATGACAATTTTGGTACCTATGTGTTTCTCTACTTTTTTGGGTACAAAAAAGCCGCTTCAGGCCAAATTTGCTTAGAGTTAAAAAATTTTAAATTGTAAAAAGAACTATTGTATATATTTTCGTCTTTTAAAAATATAGAGAATAAATCTGCTCGCCAGATGTGGAAAAATCAACCCTGTTTTGTGTATCAGTTGTAAAAAGTGCTTAATATAAAAATGAAGATATGGAAGAATTACATTGCGGCCGCGGCCAAACTCCGCAGGCAGCGTTTGGCCATTGCCGTTAGGTAGAACGCTGCCTAGGCCGCAGGCGCATTTGGAGGCCGTGGTTGGTTTAGGTAGACTGGCAAGAATTAACGTGTTTCGTTTGGCCGCAGTTGGGCCGTGGCCGTGGCTATGACCGCAGCCGCTTCGGTTTGCAGACACAATTTTGATACACATTTGCAATCAAGCCTACTAATTAGTGACCTTGTTTTATGAAAACAATAATGTTGTGTGACGACATTCGGAGGAAGTGTAACTTCTTATCTAATAGGTACTCAAAGGACAGTAAATTAATTTTACTTATAAGACCACTACTACACACTACAGAAGTGAAACTTGCTTACGCAAAATCTACATCAATTGTTTTAAATTGACATTAATTATAGAAAAATATTATGATACATTTTTAAAGTGTTGGGTCTCCAAGTCACTATATGAATATTATGAAGTATTAGAAATACCTTGTATTATGTCCGTTTTGTGACTTCTTGTGAATTTACACTACTTGTTTCAGCAACGAGTTGCCATCTTCAGGTGTGGTTAATTATTTTTAAAAAACACATTGAGTATTCGTAATATGAAATATATAAAGCCACAAAATTCGACAATACCAACATTCTTAATGACAAACTAACACTAAAATCGAACACAATATACGATACAATAATTAACAACACACAAACACCCAATACACAAATACACACACATACATTTCCATTCCGTCTATACCTACTATATAAATCATGAAATCTCGAAATTTAAATCAGTACTTCACAAACTACGACATAATACACAGTGCTTAGCATCATAATATTATATAGTGTTACGAATACTCAATGTGTGTTTTTTAAAAATAATTAACCACACCTGAAGATGGCAACTCGTTAATACAAGGTATTTATAATACTTCATAATATAAAAATATTATATCTATTAGGTATATGATTTATTTTTCGTTGCCATGGTTACACCGTTAACGTTAAAAGTTTAGCGCGTTAAACGGCCTAAACTCGCATAAAATGCCTATGTATTAAGAAAAAGGTTTATGTGCGTGTTCTATGATGTGCGTAAAAAATTCATTTTGTTACTAAAAATGTATACTTAACGCTCATCTGGTAACACATTTTGAATATAAAAATGTCCGCCCAATTTTATATTATTAAAATATTACAGCACTGTACCTATATATTTCTAATTATTATTATAATCACGATAATTAAATCATGCAAACAATCATATACAATAACTTTTCGAATAGATAATTATTTACATTAGTATTTAACCCATCCATGTCCACATTTTCAATTATTTCTTTACAAAATACGCAAAGTGAATTATAAATAGAAAAAGTTTAGAATTTAGATTTAAGACGTTCTCCCCATCATGTTAAGACTTCTCATTCAAAATAATTTTGTTACTGCAATATTCATGAACTTAAAAATGTAATTACTAAATATTGTTTTCAACTTTTTTACCATATATACAAAAATCCAACTTATTTACATTTTTTTACAATTGAGACGTTATTGGTTTTGCTGTTTCAGATCAGTGAAAACATTCGTTAACCAGTGAAGTAAGGTCACTAATAGGTTAATGAGCAATGTGAATAATTAATGTATCGCTATTATTGTCAAATGTTAATCACAGGTGCGAAAATACAGGTGATTCAAAAGAAACTGTCATTGAGAGCATTTTCTATTCTAAGCAAAATAGTACCTAAGTTTAATCAGTTTTTCTAACTATAGGTTAATTAGAATAAACTAGGTACCTATATTAAACAGAGAGCTGGCATCGTTTTTTTTTTGTTTTTTTTAAGTATCTACGTAAGTAAGGCAAAATAATTTTAAAACTGCCTGTATACGTGTTCCTAATTTGAGAATCTGTAAGTCTACCTTGCGTTTTAGGTGAAATTAGACAGGTAAAATATAAATTTTTCATGTAGGTACGTATCTAATAATGCAACACTTTTTTTATTCTATATTAAAGAGTAATAATTTAGAATACATTAAATAACATTGCCTGTTTGATTGGACATTCTTATCATGCCGTTGGACTTATTTATAATTAAAAAAAATTTTTTGTTTATATATCTACGTAAGGTCTGACATATTTTTTTTACATAAAGTATGGAATATATATTGTAATTCTAAAATGCCAGACTAAAATGTTGATGTAAACACTTCGAAAAAAATATTGAAAATCCACTATTTCAAATAATAAAAAATATTACCTATAACAAACGAAATTTAGGTTGGTACCTTGGTGACGAAACTGTTTAAAGATTACAACATTGATTCAATAATACAATTTAATAATGAAAAAATAGTATTACATTATTACATGAAAAATATGTCTAATTTTTACCTGCCACCTAAAACGCAAGGGAGAAAGGCTGCCAGACTTACAGGTTCTCAAATGGGGAATCTTATACAGGGATTATTTCGCCTTACGTAGACACTTAAGAAAATCCGTCGCTGCCTCTAGACTATAGGTATTCAGTTACATGCATATGTTAATGGCCGAGCGTGTAGCAATGCTGTTGTTTACATGGCGCTGCTATGTTTCTTCTATTACAAGTCCCCAGTTCCCGGGTTCTAACCCGGGAGCTAGTAAGTGTCAATTGGATTTTCAATTTATTATTTAAAAAAAAATAATGAATCGAAAATATGAATTGGTGCTAGGCCCAAATAACCTTAGCTGTTGGTGGTTTTTAAAACGCACACAATTTACATGTATATATTAATGTTTCGAATCAATGAAATCTGATTTCTGTGTAAGCTTTTCGCGTTTTAAAAATATGCCTACCTATATAACTTTTTTCATTTGATTTCTTTCTTATTTCATTCATAAATAGTACAATTCTTATTTCATTCATAAATAGTACAATTTAATTCAAATTTTAAACAAAATAATCCAATTTACCGAAAAAGAATAAAACATTTTTCGTACAAAATCTTTGTATAGGTGCAGTTACGATTAATTTAATCATGTTTTGTCTATAAATGTACATAAAACTTCAGAAGTTTCTTTTCAATCACTCAGTATATAAAATGCTCTGCAAATAGTCAACACCCAATTCATGTTTACTGATATTTGACCTGTGTAATGAAAATCGCTAATCAACCTTAATTTAATTAACGTTTATCTAATGGGAAAAACAGTAGTAGAGACGCTGATGACCTTAGCTGTCGACCGTCTATAATCTACACTATCTAAAAACAGTATTGAATTCATTTTATAACAGACCTTCACTTAAAAAAATAATTTCGTAAATTATTTTGTGAAACATTCGATTTATTAATTTTTGTAACATGAAAAATATTTCATTTCAAAAATTATTACTGTCAAAATTTGGAAATATTTTAATACTATAAATCTTATTTTCTTTTTTTTTTTAATAAAACCGCAAAACAGTATAATCAAGTACTATTAAAATTACAAGAAGCTGTACAAAAAAGTAATATTAAATAATCAAGGTCTTAGTTACTTTTATTTTATATTCTATTGCTACCTGATAATATTCCATAATATACATATTTCAACGATCAGGTAGGTACAGTCCTTTTTTGTCCTGGCCTCTTCTAATTTTAATATACTACTCTCATTGAGGACATCATTGTTTAATTATTATTATTTATAAGATTGCGTGTATATATTTTATGTTGTATGATTTTGTGTAAAATAGCGTTATATGTTTCGTAAAACGATTACTGTTGTTAATAATTAATTAATTAATTATCTTCTAATAGGCCATTTTTAAAAATGCAATCGTATAAACTAACCGTCAGCAAATGTACATAGGTAGATATACATAATTATAAACATTGAAATCGCCAATACGAGAGCATATAAAAATATCGTAATAGTATTGCAACATTAGAAGATGTTTTGAGAACCACTGTAAATCCAAATAAAAATATATTTCAAAATATATTAAGGTAGTTTATGCAACAAATTTAAGATGTCGGTCATTTTAATGTGAGAAATTGTATGGACATTAAGTCATCAATAATTATTTAATTTATTAAATTAATTAATTATTTAAATTCATTGTCAACACGTTTTAATTTTTTTATTAAATTTTGACTGGTTCTTTCGAATTCCAAAAATTATTCTTAACGTTGTACAAATTAACAATTTATACACAAAAACTTAAGATTAAGAAGTAAAAATCTAACTTGCAATTAAGAATTTTAAATCTATTTTAAATCAAGAATCTTGGCTAAATTTAAAAATAACATTTTAAAAAAATTTCTATTATTAATTTTAGTTTGCGAGTCTGAGACGTTTTCTGCAGTGATCTTTAATGTGATTGTAATGTTATTTTTAATTAAAATATATATCCTTCTAGAAATTTGCTTTTAACTATCGTTTCATCCATTTTATTTATTATTTTCGAAACGATGTCAATGGCTAAAAATTAACTTTTAAACAACGCACTCGAAAAAGATCTTAATTCAGCTTAAATTTGTTCCATAATTTGAATTAAATTCATCTTAAACTCTATTGAAAGATGTTTTTCGTTCAATTCTGTTTAGGCATAATTTTGTTATAGTTATTCAGTTTTTAAGTTGTTAAAAAAGAAATAAAAATACTGCGTTTCATAATTTTGTTTGTAGAAAATTGAAAATTTGGTTTAAATTCATGGTACTATAACTTTATTAGATTCATGCTGCTTTTAACAGTGTGTCCACGGATTGAGTTGACAAGAGGCAAAACTTTTTACTTCCCACCTCTACTATGGTAGGGAAGTAATGGATTCAGTCCGAAAACAATATTTCGAGATGTTAACCGATCTTCACGTTTTGAAAACCTAGCAATCGTTTAAGATTATTTTCTGACTGATGTCTGTATGTATGTGTGTGTGTGTGTGTGTGTGTGTGTGTGTGTATGTGGTCAATTTTTCGCCTTCGATATCGTAACAACGGAACAACATACGGCCATGCCGATTGTTCTATTGTGTTTATCAGTCTTTAACTTAGATCGAATTTTTTTATTGATAACTAGCGGTATTCGTCCGGCTTCGCGCGGGTGGTATGAAATTATGATTAATAGCGATCAAGGGCTTGAGAATAGCCGAGAGTGTAGCAATGCTGTTGTTTACATGCCGTTGCTATGGTTCTTCTATTACAAGTCCCCAGTTCCCGGGTTCTAGCCCGAGAGCTAGTAAAAGTCAATTGGATTTTCAATTTATTATTAAAAAAAAATAATGAATAGAAAATATTAATTGGTGCTAGGCCCAAATAACCTTAGCTGTTGGTGGTCTTTGAAAAAAAACACACAATAACGATCACCCATGGCTTTGCTCACGTAAGTTGTATATAATTATGAATTTATATGCGCTTCAAGGGACTTGATTTATTATCACCGCCCGCAGAATTTCGCCTCAGCAATCGCTAGTCTCCACACATTTTTCTGCTCTTTTTATGAATCCATCATGACTTTACGAAGTCCAATTTTCGGGGATTAACTTCATTAACGGCGTCTTGTATCTCGCTTTTAATACTTCCCGTTTCCAATTATGCGGCAGGCCATCCTCATATTTTTGTTTTAGAACACCCCATAAAAAATCTAAGGGAGTAAGGTCAGGTGACAGTAGGTTACCGCACTGGACCAAATCTACCTAATTGTTTTTTTAATAACTGACTAAAAAAATGCATTTATTTGATAAAATATGGAATTGGAAACATTTATTTATCGAGATGATGTGATTGATTTGTTAGTGTAGGTACCTAATTATTATCAATAAAAAATAATGATTTAGGGAAATGTTAGCAATGTGGTGTCAGATTTTAAATTTTTTCATCACCCTGTATATCGAACCTAAGATTTAAGAATTGTTTCTGGGGTTTCTCGAGAAGCAGAATTTTTTATAAAAAATAATTTTTTTGTCTAAAATCACAAATAAAAAAGTGTTTCCTCTTGTCAACTCAATCCGTGAACACACTGTATACTACAGTATAAACTATTTAATTTGAAATGCAATTTTGAATCGCCACGCAAGTATTTGAATTTTATACATATCATTTTTAGATTTTGTTACAAAAACGCTTCGAATTTCTCAAGACCTCAAAATAATAAAGTTGTTTATTTTTAATGTATTTTGTGATGTTATTGTAAATAATAAAGTATGCTGTAGACTTAGAGTAATTTTAAAATTCTAAGAGATCAGACGTGGACACAAAACAGCAAACTTTATAAGAAAATAAATTTAACAGTGTCAGCTTCGCAAATTATTATACGTCAGTATCTGCTATTAACATCTACGTATTTAAACATTCTGCTGTTGCTTTTTAGTATGCACGAAGCCAAGTCTTGACCTCTCCCAATTTTAGTAGTACTCTACCTAAAGGCACGTGTTTAATTGAAAACAAAAGTACTGTTATATAAATTATTATTGTATAATTATCTATTATTTAAAAGAAACAAAAACTGAAATCATTATTATAATTGCGATACAACAATATAATATAACAACATAATATTATAATTTTATTTATAATTCTGTAGAAAATGTTAATAATAATACTATGAATCTTATGCAATTTATTAAAACAATAAAATAATTATATCAAATGATATTAATAACCGTTTTTATTTTTTATACTTCTTCATCATCATCATTCAAAGTGAAACCATAAAATTTGCAAAAAAACTTTTGAATTTCTACTTTCAGATTTTGAAAATTTTAGGCCACCGACCTGTATATATGTAAGTATTTACACCGTGTCCCAGATTGATGTAAACATAGGGAATTTAGCATTGGGACAAAATGAAGGGATCAGAATAAGCCATGATATTCTTATGTTGCCAGACGCTACTTGTGACCAAACTTTCTTCTTATGGAAAAACAATGTTAAATATTTACACGTAAATCATATGTATACATGAAAATGGGACATCTATATAAATTTTTGCACACACAGCCAACGTACTAGAACTGAGTTTCGCCCATACAAAAAATTATACGTATTTAGATTAATTTCGCAAGAAATTGTAGCTCTTCGAAAAGAAGAGATCCATTTTTAGATTGATTCAAGTTCATAATAAGTCCTAAAATTATAATTGACAATCGCGAACAGCAATTGTCGGTTGGTCTGTACGGGTTCCATGACATTTGATCCAAGCAATTTGATACCACGACATTTGATCCCACGACAATTGATCCCAACGACATTTGATCCCAACGACAATTGATCCCACGACATTTGATCCCAAAAAATTGTCTATAAACTAATAGCGTCTGATAAGTAATAAAGTTATTAAATTTTATTAATTTAATGAAATAATTTAATCGATTATTCCCTTTGTCGGGAAATTTGTTTGAATTAAATTTGTAGACGTTATGATATACTTGTAATTACATTGTTATTAGAATTCTAACGGATGTAATAGTATAATGTGTTTATTATTTAATAATCCTTTAAAGATTATATGTAATGATCAAGTTGAATAATTCACTTTTATTTATCATTGCCCGGGATACGTCGTAATTTTGTCAAATATTGTATTTTATGAATTAATAACAAATTATCACGCTGACTTTTCATAAACTTTAATGGCATATTTAACAATTCGTTATAATGTGAAAAGCACGAAAGAACAAATTGACTGCACATCTGATGTTTCGAAGTTTCTATGTACAATAGGTAATTTTTCAACAAAATTTAAAAAATACGATATTTGACAAAATTACGACGTATCCCGGGAAATGATAAATAAAAGTGAATTAGGAAGTTTCCATTGGACGAAAATACTAATTATGATACTGTCACATCATTATAATAAGGATAACTTTAAAAATTCTGAAAGAATTATTTTGATATCTTTAATTTCAACGGAGATATTCAATTTCTTGTACGTGGGGTCGCAAACGAAACTGATTTTTGAATATGACGTCACGCGGTACAAGTTTGCTGTTTTTTAGCTTTGTGAGTAATTAGAACCTAAGTTACTTAGTAACTATTTTGTTGTAATACAGACTTTTCTATTTATTAGTGTATTTGCCATATGGCATATGCCATATTGGCGTCGGTCGGATGGTGGGACCTAGGGGTCGGACCAAAATTTCTCGACGTTTCATAGCCTCCTGAACAGTTTGCCACCATTTTTAAAAATGTTTATGTATATATGTATGTATATATATATATTTATATATATATATATATATATATATATATATATATATATATATATATATATATATATATATATATATATATATATATATATATTATACAGGGTGAGTTCGACCACCCGTATCAGTCGTTTTTTTCGAAAACGGTTAGTCGTAGAGAGTTGTGTCAAAAATTTGTATTATAAAACCCCTAATAAAGAATCGAATGGTGATAAATTTTTTTTCCGGGAAGGTCGGCTTCCCTATTAGTTTGCTCCAGAATGTCCAGAACTCCGGAATTATAAATGTAATGATGGGTCGAAAGTGGTATTGTTGAAAAGATTTTTAAAAAATAAGCAAGTTTTGTAGGCAATTTTTTTTTATTACTGCCACCCCTGTAAATTTCTATAAGTATAAATATAAATTATTATATGTTCAAAACTCCGGAATTTTAGAAAGCACGAAAGGTTGAAAGTAGTGCTGTTGAAAAGCTCTTTAAAAAATAGGCAAGTTTTGTAGGAAAAATTATTTAATTACTGCCACCCCTGTTAAGTAACAATCGTTTGAAATTACTAAATTAAAATTTCATAATAACGATCGAAGTCGGCATTAAAAATCTAGCAACCTTAGACATTGTCACAAGTGTTGAAACTGTCTTCCATTTACTCTTTAATACATACTACTGAGCTCTTCTGGTTATACTGTGAGTGTACTTCTTCAGTGTTTAATGATCGATAGATAGGTAACTAGATTTTAAATGCGGACTTTTAAAAAGTTCGTTATTATGACATTTTAATTTAGTAATTTTAAACAAATATTACTTAACAGGGGTGGCAGTAATAAAAAAAAATTTCCTACAAAACTTGCTTATTTTTTAAAGATCTTTTCAACAATACCACTTTCGACCTATCGTTACATTTATAATTCCGGAGTTCTGGACATTCTGGAGCAAACTAATAGTGAAGCCGACTTTCCCGGAAAAAAATTTATCACCATTCGATTCTTTATTAGGTCTTTTATAATACAAATTTTTGACACAACTCTCTACGACTAACCGTTTTCGAAAAAAACGACTGATACGGGTGGTCGAACTCACCCTGTATATGTGTGTACACGATAACTCTCGACAGACTTAATCGATTTAAACGAAATTTGGTACACACATTGGAACCCATTACCGCACGAAGCCTATTTAAAATGGGCCCGATCGGACCATTTTAAGGGTTGTATTTAGGGGTTGAAAAAAGTTTTTGGGCCCAAAAATACCGAAAAAATTCTCAGAATCGTTTCAAAATTGAAATTTAACCCTTTAGTAAAGATTAAAATGTGCTGTTAAAATTTTAATAAAATCGGCCCGACAGGACTGGACTTACAAAAATTTTATGAAAACACTGGTTTGCGGATAGTGATTTACTTACCGAAGGGTGTATTTAATTTGGTACAAAGGTTGCATTGATAATATTATTGAAATTAAGAAAAAAATATTATTTTAAGGGATGTATTAAGGGGTTAAATTTTTTATTTTGTCCAAAAACAGACTTATGTTTACATAATAAAGCCACAAGGCCTGCATTAGCAAATACACTATATTGTCGGCAGGGTTTGGCACTGCGACCCGAGTTTTATTAAATTAATATTAACTGTCAAAAATTTAAATATGTCAATATTTTCCGTCATCAACTGGTTTGTTTTTAGTGTTTCCATAACTATTTACGAGTTTATAGAAAGAGATTTATCGGAAGTTACCATGCTAAATTACCACACATACAAACTGAAAATAACTTTTATAAATATCGTGCCGCGTGACGTCACCCGGACTGAAAACGGAATTTCTTGGAGAATTGTCAATTCAAACTTTGAAGTAGCATAACTTTGTTGTTTTTAAAGATATTTCAAAAATTCTTCCGCCATTAATTTTATAATTTTTAGAACTATGATTTAGACCAAAAAAGTAAAAAAGGAAAACTTCCTAATTATTCAACTAATTGATCTTTACATAATCTTAAAGGATTATTAACTCATAAACACATTATATTTACTATTACATTCGTTAGAATTCGAATATCAATGTAATTACAAATATATCACAATGTCTACAAATTTAATTCAAACAAATTTCCCTCGATTAATTTATTTCATTAAATTAATAAAATTTAATAACTTTATTACTTATCAGGCTCTTTTAGTTTATAGACAATTTTTTGGGATCAAATGCCGTGGGATCAATTGTCGTTGGGATCAAATGTCGTTGGGATCAGTTGTCGTGGGATCAAATGTCGTGGTATCAAATTGCTGGGATCAACTGACGGCACACCGTCTGTACGGACGTATACGTAATATGCACGTCCGTACTCTACAGGTCGCAATTCGTGACGGATCGACTTGGTTTATCTTTTATTCGCTTTGTTTACTATATAGAACTCTATTGAAATTCATTGTAACGCGTTCAGTCGTTTAATTGTTATATTATAAACAATTTTAGAATTTTATATAGCTAATAAAGTTTCAATCATTAACATATTTACCAACAGTTACCATACTAACATACCTAATATTAAACAATTGTGCAGTTGTTATACCATAACAACAGTTGCATACAGGCACCTCGGCTTCTTATAGCATATAGGTAGTGGTACCGCGGCTGCTTCGTACGCCGAAGGTCACTGGTTCTGTTCCGGTCGACACTAATATTTTTTGTTTTTTTACAACCATCCCATTTGATATTTATTAACTTCCCATTGGAAGTTATTGTAATGGGTCCGAAAATCGAAATCAAAAAGGAAAAAAAATTTTTATGTTTCAAGGTCACTACACTATTTTTACACTACTTTTAGAAAGATGTCTGTGTGTGTGTGTGTGTGTGTGTACGTACGTACGTATGTATGTGTCCATTTCTTTCTAAGACGAAATCTCGAGAACGAAAAATGATATCGACTACGTTGGGGTGCCAATCGACGCGTATTAACGTAAATATGATCTGAAAGGAATTTTTTTAAAATCGGTTTAGCCGTTCTTTTTTCTTAACCAAATAACCTCCAAAAAAGTAGATTTTACACAATATCTCGCGAATAAAAAATTATATCGACTTCGTAAGGGTGTCAATCGAAGCGTGTTAACGTCATTTTGATACGACATAAATTTTATAAAAATCGGTTCAGCCGTTTTTTTTTTTTTTTTTTTTTTAATTATTGATGTTTTAATGATTAAAATGAATACTTTTCTGTGTAATATCTAATTTAATTATTATTATTAATAATTTATCAAACTGGGAAGTTCGTCGTGTGGACCTCAAGGGTCGCACTTTAGTCCTAATAAACGACCCACCTCACGGCTTGTTTATTTTTTGTAGCGGAATGTGCACTTTTGGCTTTACCAATGATTTTATATTTTTCATTAGCAATGTTTATATAGGATATGTATTACCAAGCGGATTTTTAATGCAGACTCCTATTCAAATTCACTGAAACAAATTGGTGCAGTGCCGACTTGTGTCTGCGCTGAGAGACGTAAATCGACCTTTACAGTTGAATCTATACTAATATTATAAAGCTGAAGAGTTTGTTTGTTTATTTATTTGTTTGTTTGGTTGGTTGAACGTGCTGATCTCAGGAACTACCAGTCCGATTTGAAAAAAAGTTTTTTTTGTTAGATAGCCCATTTATTGAGGAAAAGCTATAGGCTATATAATATCACGCTTAAAGTTACGCAAAAATCATGTATGACGGAATTGTTCCCCTTTAAAAGTTCTAAAAAAAAGTCCGCGACAGCATATGTCTATAATTTTTTTATGGTAATCAAATTTGTTCGTAATTATAATATTCAAGCGAACGAGCGAAGCGAGTTTATAATATTCAAGCGAACGAGCGAAGCGAGTGAGTAGTGCATTTATAATATTCAAGCGAACGAGCGAAGCGAGTGAGTAGTGTATTGCACCCGGGATTTCTTAGCACCCGGGCGAAGCCGGACGGGTACCGCTAGTAACCTATAAAGCTATAAACAATGATTATGTACTTATTATAGCGTGCAATTTTCAAAGACTCGAATATTGTGGAACAATTTTTAAGTGTTTTTTAGTTAAAGATACACTATTACTTAATAGTAGTTTAGAATTTCACAAAAAATGCCAGTTGGTAATATTATCCCTCTTAAATAAACAAATCATTAATCATCAAATGTAATAAGTACATTATATTTTTTGTAAAAACAATTTTTCCAAATCAAATACGTAACACAAACACAGAGCACTGTAAAAGCTTTTTTAACAATTCCCCAACCGTTTATTTTAAAGTGGGCCGAGAATACTATATGCAGAGGGTAAAGTTGTGACAATAAGCTAAACGGCCAAAGTGTCAATATTTATCTTTGTGTTCGCATTGTGTAACACCCATTTACACCGACAGCAGGGACTGAACCCGGGACCCTGCCTGACAAAACAAATGCGCGCATGTGTGTTTAGCGTGCATTGGAAATAAATGAACTACTACGTCATTTCAAACAAAACAATCACTAATTATTAAAATAACATAAATGTCCCGGTTCACATCTATCTAGCTGATATACAATTTTGCACTATACTCACTGAAACACAATAGGTATGCGTTAGATAAGCAAAATAAAAACGGCTTAGCATACATTTTTGAAGTTGGTTAAAATAGACCACACCTCTATTTTTCCTATCGAGTGGCTGACATCACCAGCTCCGAATATCACGACCCACTGCTACAGCCCATACGTAGAAGTTCCCTACTACAACCAGCAAACGGATATCAGAACCAGAATTTCCTCTAATATTATAAATATTGAGACAGGTGTTCCGCAGGGTTGCGTTCTGGGCCCTGTGTTTCATACTTTATATTATAAAGTATGAGTTTATATCAATGACGTTGAGTTACATTTAGGTGAAAAGGTCCCTGTCACTATAGGTATATTATGCTGACGACACTTCACTTATATTATCTGACAAAGCCCCAAAGGTAATTGAAGAAAAATGCAATAGCAGTCTCGAAAGACTTTCAGAATGGTTCTGTGCTAACTGTCTCTATTTAAATAACACAGACAAATTATATGCGTTTTCATAGCCATCAGTATAGAGCTGAACTAGATATTTCTCTAAAGATAAATAATAGTAATATTATCTAGAATTGATCATATTAAGTTTCTGGGTTTACATATTGATGAAAACCTGAATTGGAAAATCCATTGTAAAATGATTTCTAGTAAACTAAATTCTATCTATTATTTATTCATGAATCTGGGAAATATCCTAGATCAACAACAACTGATAGGCCTATATTATGCGCAAGTGTACTCGAGACTGAAATATGGCGTCTGTTTTTGGGACCCTTCAACTTTAGCATCTAATGTTTTTGTTTCGCAGAAAAGGATTGTCAGATGTATAGGTGGAGTGCCTCAAACAAGCTCGTGCAGGGATCTTTTCAAAAAATTTAAAATTTTAACCTTAACATCTATTTTCATATATGAGCTGTCTCTATATGTTTATAATAATCGGTATAAATATGATCTTGGTTCTCATATCCACGACATAAATACTCGTCAAAAAAATACCTTAAGAGTGCCCTACAGTCGTTTAAATGTTAGTAAAAAATCCCCAGCATACCTAGGTGTTACCATTTTCAATAAGCTTCCTGATAATATAAAATCAACTGCACATGTAAACGAATTCAAAAATTTGTTAAAAAGCTATCTGCTGGAGGGTGCTTTTTATAGTATTAATGAATACCTGTGATCCAGAGACTTTGACGCTTTTAATTCTGTATATGCAGTCTTTTAAATAAATTGTTATTTATTTATTTATACATTTTATACATGTCCCATATTGATATTTGATTGATAATGACGCGACTGTATGATCAGTGTACAGGGAAGAAACCCCCTGGTTATAAACATTATCTGTATATATTATAAAAATGAATGTTTCTTTGTTTGTTTGTCCCGTATGCGTTCCTATACCCTTCATCCGATTGCGATGAAACTTTGGTGAGTTGTTGTGCGCACGCCGGGGAAGGTGTCTGTAGGTTCATAAATTCTTAACACCCGGGCGAAGCCGGGCGGAACCGCTAGTATTACAAAAAGCCAAAGCGGCGGGGCTGGTGACGTAAGCAGGTATTAAAATTTAAGAATTTTATCTCCGCAATTTTGAAGAGAAATAAACGTCATTATGTTTGAGGCAATAATTACTAATATGACACAATAGTATATTATTTAATTATTATTCTTTTTATATAACCTCATTGTCTCCCGAGAGAAGCAAAGTTCGCACGACTATTTTAGGGCTAATAGTAGGCTGTCTATTTGGAACCGGTGACAGCTTCAAGTACAACGACCACAAATTCATTTTCCTCGCAACAGAAACAAGAATGGTTCGTACGATTCAGCTTATACCTATTAAAAAACTCTTTGTTGAAAACAAACCATAACGGTTTAAGCCTTAACACTTACTTACTATAGTAATATACTCCTAACGGACACAGTTCAAGACGTCTTAAACTGACTTTCAAAATAAACAATACTCAATGTGTGTTTTATAATATAAAAAATTTACCACACCTGAAGATGGCAACTCGTTGCTGATTTATATTTATTTATTGTAGATTATAGACGCGTCGACATCTAAGGTCATTAGCGTCTTTCAACTACACTAAATTTAACAAATAACTTAAAACTAAATAACATCACAAAATATTCATGAGCGCAGGTGGGATTCGAACCCACGGAAGTCCAGTCTAGAGGTTGCGGCGCCAAGCATGCTAACCACTAGGCTATACTGCCCTCAACTCGTTGCTGAAACGTGTCGTGTTAACAACACATGAAGTCACAAGACGGACACAATTAGGTATTTCTAATACTTATTATTATTATTATAAACAAAGTTGCCTCACACGACTCAACTTTTTGCACAGCTTAACAGCTACACTTGAAGGTTGCCTTTTTATAATAATGGATAGCTTAGTTGAAATTGCTGGTACGGCGTCCGGCACAATACAGCTTCACTTTTATAATGGAAGCCACTCGGCGCAGCTTCAATTTCCTCACGAAATAGACAAAAGCGACAAGCAAGACTCACAGACTAGTAACAATATAGGTCAGTACGTAAATAATAGTCAGTAACTAATACTTACGTACTAACAAGCTTAAAGGAGCGGAAAATCGACAAAGTCAATGCCTAGAATTTCCGAACTGAACTCTGATAGTTGTTTTTATACACGAGTTAAAAATGTCGAATATGCGTTTAGCATGGATCTTTCTAGTTTTCTTTCTTGTATACCCTCATAATTGTTGTTCACCGCAACGTAGAATAGCACAGCCGGTACAAAAATGTTCACCTATCCCCAAACAGTGTTTTTTCAAACTAGCCGCCGCTTGAATATTTAAAAAAAAATCATAACTTCTGTATCGTAGAATAGGTAGTGCGATGGGTATTTTAATTAATTAATTGTAGATTATAGACGCGTCGACAACTCAGGTCATTAGCGTCTTCAACACAGCAAATAATCCATTTGTGTATTAGAATCCGCCAGCCGGCATACACAAACCGACTGGTACGAGCTCGGGTCCCTGGGAGCGCTAATTCCTAAAGAACATTGGAATGCAATTTGCGATAGCAACCACATTCCAATGTCCCCCTTGGGGGGATGGGTATTAATTTGTTCAGTTACCTTTGAGGAGCGAAAAACTGAAAAAAGTATGAAATAAACATTTTTTTTAAATAATGAACTGGCTTCAAAAAAGTTAAGTCAGATGGTCTAAAATAATTATTCACTTACGTTTTACATTCACCTTTCCTAAACTACATTCAATTAGAAGTCGACGTAAATAAATCACTTATAATAATTATGACGCCTATAAAATATAAAGAGTTGGTTGAAAAATAATTCCGCCGAATTCTAATTGAATGTATGTTAGCGAAACTGACTGTAAAACAAAGAGAAATATTATTTTATACTTTTTGGATTCTGACACTTTTTTTGACCTCGGTTCATTTTTTTTTATAATTTTTATTTTAAAATAATTTCTCTCGGGTAAAAACAAAAATTAAGATAGTTACTTCTTACCACAACAGTTTTATTGATGGATGCGTACATTTCGAAAGCTATGCTTTCATCTTCAGCAAACACTATTTCAACCACATATATATTTATTCTCTCGGGTAGTTTCCTGACTCAGTTGACGCTAGCAGAAAAAAACTTAACTCGAATAATGAAAGGTCGCGGTCACCCGAAAACGACGTAGCAGACAAACTACAGTGAACCGGCGATGAGCCACTAGACACTTGACGTTTATTCGCAGTTCATAGTATTTCATGAAACACAACAAAAGGTGAATATACAATGAGTTTCTTTTATGTAGACACATTAAACAGAGTACACACTGTATACATACAATTGTGTCGTATATTGCATGCATGTATTGTGTAATTTATCATATGTATTATGACAGGGCGTATCGAATACCGCCATTTATAGAATTTCATATTATTTGTAGTTGAGTTTTTTTATTACAATCTGAACGCTGTTGCTAACATAATATAATAAAACCTGTCCGTGGAATATTGCTGAATTATCTAAGTCTAGAACACAATACGCCCAGTGTCAACCGATGTCGCTCAGGGAGAAAAAGAACACCATAACAGGGTTGAGTTAAGTGAAACTAGTTCTTCAATTCGAAAAATTGCCTATCTTACGAGATGTAGATAACATTGGTAACGCTGGCCGCCTCAAAATTCAGTACTCAGTTTTCAATACTCAGAAAACTCAGTACTGTATTTTGAGACGGGACTTTTGCTGTTTGAGCTGCAGGTCTGTAAGTTATCTATATTACGTATCGGTAATTCAAAAGGAAAATTTCTTTTGTAACGTTTTTAAATTGGATTTTCCACATTTTTTTCGTGCTTATAAAATTAACTGAGAAATGTTTCGCTTCTTTTTAACCGACTTCAAAAAAAGGAGGTTTCTCAATTCGACCGTATATATTTTTTATGTGGTTATGTGGTTATGTATGTTCGCGGATAACTTCGTCGTTTATGAACCGATTTTGAAATTTTTTTTTGTTTGAAAGGATATACTTTCAGATAGGTCCCATAGAAATTTCATCAAAATCGGTTCAGTAGTTCGGCTGATTTTAATAAAAAAGTAAGTAACGGCGTGTGATTCTTTAAGGTAAATGTTACTTTTTGACACTAAAAAGTAAAAAATAAAAAACTTTTTAACAAAAAAAAAACCTCCTTCAAAAAGGCACTAAAAAGAGGAAAATAATGAAATTTTGAGGTCTGTGCCAATTAAAATATGAAGTCGGTTAAAAAGTATAGTATAGTGATTAATATCTTCTTTTTAACCAATTTCATATTTTAATTGGCACAGCAACCTCAAAATTTCATTATTTTCCTCATTTTAATGCCTTTCTGAAGGAGGTTTTTTTTTTGTTAAAAAGTTTTTTTCATTCATTATAGGTAGGTAGTATCTTTTATGCGTAAAAAATCTTATTTTTTGTTTTTTCAAAAAATTGGAAAACTGGATTTAAAAAAAAATTGTTGGAGGTACTAATTGTAATTAGGTACCTACTAATTATAACGAATCGTCAGATGTATATAATTTGACCCTTTTTGACAAAGTGAGGCAGCCAGCGTGTCTCACGGTTTTTTTAGGAAAACCTTTGAGGTACTAATTTAACTATCGGTGGTAAGTACTAATGCGTACTAATTATGTATATTCTAGTACCACACTCAATTTTCCGGTACTGAGTTTTGAGGCGGCCAGCGTGATGGACACACGTAGATATCATTGTTTCAGTGGTAGCATATCAGCTAGTTGATGCCCAATGGGCTTGAGAATAGCCGAGCATGTAGCAATGCCGTTGTTTATATGGTGTTTTCATGGCTCCTCTATTACAAACCCTCTGTTCCCAGTTTCTGAACTGGTAAAACTACCAACTGGTAAAAGTATACCAATTGTATTTTCAATTCATTGTTAAAATATAATAGATTGAACATATTAATTGATACTAAGCCCAAATAACCCTAGCTGTTTGTGGACTTAAAAAAAGAAAGAAATATAGTTCGATGGTGCTTCTATGTATGCTACCGTCTTCATTTAAGCCGTTATCGCCTTTACCTGTGATGTCCACTATCTTCCACGTCCATTTAGTAGTTAGCTTATGAAATTGGTATATGATAAAATCAATCGATTTAAAAAACCCTTATATCCACACCATATTATTCACATAACAATTAGAGGTGAAAATAATAAATATCTCAGACAGCTAGGCTGCCATGATTTTTGAGCTGTATCTAAGAAAAAATCAAATGACCACTGTCGGGACTTGAACCCGAATCTCCCAGTTTCCGGCTAGGTGAGTTACCGATTTCTCCACAGTGCCCGAGAGTGGGAACCGATCTTTTCTTATATATAGCAATTTCAAGTTGAAAACACACTACATGCGAGAGTCGACTATTCAAATAAACTGCAAAGCATAGTACAGCTATTAAACAGTCGAATCATTATACATACGAGAGTTAACATTTTATAAGTTTTATCAACTTAGCTTATGTTGATTTAATTTGTTGCCTATATATCAATTTTATATCTTTTATTTCAGTTTTTTCTTATTCCTTTCATTTTTGTCTTTCTATTATTTTCACAAAATCACAATTAAATTGAACTATAGGTGGCAGCATGGGTATTATCCATTTAACACGTAAATCCTGCTATAACCTTTGACAATACAACTATGAACTAGCAACACTAACTTTACATTGCTACTATGGGAAAAGGAGGTGTAACTAGCTGTCCATGTCTATATCTATGGTCTAAGACTCTGATTCAGTAGCGGCCATATTTGTTTTCGAGATCATCCTATTTAGGATAATTTCCGTTACCGACTATAGAAGTCATCCACTTTGAATTTAATCGCGAATATACAATTAAGTAATTTGACTGCGTTATTGCAATTTATTCAGTGGCGGTTTTAGGTTTGATGCCGTCCTAGGCCCTTGCCGATGTGCCGCCCTTTTTTTCTATGCTTCAAGATATATTGGTTTAAATACTTAGTTAATTTTTATTTTTTTTTTGTATATTATTCTGATGATTCATCAAATTAAATTAGAAAAAAAATAAAACATTCAATTTCTTATGAAAAATTGCTTTTATAAGCAAAAATAGTTCTGTGGCTTTTAAATAAATACCCAAGAGATTTTTATTAAACGCTAAGATTGATAAATTAGAAAATTAAAAGTATACTTACAATCTAAAAACCAAATTCAATAATAAAATTATCTAATATGATTTACTGAATACTTTTCGTACATTAATAACAAGACGAATCCAAGTCAATTATTAATTTCAATTATGCTTATATTTTTGCGCCTTCAAAATTCTGTCGTCCTTAAGTTTTTGCCGCCCCTAAAATTTTGCCGCCCTAGGCTCGGGCCTCACGGGCTTAGGGGTAAATCCATCACTGGATTTATTATAAAAAAACGTTTGAGATCCATTGCTGAAAAAAACAAAAGCAATAAAATATTTTCTCTATTTGATCTCTAAATATATTAAAAATATATATGAGCACTGTGGTTGGAATAAAAACAAAATAAAATATAGTTACTTCTTACCACAACAGTTTTATTGATGGATGTACATTTCGAAAGCTAAGCTTTCATCTTCAGCGAACACTATACATGTACACTATACATATAAATATGTATAGTGTTCGCTGAAGATGAAAGCTTAGCTTTCGAAATGTACATCCATCAATAAAACTGTTGTGGTAAGAAGTAACTATATTTTATTTTGTTTCTAAATATATTATTTAAAGAACAAGCTTTTTTTCCAAGCGAACAAATAAAAATTACATTTCACAAACGCCCATTAAAAAAATCTAATGAAGGTAACATATAATTATGTCAAGTGTTTGATAATAACTTCGATTGTTGTATTCCAAAACATAAATCATAATCAAATTTTACACATAAAGAAATAAATAATATAAAATAAAAAGTCTACAATAGAGAAGCACCCTCAATAGTGGTCGAGCACAATAGATATGACACTGTCATTAGCGTTTCAAGTGTCAATTATAACTGACGTGTGTCCGAGAGGCGCTGCGCCCCCAGTTCAACAGTCATTGTAGAAAATTACAACCGATATATCCAGTTCGACATTTCATGTTATGAATAATCTTTTGATTTTTTTATTCGACTTTTTAAGTGTTATTAATTTAACACTATTCTACAGTTAATTTCATTTAAGATGCAACATACTGTAACAAAACTGTTTTCTTACGTGGGTGGAATAAATTATTTATTTACAATAATTAAAAATGTAACAAAAATAGATAACAATAAAATGTAACAATTATATCTCAATTCTAACAGTCAACACTGTTTGTATAATAATAACACGAACAGTAATTCTTAAACGAACTGAAGCGTTTTATAATAACACCGAACAATTTATATGCTGTATTTATTTCAAATCGACACTGTCACACGACTCCCTCACTACGGTGACTGCACCTGCTTATATAGAGCTAGCAGCTTGACCCCCCACGCTTTCCAGAATATTTTGGTTGTTACCCGTGTCTTCGACATCATGCCACGACTCACCATTGTTACTTGTTCTCGATGATTCTATTGTCGCCAGCGGCGTAACATCTGGGGTTTTGCTACAATATAAACAAAGTGCAATTAAAATTTAGGAAGAAAATTATTAAATATAGAACTTTTAAACTAAATGAGAAGTCCTACTCCAAAGTCAATATATTAATTATTTTTTTACAGTCCTAACTCCTTAACTAAACTTTGTTATAATTGTTACACATATATTAAACCAATTTGTAATCTCATCAGTCATCACAGAACGGCTAAACTGTATAATTATGCATTTCCAATAAAATAAATTTTCCATGCAGTTTTAACTGTGGATACTGTACCTTCATATCCGTCTTCTGAAAGAATAAATAATATGCATCTTCTTGACGATACCGATACTATTACCATATAATTACCATTCATAAAACTATATGCTAACAGCACCGGTAACGTCGTGAAGATATATATGGACCTGTCTTTCCAGAAGACGGACATTATTGTATTATTAAAAAAATACAAAAAATATTATATTTTCGGTTTATTAGTGTATTTGCCATAATATGGCACATAGACTATTGGCGTCGGTCGGATGGCGGGACCTAGGGGTCGGACCAAAATTTCTCGACGTTTCATAGCCTCCTGAACAATTTGGCATCATTTTTGAAAATGTTTATATATATATATATGTATGTATATATTTATATATATATATTTTTATATATTTATATATTTATATATATATATATATTTATATATATATGTGTGTACACGATAACTCTCGACAGACTTAATCGATTGAAACGAAATTTGGTACACACATTGGAACCCATCACCGCACGAAGCCTATTTAAAATGGGCCCGATCGGACCATTTTCAGGGGCTCCAAAAAGTTTTTGGGCCCAAAAATACCGAAAAATTTGTCAGAATCGTTTCAAAATTGAAATTTAACTCTTTATTAATGATTAAAATGTGCTGCTAAAATTTTAATAAAATCGGCTCGACAGGACCGGACTTACAAATTTTATGAAAACACTAGTTTGTTGATACGGATTTACTTATTGAAGGGTGTATTTAAGTCCGTACAGAGGTTGCATTGATAATATTATTGAAATTAAGAAAAAAAATATTATTTTAAGGGATGTATTAAGGGGTTAAATTTTTTATTTTGTCTAAAAACAAACTTAAGTTTACATAATAAAGCCACAAGGCCTGCATTAGCAAATACACTATATTGTCGGCAGGGTTTGGCACTGCGACCCGAGTTTTTTTTTTTAGTGTATTTGCCATATGGCACATACACTATTGGCGTCGGTCGGATGGCGGGACCTAGGGGTCGGACCAAAATTTCTCGACGTTTCATAACCTCCTGAACAATTTGCCACCATTTTTGGAAATGTTTATAAATATATGTATGCACCTATATATTTATATACTGGGTGCTGATTTGCTTTGCGGCTAATATAGGGATTTTACATGTAAAATCATGTTTATGAATTTTCTTGCTTCCCTATATGTTTTGGTGAAAGAAACAGATACAAAATGTGTCCATATTATTAAAAACTCTACCTAACACGTATGTTTGCAAATTACCAATATGCAGCTTTTATTTACAAAATAATTATTAAGGAACTGTAATTAAGTTTAAATTAAAAATTAAAAAATTTGTAATAATAGCTGCATATTGGTAATTAGCAAACATACATGTCAGGTAGAGTTTTTAATTATGAACAAATTTTGTATATGTTTTTTTTCACCAAAAGATACAGGAAAACAGGAAAATTCATAAAAATGATTTTACATGTAAAATCCCTATCACCCGCAAATCAAATCATCACCCGGTATACATAATATACTATATTATGTGAGCGGGCAATAACTTTCGTAAGAGTGAATTGATGAAATTTGGTAGGCACGGTAGAATCCATCACCGCACGAAGCCTATTTAAAATGGGCCCAATCGAACCATCTTAAGGGTGGTTTTTAGGGGTTCCAAAATGATTTTGTGCTCAAAATTACTGAAAAAAAAATCAGAATCGTTTCAAAATTGAAATTTAACCCTTCAGTAAAGATTAAAATGTGCTGCTAAAATTTTAATAAAATCGCCCCGACAGGACCGAACTTACAAATTTTATGAAAACACAAGTTCGCGAATATTGATTTATTTATACTGAAGGGTGTATTTAATTTGGTGCAGATGTTGAATTTATAATAATATTACAATTAAGAAAAAAATACTATTTTAAGGGATGTATTAAGGGGTCAAATATTTTATTTTGTCCAAATACAAACTTAAGTTCACATAATAAAACCACAAATGTCTATATTAGCAAATACACTATAATGTCGGCAGGGTTTGGTACTGCAACCCGAGTTTTTTTATAAGAACATAAAAAATCCAAAAATTATTTTTTAAAGAAGTGCGGACGAAAAACAATAAGTTTTTGTATATCTGGACATTGTAAAATTTACAAACCGCATACAAATTTATATCTATAGTCCAGCGGTTCCCACCCCATGGGCCACGGCTCAATTGTGGGCCGCGGGCAGCGTGGTACTGGGCCGTGGACGCTGGTCGAGAGTCTAAGCCAAGATAAATATTATCGGAGCTTCAGGGGTCAAGATAGGAACAATCGAGTATACAAGTGTCAATATTTGTGTTTGTGTGTTTATAGTTTTTTCTTGTATATTTAGTTAGTGGGCCTCAAATTTTTTTACAAAATTAGTGGTCCGCACAACTAAAAAGGGAACCGCTGGTCTATACTATCATTACTATCTATAGTCTATATTAATACTAAAAAGAGAGAGTGTAGTGAGTTTGTTTGTTTGTAAGAAGTAAACTCAAAAACTACTGGACCGATTTCAAAATTTTTTCCCTGTTTGATAGGTGATACTTTGCTTTAGGACATAGGCTATAATAAATAGTCAGCTCGGCTTCGCCCGGGTGAAAATCGGGAGTAATCTCAGAAATTTCTGAACCGATTTCAATTTTTTTAGGACATAGGCTATAATGACTGGAGTGAGCGAGCGAAGCGAGTGAGTAATATATTAATAAATCCTAAATTCATAGCACCCGGGCGAAGTCAGACCGGGTCGTTAGTACTGTATAATTGTTGAAGTTTAACTAAGAATAAAACGTGATAATACCAAATTAAAAACAAACGGATCATTTCTTAGTACTGCACTCACCAATTACCGCTACCACATAACAATAATTGTTTGCCAACGTGAATAAATTAATAAATCACTAGAGATAGTACACTTGAATAGAGGAGCCTGCATTACAATTATTCAAGCTTTGTTTGCGTATAGCTATAGCTGTCTATATCATAATAAAATAAAACCGTTCACCATTATGTGCAGGTCAGGTCTGTCAGTGGCCAGCGACCAGCGTCAGGGTATTTTACAGATGGAATGTTGCATTCAATTAATGTCGATGAGTGGTAAATGGTGTCGTAACTGGAAAGCATCTATTTATGTGCTGGATAGGAAACCCGCTCCGCTCTCACGGAACTACAAATCAAGGCTATCTGCAGAATCTGTTAGCACCGATTCATATTTTCAACTTATTAACTAAGCGAGCGATGAGAGCATTAAATTCGCATTCGAAAAGTACTGATTTCGAATTCCGTCAGATGCATAGAACTGTTCCCCAGCTTGTTTTCCGCCAAAAACGGTAAACCTTGCAATGACATACTTGTTCTTGTTGAGGTTGGTGGTTTTCCTCAATAATTTCAGATGAATGTCGACACGGCTCCTTTCAGAATATCATATTCGTGTGATTGATAAGAAATGTCTATTATACTCCGGTAATTTTAGATATTAAAATCACCCACCTGCAGAAAAATTTCCAGTTAGCTGATTTTTTTTTATTTACCTTCGTTATGGTGTTTTAAAAAACGTGTAAAAAGTCCCCGTCGATATCGCGCCGGCGTTGCCAGATATTCGAGGTTCAAGTTCACGATAGACGGTTTTTTGCGAATTTCTTGGTTCCGTTCCATTTTTTGTAAAAAATGGTTATTATCAATCTTGTAGAGGACGACATTATCTACAACTCTTGTATAAACATTTTTTGTCTACGATTTATAGTTTGTCTTATTAAAGTACCCGCGGCTTCCTCCCCCTCGATTTTACATAACGGGATTATGCTGCTTCCCGAGGGCCTAACATAATGATTTGTACCATTATTTTAAGTTGAACTTAAAGCTAACGATTAATTATAATTTTATCGAAATTAATGCAGTAGTTCTCTACTTATAAGCAACCAAACATACAAATCGACAGCGCTCAAACAGACAGACAGACCGACAATTTTTTTCGAAAATACGATATTTATACTTGACATCAATTATAAAGACCATTCATTTACAAGGGTTGAGAGAGTGCGGATAAAGTACGAGTATGCATTTGCATACCGTATATAACGCACTCTAGTAATAATAGCCATACTTTTAATTTTTTTTACAAAATTTCTTTACGAATAGTCTTTATAACAATTATAAGGAGTATTCGTAAAGGAATTTTGAAAAAAAAATTAAAAGTATGGTTACTCCGAGCTATTCTTATAGTAGAGTGCGTTATACGGTATGCAAATGCATACTCGTACTTTATCCGCACTCTCTCAACCCTTGTAAATTTTTTTTACGAAATTACTTTACGAATGGTCTTTATAATTGATATCAAGTATAAATATCGTATTTTCGAAAAAAATTGTCGGTCTGTCTGTCTGTTTGAGCGCTGTCGATTTGTATGTTTAGTTGCTTATAAGTAGAGAACTACTGCATTAATTTCGATAAAATTATAATTGATCGTTAGCTTTAAGTTCAACTTAAAATAATGGTACAAATCATTATGTTAGGCCCTCGGGAAGCAGCATAATCCCGTTATAAAAAATCGAAGGGGAGGAAGCCGCGGGTACTATAATAAGACAAACTATAAATCGTAGACAAAAAATGTTTATACAAAAGTTGTAGATAATGTCGTCCTCTACAAGATTGATAATAACCATTTTTTACAAAAAATGAAACGGAACCGAGAAATTCGCAAAAAACCGTCTATCGTGAACTTGAACCTCGAATATCTGGCAACGCCGGCACGATATCGATGGGGACTTTTTACACGTTTTTTAAAACACCATAACGAAGGTAAAGAAAAAAAAATCAGCTAACTGGGAATTTTTCTGCAGTGGAAATCTAAAATTACTGGACTATTAGTCAAGGCTACTTAAGCCCAGCACATACTCTTATTTCAAATTATTTATTAAACGAGAAATGAAAGCACCTCGAAGTCAGTCGTGAGTAGGTAATAGCGAAGGGATCAGAGCGAATAAACATAAATCACTATGGAAACTGTTTACGTTCCACACTAGTGTGTCAGACGCTTATAACCTCAGTTGTCGAGCGTCTATAATTTACTATTCATTCATTCGAAAGCACCTCGATCATATTTAGAAATTACTGGATTCGAATCCCGCATTAAAGTCAAATGTGGCATTGGACTGTTTCTTAATGGATCACGCCAAGAAATCTTAATCCTAACTTTAACAGTATTCTATCACAACCGTGCGGTATACCTCACAATTTTTTTTATGTTCGCAATAGTACCTACCGGTGTGTCTCCCCGTTTATGCGTGCATAATATTTTGAAAATTTTAATTCACGTTAGCGTGACTCTATCAGTAAAGTGTTTGGTACACGCGAATGACCAACGTCATAGCTGAGGATGACGTACTAGCGTGGAACGATTTGTATAAATTGTCTTATACGTTAACGTGGAAGTATAGACACGGCGAAATATACAATCGTAAATAGGGTATAAAGACGTCTGTTTCAGCCATTGACTGCAATGATAATAATCTATTAGTACTTCAGTCAGTAGTTCCAATGTATTAGGGCTAATTTAACGCTATTTATATAACTAAGTACTACTTAAAAGGTCGTTTGCTAAATATCACCGCTAACAATAAATACGGGTTTAGGCAAACTGAAGATACAACCGACTCACCGCAACCCTCCTTTTCCGAATCAACGAATAGTCTATGGAGTAAACTTATAAAAATATAGTTTTACAGAGACATCCTGTATGTGCAAGCATAGTTAAAAAAGAACATTTGACAGATGATATTATAAATACTGTTTATAATTACTATACTATACACTAAGCTTAGTTACTTACTACTGCTAAAACATCTCGCTGTTGGATCTGATATATTATTGTCATAGCGTTCTCACTACAGTCTTGTAAACAACTATTATTTGTTAAGTTTAACAGCTATCGGGTATCAAAGCCAAGTGCACCTTTAATTCTCAATACCTGCTTTAGCTACCTATTTCTATATTTTTTCACTACCTAATTGCAGATTATAGACGCGTCGACAACTCAGGTCATTAGCGTTTTCACTACCTATATTTATTATACATTGGGCATTTTAAGTGTCTTCTCCCTTTTAACTTGTGAACGAATTGAGTTAAAGAGTTTAGACAAAATCGAGTCAAAATCTTATCACATAAACTATCTTTTGAAGATAAATTTGTTTTTGGAAACTGAAAGATAGCGCTGGGAGCACTACCAACTCAAAATTTTTTGAATAGCAAAGAACGTCATGTTACACCTCTACAATAATTGAAAGACATAATTCACTACACACCCATATAGTTATGAATAGAATTAAAACAGAATGCAATGCAGGCAAGTCGAGCATTTTAAGGAAACCAAAAAAAAAAAAAAATATTTAAAATCCGACTACGCCTATCATTATTACAAAAACCCTCGACGCAAAAAGCAAGCCTTTAAAAAGTGGGAAATAATTAATATCTACTACCTATATCTGGGCCGATGCACCGTCTATTTCTTCGTTTAGAATCTACAAGTTCACTTTAATACGAGCGGGCATACCAGCGTCCACCGTAGCCTGGTGAGACTTTTCAAAATAGTCACCGGTGTCCGTTGTGGCGTTCAACCTGTTAAGGAATATTTTTTCTTGACTTACAAGTGCAGCACTGTTTTCAATGATTAATATTAACACATAAGCATTTTTTATAAATTAACAAAAATTAGTTCGCAGCTATACAACTTTCATAGCAGCAACATACACAAACGTTCACAATATATTTATTAGTCAGTGTTAACTGTTTTTATATTGCTGCAGCAAGACATTTCTTCAATAGATTCATTATTATAATATAGACATGTTGACATGTCCGTGATTATGTGATTAAAAATAATTACTTTCGTCAAGCCAACACAAAAAACGTACCTGCGCCACTCCATTGTAAATTTTCTTTATTAACACGTCCCGAGATGGACTGACTGATGTTCCTACATATGTATTGATTCAACACCAAGGTTAAATAAATACCATTCAAGACAACTTTTTTTTTCAATTCAAACCTCATCCAGTAAGTAACGAAATTATAAGCGATCACTAAAGACGGAGTTTGTCATCGGTGTCAACTTATTAAAGTTTCAGTAGGTGCTCGCTTGTTCTCAGTTTTCATGAATAAAATACTATATAAAGTGACACAGAAGTAAAGCCGAGGATTTGGAGAGCATTCTTGTGGAGTTCCGAATCGAAAAGCATTTTATTAATTTTTTTCTCCAAAATGTAACTGCAATGATGTTAACTGTTAAGATAAAAAGCCTAAACAGGGGTTACTTCGACACAGTCCTGGATTTATAAATAGGCCGTATAGGCCGCGGCCTAGGGGCGGCAGATTTCAGAGGACGGTCACTTGATTTCAGAGGATAAAAGTCAAACACGTCCACTGGTTTTCTCATGGTTTTTTATACTTTCAATAAATCCCTACAAATTGTTCTGGGGAAAGGAGTTTTTCCTGTTTAAAACGCGTGAAAAATTATCAAAGGTCTTCATTGTCTCAAGAAAAAATGAATTCTCTGGCTCTTCTCCACATAGAAGCAGAGATAATGAACACCATAAACTATGATGATATTATAGATGATTTTGCTATTAAAAAGGCCCGTAAAAAATTGTATATCTTGTTTCTTTTTTACGCTCTCTTTCTTAATGACTAATTCATTCGTTTATTTAAATAATAATTTTCCATTTGTAGTAAAGGAGGCCCCTTTACTACAAATGGAAAATTATTATTTTAGAAAGGTATGTACATGGGGCGGCGGAAATAAAGTGGCCTACACTCATAAAAAATATAAATCCGGCACTGCTTCGACACAATTTTTAGTATAAATCGTCTCTCCCCCTGCTTTGTACAAGTCTACAAATTTTTAAATAATTTTACTAATGTACCACTGGAACCCTTATGGCTTTCCAATCCGTCCTATATGAAATACAATTATTTCGATTTATTAACTTCCCACTGGAAGTTATTGTAATGGGTCCGAAAATCGAAATCAAAAAGGAAAAAAAAATTTTATGTTTCAAGGTCACTACACTATTTTTACACTACTTTTAGAAAGATGTCTGTGTGTGTGTGTGTGTGTACGTACGTATGTGTCCATTTCTTTCTAAGACGAAATCTCGAGAATGAAAAATGATATCGACTACGTTAGGGTGCCAATCGACGCGTATTAACGTAAATATGATCTGAAAGAAATTTTTTCAAAATCGGTTCAGCCGTTCTTTTTTCTTAACCAAATAACCTCCAAAAAAGTAGATTTTGCACAATATCTCGCGAATAAAAAATTATATCGACTTCGTAAGGGTGTCAATCGAGGCGTGTTAACGTCATTTTGATCCGACGTAAATTTTATAAAAATCGATTCAGCCGTTTTTTTTTTCTAATTATTGGTGTTTTAATGATTAAAATGATTACTTTTCTGTGTAATATCTAATTTAATTATTATTATTAAATATTTATCAAACTGGGAAGTTCGTCGTGTGGACCTTAAGGGTCGCACTTTAGTCCTAATAAACGACCCACCTCACGGCTTGTATATTTTTTAATTTTATGTCGATGTAACTCTAGGCATGGGTGCCGCCAAGGGAGGCAAGAAGGGGAAGTTGCGCCCCCTATAAAATGGCCGAAAGGTATCATATGTCATGAAAAATTACTGGAAATTTACAACATTCTCCTCGCATTTCATTGTTTTGTCCTCGGTTTTTCCTATTGGGTTAGAAATTGGAAACTTTGGGGGCTCATGAGTAAACGATAGGCGTTAAGTGGCACCCTATATTTTTTCAACGTATTAAGAAGAAGGACCTCGTTTCGAGCATCTTTCATTTAATAAAGTACCAGGTTAAAATACCAAAATTAATTTTTCTGAAATGTCTGAGATAGAGAACAGAGTTGGAGAAATAAAAAAATTGAGGTAGTGACATTTTATGAAATTCTTGAATATTTACTATATTTTTCTCATTCAATTTATATTTAAAAAATCAAAAATTGTGAACGCATATCGAAAAATAATTAAGTGAAGTCTCACTTCAACGTTAAATATGCAAAATTTTAAGGTAGAAAAAACTTAATCAAAACGAAAATAAAAATAAAAAATTATTTTTAAACCATAAAATTGAAATTCCATTTCAATAACGGCACGTTTAGCAAAAGGAAATAATCCAAATATCTAAACATTTTTTATTGAACTGTCTTTGAATGTATACACTATATACAGTATACGAAAATAGCAACAAAAACCATTGGATAATGATTAAAATGGACATAGTTTTATAATTAAGCGTGAATTTAGATACGAGTGTTTAAAGTTTAAACGTCGGCAAACTAAACGAGAAGTTTCTGACACATCGTTTTATTATTACAATCGAATAATAATAATAATACACTTCTAAAACACTATCTGCAGGGTTGAGAAAAGTGCGCACTGTAGATTGTGACGCTCGGTTTTTTTGCCAATCTAAATTCTTATCTAAATAAACAAAAACATATAAAAATTACTATTTTTGGTGGGCCTTTGGCAACTTTGCTGAAATCTCAATAAAAATATTGTACATAGCAGCTGTATTATTACATTACTATATTGTAAATAAAGACTATCTTCTTCTTATTTAATATAAAAATAGACGTTCGACAACAAAGGTCTTCAGCGTTTATACACACCAACGCCTCTAGTTTTTTTCACGGTGATGAATATCTCGTGGCATCCCCACCTCCTTCCATACCATACTTTATAGTAAATGGCAAATAATCGTATCATGTCATAATTTTAATTTCATGAAAATTTAAAGGATACAAATCAATCATCACATTCTAATAAATGTCGGATTATGAATAAAGAAAAATGTTTTTTTTAATTAAAAGATAAGTAATAATGATACCAAGTTCTATGTTTTTAGAATAAAGTTTAAAAGTGAAGTAGGAGATCAACAAGTGTAAACATTTTTAAAATTTAATAGTAGGTAATTAATGCTAAATTTTACAAAACGTTGTCAGAAAATCAGAAGGGTGTCAAACTGAGTGAAAGAGGTTCCTTGTTTCTTACTTGTTGCGATGAATTTTCAGAGATTTTTATCTTTAAAAGTAACGCAAAATAGATACGAACGGCAACTCAATACAACTTCCTTCTGAGTAGAATAAAATCGATTGCACGATTCAACTTAATATCGCGCGCTTGATAATATTTTAATGCACAATTGAATTGAAAATGTGTCATTATTTTATAAACATCATAACTGCGTTAAAATGCATATTGCCTTCTGTACCAACTGTCATAATATTAATGTCACAGTTTATTAGTGGCTACATCACCCACTAAAGATTACTATCATCAAGCAGCTAATCGAATGAAATATTTGTTTTTGGACAGGGTGCACTGTACTATTTAGCCGTTGATACCATATTCAGTTACTGATCGCACGATTCGAATTTTGGATTCTAAAAACAAGAGCTTCTATAGTTACACATAAAAAAAGGGTGTGGATCTTGGGACCCCCGACAGATGTGAAACATCAAAGAAAACGTTATTGAACTCGGTGGTATTCTCTATGTAGTAGTATATATTTTTTCAAAAGCAGCAACTAACTGTTATGCTGACGTAATCCTTGCACTGTAACACCGCGTGTGTTACAGTGCACGCCCAAGCCAAGAGAGAGAAAGAGTGCCGCAGTGGTGGGGAGAACAGCAACGAAGGAGCGGACCAAACATTTCGTTGCATATTTCCCCTTACGCGGCTGTTCACAGCCCGACATAAGATGTTTCACATCAAAACTTTTTAACAAAAAAAAAACCTCCTTCAAAAAGCCACTAAAAAGAGGAAAATAACGAAATTTTGAGATTTCGTTATTTTCCTCTTTTTAGTGGCTTTTTGAAGGTTGTTTTTTTTTTGTTAAAAAGTTTTTTATTTTTTACTTTTTAGTGTCAAAAAGTGACATTTACCTTAAAGGAATCACACGCCGATACTCACTTTTATTAAACTGACTTTCTTACGCTGTCTGATGTGTCAAAAAGTGACATTTACCTTAAGGAATCACACACCGTTACTCACTTTTATTAAAATCAGCTTAACTACTGAACCGATTTTGATGAAATTTCTATGGGACCAATCTGAAAGTACGAGTATATCCTTTTAAATAAAAGAATTCTCCAAATCGGTTTATAAATGGTACGGAGTTCTGAGGTAACAAAATTAAAAAAAAAAATACAAGCGAATTGAGAACAACCTCCATTTTTTGAAGTCGCTTAAAACAAAACAACATTTTACTATCAACTTCAAACGGACAATCGACTTGGAGACAAACGTTTTTGTAAAAGTAAACAACATACCTATAGGAAAGATTCGTATTTAGCAAATCTAATACTTACAATTTTTACATTATGACCAATGCAGATACGTATGAAATAAATATGTCAATAATAAATGTTGACTCCACTGGCGATAGCACAGGACAGCTTCACAGTTCACTGTCTTAAGATCTGTACATCCCTTGTCGTTATTAAGCAACACACAAAAGCACATTAGACACTTGTGATAACAAAAGACAAGAGAGAGCGGCAAAAGCCGGGCATAAAAGGCCTCCTTCAATCGTCGAATTAGAAAACTTGAAACACAAGACGGTAGGCAGTTGGAGTCACGCTGCGAACAAAGCGGACCGCCCCAGACGTGAACATAGGTGCATGTAAAACAGCGTGTACAAGACTGCACTGGACGGTTGTAAATGTGTTCTTTTCGCGAAGTGTGCCGAGTCACCATGGAGAACTCACAAGATGATTTCCGACACATTATTAATGTGAATGTAAATGCTTAGGTCATTTCGGTAGACGGTGGTGTTCGTTTGATTCATTGATTGGCGATAGAATAAATCGCTAATTAAACACATTGACTGTAATATTAATAATGTTTACGTAGTTACCGATCAATTGTTAAATCTCTCCGTAATAACTATTTTTGTTTAGCACAAAAATATAATTTCTAACTAAGAGATACTAAAGAATTCGGAAATAATCTTAAGAGTTCTTTAAGGTAATTTACTTTTATTAAGCAATGAAAAATCGTCAAAATATTTAAATACACACTATGTTAGCGAGTAGTAAACCCTGCACTTCTGAGCAAAGACGATTTGCCCCCTCCCCCCGTTCGGCTATATTTTCTTTTCAACTTGTAAGAACAATGTATGAAAAATTCGTTTATTGAATCGCATGGTTTTACTTTTAACAGATGTGAAAAATGCGAATTGTAATTTTGATAGTTTATCGCTCCAGCGCTCGGTAGAGCAAGCTCCCTGTGCCTACATTTGTCAGGTCGCGGCCCTACCTGCCGCCCTTTTCGTCAGTCACGGATTCAGGAGGGTAGGGGGTTCAACCCCCCCCCCCGAAATTTTTGGTAACGCATAAACGCATAGAAAAAAACATCCGATTGATATCTTAGCGGCGTTGGGCGTTACATATTTTTTTATATTTTCGCGTGTAAAAACTGATTTGGTGATGTAAGTATCAATATAATGTACCTACTTGTCAATAAATATTTTGAAAACCCCCCCACCGAAATATTTTTCTGAATGCGCCCCTGCTTTTCGTCCTAAGTAAATACATCACTGACTATGTTGAGGGAAAGCAATATTTTAATTCACATTTTTTATCAATACTTTAGAAATTAAACAAAATATCTCATCAATAATATTAACAACAATAAATCAAGAATATAATATTATGTTAGAATCTTTCACGCCAACCTATATAGTTAAATTATTATACAGTATTTACAGTGATTTAATTTATTCAACAGGACAAAAGCAGTGACCGGAATTTACGCCTTTTTTTGTCTCGAATTTTTATAAAAAAACGAAAAACAATTTCCTGTACATTTATTTCACATACCTAATCACTTTTATTTCAATTTTTCAGGAAAATCTGTAAATATTTGAAAGATTTTTATAATGCAAATCGTTTTACGAATCTTATTATCTAGAAGTTTTGACTAATATAATTTAAACACCTAGTTTATAATATTTACAAATTATAGATTTCGGAAGTTGGAAATAGTTTCTGAATTCCTTAAATATAATTATTATAGTGAATTGGAACGATGGTTAAGTTGCAATAGACATAACATTATTATCTCTGGCGTTGACTACTGTGGATTAAGTAGCAACACTTTTTACAATGTTCTGCTTTTGATTTGTATTGTGGTGCGGTGGTACCACCCATCGTGTTCAATTTCAAACCAATTGAAATCGAACAATGATATACATAAGGAAAGAGCGAGACTGGCGGACTACCGCCAGCCGGTGCTCTACGTTACCAGTCTCTGTGATATTCACTGGTGTGTAGCGGCCTGGCATTCGTACTACCGCAGTGTGGTACTACTTACGAGAACTCAGCGGGGCTGGAGCTATAACCACTGAAATATAGAAATTCTGGAACGTAAACTAACGCTCTGCTAGCGAGTAAAGACACTCAAGACAGACATAGTTAATAAGACCACCTGTCTTTGTCGTACAGTCTATTAAGATTTAAGACTGTAGTGGAACAAGGACAGCTGGCCCTATAATTAACTATACCTGTCTTTACCCGCTTTCCACGCACAGCAAGGCATAGGGAGTAAGCTTTCCAGCATTACATTATTTTAGTGGAGCTAATAACCGACTAACGATGACTTTCTATGGAAATTCTACGTGCAGGTTAAGAACATTTTTGTTTTACAGTCGGAACTCTCTAAGAATGTGCTTCTTGAAGACAGCGTCCCCCTCGATGTACTATAACCCCGACTACAAAATTTTCCTTTGTGTATGTGGGAGCATGCAGATGAATTTATACCTAAATTCAGCCTAATTGGTAGCAAAATCATCAAAATTATAACGGGACCTGCAGTCTCCAATTTTTGCTGGACTTGCATGAATTTCGTCGATTGAGGACTACGAAAGTCCTTAATCGACGAAATCCAATGTAACAATCGGCCAAAGCTCGTAGATTTGCATCATATTGCAGACTCCCCACCCGCGCTCACTTCGGTTAAGCATTCATTTCCAAGTTTATTTCAGGTTCGGACATCCTTTGCCTACTCGACGCTGGATTAATTATCGTTTGGATGTTGCTTTTAATTTTGAAAATATAAAACGAAATAGTATCACTCACTTTTTGTAATGCTCGACTTTTCGTGCAATAACCCCCCATGCCTATTGTTCCGATTTTAAAGACGTATTCACATCAAAAAAAAACTTCGTAAATGTAATACAGTAGTCTCTGCTGTATTTTCCAACACTTTTCATTAAATTCTATTTTATCTGGCTACAGCAAACTCTCGACAAATAATATTTTTTGCTGTAATATTTGGGCATATTTCTTTGTTACTTTCTAGCGCTTAAACTAAACGTCAGATTTCCATCAAAAGTAACCAAAATAATTCCAAAGGTTAGAAACACCTTATTTTTAAAACTGATTCAAAAGTCCAATACAAGTCATGTCAAGTAGGTAATAACTGGCACATCAAAACTTCTACTATATTAGAGGCTGGTTTCGTACTTTTAAGTTAACCGTACACGGGTTTTTAATTTTTTTTAAACTGTTTGTTTTAATTTGACTCATAAACAACAAAACAGAGCTTACCTTCGCTCGTAGTGGACGACAGGCTTTAAGATTTTTGAAAGAACTGTGCACCGATCGCACCGCTTCCGCTACAACATTGGCCGTCAACAGTGATGCAGTTTGCTATTATAACGTCGGTTCCTACTGATATCTTGAGTGGTGACGTTGCAATTCTGTATGTAATTTTAACACCGACGGACGGACCCTTTTGTTCTCTGTGTTTTAATTATTATTAAATTGTACACATTTAGAATATTGTAATAAAGTAACACTGCTGTATTATCTCTGATTTAATTAATTAATTTTCTTTGCAAAGGAATATTCACTTTTAGAAATAATTAGATCAATCGTTGTTTTTATTTTCAGCAGTTCTGTAGTATTTATTTGTATGTATAATAAAATGAATTTGCTTGTTTATTTGTATTATCTACTATTTTAATAAAATAAATGTTATGTTTTTATTTTGGGATTTAGGGGAGGACATGGAAGGACATGCCCTCAAAACCTGAATTAGAAACAACGTTATTTAATTCATATAAAATGTAAGTCTTCTGATATGAAAAAGGCAAAATTTCAGACAATTATTTTAGACATAAAATCAATAATAATGTTTTTTTCGTTGGAGAGCAGCCAATTATATAATTGTTTCGAAACATATAGGAAAAAATCATTTTACCAACCAGTGGTCACAGTCAGGATTCTAACCTGAACCTTTCCATTTTCGCGGCCGAATGAGCTTACAATACTCAACTGTGACAAGATTCCTAAACTAATATTCTCCTTATATGCTTCAGAATCAATAGATTTTCACTACATGCGAGTGTCAATTCATATATGTGTGCGAGTGTCAATTCATATATGAATTAACACTCGCATGTAGTGAAAATCTATTGATTCTGAAGCATATAAGGAGAATATTAGTTTAGCAATCTTGTCACAGTTGAATATTGTAAGCTCATTCCGCCGCGAAAGTGGAAAGGTTCAGGTTAGAATCCTGACTGTGACCACTGGTTGGTAAAATGATTTTTTCCTATATGTTTCGAAACAATTATATAATTGGCTGCTCTCCAACGAAAAAAACATTTTTCAATTGCATTTCAGCCGTATAAAACTATTATTTATCTTAAAATCAATAATTTTCGGAACAATATCGGAATTCCGAAAAGAATGAAAAGATTCTGCTATGCCATAATTTATCTCTCTGATGTGTACGTAACATTTTGCGGTTATTGTTAAAATCACTTGGACAGGCTGAGGCATTATCAAGGGTGGTTTGGCTGCCGATCTCCCGATCTTACTATTCCAGATTTCTTCTTATAGGTATTTCAATTTCTGAAAAATATTGTTTACGAACAGAAGCCAGCAATAATCGAAGATATGAGGCATAGGGTTATTAATTAATGAATGCCTAAACATTCCGAGGACTATTTGGCCACCGTACGTCAATTTCAACGTAGAGCTCATACTATGTGTATTGAACATTAAATGCAATAACTAATGTAATGTATTTTTAAATATGACGCTATTTTTTTAATACCTATCTAATAATAAAACTTTATTTGTTAAAAATCACAGTGTACCAAAACAACCAATTGCATAAATCACGCTATTTTATATGGCCTAGTAAAATCAGGGCATCTTGGGGGCCATAACACTGGCTCACGGCGGCCAATGCACTACCTTTGATATTGCCTGTCCAAGTAATTTCGAACAATAACTGCGAGATGTTACATAAATAATGTCATAAATGGGATAAATTCTGGCATAGCATACACTGAATTTAGAACTTTAAAAAATTATTATTTATATTAATAAAATTGTACTAATCGCAATAACATACAAACTTTTTTCTGTGAAGTAAGAGTGTGTCTGTATAAAGTCACTCATGAGACTATTTCAAGTGACGTTACGTTTTGATCTCAATGATATACCTAATAATGTTTTTAATTTAACATTTTTCAATATTAACAAAAGCGCACAAGCACGACTTCCATTATATGCATAAAATACTGATGCATATAGCGTACGATCAAAAGAATGTGTTTAATATTTAAAAAAACTTTCGTCGTTGAAGTTTTTAATGTTTAATGTTTATTAAAAAAAATGAGTATTATATATACAGACTAAAGCCCTAGCAACTCACAAAAGGTACACATTAAAATATTGTTTTCAAATATTCAAAATATCGATACTATTTTCATTAACTAGATTGCATATTACATGTAAAGGTGAGTTTGCCATTGTCACAATCTTAGCAGTATCCAAATAAAACGTTGACACAGTTCTAGTCCTACTAGTACGACTATTAAAAGGTATCTGACTTAGAAATGTTGGATCATCCATCATATTGTGTAAAATTTTATACAAATTTTATACAAGTTCTGGAGAATGGTCAATAAAATTATTAAACATGCAAAAACGTTATGAAACTGACTTAAATTTTAAAACTTTCCACTGTCGCGGCGGACAATTACTCGCTCAGTGACACATTTTCGAACGACTAACTATTTCCTTTTGAAGCATTCTGTCACTGAAAAACCACCACATGCGAGAGTCGATTATTAATTAAGGTGCTATATATAATCGTAGGAGGGCAGTATAGCCTAGATGGTAGCGTGCTTGGCGCCGCAACCTCTAGACTGGACTGCCGTGGGTTCGAATCCCACCTGCGCTCATGGATGTTTGGTGATGTTATTTAGTTTTAAGTTAGTTGTTATTTAGTGTAGTTGAAAGACGCTAATGACCTTAGATGTCGACGCGTCTATAATCTACAATAAATAAAATAAATATAATCGTATATAGTTGAATAGACCCAAATATACATATACATTGTTTATTTATCTTTATCCTTGTCTTACATATTTGATATATTATGTACTATGTAGCCTTAATAGGTATTTCAAAAAATTGTCGAAAACACTATTTCACTTTTGACTATTTGAAAATAATGGCATGTGCGTCATAATTCCAGTGGCGTAGATTTACGGATCACTCGTTATAAAATATACCTGCAATATAAATTGTATGAACACTATGTTTTTGCATACGTAACATATTCAAACAGTTTAAGGGAAGAATTTGTTATTTTCATCATAATATAAAGAGCGCACAAGCACTTGCAGTCTTTGGCTTTTAGCAATACAAGGTATATAGGCATGCATGCTATAGGTTTTTGTACGTGGTACAATAGTCAATATAAAAATACCTTCTGTATTTTATAAAGAGTCAGCTAACGTATGTATTTACAAGCATTCTCTCTGACTTACCTTCATACGTACGTAATAAGGCCTGGTGCAGGACTATTTCGTTCATTAACATAATTAAGTACTGTTTGAGTCAATAATTATGAACGATTTAGATAGACATAAACTGATTATTGGAAAATTTTAGAATTAACAATATGGAAGAAAACTTGCTGAAACTAAATGAACACAACAGCTGAAATTTTTTATGCTTCTAAGTCAATTAGAAAAAAAAATTAATACCTATATTTCAGTTTAAGAAACTGACTTGACAGGCGAACAACTCACACTACCTACGTGTTAGATAAAAGCTCGTTAAATTTCGCATGACAGAACACATTAATATGGCGGCGTAAATATTCGTGAAGTATAATCACTTTTTTAAAAACTACAGGTCTAAAACAACAAGTTTTCTGAAAAAAAAGGATATTATCAATTTGAGGTCTAATATAATTCCCAAAAAAATGCTATTTTTTATTTAAAAATCAATAATATGTACCGAACTGCGAAGTTTGGCTGGTTCATCAGTTAAAATGAGCAAAAATAAATATATTCGATAACGAAAATATAAACCGTTTTAAATACAACAGGTACAAGAGATTAATAATAAATTGCACAATTGTACAAAAAAAAGCGTTTCCAATTCTGGTTAGGGTTGCCAGATCGAAAACCGAGATTTCCGGAACATTTTGGAGACGAACTGGTTGAAAAATTGATCATTTTAAGGGAAAAAGCATAATAAAAGTTATTGCGAAAAAAAAACACTTTTTTATTTTTTATTACCATAGATAGAAAATAGGTACATATAATTTATATGTGTCCTGGTCAAACCTCAGAGTAGAGATAGCTATAGAAACAGCTCATATCAAGTCGCTTGTGAAGCCACAACTATACTTTAAAGTACGACCTGTCAGGTATTTTAATATCATTCGTTGCTTGTATTCCGTATTGTTAGTTACTCTTTATGTTGTGTTCAAGGTGTGTCTTGTCATTAGTAAGTAAACATATTTAATTATATTTTCAATTGTTCCTCGCACGTCTCGACTGGCTTCAGTTGTACATACCTACCTACAAGCTGTGATTTGTCACTTCTATAGCTATCTTTGTTCTGAGATCCAAACCAACCTTAGATAATACATTTCAGAATAAAATTAAAGTTAAATTAAAGACACATGTATATATTTGACTTTTTTTGTTTATTTTGAGCTCCTGAATACATGCTCCAATTATTGGCGGTTCTACCCCGAACACCCTGCATATATGACAAAAATGTAGTTACATTTCTAAATTAAATTCAGAATATACCATAAAAGAGGAATGTCATGTGAATCTTTAATATAAGTTGTCAACGCTTGCGATCGGGAATATGAATCCAGGATTATGGATAATTAATTATTGTTTACTAGGTGGGAAATATAGGACTGGTCATCAGTCGAATTTTTTTCATTGGAATTAATGAAGCACTATTCATGCTAATGAAAAAAGACTCGCAGTTTTGTGAGTTTATTTACATTTGAAATCCGGGACAGAAGACTTACCTAACTTGAACACGGGACAAGTCAACGAATTCCGGGACTTTCCCGGAAATCTCGGCCTTCTGGTGGATGATTGGGTTAGACTACAGTTCAGAAACGCAACCTTTTGATGTATAGAGAGAACGATATTATGTTCATAATGAATACAATATAATAATATAGCGACACAAACACTGAACTGAACTGAACACAGAACAGAAAAGCAAAGTTTGAAACTTTTAACGATGCAAATACAACAAACATGTACATATGTACGTGTTTATAGTACTGTTGCTTTATTATTATGTTTGTAGCAACCCACCCACAAACGAACTCAGAGGTACCTACAAAAATGTGGTTACAAAACAAAACCTCTTAGGTATCTACTTTAAATTTTTGATAATGTTTTCTATTAATTAAAGAATATAATATTATTTTTACGCATTGCGTTAGAAATAAAATTCATTAATATTTAATGCATGATTCATCTAATAAAAGCGTTGATGTGTTTCCCTTGTAGATGTTTTTTGAACGAGGATGCTAAGAAATTGAATGACAGATGGACGCTTGTGACCTCTGTTGTCGAGCGTCTATAATCTAAAATATCGACAGATGGACATTCTGCTCAATCCCATCGGATGTCATATTGACTAACCTACACTGCAGTTACCGACTACCTGCTAACATAGGCATGCGGCTCCCACAACCTGTAGCGGGCCTCTAGGGCAGGATCTTTGGCGGCATCCCCTACCTACTGCTTCGATTTTTGTGTCCTAATCCTGGACCCACAGGCAAAAGCCTTGGCAGCCCCATAAGGCGGGGGGCCTTATGGGGACTATGAACATATAGGTAAAGCTTTCTTATATTTGAAATTTTACGATAGCTAACTGCATAGATTTTCTGAATCATGGATTTGATGAAACCTGTATAAATGATCAAAAAAATTTCAAAATTTTCATTTCTATTTTGTGTTACATTGTGTAAAAATGATTCATCTATCAATTCTACTTTAAAATATCGTTGCAAAAAATGTTAGAATGTGCGTTTAGATCACTGTGCATGGGCAACCCAGAAATCTATTTTTTGAGAAAACTCAGCCGATCACAAGTCTCAAAGCATCTTCCTACATCCTACTACAGAAGCATCGCAAACGACTTGCAGAACAAAATTTAGTCTTTAATGTATATTATGAAGTTTTAGAAATACCTTGTATTTTTTGATGTCCGTCTTGTGACTTCCTGTGTTTTAACACGACTCGTTTCAGCAACGAGTTGCTATTATATAAACTACACCTTGAAGTATTAAACAAAATACATCCTACAATCATAAACACAGTTCTAGACAAAATTAATAACTCATACGGAAAACCTTACACCCCATAATAGACGGACATCAAAAAATACAAGGTATTTCTAATACTTCATAATTTTCATATAGTGACTTGGAGACCCAACACTCTAAAAATGTATTTAATGTACATTTCAAATAATAAACTCACAAAACTGCGAGTCTTTTTTCATTAGCATGAATAGTGCTTCAATAATTCCAATGAAAAAAATTCGACTGATGACCAGTCCCTATACTTTCCACCTAGTAAACAATAATTAACTAAAAATTACCGTGGTAACGAATGTAACAATGACCTTCAAGTACCTCAACATTCCAATTTGTGTATTGTCTATCTCATTCTGGCCGTGCCTGACAAGTACCTATACAGGGAAGAATATATTTGCAAGAAATAAACACTCTTTTTTTTATTCTTTGAAAAAAAGCATGGCCATCTTACTTGTTCATTGATCTACTGGCTAGCTTATAGCAAAAATCATGGTTGGCTTGATTTACGTACAATTTTTTTTTAGTAAAATATTTTTTTTCTCGAAAACTATACATTTTAGAGAAAAAAATATTGAGATTTTTTTCATATTATAACATCTAGAATTCATTTATATTTTTTTTACCTATATGTTAATATGTGACATTGAGAACGTTTTTTTTAATATCTCAGGATCCACTGAACCGATTTGGCTCAAAATATAATCAAATCTAAGTTAGAGGCTGATAAATACAACAGAACAAACGGCATGACCGTATGTTGTTCCGTTTTTACGATATCGAAGGCGAAAAATTGACCACACACACGCTCGCACGCACATGCACACGCACACACACACACACACGCACGCACGCACGCACGCGCACACACACACCACATACAGACATCAGTCAGAAAATATGGTATTGCACGATTTCTAGGGTATCAAAACGTGAAGATCTGTTAAAATTTCGAAATATTTTTTTCGGACTAAATCCATAACTTCCCGACCATAGAGTAGAGGTGTGAAATAAAAAAGACTCGCAGTTTTGTGATTTTGAGTTTGAGTTTTGTGATCATTAAAGAAACTGGATGGCTAAATCGTTAATAAATGACCGAAAATCTGACATAAGCAGTTTAGCTTTATGGCAACAAATATGTTTGTTATTCGAATTTCACATACATTTGAGAGGTCACCTCAGAGGAAGTAGGTACATAAAGTAAAATAGAGAATTTGTATGATTTTTGAAATAGCTCATATTAATAATATTGATGTAATTGCTTACAGTTGAAAATGTGAAAATTCTAAATATTCAAGTTAAATGTGAAAAAAATGTTTGATTATAAAATGGGAGTGTCTGCTGAACCGACCGATCGGTTCTTTAGGCACTAGCCTAGAGAACCAACCAGTCGGTAACTTGGGTCTATTGTCTGCAGTACCGACCACGACCAACAAACATAACCTAAAGATGTAACCAGAAGCAACACAACGACAGTAATTGATGTGTAGCTGTTGCCTCAGTGATATCTCGACTATAGCTTAATGGTAATAGTAAGACTGAAGATCGAAAGGTTCCGTGTTCAATCCTGGACTTCGGATCGAATTTTTTTTTTATTCATTAAATATTCTGTTAAATTAATATTTTTTTTGCTTTAAAAACATACTTTATTTAAATACATATAGGTACTTTACTTTATTTAAATTTACTCTATTTAAATTTGATACAGAGGGCCCAACACAAATGTGTCAGGGATCCCAAATTTATAGTAACGCCACTGATAACTATTATTTCGTTCCAACACAAGTTACTTGATTCGAGTGTTTTATGAAATTCCCAACCCTACACTCCTATCTATAACATACTTCCTGGCAATAGTGCAAAAGCTCCTGTCTATATAGGTACAATACAGGTACTCCGCCCCTCCGCCCCCTTCACATTGTTTGTACATCGCATATTATGTTATAGTACAGTACACTTTTATGTCGCATACGAAAATAATAATTGCTACACATGTACAGAAGTATTATGTTTTAAGTGTGAATGTATTGGTGAGGATTGAGGCAAAACATACGTAGAGGAAGCTCCAAGCTCGTACAATTGATAATTCACATTGCGCATTTTCGCTCCAACGATTCATTACATTATAATGTAACGTATGCACATACACACACACACATTTTACTTAATATGGATGGATCGTAAGTTACACAGATTATGCACAAAATACATACAAAGGTATACAGTGAAACTTCATTTATTTGTCACCAAATTTACAGTAAACTTTTGTTAAACGTCAGGGTACGTAATGATGAATGTAGTATATATCTTTGTGACAATTAGTGTGCGCTCCGTGTGTTCACGCTCAAATACCGAAAATACCGAAAACGCTCATTGAGCGAAAAAAACTGACTACAACGTGTTCTGACACATGTAAAATGGCCACAAAACTAAATTTTTTATGATGAATATACTTCTAATCACTTGTGTGTTTAATAAACAATAATTGGAAATGAATGAATCCTCACAAGATATAAAATTAAGTAAGCAAATATAACAATTTATTTACCACTGCTACATGTTTCGACATAGATATGTTATCTTCAGGCAGAATCTTTTTCACCTAATTAGTCATTTAGCTGAAAATTTAAACATTAAAATTTGTTAAAACATTGTTAAAAAAAACTTTGATTCTATTACATTATGTTTTTGAAGTTAATATGGTAAAAATTAAAATTATGAAATATATTACCTTTGAAGTTGCAAATTTTAATGTTTAATTTTTAGCTAAATGACTAATTAGGTGAAAAAGATTCTGCCTGTACTAGATGACATATCTACGTCGAAACATGTAGCAGTGGTAAATAAATTGTTATATTTGCTTACTTAATTTTATATCTTGTGAGGATTCATTCATTTCCAATTATTGTAAATTTTTTATCTCGGCTATTACTAAAACGCTCACAACGCATTGTCGTAATGTAAAAAAAGCCACAAAGCGAAATTCGTGTTGTGGTTTCCGTGATAATCGACCAGAACGCGTTTTAGCAATGGAAAAGTGCCACAACGCATTGTGGAAGCTTATTAATTAATATAGGTATTAGGTATAGCCATAAAAAAATACATCTATAGAAAAATAATGAATAAACTGTATATTCCAGTTTAAACTCTTTATTTAACAAATTTGGACAAAAACGAATTCTATAATTGACGACGTAAAGAAGTTTATTCAACACACGCATGCTTTTAGTGTTTTTTCGTATCTGTTTTGCGGACCTTAAATAACCGTTTATTGACTGGTGACGTCATGATCCATTATGGAACGCTTTTCGATGATATAATATATCATCGAAAAGCGTTCCATATTATTGAAAAACATTTGAAAAACCCGTTATAGGCTATTGATTATGTCCTAAAAAGCAGGGCAATAAGGAACTAAGACGTTCACGGGTTTTTATTGCAGGAATCGGTCAATGGTTCTTTTAGCAAGAAAAAACCGCGGAGTGCTATTAAATTAGAGGGTGGAAATTGGAGATAGGGGTGAAAATGCACCCTTTTCAGTTTTTTCAATATATTTCGAAAATGAAGCAAAATTTCGATATACTTTATATGAAACTTTTTGTAGAGAATTGAATTTCCCATCGAAATGGCTTATTTAAAAAAATTTAAAACATTTTTTATGCCAAAAATGTTGAAACAAAATGAAAAAAAAAGCCAAAATTTCGATTTTTTGACTTTTTTTGCTTTTTTGCGTAGCACTTTTTTTGGGTCAGACATAGGTATAGGCATTGCTTTGTAGGAAAAAAAGTAGACAAAATTTCCTTTAAAATGCTGGGTCGAAAATTTTTTTGGGTTAAACATTGACCGAAATATGGCCACTCGAACATAGCTTTTTTTTCGATTGATTGACAGACAACGCCCAGGTCAAACCGCTGAAGATATAAACTTGAAATTTGGACAGTAGGCTCCTTTTGTGACGTAAGCACCCGCTAAGAAAGGATTTTTTGAAATTCCACCCCTGAGAGGGTTAAATAGGGGATGAAAATTTATATTGAAGTTCCTCATTTTTGAAGTTAGAAACATGAAATTTTGCACAGGAGTTCCTTATAATATAACGTAAGTGAGCACTAAGAAAAAAGTTTTGGAAATTTATCCCCTAAATTTGCGCCCTACTTCAAACTGATGCCCCACCTAAAATTTTACAAACCGGTGCTGATGCATAAAATACATTGCAGTTCAAATGTTATCAGACGCGTAGATCAATATGTATATGTAATCTGGAAATCAATGCAAATTGACAACTTTGTATTTGAAATTTACGTGGCTCGCACTAAGACCAAAAACATCTGAGTATCGTTAAAATGTCAAGCAACTTTTTTTGAGATAGTTCCTTGAACTTTTTATAATCTACAATATTACATCTCATTAAAACTAATAATATTTAACGAAAAGTAATAGGTGTTATATTTCTATGTGTCAGTGTATATAATTTAAACTATATCTATCCAAAATATGTATTATCCATAAAATTTAGAACGACCCAGACCAAGTCTACTGAGTACTCCACAACTACCGCAGTATATTAAAGAAAGAGAACTACAATATTTATAGTTTCCGGATTACGCAATCGACGCAACGAACCTGTCAATAAATTCAAAAATTTATGTTTGAATATTATATGCGTTCTTCTTTTCCAGCTACTGGAATTATTCAAATATTATGTTCGAGCAAAAAAGGAATATTAAGACATATTTTTTTTATTTCACAGATTATATTGACATTATACCTACATAATATTATCAGCCTACTCATTTTATTTATTCACAAAGTAATCTTCAAAAGAAGTTGATATACAATCCGTTAATAATGGGTGGTTCAAAAAGAATAATACTTGCAGACTATGCTGTGTTGTGCTGCGTTATTCTACGATGTGTTCAAAAAAATACAAATTTACGATGCGATTTAGTTTTACATATCCACTGTCCCATGTTAAAGTAATGCCAATTAAAAAACTCCACCCTTATTAGTAGCCAGTGATGATTTTCATACGTCATAGCGCTGATGCACCATTTGGGGGGAACAGATAGCTCGGATACCGAGCACATAATGTAACTCTGGTCAGTTGACTCTAAGTGGTTGCTATTGCCGTCTGTCAAGGTGTCAAAGTTCCAAAAATGTCACATTGCCAGCGTCATATTGCTGATAAAAAGTTTAAATTGCATATTAAAGTTTAACCTCTGCAGATTACAAAAACGACCATCTGCCATGCCAAAGTGGGTTCTATCGGGTGTCAAAGTTGCACGAATTCCACATTGCCGACGTCATATTTGGAGAACCGTTTTGAATACGACCTTCAATTTTGAAACTTGTTCGTCACTAATAAAAGCTATAACCCTACGAAATTTGGAGAAAAACGGCTCACTGGAAATAGACCAAACACGGCACTTTTGATACTAATAAGTAATAGTGCAATTTTTTTTTATCAATCACTAAAATCTAAAATTGAGCACACATGGTAATAGAAAATTTAAAAATCAATAGATTTTGTCTCTTGTAACATTTTTGTATGGTTTATGATTTTCTTGAAAATCTATAAAAACCAAATGAGAACATATTTGATTTTTCTAGTAGGCAGCCTACGGCGGCAAAGGATTCCACTTCCATACATACATAGGTGCAGCATACTGATGCTGCGTACGACGTGACACTTGACGCAACAAACAGCGTTTATTGGAGGTTTATTTTAATAATTTCGCGTTTTATTTATCAGGAATACGTCAATTTGTTTTTTTTAATAAATCAGTAACAGAGCAAAAGGAAAGAAAATCACGTTTTTCAAAGCGGGCCTTCCTCAAAATTGATTAGTGACCCTTGACCTAAAATATACTACTGAGTATCTACATGCTATCATCGGTATGTATACTATCATTCAAAAGTTGATAAAATATGATTTTTATGATCATATAAAATTAAGAAAAAGTGTTGATAATATAAATAAAATAGTCAATAAATGTATCGATCTTGAACTGTAACACAAGCGTATGTTTGATACACGTATGTCTAACATAAAATATATTACAGCACTTTAGATGTTTTGCCTGGCGTACGTTCGTCTCCATTCTAAGTTTTATTGTCGTTCTTTTTTGTTGGAACTATACGGCTTTTCTATGCAAATAGTATATCGGAAAGGTATTAGGCACCGCGCACAGATCGGAAACTGCGCCAAAAAGAAATACACTGCCACGTATTATACTTGCTGCGCTTCGGCAAAGAGGGGTTACTCAAATGGAAATCGGCTTCAATGGAAAAATAACACACACACATACACAATACACATCTATATGAATTCAGCTGTACGGCGGTTCGGTACAAAAGTTTGTTTTTAATATTTCAATAATTGTGCAAAGTACTTTCATTTCGTACACGAAATATACTATGAATACGAATAGATCTATATGATATATAATCTATAAAAACAGATAATCTTTTATGGGGACTTTAAATAGAACACAAGTTCCTTTAAAGGACAAAAAATGGGAAAAATTAAAAAGGCCAGAGAGAGAAAAAATAGTTTTTAAAGGTGCAAGAATCCGAAAAATCAAATACCGGTTAAGCAGATAGGCTACTTGAAACAATTCAAATTTGAGTAATAAATAATATAAAAAGTTATTCGTTAGCTGCTTAATCTATATGAAAACAAGGGCAGATGAACCAAAATGACGTACAGTTTGGTTGAAATGTATCCACTTTTAGAAGTGTTTCAAAATTACATCTTCCGAAAGTTTACACCGATTTCAGTTCACCCTGCCAATAAAACTTTCCCCTCTTCATATCAAAGGACTAGTCTTTAAGCATAAAAAACTCGGGTCGCAGTGCCAAACCCTGCCGACAATATAGTGTATTTGCTAATACAGGCCTTGTGGCTTTAATACGTGAACTTAAGTTTGTTTTTGGACAAAATAAAAAATTTAACCCCTTAATACATCCCTTAAAATAATATTTTTTTTCTTAATTTCAATATTATTATCAATGCAACCTCTGTACCACATTAAATACACCCTTCCATAAGTAAATCCGTATCAACAAACTAGTGTTTTCATAAAATTTGAAAGTCCGGTCCTGTCGGGCCGATTTTATTAACATTTTAGCAGCACGTTTTAATCTTTACTAAAGAGTTAAATTTCAATTTTGAAACGATTCTGACAAATTTTTCGGTATTTTTGGGCCCAAAAACTTTTTGGAACCCCTAAATACAACCCTGAAAATGGTCCGATCGGGCCCATTTTAAATAGGCTTCTTGCGGTGATGGGTCCCAATATGTGTACCAAATTTCGTTTCAATCGATTAAGTCTGTCGAGAGTTATCGTGTACACACATATATATATATATATAAATATATATATAAATAAATAAATAAATATATATATATATATTTGGCACCATTTTTGAAAATGTTTATATATATATGTATATATATATATATATATATATATATATATATAAACATTTTCCAAAATGGTGCCAAATTGTTCAGGAGGCTATGAAATGTCGAGAAATTTTGGTCCGATCCCTAGGTCCCGCCATCCGACCGACGCCAATAGTGTATGTGCCATATTATGGCAAATACACTAAAAAAATCGAATTCTGTATAATTTTTTTTAATAATTTGTCCATAAATATTTTTAAACGTCTTCGAAAATGTGGTCGTGTCCTGGATTTTATATTTTTTTTGTATTTTTCTACAAATTCACAATTATTACAACAAGAAGCGCATCGTGAACCATAATTAGTTTTCATATAAGCGAAAACAGATTGTGGCGCGGCATGCATTTCCTTATGTAATAATGGTATTTGTAGAAAAATACATAAAAACACACAAAATCCAGGAAACGACCAAATTTTCGAAAACAATATTATTAACAAGCCGTGAGGTGGGTCGTTTATTAGGACTAAAGTGCGACCCTTGAGGTCCACACGACGAACTTCCCAGTTTGATAAATGTTTAATAATAATAATTAAATTAGATATTACACAGAAAAGTAATCATTTTAATCATTAAAACATCAATAATTAAAAAAAAAAAAAAAAACGGCTGAACCGATTTTTATAAAATTTATGTCGGATCAAAATGACGTTAACACGCCTCGATTGACACCCTTACGAAGTCGATATAATTTTTTATTCGCGAGATATTGTGTAAAATCTTCTTTTTTGGAGGTTATTTGGTTAAGAAAAAAGAACGGCTGAACCGATTTTGAAAAAATTTCTTTCAGATCATATTTACGTTAATACGCGTCGATTGGCACCCTAACATAGTCGATATAATTTTTCGTTCTCGAGATTTCGTCTTTGAAAGAAATGTACACATACGTACGTACGTACGTACGTACGTACGTACGTACACACACACACACACACACACACACAGACATCTTTCTAAAAGTAGTGTAAAAATAGTATAGTGACCTTGAAACATAAAAATTTTTTTTCCTTTTTGATTTCGATTTTCGGACCCATTACAATAACTTCCAGTGGGAAGTTAAAAATATTACAATGAATATTATAATCTTATTGGTATAATATTATAGACATTTCTTCTACGTGTACTTTCTCTAGAATCCTTAAACCAGTAACATATTGTTTTCACAACGCCGCTATTGAAAATTCTATTTTCGATATCTGTTTAGTGGGTTGAAACTGAGAGTTTCAACCCTAGGGATGAAAATTTTCAGTTGTCGGTTTTCTCTGTTTTTAACGTTGTTAAGAGAAAGATAGAGCGATTCAGTCGCGCCAACTTCAATTCGCATATAATAAATATTCGGAAACGTCAAAATGTCAGACATAACCCCATATAAATTTCACATGGATCTGACAGATCTAATATTTTTGCGCGCCCAAATTGCAGGTACCTCAAATCGAATTGTTAATAGTGTTGTGAAAAATAATATGCATTTACTCGGGCAGCAAACTTCACACTAGCTGCAAACGCTGTGTTTCGTCCCTTGTAAGTAATGCAATAGGTATAGTATTTATTGACACATTATATTTAAACGAATTACATATTTAAATTTTTTCTTTTTCCTTTTTCGTTATAATATCCATTGGAAAAACAATATGATATACAATAGATAAAAATTGGGTATTTGAGAGTTGCGTTGTATAAATATAAATGCTGAGCAAAGGAGAATTTTTTCCAAAATAAAACGAAGTAATGTTTTGAGAGCACCTCGTATAAGCTAAGAGGCCAGTTTGGTCATACAATACCAACGCAGGAACACATAGTACATTGACATTTTTAGTTCAATTTACTTTTGTACCATTTGACTTATATTATAGAATCGCATTGTACATTTGAATTGACTTTGATACAAATTATTACGTTTTTATGGTAATTTTTAACTTACTTTTGTACAATAATGTGAATTCAAAATTTATATTTTTCTATCTATATTTTGATCTATTATAACAAAAGTACGGGGATATGATAAATTGTTCCGTGTTCGGCACAGTATCTGCATCGAAAGTTGTAATAATTTTCTAAAACTAAAAAGTGATAAATTCAAAGCAAAAAGAGATAAAATTAAACTACACTAATCCATATGTTTATAACTACTTTAACCTGTGATTAAGAGGTTGAATTAATCATAGTTTATTAAACATTCCTTATACTAGCGACATATTATTCCTATATTATTTGAATATTTGAACCTTTTTGCCTACACGCTAGACTTCTTGTACCTATTTCGTTTCGTGTGACATTTCAATATTCGCTTACAAAATACTACATGGAATTTGACGTAAATTTAGCTATTCTATAAATTACTTTTATTAGTATAAAAGACATAAAAATACACCGATACAATCATTGTTTTTAAATTTATTACCTGTATTTTTTAAAGAGATCCTAAAATATCTGTCAAAATGCATTAATTCCATTAGCCTTTAATTTGAGATCATATTTATTATCTACAGACTATCCAAAAAATACGTATCGTTTTATGTTATATAATTTAAATGAAATTCATTTTATGAAGATCTAAAGACCAGCGCATTTATATCGAAAACGAGCAATTCAGCAACTGCATCTCGATTTGACGATTACTCAGCTGCTTGAAATTTTTCGTTCAATCGCGCAATTTGGCAACAGCGTGCGCTCGATATCGCAATTGATGCGTTCGATAATCGCACGTTCGTGACACATCAGTTGTATATTTCAGCGAATAGTATGCGGCCTTACGCTGTTACAGTAGCTGCCTCTAACGATCTACAAGCGAATTAATTGCCCAATCATGATATAGACAGAGTAGCATGTGTTCGATGGACGCTGGCCCTTAGATGCTTCATTAATTGAAGACAATGTATAAGTGTCTAGGATCCTCATAAAATGATGGGTATTGTAAAGGCCTGTGTCCTATGACGTATTCACAATATTTGACATATATATTTCTGAAATAATTTTTTTTTGACCAAGAATATCTCAGTAGTTAATAATTTAACATAAACTACAATGTCTTCAGTATATATAGTAGTGTTGACCCAATGAATGTTAATAATTGAAGGAAGGTTTGGTTGAGGATCAAAAAGATGAAATTAAATATTTCGAAACGTTGGCTACAAGCGATATTTTGGTAAAGCTTAATTATTTTGACCCTCAACCAAACCTTCCTTCAATATTTATAAACTACAATATTATACATATAATATAAACTACCTATTATTAAATGTAACTCTTCCTATTAAACATTCTGTATAACTCAACAGACATAAAGAGTCAAGAAGTAAAAATTGCTATCTGAATATTAAAATATATTATTATATTCTTATATAATATTATGTGGAAACAATTTCAGATTTATTAATATATATGGCATTTTATTTTTGTAATTTAGGCCATAGATAGGTAAGGGAAAATTTTTAAAAATCATAATCCGTTATCTGCCAAAAAATCATAAACTATCTAAATTTCATATTCTATTAAGTTTTATGTTTTCAGAAAAAAAGTCTCTGCACACCTTATTATTTTTGCTTTACTTACTTATTCATAAAATATAAGATATCGTTTTTAGGAAAGAGTTACCGTATTATTCTGTCAAATATTAGAATATAAACGATACATCTTATATCTCCCGTTTGAAACTAGTGCCTCCCAACCACCTCCCAACGTCCAACCACATTCGCTTTTGTTTAATGTACATTTTAAAACAATAGAACAATGAAAATATCCAACCAAAACGTTGCATTTTCCCCTCCAAAACACGGAGTATAATCACCTCCCTAGCGTAGAATTTACAGTGATACTCTTATTGGCCAGCAAAGGATGGATTTATTCATAAATTGATGAAACATGTCCATTGTCCACAGCAATATTTTTGAGACACCCATTCAAAAAATATTTTCAAAAAAGATCTATTTTTTTCTTCCATTTTAGGTTTTTTGTTATACTGATTTCTGGAGCAGCTTTATTATGTAAAAAAAATCGAAATTTACTGTTATTCTAGTTTTTATAGTTCGTCAAGTTTACATTCTATTTTTTCCAATAATTACAGACGAATATTTATTCACCATTTTTTAAGAAAAAATAATTCCTATTACCCAACTAGTCCAATCAAATGGTCGAAAAAAATGGTCTGATATTGCGTTAATTAAAGCACGCAAGTTATTAATTCGTGCCATGTTTAATCCAGTCAAATGGTATTTTTAAATTGCGTTAATTAGAAGTTTGATGAAATTTTAATGGTAGATAGGGGGTGCTACTAGAACACACCAGCCAAGTTTCCCCCTTCGGATTCCGCAAGGGGTGGCCGCCATCTTGAATTTTAGGGATGAAATCATGTATCTTGGTAAATACTGCTTTTACGTGAAAAATTACTATTATAAAAATTGTTAAGGAGGATGTATCCAACAACTTTTGTTTGGAAATTTTTTTGAAATTTCTTATTATTCAAAAGTTATAAATTCTCAAAAATAACACTGTTGAGGGTGGAAACGGTTTTTCCGATTTTACAACAAAACGGTCAATCGGGGAGAAAAATGGTTATGACAAAGTTGTAGCTCTTGAGTTTCTCTACAATATGCATGTGTTCAACATTTTTTTTTTGCTTGCTTGGTGCGAATATGGAAATCGCCAAAAGTCGACCGGCGCCAATATTTTTGAAAATTTTTGAATTTTGCACATAACAAATTAATCCAAGTCATCGCATTTTCACCAAATACCTGATTAGGGGGTTTTCGGGGTCGCTGATTAATAGCGTAAGTTACTTATCGTCCATTTGTCTATAATAAAAGAAACATGCTTTTTAAATTTAATTTGGTTTTTTTTATTTTTATTTTATCTATGCAGAAGATATTCAAAATACCCACCTTCCATGTCCACGCAGGCTCTATAAGCTGCGAGATCTGAGGAATTGAAAAATAAGTTATTATACACACATAAGTGGAAATATTTCACTAACGGTTCGTTTGCGGACCTATGTTTATTAAAATTTTTTGACTTATTTTGGGTCATACTATATTCACTTAAAATATTTTACCCCCTTTTTTCAACACCCTGTATAGTTTTCATTGCTCTAAGAAAAATGCACTTTAACGCGTTTTTTACTTGCGAGTATCATAAACGACTAGCTTGACGAAAAAACTTTTAGGAAGGAAATAATTGTGAATTAAATCATTAATATTAATGAGCTGAAATGACTGATTCCTAATCATTTTTGTCAAACGCCGTTGAAGTCATGAAAAATTATCCCTGATATTTAGCAGTCATTAAATGAAGTAAGCTGACTTCAGTTAGTTGACTGACAGACATCATTTAACACTTAGATATATGTATAGATATACTATTTTAAAGGTCGTATGTTAGATGTCATCGCTAAAATCAGGTACGATAATATTTCCAACTAGAATATAATATGCGATGCGTTCTTCCCTCGGCCCCTTCATATATACTAAGAGCAATATATTATATTCGACACAAATCTCCACAATTCCTTATTCATCCTACATATAGTACAATAGTCACAAAGCACTCTGTACTATACATATGTAAGTATAATACTATACTGTTAAAACTTGTTTCATTTCCCATTTCAATAACACTATTATAGTATAGGCACTATACACATAATATGGATTGTACGGAGTACACTCTGATTCAAAAAAGCATTTCTTGAAATGGTCAATCTATACTAATATTATAAAACTGAAGTTTGTTTGTTTGGTTGAACGCGCTAATCTCAGGAACTATTGGTTCGAATTGAAAAATTATTTTTGTGTTGGATAGTCCATTTATCGAGGAAGGCTATAGGCTATATAATATCACGCTACGACCAATAGGAGCGGAGTATCAATGAAAAATGTTGCAAAAACGGGAAAAATTATTCCTTTTGAGAGCGTCCGTTGCGTGCGCTGCGTAAACGGTTAAAGTTACGCAAAAATCATGTATGACGAACTTGTTCCCGGAAGGTTTATATATATAGCGAACGAGCGAAGCGAGTGAGTAATGTAATTATAATATTCAAGCGAACGAGCGAAGCGAGTGAGTAGTGTATTTATAATATTCAAGCGAACGAGATAGTGTAGTGTATTGCACCCGGGCTTTCTTGGCACTCGGGCGAAGCCGGACGGATAGCGCTAGTATTTTATAATTTGAAAGAACCAAACTGAGATTTGCCTGGGATTATTGAAAAAACCCACGAGAAATATTTTAAGATAGCCAGGATAGAAAATAAGTTTTCAGGAGATGAAAAGAACAATCTGCCAGCAGCACCTCTCAAATTGAGGCTAAAGATGCTCTCCTACCAGTAACGTAACATTTTTTCAGGGTCTCTACGCATTGTTCTTATTCTACTAAAGATATTGGGACGCGAAGCTATTGTCGTAGACTGGTTGTAGATTTTATTTAGAAACCATCGCGACTGCGTCGAGGTCGCGTATGGTGACAGAGCGGCATAGCATTGTATCATCAAATTTAACAATTCCCTCGATCATAATCGTCAGCTATGTAACGCTATTATTAGTTTGTTAATTTTTCATTTTCTGACATTTTTTTAGGGCTCCATATCTCCTTTTGAGATACGGAGCCCTAAAGAAATGTCAGAAGACCATGAAAATAGTCAAGTGACTAATTTAAAACTCACAAATTTTAAAGTGAGAACCGGAAAAATTAACAAATCTTTCAAATGGTAACCTACAAGACTCCTCTAGGGTAGTTACTATTTGAAAGGACTTTTCATTATAGGATATCAAAACTATTTTTTCAGCATTGTGCTGCGTAGTTTTCGAGGGTTTCCTGAAAATCAATCTCAAAAACTGATTACACTAATACAGCTAAAATTTCGAAAAAACTGGTAGTAGAGGTATACGTATATTTTACAGTTGATGGTACGAAACCCTCGGCGCTGGAGTCTAACTCGCACTTCATCGTTTTTTTCTTCTTATAATTCAAAACGCATTTTGAAATATGAGTGTTATTCTAATTTTTTTTTGCTTACAAGTTTTCCTAAGACAGACTTGCCATTTTCATTTGATGTCTATTTTTCTATTCAATTTAATCTTAGCAGAAGAAGCTGCTGACCTGCCACATTTTTGTGAGGCCTTCTGGATTGACTTTATTGTCATGTTCAGTTTTATCTCTGAGAAGAAACTTTTTCCAACTATTTCACCATATTGGAAATCTTCTCAGTTGAAATAACTGTTAGGGACTTAAACTTCATACATGCAATGGGCTCAGAATTGTTATTATGTTAGAATTTCCTTAATTTCAACACGACCTTATATAGATGGATTGGTGGGATGTATTTTGTGCAAGTAGTGTGATGAGGATAATGAATTCTGTCACATTATTGGCGAGTGCATTTCATTAGTGGCTCTTAGATGTACAATATTTGGCAATTTCTTTATAGTGCTTGTGAATATATTGCTTTGGACGTCCATCAGAAACAAACATCTGGTAATAAAATGACCCAAACAGGTTTAACCTTATTAATCTAAACGTGCTCTACGTTAAGTACAGGGGGATTTTCCTGCCTCATATTATTATACAGGGTGGTGAACGTAACTGCTGCACATAAGGATTTAACCCGTAAAATCAAACTTTCGCGATTTCCTGCTTCCCTAATTATTTTAGGAAAAATATCTTCAAATAATAGTTTTAGAACATGAAGTTCTGCATCTAAATCATTAAACAAAATTCATTTTGCATGCTTTGTAACGGCAGAAATTTGATATGAAAATGTCAAAATTACCTCATAAACAGGTAGCGATAGCCATGGAACTTAAACAAAATGATGACGTTTTAGCTGTCAGAATAATTTCTAATCATTTTGTTCAAGTTTCATGGCTATCGCTATCTGTTTTTGAGGTAATTTTAACATTTTCATATCAAATTTCTGCCGTTACAAAGCATGCAAAATTAATTTTCATTAATGATTTAGATGCAGAATTTTATGTTCTAAAACTATTATTTGAAGATATTTTCCTAAAATAATTAAGGAAGCAGGAAAACGCGAAAGTTTGATTTTACGGGTTAAATCCCTATATGTGTTACGTTAACCACCCTATATCATCATTAGGACATCAACTCTGTTCTTATCATTTTTACTTCCCACCTCTACTATGGTAGGGAAGTAATGGATTTAGTCCGAAAAAAATATTTCGAGATTTTAACAGATCTTCACGTTTTGAGACCCTAGCAATCGTTTATGATCATTTTCTGACTGATGTCTGTATGTGTGTGTCTCTCTCTCTCTGTGTGTGTGTGTGTGTGTGTGTGTGTTTGTGGTCAATTTTTCGCTTTCGATATCGTAAAAACGGAACAACATACGGCCATGCCGATTGTTCTGTTGTGTTTATCAGCCTTTAACTTAGATCTGATTAGATTTTGAGTCAAATCGGTTCAGTGGATCCTTAGATATTAAAAAAAACGTTCTCAATGCCACGTATTAACATAGGTAAAAAAAATATAAATGAAGCTAGCCATCAGTAGATCACTAAACATAAAAGAGGGCCATGCTTTTTTTCAAAGAATAAAAAAAGAGTGTTTATTACTTCCCACCTCTACTATGGTAGGGAAGTAATGGATTTAGTCCGAAAAAAATATTTCGAGATTTTAACAGATTTCACGTTTTGAGACCCTAGCAATCGTTTAAGATCATTTTCTGACTGATGTCTGTATGTGTGGTGTGTGGATGTGTGTATGTGTGTGTGTGTGTATGTGGTCAATTTTTCGCCTTCGATATCTTAAGAACGGAACAACATACGGGCATGCCGATTGTTCTATTGTGTTTATCAGCCTTTAACTTAGATCTGATTAGATTTTGAGTCAAATCGGTTCAGTGGATCCTGAGATATTCAAAAAAACGTTCTCAATGTCACGTATTAACATAGGTAAAAAAAATATAAATGAATTCTAGATGTTATAATATGAAAAAAATGTAAATATTTTTTTTCTCTAAAATGTATAGTTTTCGAGGAAAAAAATATTTTACTAAAAAAAAATAAAAATTGTACGTAAATCAAGGTAACCATGATTTTTGCTTTATTAAGCTAGCCATCAGTAGATCACCAAACAAAAAAGAGGGCCATGCTTTTTTCAAAGAATAAAGATTAAATTGTGTTTTAAAGACCACCAACAGCTAAGGTTATTTGGGTCTAGTCAAAGAATAAAAAAAAGAGTGTTTATTTTTTGCAAATATTTACTAGGTGGGAAGTATAGGACTGGTCATCAGTCGAATTTTTTTTGCAAATATTTACTAGGTGGGAAGTATAGGACTGGTCATCAGTCTAATTTTTATTATAGAGGATAGAAACTTACTAAATTGGATTATCTGATGATTAAAAGTAAGAATCAGTTATAAAGTAACGCTTAAGAAGCACATTTTTTAATCACGGTATATAATATTGTACATGCACCACACAGAATGTGTTATATACCACGCAGTATATGCGCGATCTTTGCTTTAAACACAATATTGGATTTAGCAAAAGAAAGCTAAGAAATTCACAATCACAAAGTCTGCTCGTGAAAAGGCCAAAGGACACATATAACGGATTGTTCTCACACAAAAGAGTGTAGCCGCGATGCTGAACTGTCCTGTGACCGGTTTCAATCAAAATATGCATACTTTGAATTAAAAGCAACACAGTACGTTTGATTGAACAGTGCTTTGATTCAACAAAAGCATGTCAATCTCTTCACAATACAGAGCGAACAAATAATATCTTTTTATGAGTGCGGAGTAAAATTTGTTCAGTAGTTTAAATTGACCAAGTTTTAATTTATTTTGTTGTAGTTCATCTTTCAATGATTTACGAAATTTTCGTAACGAGTCTGTTAGTTTTGATTATTTTAAAGAACAAAATATTTACATGCGGAAGTAAAAGACAAAAAGATTTTTATAGCGTTCCAAATAAGCAACTAATTCGTGTTTATAATTTGGGCTAAAATCTTTATTGCGACAGCGACACAGAGTTTTATAATTTATTGGAAACGACAAAAATGTAGATGCTGATGTCAGAATGTGTACCTAAATTCATCGATTTCTGAGTTTTATGAGTTGAAATTTGTGTAGCTCACCATATCAACACTGAAACTGACCCTTTGTTGGGTATGAAATATTTACTGCATATACCCAATATATTCTATTACTTTACGTCTTCTTGTATTCTGATAACTGTAATGACAAGGAAATCAAATTCATTGTCTCTTAAGACATTTTAAAATTAAAATAAAAAAAATATTAAATTCAAAACGATTCAAATTTCCTTAATGCATGCTAAAAAATTAGAAAACCATTTCTTGTCGTTGTGAATTAAAATTTCCGAATGGGCTGGTACTGGCCTAATATAAGAAAAATTACAAAAAAAACTAATATATATACCTACGTATATGTTATGCTCAATATACTCGAATTCGGACAATGCTCAAAAAAATGCGTAAAACTAGTTTTGCGCATTTTTCTGAACGGGCAATACATAGTTCTGCATGTTTTATTCAATCAACGTTCGAACCCGAATAAAAAGTAGAGTTATGTTCTTGTTTATGTACCTATTGAATTGTGTTTTTGCTAGTGAATGTTATAATTAACATAATTGCAGGATTTAAAAAAATGTTTTTTAGAAATGAGTTTCAATTGTCTGATAATAATGCTTTTATAGAAAACAATAATGTTAGCAACAAAAAGGTAATAAAACTGCATCTTCCGATATATCTGGATTTACACAAGGATTTATTTCATGTGTGTGCAACAAAAAGTGTATTAACAAAGTATGTTCTTGTCGAAAAAAGAATGTATGCAATTCTAAATGCATTCCAGTTCTTGTTCAAATAAATAATTTTTGAATTATCTAATTGGTATTTGTCTAAAAATAAAGTTTCATTTTTTGTTATATTTGTGTCAGTATTGAATTAAAATATATTTAAATAATGTTTCCAACTCTATCTTGTATCTTGTTTAAAATTTGGTTGAGAGGTACCTATACTGCACCCCATAAATCTCACTTAACTAGTTCAGAACATCAAAAATACGACTAAAACAAGCAGAACTAGTATTGCGCGTTCACAAATGTACAAAACTAGTTTTCTGCATTTAAAAATACGCAAACTAGTTCTGCTTATTATGCAACACTCAATACCCGTTGAAATATTTGTTGCTCAAAACTAGTTTTGCGCATTTTTTTCGGACATTGTCCGAATTCGAGTATTCAGCGTAACATACACGCAAAAATCTTAATCATAATACTGGCCATCCAAGTGTATCTGTGACCACTGACCGATAAAGCAATAATTTGAAATACAACCAATTGTAGTGTTTAATTTACATCGGACATAGAATAGTTTGATATCACACCACAGTGTCTACAAGATTACGTTCATGTCAGCATTGAATGCGAACCGATCCAACGAATATCGAACGTTTCGACTTAAAATGGAATGCATTTGACTAAAAGTTCTGCATAGAACATGAACAGAACTAAAGTGTCGCAAAAAAAGAAAAAAACTAAATCCATTTCTTGTAAGGGTGGGTGGTGTCTCGTTTTCAGATCCGATTGACCAGTGAATAAAAGGTCCATTTGTAATATACTGAATCCTACAAAAGTCTATACACAATGATAATATACTACACACATAGAAGTGTCTTTTATACTATACAATATCATCTCTAATCTCTATGTTATGTATAATGTATGTATGTGTGTGTACGTGACAAACTAGCTTTTCTAGGACTAGGCATCAATATCGTAGATCACAATCTTTTATAAGAAAAGTGCACGTATCGGTTAGTAAGGAATTTTTTTTGTTTAATTTAAATTATTGTGTCCTCCTTTAACGCTCCTTTAACGCATATAGCCCCGGTTCTGCGCGTTTAAGTAAAGAAAAAAATTGTCCCCACGTTGGGATTTAAAATCAAAACCATTAGTAAGTGAGTATTTTCCAACAAGTGTCAGAAATTAACATAATTCATGACTCGAACGTAATGTTGGGATTTTGGAGGTCGAAAGTGTCTTAATTTAACCTCAGTAACGAAGCGGAATCGTATTCTTAGCGTGTAATTATAATCAGATTATGTTAAAAAAAAGAAAACCAATTTCAGAGAGTTTGTTGATGCCTTTGTGATTTGAAGGCCTTGAGGCTGTAGGCCTTGTTGTCCCTCCCTCAGAACTGACCGCACAACTTCCAAAGGTTGTCCTAATTTGTTAACAACTTATATTTTATTTATAAAATAAAATGGTATGTAATAATTTTTTTTCTTCGAAAATAGAAAAAAAACATTTTTTATTATAAAATAAAAGATTTCTACACAAATTATTAAAGCTGCAGTATTTGAGGTACAGACAATGTGTTCAACGACGCATGTTTTATTTTACAGAAAATAAAAATGTATCCGTAATCCGATTAAGTAATGTAGAATAATAGAGTCTACAAACTCGATTTAATCCATTGAAAAATATGGATCGCCTTCAGTCATTCACAGAGCGCGTTACAGCACTATGTCATTTACAAATTGAGTTAATCTGTGAAAATTGCTCTGCTGTTATTAGTGTTATTTACATTATTTGTCATATTGGTACATGCGAAAAATTAAAAATGATTGTATCGAGTATAGAAAAGTATGGTCCATAATTTTCATCATAAAACATTTTTCGTCAAACTAGCCGTTTATGAGATACTCGCAACAATAATGCGAAAAACCCGAATTTTTTGCAATGAAAAAATAACTTTCCTTGACTTTGAACATCTGTTGTAGGCCCACCTTAAGGATAAACAGAATCTTGATTAAGACATTTTTTATTTTAAATTAATTGACAAACATTTTTGTTCACTTTTATCGTCCGATTAACCATTCAGAGCCCAGGCGCGAAAACACAGCGATGATCGAATGAAGGGGGCAGAAGAGACCCTAGAACTTTTAATATGTTTCGCACACTCTATACAATAACATTTTCATTTTTGGGTTTTGGTAAAATTTGGTCAAAAAATGCTAAACTGAGGCCTGGAAATCGAGGACGCCAACATGAGAATTTCCGAAAATTTTAATATCTTGTTCCCTGTGGTCAATTTAAGTAGCCAATAAGGTCACTATAAAAAAATCAGCTTTACACAGAATACTTCGAGATTTCATAGTTATTTCACCTATAATGCTTGGACTATAAGATGATTTAGAATACATCTAAAGAAGTACCTAATAGATTATTTTATCCATTTTTTTTTAATATCTCTCATTAATTGTAATGTACTATAATGTAATCGCCCTTAAAAAATAAAAAATGTATTCATCCGAAAAGATAATAAGAAATTCTCATCTTCAAAAAAAATTGTCATGTATTTTTCATTGTTGTTTAAAAATTCAAAATTAGCATTTCAATTTTGCATAGTGATAGTTCTGTCCCGAATCAGCAACATTTGCACATGATTTTAGTGAGAACCAATAGAATAGACAATACATTGAACATATTAGACATCTATTCATTTTGACATATTTATTTATGGTAAATACAAATAATATTACTTTGTTGCATTTCCCATTGATGCTTTTGTATTTTTATATCAACATTTTTCACGTGTCCCAAACATATCCGGTATAAACAGACTTCTTAAAAATCAAATCATTATAAGCCGATATTAAATAACTAAAAATTTAAAATTTATTTTCCATAATTTTCAAAATACCAGATTTTTTCTTTTTCTAATTTAAAAAGTTCAAACATGAATTAAGATTGACTGTGTTCAAATCTAATATAATGTTGAACTTTATAAAAATAGTTTTTTTTTAATTCTATGATAAAAAACAGAAATAAGTAATTACATTTAAACAAAAGTCGAAAGTCGAGAATTATTTGACAAAACGTCGTACAAGATTTAAGCTTGCATAAAATAAAGAATTTTGTCCATATACCTGTATTTAAACGAATGACAATAAAAAATAGATCTATTTTAGGGTACTATTTAAAAAAAATAGTCACAAATTTCAGAAATATTAGTACTAATCACGGGATAAAAAACAGTTACCTAAATCTAAAAAAAATCGTACCTGCGTCCTGCATACAATCTTAGTGTCAGTTAGTATGCACACACAATAACTGTATTTTAGTTTAGTATTTTAAAACAGATTGTATAAGTATTGTATAATGCAATCAGTCATTATTTCCTATAATCCCACATATTATGTACGTGGTGTATTTGATGCATGCACAATATTAAAGCAAACACAACATTTATATAAAGGTTAAGAAATATAACCTGCTCGCCTTTTCGTATTATATTATGCTATATACAGTGTGTCCACAGACTCATCCTCAACATGGGGATCTCCGTTGTTATGGGAGATAGAGATTTGGTTAAATGAGACAAAATGTGCAGAATCTCCAGTACTACTACCCTGCGTAGTCAAACTTTCCATATTTTGCTTGGTTCGCGACCGACAGTTGAAAAACGAGATTTACCCATTTTCGTTTTTTGTTTATAACTCGCTTATTAAGTAAGTTAGAAAAAAAATATTTTCACTTTCTTAAGGCCCTTTTTTATGAAGATTTCAAATCTCTTTTCATATTTTTACTTACTTTTATAGTTTTAGAGATACTTGTATTAACTTTGTTTTTTTAAATACACGTCAAAGATGGCCATGACATCATTCGAAAGAGATTTTTTTCCTCTTTAATTTGATATCAGGGTTGTTGGATTTATTTTCAAAAATAACAGAGTTATACGTAAAACACTGATTATTAATAGTAGGCTATGCTAAATTAATTGATAAAACAACAGAAGGCTTAGCAAACAGTTGAAATTCGCGTTGGTTTAGTAAACGCCTGTTTTGTTTTAGCTGTCAAAGTGTAGTTTGTTGCTAATTTGTCAGTTTACTAAGTGATTTATTAAATTTACTTTTGTTATCATGGAACCATTTTGTAACAATGAAAAATAAGCGATTTTCAACAATTGATCGTAAAACAGTAGTTTTGTCTTCTTCACTTATTCGCGTTGACTTAGTAAACGGCTTTTTAAATGATCCATAGTTTATTAAATTTACTCGTAAGTTTCTGTAAATAGACGAATGAGGTTGTCTTCGTTCTGGATACTGATCGAAGTACATTTCTGCAGTTCTGGTCGAATTTTTGTGACATAGAATGTAACAAGATAACATATCAAATTTTTCATTGTTACAAAATGGGTTCCATGATAACAAAAGTAAATTTAATAAATCACTTAGTAAACTGACAAATTAGCAACAAACTACACTTTAACAGCTAAAACAAAACAGGCGTTTACTAAGCCAACGCGAATTTCAACTGTTTGCTAAGCCTTCTGTTGTTTTATCAATTAATTTAGCATAGCCTACTATTAAAAATCAGTGTTTTACGTATAACTCTGTTATTTTTGAAAATAAATCCATCAACCCTGATATCAAATTAAAGAGGAAAAAAATCTCTTTCGAATGATGTCATGGCCATCTTTGACGTGTATTTAAAAAAACAAAGTTAATACAAGTATCTCTAAAACTATAAAAGTAAATAAAAATATGAAAAGAGATTTGAAATCTTCATAAAAAAGGGCCTTAAGAAAGTGAAAATATTTTTTTTCTAACTTACTTAATAAGCGAGTTATAAACAAAAAACGAAAATGGGTAAATCTCGTTTTTCAACTGTCGGTCGCGAACCAAGCAAAATATGGAAAGTTTGACTACGCAGGGTAGTAGTACTGGAGATTCTGCACATTTTGTCTCATTTAACCAAATCTCTATCTCCCATAACAACGGAGATCCCCGTGTTGAGGATAAGTCTGTGGACACACTGTATAGTACGTTCCTTCATCTCTTGCACAAAGTCCCGACTCCCGGCTGAGAGTATTTATTTCTTTGGTAATGTGTATTTAGGCATTTTGATCTCTTTTCTTCTCGTGTATGTCTGATATAAAAGGAATATTATCATGCATAATAAAAAGGTGAACGGTTGTATGTAGTATTTTTTCAGACAGGTTTTTGACGTGAGCACAAAACGACTACATATTAAATTGATATTTAATGTAATAATATTTTCTTATATATTTATTGTGATTGTTCTTTTATGTCTCACAAAATAAACATGCAAGTGCTCATTTTTTTATATTTATTGATCCATGCACGTATTATTTATATAATAGATACGCAATTGATAGCATACGGTCTTGTTAAAACCGATTGCCTAAACTGCATCCTAATGTCCAGTAGAAGAAATTCTTCGTAACATAGGATCAAAATAAAGCAATATTGATATGTTAAAATTACATTCATTGTACTGATTTTTCGACAATTTTTTCATTTTCGGACTAAAAAAGATTGTCGAAACGTCGGTACAATAATTGCACTTTTAACATATCAGTAATGCTTTATTTTGATCCTATGCTACGAAGAATTTCTTCTACTAATTATTGTAATACTATCAAGGATTATAAACTCTCCTCTGAGAATAAAAACTATATTATTAACTTCCCAGTACATTGGGAAGTTATTGTAATGGGTCCGAAAATCTAAATCAAATTTCTTATGTTTCAAGGTCACTACACTATTTTTACACTATTTTTGAAAATATGTCTTTGTACGTGTGTGCGTTTGTAAGTACGTACGTACGTATATATTATCATTTCTTTCTAAGACGAAATCTCGAGAATAAAAAATGATAACGACTACTTTAGTGCATCAATCGACGCATATTAACGTAAATATGATCTGAAAGAAATTTTTTCAAAATCGGTCCAGCCGTTCTTTTTTCTTAACCAAATAGACTCCAAAAAAGTAGATTTTACACAATATCTCGCGAATAAAAAATTATATCGACTTCAATCGAGGCGTGTTATCACGGCATTTTGATCGGAAAGAAATTTTATCAAAATCGGCCCAACCGTTTTTTTGTTTAAGAAAAAAGACTGCAAAAAGTGGATTTTACACGAAATCTCGCGAATAAAAAATGATATCGACTTTGTTAGGGTGCAAATAGAAGCATATTTACATCAACAAGATCCGAAAGAAATTTTCTCAAAAACGTTCAAGCCGTTTTTTTTTTATTTAAACAAAACGACTGCAAAAAAGTAGATTTTATACGAAATCTCGCCCAAAAAAATGTTATCAACTTCGATGAGGTGTCTATCAAAGCATGTTAACGTCACTATGATCTGACATAAATTTTATAAAAATAGGTCCAGCCGTTTTTTTAACTTATTGTTAAAAATAAATAATAATTATGTTTTAATGATTAAAATGCTTACTTTTCTGTGTAATTTCTAATTTAATAATTAATATTCAATATTCATCAAACTGGGAAGTTCGTCGTGTGGACCTCAAGGGTCGCACTTGTAGAGTCCCAATTAAAAGTAACTTTAGTCCCAATAAACGACCCGCCTCAACGCTTGTATAATTAATATCCAGTCTGAAATAACAACAAATGTACATTTTATTGTAGACATGCAGTTTTAGCATTGTAATCAACCATTTGAGGATTCAGAGAAAATATTTTCCTCATATTCATATTCAATAAACAAGTCTAAAATTGATGTCTCTAATTATCACCTACATTTCTCCTCACCGATAGGTCGTGATTAGTCATACAAAATGTTGATCTTTAAAAATCGCGATGGTTTCACGGTTGATGGTTATTCTCCACAAAATTAAAAAGTAAGTCCCTATCCGGTAATATTAGTTATTAGTAACGCACTGGTCTAGCCGCCCTTCTCCCAGCCCTGTCTATAGTCACACATTTACCCCGATTGAACATGAACAAATTATTTATTATTGAATATTGCCATGTACCGTGCATGGAGTGTACGGTAGGTTGATGATCACTCAGTGTACGTGATGATTATTATGATGATCAAATCACTCTCCGCTCATGTATTTTGTATGAACAGTGGCATTATTCACGTATGAATGCACGGTTCAAGTGCGGTGTGCGTCGCCATCATCAACCAGTGTAAACTGCACTGCGCCAGTGCTGCATCAATGATGCTGCAACTACAGGGTATTCCTTAGATATTTTTTTCTATAGCGTATATTATGATATATCTCCTGATCGCAGTTTTCTACACGGAATGTGCACACACAAGTTCTATAAATGTGAAAAACTTAAATTTTTAGTTATTATATTTATTACATTATATTTAAATTTTCGCTTTCCCACCATAAACACCGTCACTTCCACCACAGGTTTTTTTATTTGTCATATAAAATATTATCATAGCCAAAATATCAGAATATTGTATTATCATGCAATGTACAAGTAAAGCTAATAAATAAGCGTGTTAATGAAAGATTTGATTGTTGATCGATTAAAAATTATTCAATTAAAAGCATTATTGAATATAAATAAAACACTTAGGTTAGTCCTTCACGAAATTAGGACAAATGATCGTTCTGATTTTTCTGTCTGAAAACCGAAACAAAGTTTTGAAAAGTAGGGAAATTCTTATAGAAAACACCAAAATTGTAAAGAAAAAATTGTGCACTACTTAATTTAAAAAAATAATAATTCATAGGATCATTTTTATTATTACCTATTATTATTATTATATTTTTTTTAATATTTACAATGACCAGCTGTAATATTGTGACATGCTATAAAAACAGTTATATCGAGAGCATATACTTTTAAAATTAGACAACTCCCAAATCCCAACGTGTGTTTTTTTTTTTACTTTTTGAGAAAAGTCCATGGAACATACTGTATATGCAGCACTCGTTATTGCATGATAATGCTATAAATATGTGCTTGGCTAATATGCGTTGGTTAAATATTATAAACAAACACTATCCTGTCAGTTATCAGATTTGCAACGCTTTCATTCATAGAACTAATTCTGGAATCATTTGTGATTCAAACGTCAATAAACTAATAGGAGAAATTTATCGTAAGAGTGGTCACTTGAAGGAATAAAAAATCTACACATAAAAGAAATTTCAACTTAAAACATGGAAAATGCATTTTGGTCATCAGTAGCAAAATATATTTATTAAAAATATCGGTAAAATTTTAATTATAAATAAAATATTTGTAAATTTAGCAGCCTTACAAAGCGACTAGCCGTTTTATAAAACGGCGTTGTTTCATAAAAAAGTTAACTAACCTTCAGTCGCTTTACAAAGAACCTGAACCAACAACCGCCGGAATTAATGATATTCACGTTCTGCAATATGGAGATTCACCGCTTTACTAAGCGGCTCAAAATAAATCGTTGGATTGTCGAATTTAGTTCCGCTACCACTTGGGACGCCAAGTCTATTTTTCCCCGACTGCGCGAAAGCAAAAGAGCTGTAGGCAATATTATGCTTGCATAACTAAGTACTTGTCAAAGTCATTTTTCGGTGGATTAACGAATTCATCCCACTTATGGCCAGTTTATCGTACATTTTAATCATCATCATATACAATTATTGTTTCACGACTAAACAGTTGAGTCGAGTTGTGTACGTATCGCGATTTCAATTCGACTAAACTGTTTAGTTTTAGAGGTGCGCATACAATCAATCAGTTCTGCCACAATTTCAATATTAAACTAATGGGCGGTCGAACAACTATTTAGTTGAATGTATGCGGGCGTCAATATCTACACTGCTGTAGACATAAGCTGTCGATGATAGTTGTTCAATAGTTTAGTCAAAAGGCGATCGATGTGGTTTTATGATTTTTTTAGTCGAACAACTATATCGTGTTAATAGTATGCGTAGTCCCATCTTCTCCAATAGCCTTTTGATAAACAACTAAACGGTAACTGTGCGATTAAAAGTTGTATGTATGCTCGGGCCCTAAGAGCAATATAAGACTGAAACATACTTGCAACAATAACATACACGTAATGGGGCCATTTTTTATAATGATTAATTACTGATTTGTTTATGAAGACTTCCTCTTCCAATTCTAGCATTGTTCTACCATGGTGTTGCCAATTCTTCGGTAGCTAGTATACCAACAAATAAATGTCCGAATGGTCCGGGACATGAAGTGGATCCCATGCAATGCAAACATATTTTGAGCGTCTAATGGCTCACGATTCATTTACTTCACCATAAATAATATGATCATCACTTTGCAAAGGGTGCCGGTTGCATCGATATCTCCGTCTCTCTCAATTCCATGGAACGAGACCATGCACGCATCCTATTCTTCCACGCCGCGTCTTTTTATCATAATATGCATGTAACATTGCATAGGGCGACGCATGTCACTCTCTAGGGGAAAAGGGGGAGCGCTCGAACTAAACACCGCTCTGAGATTTCCCTTTCGTGAACCCGCGATGACATAACATCCATTTATCATTGCAAACTTAACACAATAAACAAGATGAGGAAACGTTTCTCCTAGTTTCCCTGTACGGAAAAACAGCACTGAAAATAAATTTCGTTGTTAGTGATGTTAGTGCCGTAGCACTAAACTTTGCATTTTTGTGGTGTGAGTATAACAATCGTATAAGTTATAAAATCCAAGTTGCGAGGCCAGAGTAACATATTCATCGGTTGTGAAAATTAGCACGAAAGTAAATTCTCATGTATGTCGATACTATGAATGTGTAATAATAATTGGGTTTTTAAATGAATTTTTTTTTTACTTAAATGGAAGGACCACATACAAGTTTTATAGCAAAACTGTTTTTTTTAATTTTTTTGCTTACTAATTAAAAAGTTATATTTAAATAAAAATTATTTTTTAAACTCAGTTCCGATAACGCGCTGAAAGAATCCGAACGCGTGTGACGTCATTATGTTATCTATGGTCTTTGTATCCATGGTTACCAAGTTAAAAATTTATTATTTTTGATAGTATGTGTAATACATATACACAAATACCAACAAATGCAGACACATTTTAACATAACGACGTCACAAACATTCCTGGCGCGTTTTGAAGTCACGTGATATTTTTTAAATTTTTACACATTTTAATTAATTTTTAGTAATTTATCTATAGCTTTAAAAAAAATTTTCTTTTCGATTTTCAATATTATTTATGTTAAATTATTAGAAAAAATTAAAAAGTTAATAATTTTTTTTAAACTTAAATACCTAATTGATTGTAATCCATCGTAATGATTCCAATAGAATGATTTATAATTTTTAACTCAAAAGCCAATTCAATCTTATAATAACTATTAGATCATTATTACCAAATTATATAATATACATTTCATATCATTCGTCTTGAAATGTACAGTTAAAATACTACATCCATAAAAACTAAACATTTACAAAAATAAATACTTTAAGAATACCCAAGCTCGGTAAGATACTACAACAGTTTGTTTGTTACAAATTCCCGAATCTCAGGTTCTTATCTAAGAATTGGTAAAAGAATAAGCAAATTGAAATTTTTAATATGTGCATTAAAAGTGCGTAATTACCTACTTGATTTCGAGTTCGAAAGTTGACTTTTTCATGTCAATGACGTAAAATAAAAGTCGCGCTCGCGCAGATCAAAAGTAAAGATGTGTTTTCGTTCCTTGGGAAATCCTTTTCAGGTCGAAAGTAAGCGGAAATGGCGCCATCCTACGTGATTATTGTAAGCTATATCCGACAGTTTACTTAACCTACAACATTCATCTACGGTGTTTTTGTAAGTATTTAATGTTGTTCTTTCAATGAACTTATTACCCACAAAAAGTACTAGATAGTAGATATATGTCTTACTCAGGCGAAATTGGTGATTGCTGCCCTCGCTGCGCTCTGGCGATCAAACGCCATCCTCGTTCGTAATTGCCAATTTGCTGCCCTAAAAGATTATATACGGATAAAATTTTAAACTAAATTTCAAATTCTTCGATGATCCAATTATATCCAGCTGCGTCCCTGCTTGCATACACATATACAAAAGTAAATACATATTTGTATATTATTATAATAATAGGTATATACTGCAGATATTACACGGAAGTGTGTTTCATTGCTTTTTGTGAGAAAATTTGTTTTGTTGTACTGACATCGATCCCTATTGATTACTCATGACACTATTGCATTGTGTGAACTTTTTGCTGAACATAATAAATTATTAGTTTTGAACTGTTCAGTTTAATACTTAGGTACTATATATTAATAGATCAAATAATGTACGTACTTTATCGTAAAACAGAAACTTCGTTATTAAAAATTTATACAAAGCACTCCTTGAGTTGAATTGATTCAAGCGGAACTTTTTTTAAGAAACCGAAATATTTGAAGAATGTGCTCTAAGATCAAATTAAACCAAAAAGGTTCTTATGAAGTGACAATCGAATCTATAACGATTAAGAATGGAAGTGGACTAGTTCACGCTTTGTCTCCGATTTTTTTTTTTTTTGAAATAATATATTTTTATCTGAATACATGGATGCTACACCTAGGATTAGCTGGCTAAACTTAGGATCGTCGGCAAATGTTCGAAATACATACAGTGTGTAATAGTATTGTATATCTAGATGTGTAATTGACTATAATACGACCAGTGATGACGAGCGATAGCGAGTTTTTACAGTCACACGAGTCATAATACCATTACGCACGAGATATATACTTATGGTATTTTTTGCCATACCCACTACAAAATACCTACTTTTCACGTAATTTTCAAAACATTTCACAGTTCATTTGCGTCGCCATCATTAAAGGCCGAACATAGGGAACATAAATTACTATAACGTCATAATTCAAAATAATAATCAGACACCAACTTTTTTTTGAAAATAATAAATAGACTAAGTTACAGCTGCGCATCTTGGATATTTTTTTTTATTTATCTATACGAATTTGTTTTACATATTAAAGGACGCAACTTGACACCGTCTGGCCTTATAAGAAAATAATAAATGCATATTATGTAAGAAATAAGAGCACATGTACCTATAGTGCATAATTTTTATTATTACTGAAATTCTGTTCTGTTATTTGACCTGGAAAGGTATAATTATATAAAATAACCACCTGTTTCCCATATAGGAATGGAAATATGATTTATAATAATGTTACTGTTGCACGTTGCAAAGACGTAACAATTTTATGCACGCATGATTTGTTTTATACATTTTTATTATAATTTCATCTGCATTCTAGATTTTGAAAAAAATATTCGAGTAAATATTGGACATGAATTGAGAAAATCCAGTCCAAAACCGAATTTGAAAAACATCTGTTATGGCATAGATAATGATTAATTAAAAAAATATTTTGAATTTGTTTCTTTATCGAAGCTGACACGCGCTTTTTAATTTATTGTTTTACTAGGTGTGTCCGCGGCCGGCACCCGTGCACTTCGAACCATTGCTTAGTTAACATATCAATAAGTTATAGCTTATTAAAATAACTAAATTTCAGAAGAGCGAATTTTTATACGGTTTTTTGCTTACTCATTATCTTATTACCTGATGTATGACATACGCTATAGTGAAAGTCCTATCAAAAACGGTTCCATAGTTTTTGAGTTAATCTGGAACAAAATTTTCAGATCGATTTACTGAATTGTTTTCAAAAGTTAACACGTAAGTTAACGAGAAATCCCTATCTTAATTTATAAAAATAGCAAAAATATTGGAAAAATGTTACTAAAATTTTATTTATTTATTTTCTATAATTTAAACTACATAATAATAAGATGTAGTCTAAATTCTAGAAAATAAAAGCACTAAATAAAAATTATCACTTACTGTATAATTTATAAAAACGTTAATTATTTTTTTTTTTAGATCATCACTTTTGTACATCCCTAGTCTTCTTTTTTTTATATGTGTGTGACGTTTTTGTTTTCTGCGCAGTGGAAGCTCGTGCTTTTGCAGATTTTTGCCACAATTAATTTTTATTATTTTATAATTTATTGATTTTAATAATTTTAGTTAAAACGAAAAGTTTATAGTGAATAAATCAGTTTTTTTCTCATTTCATAATCCGTTTATTGTTATGCAATTAGAATAAATTTTATAAAAGCATAGAATGCAAATTATTATTGAACGTTACTTTATTATGAAGATGTAAATAATATTATAGAAAAAGATATGTTTTAAAAAAAATTACTTATAAATTTAATATTGTTTCAATTTTACATATACAGCCTGTCCTTTGAGATATAATTAACTATTTATTTAGAAACGCGATTATCAATTTATTATTGTATATTAAATTGTTGAAATTAATATTATGAAGTTATTATTTTATTTTATTTCAAATCTTTTATATAGAGGTCTGGCTCTTAACAAACTATTGATTTTGAAAAATTAATTTTAAATAGATACTTATTACTTGATAATCGCAGAAGGCAAAAGACAGAACTGATATTTAAAATTGAAAAATGAATAATTATTTTGTATCAATGCCAGTTTATTACGTAAATTAATAAATTGTATAAAACAGAAAACGAAAGGATAAAGAAAAAAAATACAGTACTACTAATACAACTGGCATTGTTACATGTGAATTGTTGACTTCTACACCTTATGTGTAATTAGCCATGAACTGATCTAAATTGCCTATAACAAAATTTCTTTTTTTAAAACTAATAATAATTAAACATTCCCATAACATAATTTAACACTGGGACACAAGATGGATGGATCAGGAATCTAGTCTTCTTCTAAAATTTAAAAAATTATCATCACTTTTGTCTGCGATTGTACATCTCAAACATTCTTAAATGTCTGTCTTGATTTGACATTTTGAAGAAATTTTTTTGTATTATTTATTTTAACGACTACCAACTTCCAGAGCTAGCAGGGTCTAATTCTAATTTATATTTCTTTCTCTTTGTTTCTCATTGTTCTCTCTCATTAGTTTTCAGATACGTATCTGGGAACATGACGATTTAACATAACCAACAAAACCCGCCGAAACAAAATAATAAATATTGTTTATTAGTGTATTTGCCATAATATGGCACATACACTATTGGCGTCGGTCGGATGGCGGGACCTATGGGTCGGACCAAAATTTCTCGACATTTCATAGCCTCCTGAACAATTTGGCACCATTTTTGAAAATGTTTATATATATATGTATGTATATATTTATATATATATATATATATATATATTTATTTATTTATTAATTTATATATATATATTATATATATATATATATATATATGTGTGTACACGATAACTCTCGACAGACTTAATCGATTGAAACGAAATTTGGTACACATATTGGGACCCATCACCGCAAGAAGCCTATTTAAAATGGGCCCGATCGGACCATTTTCAGGGTTGTATTTAGGGGTTCCAAAAAGTTTTTGGGCCCAAAAATACCGAAAAATTTGTCAGAATCGTTTCAAAATTGAAATTTAACTCTTTAGTAAAGATTAAAACGTGCTGCTAAAATTTTAATAAAATCGGCCCGACAGGACCGGACTTTCAAATTTTATGAAAACACTAGTTTGTTGATACGGATTTACTTATGGAAGGGTGTATTTAATGTGGTACAGAGGTTGCATTGATAATAATATTGAAATTAAGAAAAAAATATTATTTTAAGGGATGTATTAAGGGGTTAAATTTTTTATTTTGTCCAAAAACAAACTTATGTTCACGTATTAAAGCCACAAGGCCTGTATTAGCAAATACACTATATTGTCGGCAGGGTTTGGCACTGCGACCCGAGTTTTTTTTTTATCTATCTTCTAAAAAATTATATTTTTATTGATTTATCCAAACGGGTTACCTACATAAAAATAATATAAAAGTACAATAAACAAGTATCATATTTAAGTCCACGTGTATTGTTATAATTTTCATAACATTTCATATTCATAATAATGTATGTATGAGATTCATTATACAATCACATTTAAATAACACGACGCGTTCCCTTCCTGTGCCAGCTATCAATTACATAATACGTTATCATCATCCATATGTGTAAAGTTGAGGTGAAGCCAATCATAACACTATTATAAAGGATAAATAAACTATATTGCATTCACGGTTAGATTGTAACAGCAACTATTGTAAAATAAACAGTATAGTGTATTATAATTTTGTAGAATCGAGGTACATACATGCAAATTGTCGCAGCTGAACTGTCCTAATTCCGAATTTACAAGTTACGACGGTTCCCTTTTTACAGAACGTGTTTTTATAATTGATAAATGCAGAAAAATGTGCACAATTTATGATATTGTTACAAAACTGTTTTCTGAGTTGGCGGAATAAATATTTATTTACAATAATTAAAAATACAATAACATTAAATGCAACAACGAAAAGTCAATTCTAACAATAAAATAACTTAAACGGTAATTAATGAACTAAATGAGCCACTTAAATAACACTTAACTATATATAACTAACTATATACAATTGACTACACTATTATTTATTTTATCAGGTGAATTTATATCACGGTATTTATATCAGATTTATTTCGCTGTTCAACACTGTCACAGTACAATCTACACTGACTGATTCCCGTTGACTGATCAATATTTATTTCACTGATCCGCTTGATGGAACGACTCACCATTCACTGATCCGATTGCGTGACACCGTCGACTGACTGATTCACTCGTACCGGCTTGTTTATATACGCTACGTGGCCCAGCCTAGTACGTTCTCGTATTCTCTAGCGTTGTCTAGAATCTTCGATTCCACGTTTTACTACTGTGACCTTTCTTTCTCGTGGTTTCTATTGGAGGCAGTGGCGTAACATCTTGGGGTTTGCTACAATATTATCGTGTCGTTTTTTAAGGACATAAATATTTAACGATATATATTAATAAAATTATTTAAAAGTATTACAGAAGACAGAGTTGTTGAGTCAAATGTCTATTTAGACATGGAGAAAAAAATATCTCCTATACAGAAAATGTTTAGTCAATACTAATTTAATTTCGCTCAGTCATATCAAAACTCAGTCAAACATTATTTCAATTAACCAATTCTCTTCGATTTTTTTTGTATTCGTACAAAGTTAATCATAATTAATTATTAATAAAATAAATCAAAGTATGTTCCCTGCCCAACTACACATTGCTGCAATTTTAACATAAGGAAAAATCAATTTCAAAGGCAATTCAGTTATAGGATAGTTTTACATCGGTTTGATTAGCATATGGCAGACATTATTACATAGAAAGGCGTGTGTTTGCACCATTGTGTTCACAATAGTAATGGTTCGAATCCGTGACAAATCCAATTCCTCAACACTACACATAAATGCTAAATTGTAAACTGCACATATACAATGGTTCTCTATGCATGATTTTTTGATTCTGTATTCAAATAACGGCAATAATATGATGTGGGCCTGAGTTGAGTGAGCTGTCAATGTGAAATTAACGTTTGTCCGTGTCATACACAGGTCAATTTTATTTAATTTTGATACCATCTGTTCATATTAAAGCCGAAAAGGCAGAATTTTTTAACTAAGGCTGAGCAGTATCTGTCAGTCGAAAGCATTCGTATGAACTACAGTGTTTTCCATAAATTTACCGACAAACTTTTAGGGGTGGTAGGGGATATCAAAACAAACATTTTTTGCTTTATAAACGCTTCGTTTTCGAGATACAGGGTATTAAAATTTGTAGAAAAAACCGTTTTGTATTAATACCTAAAAAACCGATTTTAAGAAATTTTCACAGTTTGTTGGTAACTTTATGAGGCATCTTTTGGATGTATTACAGTTGATACAGTAATTCCAGAGGCTGCATGCTCACGGGGCAACCTGTTAGTTTTTTTGTATAAGAAAATAATACCCAGTGGTTTTTTTTGCAATTTTTTAACTTTTTTAAGATAAAACAACTAAAAACAAAACTTTTTTTCACTTGAGGAGTTGTGCGTAGGTATCCTGCTTCGTTTTCAAGAAAAAAAATTGAACCATAGAGTACATAACTATCTAGTACAGAGGTTCCCTAGTACAGAGATTCCCCTAGGGGAGTCGCAATTTCAAAACTTCAGTCCCGATTTGAGAAGTTTTGCTCAGAAAAGAAAGCTCATCCTGCTAATTAATGGTTTTGTTTGTAGTTTTTTATGTTTTCTAATTATTAGAATTAGAATCTAATAAATAATAATTAAGATTCTGTATTCTTTGGAATTTTCTTTGAATAATAAAGTAATTTTATTATCTGCTAGAGCTACACACAGGTATCTTCTTTTAGAAAAATTTTAGAAAAATTGCAACCTGTAAAGGGAGTCGCAGTAAAGAAAAGATCGGGAACCCCTAATCTAGTAGGTAAATTCATTCTTAAAATCTAGTTCCCATCAATAACAATTATCGATGGACATGTCAAATGGTCAACATTTTGAACAATTATTGTAAACTATAATTTCAATAAAATACAATAAACTTAATAAAGATTAATAAAAAAACGATTTTTTTTACAAATTTTAACACCCTGTATCTCGAAAACGAGGCGCTTTCGGACATATGTTTACAAGTAAAAAAATGTTTGTTTTGATGTCCCCTACCACCCCTAAAAAATTATCGGTATATTTATGGAACACCCTGTATTGTCTATAGTCTATACAATTTGTCTCTTTTTACCCGATTACGTTTTAATACCTCTAACACAAAGCAGTCTATTTTGCATCTCACTCAATTTGTTAAAAATTTTTGAAAATTTATTAATTTCAAATAGGTAGGTATAATGCAGACATAAAAAGTGACTGCGAATACCGATCGAAAGCTGAAAGCGACAAATGATAAAGTTTGTCAGTATCTACCAATGAAATTTGGCAAACATCATACTTTGATGGGAACATCTTCTACTTGTTCAGTATTAATAAATTAGCTAATAATCGCGCACTTTATACTTTACCAGTTAAACATGAATCTACATAGAACAACCCGGAGGGTGCCCCACTAGCAGGGCTTGAAGGGCTCACCATAGATATAATAATATGTGAAAACGCATTTAGCAAGTCTAAAAACGAAAATTATAATTAAAATTTTTACTGTTTTACATAAAAAAAACTTTTAACGACTTCATTGAGATACAAATGACCGAGTCAAATATTTTCTAACGAAACGTTATTTTGTTGAAGAAATGCAGCTAAACAAAATACAGTTTTCAAACTTTTCTTTCGCTGTACTGAAAAAAGACGTAACTACTAGCTATATCTCCAAAAACGTGTATATTATATTCAGTAGAAAAATAATTAAATAATAGCTGCGTATCTTGAAGATAGTTGAATCGAAAATATTTGGATAAAAGTGAATCAAAGCTTGTAATAATAGTGGATTTAGTATTTGAAATTAAATAATTTTTATGTGGAATATAATAGTAAATTAAAATTTATCAACGACATCAACGGAAAAAATTTGAAATGCTGAAAAAAGTTTTTGACAGTAGCAGCACTTCATTTTAATTAATAAAAAAAATACCTGTCGAAAGATCTACATTCAAGTTTATGACAGAAATTAGCTTTCATTCAAAAGAAAAATATCTTTTGCTTTCTTCAAGCATCCAATTTTCTTCCACAAAAAGGACATTTAAGTGAAAAAATTACTTTGACTACAACAGCAAAACATAAAAAGAAATTTTATATAGCTTGAATACTGATGCGATATTAATATAATAATACGGTATATAATATAAAATACTTAAAAACTAAGTATATTTTATATTATATACATACATACCTTATGTAGGTACTCGTATTATATCAGTTGCCATATTATATTTTTATAATAACTGTAAATATATAGCTGCTCAGTTCCATAAATTAAATTATCAAGTAAAAATCAGTATGGAAAACCACATAGACCGAGAGCTATAGAGTGACAACTTTTTGGTGTTATTTATTCAAGGCCTTATTTTTGTGAAGATGTTGAGGGAGGCATATTAAAGTGCCCTGAGTAAGGGATTTTGCTAGATAGCGGTATGGGAGGGATGCAGATCGCCTCCAACATGTAACAAAATAAAGTGCGACCCTTGAGGTCCACACGACGAACTTCCCAGTTTGATAAATATTAATTAATAATAATAATTAAATTAGATATTACACAGAAAAGTAATCATTTTAATCATTAAAACATAATTATTATTTATTTTTTACAATAATTAAAAAAAAAAAAAAAACGGCTGGACCGATTTTTATAAAATTTATGTCGGATTAAAATGACGTTAACCTGAACCGATTTTGAAAAAATTTCTTTCAGATCATATTTACGTTAATACGCGTCGATTGGCACCCCAACGTAGTCGATATCATTTTTCATTCTCGAGATTTCGTCTTAGAAAGAAATGGTCACATACATACGTACGTACACACACACACACAGACATCTTTCTAAAAGTAGTGTAAAAATAGTGTAGTGACCTTGAATCATAAAAAATTTTTTTCCTTTTTGATTTCGATTTTCGGACCCATTACAATAACTTCCAATGGGAAGTTAAAAATGGTCACAATTATTATTGCTTCAAGGCTGAAATTGTTTTATAGCTTGTCGGTGACCCAATAACGCCATTGTAATATTTGCAGATCGATTGGTCAGTATTAAAGGGGTAGCAGATAACCCTAAACGTGTCATGTACCCGACTTGATACTTGATCACCGAACGCCACAAGTCACCAGTTGCAAGTCACCAGCGGGGTAATTTAAATATTGGGAAAAGGGGGACGAATGATACTTGTTAACTGAACGCCACAAAGTTCGGGTGCAAGTCACCAACGGGGCAAATTAAATGTTGGGAAAGAGGAAAGAATAAAAGTGTAACAGTTGAAATAAATAAGAAGTAAACAATAAATTAAATAAAATAATCAAGTTTATAATAGTATGAAAAAGTGTAATAATAATCGAAGCTTAAAGAAATAAAATATAAATTAGAAGTGAAAATCAGCGAGAATTACAAATATTCTGCCGTCTATGAAAACATCGAAGCAAGAACGCGCGTAAGTCCTTAAAAATATCCTAAAACTTTTGTTCTTGAAAAGAAACACTTGGCATTTCCAAAAAAGAATAACATTTATTTGTTCGATTTGTTCGATTTTTTTATTGTTGTTTTATTATTATTAGGTAGATACTAATTAAATTAAATAAAAATTGTTTCAATATGCTTTATATATTTTTTTTAATATTTGTATTAAACATTTTGGCGATCCTAAATTGAGATTTTGACAGACTTAATTCAAGAAGAGCGCTTGGCCGAAAAGGTAAGTCGCCGTTCTTCGTGTCTAAGGTCAGAATAGAAGCAAAACCGTTGTGCGTCATCAGAAGCAATCTAAATAATTATTTGTGACTCTTTTGCATCACTTGCAGGTGCTGTTAAAGCCTCTTCCCGAACCAACAATTATATATTTCTAAGAATTGAGCAATGTTATTGTTGGATCGGGAAGAGAATTTTTTATTCAAAATAATAATTTAACGTCGCCAATCTTCATTCTTAATTACAATAATGATGGGTGGAGCTTAAAAAACATGGCGCATAGGGGGGAAATTTCATATACGGGGTATACTTCTGCGTGTAATTTTGTGATTTTCAAAGTGATAAGAAATGATAAAATATTATATAAGTGCAATTTGTGATTGGGCCGGTACGAATCCTAAACAAAGGAATTTCGTTGAAGGAGAATGGATTCTCAAAGCCGAATATATTATCAAATGTCGGAAATGCATGAAAAATGAACTGTCAAAAGTAGTAATCTTTATGGCATATTGCTTAAAAACATCAAAATTAAAAGAAAATCTCCACGAAATTAATCATCCGTTCAATGCTCCTTTAAGGCTGGGTTAGGTGAATAATGTAAACACATAACTGCAACATAATATGTTATATTGTAATAAGTAGGTAAGTTACTAACCTCAAAATATTTGTATACACATAATTAGTCCTAATTTTGTCAATCATCAGAGTGATTTAACTATTGTAGTACAGTATGATAATGAGTACATCTTATTATTAATATAAAATATTTTTTTAATTCATAAATACATTTTTTCCACATTTCATTAGAAAATAATTCGCTGTAAAGTAAGTTTTACAAGGCAATAACTGATAGTGTTTAATGCCATAATATTAGAAAACATCGCAAATTCCATTTCCGATAAACTTTTTGTTTATTTTACTTGTTTTATTCTTGTAATAACCAATTTCACGTTAAATTTGCACTGTTAGCATGTAAAATTTTCCCCCGTTTTGATACAATTTTCTGCCACCAGATGTCATATGCTCAGTTGACGGGTCCCAATATATGGAAAGCGGATATTTTAGTATCTATGTAGTTTTGAAGCGCACGCTACAGTGTGTCAAGAAGATGAAGAAGAAATAAGCAGGCGACTCAAAGGGTGTGCGGATCCCCGTTTGCTGTAAGCGCGACACTCCAGACGTGCATTAAATGAAAAGGGCTAAGGCTCTTCCTGCAGTGCTGACTCAATCTTCTTTCTCTTATTAATATAATGTTTCATACACATCATGCATTGCATAGGTATTAGGTACTGGGTATAACCTCACTTTGACATAAAGGCTAATTGACCCTTGAAGCAAACTAACACAAATTAACGTCGTCGTTTTGACTTTTCACTCTGACTGACTGCTCACATATACGATTCTAGTGCACACTCTTGCGTTGTGTTCCTTTTGAACACACGTTCACTACCTGAATGATAGACGAAATAGCAAGGCGTAGACATGACTGTCGCGTTTGAATTTATAGAAACTATTTTTTTCTCGTAATTTTCTATCAATCCAGTTTATGGTGATGTTATTAACTTTCCAGTCCATTGGGAAGTTATTGTAATGGGTCCGAAAATCTGAATCAAAATGTTTAACAAATTTTTTTGTTTCAAAGTCACTACACTATATTTACACTATTTTTGAAAAGATGTGCGTGTGTGTGTGTGTACGTACGTACATACGTATGTTATCATTTCTTTCTAAGACGAAATCTCGAGAACGAAAAATGATATCGACTACGTTAGGGTGCCAATCGACGCGTATTAACGTAAATATGATTTGAAAGAAATTTTTTCAAAATCGGTTCAGCCGCTCTTTTTTTTAACCAAATAGACTCCAAAAAATAGATTTTACACATTATCTCGCGAATAAAAAATTATATCGACTTCGTAAGGGTGTCAATCAAGGCGCGTTAACGTCATTTTGATCCGACATAAATTTTATAAAAATCGGTCCAGCTGTTTTTTTTTTAAATTATTGTTAATATATAATAATATAATAATAATTATGTTTTAATGATTAAAATGATTACTTTTCTTTGTAATATCTAATTTAATTATTATTATTAAATATTTATCAAACTGGCAAGTTCGTCGTGTGGACCTCAATGATCGCACTTTAGTCCTAATAAACGACCCACCTCACGGCTTGTTATTTTAGATTATCACTTTAATTAATAATTTGAGGCTATCAGAGTTTCTTTGTCACAATTTGCATACCTATTATTACAGTACTGTACACAAGACCGAAACGTAGTATCGGTGGCGAAACCGAAATCGAGACTTTCTACAAGAAAGAAATTTACGTATCGAAACTCTCGGTCGTGACGCTTCCCACATTTCTTATAAATCTGTATTGTCTAGAATTAATATCGTTTCTATTGTAATAAATAGTTGAGTGAAACGTAACAAATATGTAAAAGCTAATTCAGACACGGCGGAATCTGCGCAGATTCCGCCTTGTCCGAACTAGCCCTAGTTTTACAAGTCACAGTTTTGGTTATAACGTGCACATTGAACAATGCATTTAATTTTAAAAATTAAGAAGTTATAGGCAGTCAAAGTTGAAATCATCACAGAGTTTTATACGTGTTTTTAGCACGCGTTAAGAGTACCTTCCATACCGAATAAAAAAGAACCCATCTAAGAATTCATAGCAAATTGAATGCCCTAAAGTCTAAACGATGCTTTTTAAATGAACTTAAATGCTTATAATTTAAACATTTTTTAACAAAAAATGTCATTTAGGCCTTAGGGCATTAAATTTTCTATGGATTTTTTTTATTCGGTATGGAAGGTACTCGTGACGCGTGGTAAAAAAACACGTAGAACTCTGTGATGATTTCAACTTTGACTGCCTATAACTTCTCAATTTTTAAAAATATCGATATGGGACAAAAAGCACGAATTAGGGCATTCCTTGCTTTATGTATTTTCTATTTAAAGTTCGATGAAGAACAAAAATAAATAAAGTTATTGAAAAGAACATCACATTTTAACCATTGGTTAACAAGGTTACAAAAAGCGCGTGATTTTCAAGAAGCTGTACGTAGCGCACTTACCTTAAGTATCACAGAAAAGTTGTTGGAATTGTAACATAATGCCTTCATATATCATTTTGTAGTTTTTTTTATATACTTAATTTTTTTTATACATATTATTTTTGTTAATTACCTGCAAATAGGCAACCGTTTTTAATCATCGTTTTAATTTCAGTTTTTATAATTTTTACATAATGTTCTTTTTAACCTTATGGCTTATGTTACGTCTGCCCTACCTGCAAAATATTCTAGAAAAATTTTGAAAAAAGGAATCTCTTAAAATTTTAAAATAAATTATTCAGTTGGCGTCCGGGACTAGTTTAGACCACAAATAAGGTGGAATTATCCTCCACCTAATATTTTGTTGGCTATTTTGTTATCTTTTTTATTATTCGTTATTCTTTTAATTTGTTATTTTGTGTTTGGTGTGTTTGTATATATTTTTATTTTAATTCTTTGTTATATATTTATTCTGTTATTTATTTGCGCATTTAATACTTACATTTTTCAGGGGTACTGTATATTGTTTATTTCTACTCACGTTTTTTTTCTGATTGTTTAATAAATTAGATACTGCAGTAAAATTGTTATTACTTACTTTTATTTATTTTTGCATATCATAACTTCTCATTCTTGGTTTGGTTAATTTCCTTTTTTAATTGTGTACTTACCTCTTAGTTCGCGCCTAGCATTTTTATTTAACATCTTAATGTCGCTTCCACTGCATTTAATATAGAGGTATGTTACAGAATAAAAATTGTAGGAAATGTAATCCGCTTTAAAACATTACAATGTAATGTTTTAAAGCGGTCGACTTGAGCGGTTCTTCCATTATGTCATAATGGAAGAATTGCTTAAGTCGACCTTTTCTGAGATATTTCGAAAAAAGCAAAAATGGTGGTAAAATTTCGTGTTTTTTTTATTCCCTCACGTAAGCTCGCGTAGAGGAACCGTACAAACCTAGGATACATCTACTTAACGTCACATAAAGCGAACAAAACGATCTCCCGTTTTCCAGCATTTATTTCCACCAACGATCCCCATAGAGTATTATTTTACTGGACTGTGTGTTTAATAACTACGTGGCGAACTATGTATAGAATGTGTCCCTGTATATTTTTGTAAATGGGGTCAGTAAAAAATATAGAAAATTACATTAGTTCGTATCTCTGTGTGAAGGAGAATTTAAGGAAATAAACAACTACAAAGCAAGAGATCTATACTATACAGCATTCAAAGTCGATAAAACAAGTAAATCTATCCTAGTCAAGTTGCTCACCCCTGCTGAGTGAGTATACTATACTAAAAAGTCGGTATGCCACTGTTAACAGAGTCCAGTTGTCATGCAAGTGACGGTTTATTCCGGCACGATTGTCGCATAAGACGTCATGACTCACAACAGCTTCGCAACGATCACAGAGAGGGATTCTCACCTCACAGACTCTCTGTAACCATACGCGATACGCCTAACCGGACGTTACTTAACCTAATAGGCGGGCAAATCGACTCAATTTTTTGACTTCACCGACTAATCGCTATTTGTAGTCGATAAATTATATTATTCTTCTATTGACCATGCGTTTTTTTAGTTTTAAACTTTCAAGAAGGAAAACATAAATATTTACTTAAATAACTGAAAAAACTATCAAAGATAGGGTAAAATTGTATATAAACAATTTTGCAGAGTACCTATTAAATATTTAGGAAATGTTATGCTCTGCAAAAATATTTAACGATTAGTCACTTACTCAATTTCAACGCATCTTTTAGAGGGTAATTTGTTCGCTTATAACGTTTATATTCTTGTTCTCAGTTCAAATATATGCAATATATGCACATCGTTTCCATGGCTCCTCTGTTACAAGCCCCCAGTTCCCAGGTGCTAATCTCAACTGGCTTTTCGATTTATCATTAAAAAATAATAAATTGAAAATGTGAATTGGCACTAGGCTCAAATAACCCTGCATTTTGGTGTCAGTAGGGAGCCTAAAACTCTATGCAACCGTGCACTTTTTCCTGCTGGGATGAAACTTGGCACGATTCAAGTACTTACCTAGGTATATAGGTAACATTTAAGAAGTAGTGCCCCCCACCCGGACGTGCAGAAGGAGGTTGTCTACTGTTCAGAGGCAAATTATTGCATTTTTTCAACAGTCTATATCTCTGGAAGAAATCGTCCGAGAGCAAAAATGAGAATAGGGGAGGAGGGGGCTAGTTGTCACAATTTTGATTTTAAGTGGAATATTTTTTGATATTATTGGATTTAATAAAGTCTCCAATTTTTATTGAAATGAAGTAACATTCGTTTACAATATTTTGTATACAAAAGTTGACTTAACATTAATAAGAAATTTTAATTCACATTTTTTATAGGCGATGTATGTGTGACAACTTACCCCGGCAAGGGGGCTAGTTGTCTCATTTGTTAAACCGTACAAAAACAAAGATATAATTAAAAATAAACAACAAACAAAGATAATTAGAAAATATAGCGTTAAAAACATAGCTCTAGGAATTGAATAGAATTCTGAAAAGAAAAAATGTAAACAAAACAAAAGTAAAATCAAAAAATCAAAATCGTAGTTGTAGGATTTATAAATCATCGTCCGAATTACAATTAATACATAAATAGAACAGCACATTGTCACCAGCACACTTATTATGAGCCCACAATCGACAGTTTGTGCACTGTAACCATTTTTGTTCATTGTGACAACTAGCCCCCGATGCGAATAATTTATTTTGAGGTGAAACTACAAAACATGGCAAAAGATAACCTAAAAATCATCTTGTATTTCAGTAGTGCATAATGTTGTTTACACGACCATACCATTGTCATGTTTGGATCACTTTGTTAAAATAAGATAAATGATGATTAACCATTTTCTAAAAATTTACTTCCTATATCAGTTTTGAAGAAAGATTTCTCACATACACAATAACTGTCGAAAATCATTTAAACTTTCTGTGGTGTCCCCTTCTAACATACTGGTTTACCGACTATATTCATGTAGTTCGTTATTACACCGCAATATAGAGTTTCAATACTTGAGACAACTAGTACTTGTGACAACTAGCCCCCTCCTCCCCTACCGTTGGACTCGGCAGACACAGGGCAACCTTTCCGGAGCAGATTTTTTTTTCTATTCCCACCTCTGAATTCAGGGGGCGTCCATAGGTCGGTATATCCAGAGAAAAAACCATTGAAGATAGAAACATCAAATTTAGACAAGAGGTTCGTTTTGTGACAAAAATACTTACTAAATAGGGATTCTTCGAGATTCAAAAAGGGGTGTAGAGTTTATTGGCAAAATGTTCATATTATCTCACGAATCGTTAAGGTGAGAGATATTGAATTATAAAACTAACTCTTCATTAAAAATAAGCAAACCGTGTGCAAGCATTTTTTTTTAATTCAACCTCTATAAGGGGTCAAAAGGGTATATTGGACAGTTTAGACCACTCAAGATAGAAACGTGAAATTTGGAAGTTTTGTTCCTTACAGGGTGTAGAGGCGTACTAAGAAAGAATTTTTCGGAAATCAATCCTTAGGGGATGAAATGGGGTGAAAATGTTTGTACAGAAAATCGTATTTCCTGCGTGTATCAATTTGAAACTTGGTATAAATACTCTTCAAAACAAAAAATAAAACAGGGGTACAATGAATTGATTTCCTTTCTAAGTACGCCTCTACACCCTGTAAGGAACATAACTTCCAAATTTCACGTTTCTTATTCAGTGCAATACACCCCCTTTTAACCCCTTAGGGGTTGAATTTAAAAAAAATACTCGCACATGGGTTTGCTTATTTGTAAAGAAGAGTTAGTATGTTGAATTCAATACCTCTCACCTTAACGATTCGTGAGATATGAACATTTTGCCAAAAAACTCTACACCTCCTTTTGACCCCCTTAAGGGTTAAATTTCGAAATATCCCTTCTTAATGGGTATTTTTGTCACAAAAGGAACCTTTGTCCAAATTTCACGTTTCTATTTTCAGTGGTTTTTTTTCTGAATATGCTGACTTACGGACGCACCCTAAGTCCAGGGGTGGGGATAGAAAAACATTCTGATCCAGAAAGGTTTCCTTGTGTCTGCAAAATCCAACGGTATTCTCATTTTTGTTCTCGAATGATTTCTTCCAGAGACTGTTAGTTGAAAAAATGCAATAATTTGCCCCTGAACAGTAGGCAACTGCCTCCTGCACTTCCGGGCGGGGGGCACCACTTCTTAAATGGTACCTATAGGTATGTACTTGAATCGTGCCAGCAGGAAAAAGTGCAAGGTTGGACCCCTTAGACTCCCTACTATGTCCTTAAAAGATATATTATGTACCTCAATTTTAAGTGACGTCCGAAATGCACAATTGCGTGTGCCCGTCTGTACGTGGTTATTATATCACATTATCATGATATAGGTACGTGTGCATTTATCCGGTGGTTTTACATGTAAAGTATTGAAATGCAAAAACCGTAAATGAGTTAGTTAAATCAACACTAATTGGACAGGAGGACGAAATGTGATGTAACTGTAAGTGGTCGTAGGTAAAAGGAAACATGCACATACATTTTTTTTAACCAACAATACGTGTACCAACCAATACATACGAAAAATTGGAAAACTTTTTAATTTTCTTAACTGCAGTCAGCAAATTGATTGTTTTTTCGTAATAAAATTAAAAATCATTATACATAATATTTTTCACTTATTAAAATTATGGATTAAGGCCGGATCTGGTTCAGGTTCCGGTATATAGCTTATCTCAACCGGATTTCTATTTGGATTCGACCGGATCTCTTCCAAATACGATTTTACTTCTTAAATGTGTATCTTCGAAAATACTTACACATCAAAAACATAACCCTCTTTTGCTTTCGCCCAATTGGGTAACAAAAAATTCGACTGATGACCAGTCTCATACTTCCCACCTAGTAAACAATAATTAACTAAAAATTTTCCGAACAAAAGTACCTCAACGTTCAAATATGTGTATTGTCTATCTCATTCTGGCCGTGCGCGACAAGTATACAGGGAAGATATACAGCATATATTTGCAAGAAATAAACACTCTTTTTTTATTCTTTGAAAAAAAGCATGGCCATCTTATTTATTTATTGATCTACTGATGGCTAGCTTATAGCAAAAATCATTACCTTAATTTACGTACAATTTTTACGTACATTTTTTTAACAGTCCTCGTACAGTTTATATAAAACTTTGATGTTACACTTTTTTGGTCGAATATTTCGTCACATTTGATGCTGCTACATATTTTAAAATACTCTAATATTCGGAAAGTTCTCTTATGGTTATAAAAATTAATTATTAATATTTATGGTATTTATTCAGAAATAAATACTAAATACATACTCAAAAAATAATTACATAAATATTGTATATTATAAAATGTAAGCCAAAGGCACTTAACTTTCAAAAATTGCATCAGCTCTTTCATGTACGGTTTATCAAAGCTGCAAAACATAATTACAACGTCAAGTTAAAAACGTAAATTCCGAAAAAGAGGAAAAAACACATAAGCAAATAAATTGTATGTCCGAAAAAAGCAATTATTTTAACTGAAACAGTTTTACAAACCAATATAAAGAACAAAAAAAATATTTATCAAAAAACCCAGCACAAAACGCGTAAAATCATTTATCAGGAGAAGATAAAAGCGAACGGCTATAAACAAAATCGCGTCGTTCGCGTGATTTGCGTGTGTTTTTCATTTGATAAATAATTAAACGTGGTTTCATCATACTTAATCCATGATTAACGATTTCCAAATGTAGAGAAGTAAAGATAAAGTTTTGAAAACAAAACTTTTTATAATCTATTTGACTTCTATACCGCAGAGACATTATTCATGTGAAACAGAGGGTAAGAAATACATAATAATGTCAAATAATATATTATAAACAAGTTAGACTATTTTATTTCTATATAATATAAATGCTATAATGTTGATAAAGTTATCTTTTACACGACATTTCAAATAAATACTTCGTGGGGTGTATCAAAAATATCAATTGTCTCATATGATGTTTTAAATGTTTTAAGGTGCAAATTACCAAACTCAGTTGAATTTAATTTTAGATTAAGTGTATGGCTATTTGTTTCTATTTTTCAGATTTTTACGAACAACATCTGGTGTAATTTTCGTTTTCATTTTACTAAAGCGAATTAAAATAGGAATCCACTCTTAGATAGAGGGTAAAAAAGTAGAAAAAGTATAAAATTTGACCTCCCTTGCTATTTAAAATTTTTAAGTTGGCCCCCGCATGCACCTCCACTGGGTGGAATAGAAGCGTGTAATTTATGCCAAAAGATAATTTAAAAATAAAAATTGACCTGTCCAAGGATTTTCAACAAAAACCAATGACATAAGTATAACGAATTCTAAGCGTTACTTTTTACTCGCACGTATAAAACTAGTCATATTGGAATGAAATCCTTCTAAATTGAGAAAAAAATATGTTCATATAACACTAAATTATTAACTCTTTGGAATTTAAATATTACAACTCTTAAACAGTTACAGGTCTTCTAAACTCTAAATGATCCTCATCAACTTTATTGCAACTTTCAATTTTGGATCCAAAATTGTGCTTCACCCGGCGAAGTGAATCTCCATCTATTCCTACATTATTTCTTCACGAATGCAGTCTTTCAGCTCCTCAATTATTGCAGGGCGACTTGCATTGACACTTTCCCTGAGGGGAAAAAATGTGCTTCAGACCACGTGGTAGAAGTGAAACTTCTTGACTACTTTACCCACTCAACTATAGATGGCAGTGCCAGCCAAACTCGTTGTGTAATTCATAAATAGTGCGTCAGTTGTTGACTGTGCTCTATATCTTTCTTTCTTTATATATCAATCTCTATCATGTCGCTTTTTCTTTTCTTCGCTTGGCTAAAAAGTAAAAAAAAACTTTTTATAAAAAAAACCTCCTTCAAAAAAATCACTAAAAAGACGAAAATAATACAATTTTGAGATCGGCGCCAATTTAATAAAAGTAGATAGGTATATAAAAAGTTTCAGTAATTAAATTGGCGCCGACCTCAAAGTGACTTTTGAAGAAGGTTTTTTTAAAAATGGTTTTATCATTGTTTAACGTATTGATGGTTACGTTTAAACTTTAATAATATACTAGAGGTTTATTGAACAATCAATAAACAATATAAGCAAATGAATTGAAATCTATGTAGGTACATCGTATGACAGCAGCTTGCTCCTGTGAAACGCACCATTTCAATTTGTACTAGAACAATAAAAAATCTGCACTGTACAATACTATATAATGTTGTACGTACATATTATATAATATATGATGGGGTGTGAACTCACGCCATTAATGTACAGTACAAATGTGTTTTACTGCATCATACTGTCCAACAGTGGCGCGACAATCCAGAAAAAACAGTAGATATATAAGTTTGGAAACAGCTGGCGCGTAAAATGTACATCACTACATATTTTATAAAGCTATCAGAAAGTTATGTCTGTCTGGATATTTTAGCTTACAACAAAAAAATTTTTATATTTCAAGCGTTTTTCACTTATAAAGTAGGTAATAAAGTGAATGGTCAAATTTGGAAAAATTGATCATTTTTATTACTCAAAAATTGAGGTGGTGTAATTTTATGAAATATTATTAATTGTCGGTAAATATTTCTTCTAAAGTTGAAAAAAAACTTTTTAACAAAAAAAAAACCTCCTTCAAAAAGGCACTAAAAAGAGGAAAATAATGAAATTTTGAGGTCTGTGCCAATTAAAATATGAAGTTGGTTAAACAGAAGATATTAATCACTATACTATATTTTTTAACCGACTTCATATTTTAATTGGCACAGACCTCAAAATTTCATTATTTTCCTCTTTTTAGTGCCTTTTTGAAGGAGGTTTTTTTTTGTTAAAAAGTTTTTTATTTTTTAGTGTCAACAAAAAGTAACATTTACCTTAAAGAATCACACGCCGTTACTTACTTTTATTAAAATCAGCCGAACTACTGAACCGATTTTAATGAAATTTCTATGGGACTAATCTGAAAGTATATCCTTTCAAATAAAAAAAAAATTTCAAAATCGGTTCATAAACGACGAAGTTATCCGCGAACACACATAAAACATATATACGGTCGAATTGAGAACACTCCTTTTTTTGAAGTCGGTTAAAAAATACCAACATAACCAAATTCATATTAGTTTTAGATTTTTGAATAGCAAAAAACACAAGGCTTGAAAATAGCGCGTGTAGTAATGCCGTTGTTAATATGGCGTTTATTCATTTTAGCCTGGTACTTTCATTCCATGAAAAATACTTAAAATGAGACCCACTTTCTGATTCCGCCGAAAAAATATAAGGTGCCATTTAAAATAAAAAAAAAAATTATGTACGCTGGGGCGGTTGAGGGCAGCGTAACGACTCAACATCTATCTCAGGTTATGTCCCCCTGTCTATCACCCAACCCTCCAAATCTCCTCCAATCTCTTACTCAAACGGAAAATCAGTGTAATATTATGCAGAAAGCTTTCACGTGAACATTCTATATAATATAAAGCTGAAAGTTCGTATGCTTGTTCAGAACAAAAAAGAACAAAAAAATTATAAAACTAAATAGATTATTTAATTATAATTATTATTCGCCAGGATTCAGGTCACAACAACACACAATCTGTGAAAATTCCAACTATCTACATCTTAACGTTTGTGAGATAGAGCCTTTTGACGAACGGACGGACAGACAGACATCGTAGGGTCAGTAATAGGGTTCCGTTCGGAGGTACAGAACTCTAAAAACAACTTCCAGATGATTTTGAACGTCTAAATTTGACATTCTTATAGACAGTGCCTGCAAAACAATTTAAAAAATTTGAAATCTGTAAATCTTTAACCCAGAGTGTGTGACTGTGAGTTGGGGTCATTCAAATGATGAGTGTTTTGGTATTTACTCCGAAACTACCTGAGACACTAAATTTGACATTAGTGTTCTTCGTTAAAATTAGAGAGCTACGTGCTCGGCGAACAATATTTGTGTCGCAAGGAGTGAAAACGGGGGAGGAAACTTTCTTGAAAGGTACGTGTATCTCTAAAAACGATAACCCGAAAAAAATACTCTTCTTAAAAAATAAAGAAAAACTTGTTGAAAAACTATCCGAATTGATGAACGACTAGAAGGTGAATTTTTCTAGATAACTGGCAGTATTTAGAATGAGTGAACTTCACTCGGGCGAAACCGGATGAATAATCTTAATTTCCAGGTTGGAATCTACAGAGACCTGAACAAATACTAAATTATTAAGAATATTAACTGCTACTGAACGTAGATATCCCTGTCGATCGGGACCCTCTATTAAGAAAAAAATGTTGTTCCGTTTTTACGATATCGAAGGCGAAAAATTGACCACATATACACACACACATATACAGACATCAGTCAGAAAATGAACTTAAACGATTGCTAGGGTCTCAAAACGTGAAGATCTGTTAAAATCTCGAAATATTTTTTTCGGACTAAATCCATTACTTCCCTACCATAGTAGAGGTGGGAAGTAAAAACCACGTTTGATTAAAACTTAAAAGCGTCTGCGTACGCCACTATAGCTGTGCGCTCTATTTGAGTGATTAACACGTTATAATATGTACGTACCCACATACATAGACATACTGTACACAACCAACAGTGACCGTTTTTCATTGGTCGACTAGCTTTTGTTTTACAACAATGATTAACTCTTTTGTCTTCTTTTAATATTCATTTGTTTGATGAATGTGCGTTTTTGCACTACATACAACACCAGTTACTCTATATAGATCATAGTAATTCTACAATATATAGGAAACTACCTATATTTTTACAAGCTTTTATTTAACTTGCAATGTATGTTAGTTAAGATTTAAAAGTTAGGGGCCCGAAGGAAAAGATCTATTGTGTTTCCATAGTTTCTTATCAGTTTTTTAGGATTCCTAGGCTATATATAAAGTTACGAATCCTCATTAAACTGACGTCTTTGAAGTCCTTTGGAAGCATCAAGGGTGATCCAAAGTGATGTATGTTAGTTAGTTAGTTAGTTAGTTAGTTAGTTTGTGTGTTTGTTTAGGTCAAAACTTGCAAGTCAATTTTGAACGACTTCTATGTATCCGATCGATTTGAAATTTTGTACACATATGTATTCGCGATGACAATAGGTACATGAATAAAAAATAAATTTTTATAAATAAATTCAACCCCTAAGGGGTTCAAACGGGGATGTAAGGTTTTTTTGACTAATCAACGCCCAGGCCAAATTACTAAAGCTAGAAACTTGAAATTTGGACAGCGGGTTCCTTTTCTGACGTAATCATCCACTAAGAAAGAATTTTTCGAAATTCAACCCCTACGGGCTCAAATGGGGGTAAAATTTTGAAAGACTAAAATGAACAAAATAAATATTGGTTAAAAAAAACTTTTAAGAGACAAGCTTTAATTTAAATGCACTAAAAAGGAAAAAATAATTTAGGTTCATAATTATAAAAGCGTGGGTCCTGACTAATAAACTATCATAGAGTTCACGACCCACGCTTTTATAATTATGAACCTAAATTTTTAAAAATTATTTTTTCCTTTTTAGTGCATTTAAAAAATAAAAGCTTTGCCTTATTTTTTTTACTAATATTTATTAGATTTAATTTTCAAATATTTTTAAACTCTTCAAGTTAATAATTAACATATTATCCTATATTTGATCTTAATTATATGATGAATGTGTTTTCTATAGTTTAATTAAAAAAAAGGAAAATATCTTTCGTTTAGTGGCTATGCTTTAACAATAACGTAGTTTAGCCAATTCTAATGGCCGGTTTATCGTACATTTTAATCACGATGTTTTTTTTTTAATCACACTGTTAAATTTTGACAGCTACGTGTTCATTGGTTGCTGCGTTTCGTTACCACAGCAACCCGTCATTTAACAGTGTGATTAAAAAAGCATCGTGATTAAAATGTACGATAAACCTGTCATAAGTTTTGAGAGAAAATTTTGATTTTTTTATCTAAAACAAAAGTTTAAATCCAAAAAAAATATCAATATAAATGTAGTCGTTTAGAAACCTTAAGTGTAATTAAGTATACTTTTTTCCATAAAAAACGCATAGAATGATATTATATGTAGTTTCTACTTGAATTTTTTTACAGAAAATTTTGTGGTAGATAATTTTTGTGGTTTTCGTTTGTCATATAATTAAAAAAAAAATTGAAAAACGGTTGACCCTGCAAGCCACCCTGAAACTTCCCGCTGTCTTCAAGCTCGACAAAAAAAAATGTTAGCAGGACAATATCTTTTATATGCAGTTATACAAGCGTTATGCTACTATAGCAGACCTATCTGTTGCCCACAACAAAAAATATCGCTGTGGGGCGTTTTCCCGACTGGGGCGTATTTACCTGTTTTACCCTAATGTTTTAGCTAATAATATTTGCAAATATGTCCGGAATTCGGGCGGAATTTTAATTTCACAGCTTATACGATTCTACACTAGATTTCTTCTTGATTTAAAATCATCTTTTAAAAATTTCCTGCACAAGAAAACGCGTCCGATAAATAAAAAAGAAAAAATCCTAAACATTTTTTGGGAAATCCGGAATTTTCTCTGGAAATCTATTTTTTATGCTATGGTAACCCTACAGTTGCAAACACTCTTAATAATGTGTTTGGGACCTTCAGTATCGGATCATCCACAATTCCGGAACATGGTTTCGATATTTAGTTCTCAGTTAAGAAATTCCAGAACTAGTTTCGATATCGAGAATTAAGTACTAATACTGTTTGTAGAAGAAACAAGTCTTTTAATTTAAAATTGAAATATACAGGGTGATTCCAAAGTTGACGTTATCCTTTCACCAGCAAATAGGGCTTCAACAAATAAGATTTTTTTTCCTTTGGCGCTTTTTCGAAATATCAACATCAACGGAGATACAGGGTGTCAAAGTTTTATTTAAAAAATTAAAATTTATTAATAACTGCCAAACCACTTGAGATATTCAAGAAAAAATTTGTAAAAAATAAAATATAATATTTATTCAAAACTTAATTTAACTTAAATAATATGTTCAAAATGAGCTCCATTTCAAATTAAAACAGCATTTAAGTTTAGGTGCCCATTAAAACAGCTTTTATTTTTTTACTCGAAAACGAGGAATTTAATAATAATTTTTATTTTTAGAAAAATCAGTGGCGTACCATTTTTTTCTCAAAAACATTAAACAACTTTTTTCTACGCGCGCCACTGGTCAACCCAAAAATATTTTATTTATTGAAGAATTTCCCTCCCACGTAGCTATTGACACCTACAAAATTTTTCTTAAATATCTCAAGTAGTTTGGCAGTTATTTATAAATTTTAATTTTTTAATTTGACACCCTGTATCTCCGTTGTTGTTGACACTTCGAAAAAGCGTCAAAAGAAAAAAATCTTATTTGTTGAAGCCCTATTCGTTGGTAAAAGGATAACGTCAACTTTGGAATCATCCTGTATAAGTTTATTGACATAGAAAATGTTAAACTTAGTCAGAAATTTGCAAATAAACAAAAAAATTAACATTGTCGACTTGTAATAATAATATAAACACTTCGAATATTAAACTTAAAAAAACTTATATAAGTAGGTACCTATACTCTAGAGCATCAATCATTGGTAAAAAATCTATATAGATTCTGGTCTGCAAATTAAGCAAACATTTGCTATTTTTTTTAATTCCGAAATTCCGATATTAATTTCTTCAGTTTAATGATATTTTGTTCGAAATTTCGGAATTGCGAAATCTCGGAATTCCGGTATGGAAGCTCCAATATTAAATTGTGTTCTATGTGTATTTGTACGATGATACGGATTGCAGTCATGTAGGTATGATGTATAGTGTATACGTTCAACATTGGCGTCTGTTTTAAAATGATAGGTACAAATGTCCTGAATAATTGAACCGCTTCCAACAAACCCACTAATTGTCATATCTGTCATTTTTAACGTCATTTTATACGAGAATCTCAAATATCAATGGTTCCGTTTTTCCGAAATTATTTATTAAAATCAAAAAATATATGACCGCGATTAATTTTCATTTTCATTTGCACGAACGTATTAACGTTAATCAAAACGGGAAAAAATCACTAACTTTTTAATGCCTTTTCATCACTTACCTACAACCATAAATTAAAAAATATTTGTATTATGAGTATAGCAAATAACTGAATACTATGTTATAATAGTTTTTTTATACGGCTGTATGCAATTGAAAGATTTTTTCGTTGGAGAGCAGCCAGTCATATAATTGTTTCGAAACATATAGGAAAAAATCATTTTACCAACCAGTGGTCACAGTCAGGATTCTAACCTAAATTTAGCAATCATGTCACAGTTGAGTATTGTAAGCTCATTCCGACGCGAAATTGGAAAGGTTCAGGTTAGAATCCTGACTGTGACCACTGGTTGGTAAAATGATTTTTTCCTATATGTTTCGAAACAATTATATAATTGGCTGCTCTCCAACGAAAAAATCTTTGAATACTATGTGTTTGAATAAGATCCGGTTAAAAACAAACAAATAAATAAATAATTGAAAAACGCAAATAACAATTGAAATGAAACAGCAGTCAGAGTGGATAAAATGAAGAAATTCACACAACATAAAATGTATTAACGCTTATTTATAGAGAAGAATGACTCTTCGATAGGGTATTCAAGACATTCATCGCATTGTATCTGGACTGAAAACGTTATTATTTATTCAGGTGTGTTGAAAATGAAAATAAAAATAAGAGAAAAAAATTGTGTGTTGAATAACAAAAACAAATGAATGAGAGAAGAGTTCGCTTTTAAAGAACAGAACACATCTTTCAATAGTCGACTAACGTTATAACAAAAACGTATCGGAATATAATGGTTCATTAGAGTGTCAATTCAACAAAGCCTTTGCAAACACCATTGATTTTCATTCTTGAAAAATAATATGTGATGCATATACAAGTGAATTTTAAATACTAACCATAATCTAAATTCGATCATAAAAGATAGTACTAATAAAAAATACCTGTGAAAGACAGACACACAGATACCGAGGTGATTCCCCATAATGAAATAGCTTCGGTCTACGAATTTTTGTTTTTGCAAATACTCGTATAATATCGTTAAACATCTCTAAAATTTTCTAAAATATCAGACATCATATTATGACGTAAGAAATTTGCCAAGTTTCAGATTTTTTAAACCAAAATTGCGGTAGAATAAGTGCCAAAAATCGCATGTTATTTAAATAGCAAAATTCGAGGGTTTTTGGAGCATAGGCATAGGTTAGAATTGAAATAGGGACCTGAAATTTTTACTACGTTTTTTATCCACTTAAAAACATTTGACCCCACTGACTGAAGCATTAATATTCGAAAATGACAAGTTTAAGGAATCGAATTATTAATTTATGCATTTTCACATTTTCAAGTAATGCAGAACTACATTCTTGAACCATTATAACGATATAACTATTCAACTTGGGTTAGAAACCGTAAGAATTCAAAAGAAGCTGCTCTCCAAATTTGCACATAAAATTTATTTAAAAACTTTAATGTAAATTAAGATTCTTTGTGTAAACATAATTTAAATTTGACTTTATCAAAATGTAACCGAGTTAACTATACGCTCTACACCTATGCAGCAAATTGTTGCAACATTAATTTTCCTTAGCTACACAAGTAGGGTTGCCAGGCGTTCCGATTAACCGCGATTGTCCCGAATTTGAGTTTTAAGTCAAGGTGTCTCGAATAAACTTTTCGGGACATCCAAATGTCCCGGTTTTGATTTTTATTAATTATATGGCGTTTTTAAACCGATAGCCAAATCGAATCAAAAGTAGTACAACTAGAATGTATCTGTGATTTATAAATTTTGTCCTAAGAATTAAAAGATTATTTTTGAGTTTTTTGTTCTTAAAGTTGTAATTTTAAAGTTTAGTTATGTTTTTTATTTTCAAATATTAAAAATCAACAAAATATGTGATTAGTTTTTTTTAATAAATATTATTTACTATACGATAATTCGATTTTTTTACGTAAATACTACTTTTCTGATTTTAGAATTTTTTGTTATAACCTAACCCAACCTAGCCTGTCCCAATTTATCAAGATATCTGGCAACCCTATATATACACAAGGAAATTTAATGTTATAAAAACAGTCTAGGAAAAATCGATTTGCTGATTACATTGAGAAAAAAACATTTAATTCATTTTAAAATGTTTAATTTATTTTAAGTTAATAGGTAAGTAGGTACATAAACTTCTACTTACAGTATAAAACTCTAATATCTATTAAAAATCGCGAAAAACTAAATTTCCTAGTTTATTTAGTTCTTTGAAAGGAATAATTTACTAACTAATTTAAAGAAATCTAATAATAAAATGATAATTCAGCCGCCGCAATAGTTGAAGATTTGGGTTTGAGTCTCAACGGTGACAGATTTGAAATAATTTTTTCCAGTGCTGCACTGTAACATTACGCATTTGATGGTGTTCTTAACAACTAATTAAGCATTTATTTGTATTTAATAAGCTGCGAATACTTTGATACGTACGAATAATTTAACTGTTTATAAATAATTCAATTTATAAATCTGTATATTCAATATCTAAGTACTTTTATATTTTTATACTCGTTCTAAAAAACGAAATCAATTTTCAAAGTTGGTAATGTACTCAGTCATTGCAAATCAATTTCTTTTCCTAAACTAAAAAAACCAATTTCGAAAAGAATAATTCTTAATATTATTTAGAAAAGCCATTAGTGTTCAATACATACAACAGCACCACAGCGGTTAGACCCAGTAGCAGCGCATAGCGTTGAGTAGTGAAACTAACTTGAGATACTGCTCTGCCGGTTGTGTAGTAGAAGCTTCAGTTCTATTACATAACTCACAGAGGAGCTTGATTACCTTGAACCGGAATACATAACTCCGGGAAGTGGTATAAACGCCAACGATCACTGCATTGCAAGGGTTGATTTCTTATATAATAAATACAGTGCTCTACGAGTTCTAAATTCTAACCAATCGTGGTTCTAACTAAAACGACGCTGAAATTAACTACGCTGATTTAATTATCCATTAATTATTCAACTAAATTAGGATACTTAACTTATCGTCTAATTAACACATCGAAAGAAGAAGATATTCTAAAAATATTATAAGACCGCCTCAACAGATAATTTTGAAAAAAAACTTTATTCTTCGATTCTACCTTTTTTTATCAATACTTTTCGCTCACTATTAAAGACAATGGTTTAGCAAGATTATGTCATAAATAATTTAAAAATTCTACCATGAACAGTATTAGATTTATATTTTAGAGAATAAATTTCAGACTTCTAAATGTTGATATATAAAAAATCATTATTTTTGTAAAAATAATTAAATCTGGTGCCAGTATTTTCTAAATATTTAATTAAGCTATTTCTCAAAAACTCATTTTGCAATTAAAAATTCAAATTGCTGTATCCTGTATATCTGCAGAGATAAATATTACCGGGAGCTTTTCATCCTTTTAATAATTAAATTTACAAAACTTGTTCAAGTTGAATTTATAATCCAAACTTCTTCGTTGATTGCTGTATATACTGTAACTGCTACCTTTCCAATCAATAATACAATAATTTAAATACTTCGTAATAAATTGATTGATTGATAAAAGACAATATAATTATAAACGACACAGCTGCATCATCATTCATATTATGTATACAATAATATAATAAACAACAATCCTTGACCTATCAGACACCGAATATTAATGATTCAGGTTTTAAAACACCTCTTTTTAAAGAACGAAGGTAAGATGAATATACATAAAAATGCCACCAACAAACAAATAAACCTCTGCCTAAAACACAAAACCACTTATGCTGAATTTTTATTTTGACGTGAATACCTAATGTCTAATGTCTCATGTACTGGGGTGGCATTTTAGAAATATTAAATGAAACGGAAATAGTCGAAAATGGTTGGCCTGTGAAACAAAACACAGCATGTATATGTTAAGCTCTCAGACTATTGTATTGTATTGTATTTTAAAGACCACCAACAGCTAAGGTTATTTGGGCCTAGCACCAATTCATATTTTCAATTCATTATTTTTTTTTTTTTTTAATAATAAATTGAAAATCCAATTGACACTTTTACCAGCTCTCGGGCTAGAACTCGGGAACTGGGGACTTGTAATAGAGGAACCATAGCGACGCCATGTAAACAACAGCGCCGCTACACTCTCGGCTATTCTCAAGCCAAGCTCTCAGACAAGTGGCCGTGCGGAAAAGTACGAGTCTACCGACAGGTACAAACACCAAGCCAAGGGTCGAATCCCGAAGACTTTTAATAATGAAAATGTATATTGGATAACAATTTAAAGCATAAAAAAATAAATTTACAAATATTTTATCTTTATATATATATTTCTTCTGTCAGTGTGTATGTGACTGAACTCCTCCTAAACGGCTGGTTTGATTTTGATGAAATTTTGTGCGTGTGATTAAGTTGATTCGAGAATGGTTTGGATTAAAAAAAATTAATATCGGTCAAGCCGTTTTTGAGTTTTAAGATTTCTTCTGTCCGTGTCTATGTGACTGAACACCTCCTAAACGGCTGGTTTGATTTTGATGAAATTTTGTGCATGTGATTAAGTTGATTCGAGAAGGGTTTAGATTAAAAAAAATTAAAATCGATCAAGCCGTTTTTGAGTTTTAGCGAGACTAAGTTCTACCCGGGAGCGAACGAGCGAAGCGAGTGAGTAATGTATTATTAAATCATAATTTCATCATAAATTCATACCACCCGGGAGCGAACGAGCGAAGCGAGTGAGGAATGTAATTATAATATTCAAGCGAACGAGCGAAGCGAGTGAGTAAGTTTCAGCGAAGCGAGTGAATAGTGTATTAATAAAATTCGAGCGAACGAGCGAAGCGAGTGGAAATGTAATTATAATATTCAAGCAAACGAGCGAAGCGAGTGAGTAGTGTATTGCACCCGGGAAACTCCTAGCACCCGGGCGAAGCCAGACCGGGCCGCTAGTTTATTATATGTATTAAATATTTTACGAACATTTGATTTTATAAGAAAAATAAAAGTGGATGTATTCCTTTTCATGACAACGGATACAATTATTTGTGTTTAACGATCTTCACGTCATCTGTCTGTACGTGCGATACAGACATACCTACCAGTTTTTTCTGTCGTCAGTTAGATTTTTTTTAGCTCCTTTCTGTTCATAATTATTATATAAATCCGTTTCTAATTTTATGAACTTGAACTAAATTTCGAAACGGCTTATTTACCCTTAAATGAGTGTATAAGTCGTCACTCGCTTTTCTTTAGTTGAAAAGGAGACAACACCGTTTTGCACATGTATCAAGGTATCTTCCTAGCGCACCACAGTCATCCAGTCATGAATGCCGATTCGAAGAAATTAATTTATTGTGGGGAATTTTAGATCTGAATAAACTTTAAAAAACGGCTGTAGGGTTAGGGGGCCTCACCATTTCTAGTTTATTAAAATTCAAAATGTACATTTTAATTTATTCGATGGATAGTCATGTCATGTCTAATCGCAGCCTTTTTTCATAGGACCAAAAAATAAAGAACTGATTTATTTAATTGCCACGAATTTGACATAAACAGTTTTGTCTTTTGGTTATAGCAATATTGTGAGGTATAGTAAATGCTGAAAATACAATAAGAAATTAACCGTTTGTAACAAAATGCTAAATGGAAACTGATTACATAAAGAAAACAAGCGGCAAAGTGCTATCTCGATCATGGGCGGCGCGGTGATAGGAAAATACTTTGTACTGCAAAACTGTCAAATCATATTTATTCTTAAGACTTTCAGAAGATATAACTGTTCGCGTATTCTACTTATAACTTTTTATTTATCCCAGTAAATTTTATAATCTTTAAAAGTATTACTTTAGATTCTTCGCTAGGCACTTAGAACATGACTAATAAAATAGTAGTAACAATTGAAAAATTCGACAATTTTTTTTTCATGTGTTACTACTATATTTTTAATCTTTAAAAAACATATTACGTTGATTTTATGAAAAAAAAACTCGGGTCGCAGTGCCAAAACCCTGCCGACAATATAGTGTATTTGCTAATACTGGCATTGTGGCTTTATTATGTGAACTTAAGTTTGTTTTTGAACAAAATAACCCCTAATTGCAATAACTACAATTAATATTGGACAACAATCAGGCCCGTAGCCAGGATTTTTTTTCGGGGGGAGTTTTAAAGTCAATATAGTCTCTCACAAACTTTCAGCAGTTTAATTATTAAATTCGTTGCATGAAAAATTATGATCATAAATGACACATTCATTAAAAGGGAAATGTAATTACAAAGACTTATTCATAGAAAAGCAAAAATTTGCTAGAATTTGTGAAATTTCGGAGAGGCGGCTTCAGTCCCTTGAGCCACCCCGCCTGGCTACGTGCCTGACAACAATAATCGTGAACAACGAGAACTTTGTGAAATTGAGTTTCAAGTTGGTGAAAAGTGAGATTGGGACCAAGTATTCACGTTAAAATTGCGATTTATGTCCTTGACACAAATCACAACCTACACGATTTTTACAATTTATTGTAATTATTTTTTGAAAAAAAAATGGCAATGTTTTACTAAAAATATTACGTTTGTAAAATTAAACCTTTCATAATTATTAATTAATTTAACAATGAATTTTTAATCCACAAGGCATCCACTAGGTAGTGAATAGTATTTCTTAACATATCAGTCAGCATATTATGCCATCATGATTGTTAAACGTCAAACGATTGTTGTAAGATATATAAGGAAAAAATCAGAAGCCACTGTCGGGACTTGAACCCGAAATTCCCAGTTTCCGGCTGGTTGAGTTGCCACTTACTCGCACAGTGCCCCGAAAGTGAAATCTGTTCCTTCCCACTTTCGGGGTACTGTGCGAGTAAGTGGCAACTCAGCCAGCCGGAAACTGGGAATTTCGGGTTCAAGTCCCGACAGTGGCTTCTGATTTTTTCCTTATATATCTTACAACAATCGTTTGACGTTTAACAATCATGATGGCATAATATGCTGACTGATATGTTAAGAAATACTATTCACTACCTAGTGGATACCTTGTGGATTAAAAATTCATTGTTGAATTCATTAATAATTATTATATTGTTGTCCACAATTACCTAACTCATATATTGTTATTTATTTAAATCTTTCATTCTATCACTCTAGCACATTTACGTTACAATGACATTAGATGATATTAAAATTAAACAAAAAATAAAACACACATATGTATAATAGATACATTGTAAGTAGACTCATATCTACTGAACACATATATACAAAAAAATATACAACCTCCATGCCACACACATAGAATAGATAGCTATAAGGAAAACTGTTCCATCAGCTGCGATGTGCCGAAAAGGCATTACGAGTAGATTGTGGACAGTCGAGCTGTACTAATAAGCGTAGAGAGCACTGCAACACCAACTGAATCAGTTAGAAATGTTAAAAGTACAGTGCCCACTGCCCAGATTAATCGATTCCGTATTTGCGAATAATCAAAATTACATCTCACTTAATTTTTAAGGTGAGTGAAGAAACATTCTACGCGCCATTATTACAACAGTCAAATAAGTTGTTAGTTTTTATTAATTACTTATTCAAAAAGAACCAATGAATATCTTGATTTAAAAATTGTAACGTATTGAATATTATAATATAATGTTTTATTTAATACAAAGAACAAGATTACATTTAGAAGTTAACAATAAAAGATGTAAAGATTGGCGCTGATAAAATATAACTGCACGTTTTCTATTTTAAGTAATATTTATTTTACAAAAGGAATACAGAAAAATTAAAATTCCAATTACGTACAATATGCACTTATTATATAATTTTTAAAATGTAACACTACTTAAACAGCTGAAGCCATCTATTGGCGCTCAGCACCAACACAAGTCCTCACTTGGACAAATAAGTACTAGTCTTGCCATTTTTCAGATTGTCTGATCTAGGTGACATTTTGAAGATTGTTTAAAGCATGCCAGTCAATCTGCGAACAACCTAAAACGACAGTCAATCTGCAAATTACCTGTTGGTTTAGGAATTCTGCAATCTGCAGAATGGATAGGCATTTCGAGGAATGACTGATTTTGCACATTGTCGGTGATATTTATAATATACATCAGCATTTTCAAAAATGGTACCGACCTGTTCGTAATGATGTGAAACGTCGAGATTTTATGGTCCGACCACTAGGCCGAGCCATCCGACTGACTCCAAGTCTATGTGAATTGTAGATTATAGGCGCTCGACAACTGAGATCATTAGTGTCGTCTTATAGTGTATGTACCATATACTTTGTACATATAAGTAAATAACTAATAAAGTATAAGTAAATACACTAATAAAGTGGTAATTTAATCGAAGAATGGGATCCTGGCAACAGGTATCATTAGGCTTTTTATAATTCTTTCACGAAAGCTCTCTGTATGTCATTAATATAACTCTAAAGACCGATGTGTAGCCTGCAGTGAGAAAGAGATGCGAACCGTCGTTGGCAAACGGTCGGACATAAAAGTCACAATTCCAAATGGGATTTGGCAAGTTTACGGTATTATTCCGCAAACCGTTTTCTTTTATATCGCACCATTTAGAGAAACACAGAGAAAGAAAATGGTTCCCGGCTTTATAATTCCATCACCTTCAGTTTGCTGTTCACTTCACACCGCCCTCCTCTGCGCGCAATGAGATGAGAATGATATCTTTCGTTTTCATCAATGAATGAATAAAGTGTAGGTATATATACATACATAATAATATTATAATAGTCGGGACCTTTTAAATGTATTCAGTAATAACTTTAATCTCTTCACAGTCTAATTGAAACAGCGGCAGCACTTTGTGTAAATATAAAAGTACTGTTAATTTAAAGCACAGTTGGTACTCGTTTCTAATGACTGTTTCTTTTAATACCACGGCATTGCAATTTTATAACGTTGGTATTTTTTTTCTTAAGATTCCTTTTTAAAAAAGTAACAATTCTTATTCGTCCGAACGCGTATATTAGGAATTGATATAAATTATATAAATAATAACTAAACAGCGCTTTTATGAAAAGTTTTTTTTACGTATACAAAGTGTCCTGAAATTTTGGATTTCTTTTTTTTAATGTCAGTTCAACATGGTACCGATTTATCATTTGTTACCATTTATGTGAACAGCCGACGCCGTAGTCCACACTCCTGTCTAGTCCTACATCTTGTTAGGATCATTTCCCGGGCATGCGCGGTAGATATGTCGCACTGTGGCGAAATCGAATGCCTAAGCGATAATTTTTTCACGGCACCGAAGAATTATTTCAAAAAATATGTCAGAAAATTAAAATGTTTCTGTATCAGAGAAAAATCATTGTACCACAAAATAATTAAACCAGTTTGTGAAAGGCGCCAACTCCCTAAATGTACATTAACATAAATCCTAAAGACTACAGATCAAGAAAAAATTAATCAGCTATCTACCATTGTTTAAACTTTAATCAAATATCAAAATGGGTAATCTAATTGTAGCACACCAAATCTAAATTTTCGTTACCTAAGAAACTATTGTTGACTCATACGTAACCGGCCATCAATAGTATAGTATAGTAGCAGTATAGTATTTATTTTGTCATGGCGTCAAAAATACATTTGAATATGACAGTGTCAGTAATAATACATTAATTAGCATAATAATCATCTAGTGAATAAAAACATTTCACAATTAGAAAATGCTTTTAGAGCACGTTTAAATTTGTTAAAGTCGCTGATTAGTCGGATTGACTCAGGCAATTTGTTGAAAATAGCACTACGAGCACACATAGGACTTTTTTTTATATAAACTAAGCCTGTAGTTGCCTATGTAAACATTATTGTTGTGACGTGTATTATAGTCATGTACAGTCGCGGACTTAATAAAGTTTACGCTTGAATTTTTCAGTGTAAGTTCACAAAAAGTCAGTAGCTTAGTAACAAACTTAGTTTTTATTTTATAATAGGTAAATGTAAATGTTCAAAGTTAAAAGAAATAATTGTCGTTTAAATGCCTCGAAATCATAAAAACGATTAACAAAAAAGAAGAATTATTTCAAGATTGGAAGAAGGAATTTGCTAGTAGCAAATATTATCAAATCTTCTTATTTATGTTTTGATTGAATAATTTTGAGTAATTTGGATTGTATAATAAACAACTGAGGTGTTTTGATAATAATTTCTTATTGAATTTTTAGGATGTAACCTTAGTAACTGATACATTACTATCAAAAGCCAAATTACAATATGCAAAAATTAAAAAAACCGGTAACTAGATGATACAGATGTAATTTTTTTTAAGTCCGCGACTGTACATCATTATTATGAGTAAAAGTAGCGATGTTCTGTTTCACATATTTAGCCATTGCAAAAATATATATGCAAGGGAATGTGAGAATGTTATATTTGACAAAATAGGGACGACACGAATCTCTGTAAGCAAGTTTAAGAATTATTCTCAATATGCGTTTCTGAAGAATAAAAATTCTTTTCCACTGACAATTATTTCCCCAAATAGCAGCATTATAGCTTAAAGCTGAATAAACGAAACTGTAATAGATATTAAGCAGAGCTTTGGTATCAAATGTGGAGCAGAGAGATCTGATTGAAAAAATTTCAAAACTAAGTTTTTTACACACGAAAACAACATGCTCGGACATGCTTAAATGTTGATCGATAATAACACCTAGAAATTTGTTGGACTTGGAAAACACAAGGCTGCTATTTAACGTACATCGGTTACTTTTTGATCTGAAGAATATGATAGATGTTTTATCATTATTCATGACAAGTCGGTTAGCCTCACGGCAATTACGGAAACTAACGATAGTGGAGTTAATTTTAGTTAATAGTTCAACCGTGGAACCTGCAGATAACGCAATAGTTGTATCATCCGCAAGCATAGTAATGTAATCATGGAGAACATATTTGGGAAGATCATTGATAAAAATTAAAAATAATAGGGGTCCGAGAACAGAACCCTGAGGCACTCCGAGATGAATTTCATAAAAATTTGAACGTGCATTACCATTTTGAACAGTCATGTATCTCTCTGACTGAAATGAAGAGATCCAGTCGGCAGCAAGTCCTCTTATACCAAGTGTACAGAGTTTGGACATAAAAATGTGATGTTTACGCAGTCGAAAGCTTTAGAGAGATCAAAAAAGATGCCCGCACAACAAATCTGCCTTGATCAATGGATTTATATACAAATTCTAAGAAGCCAAAGGAAGCTGAACAAGTCGATTTCCCAGCTTGGAAGCCATGCTGGAAGCATGATATAAGTTTGAAAGTATTCAAATAAGATGTTAGACGAGAAAACAGTTGACTATAAGTGGATTTGTCTGTAATTATCTATGGATTTGGTGTCGCCCTTTTTATGCAACGGAATAACTTTTGAACATTTAAGTGCAGAAGGAAAGATTCCAACACTAAAAGATAGATTTGCAAGATATGTAAGAACATCGACTACATTGATTGCACACACTTTTATTAAAAAATTTGATGAACTGTCCATACCAGTTGATTTAGAATTATCAAGACTTTGTATAATGTTGAGTATTTCAAAATTTGTAACAGGAGAAATAATAAAGTTATTATTGGTGTGGGATAGAGTTGTACCTACACGATAATGACGGAAAAGGCGTAAAGTTATTCTCGACCAGTTTACTAGCAGCAGAAGAAAAAAAACAACCAAAAGCTTCAGCGACTTTAACAGAATCTGTCAGTAACATATCATTATACTCTAGCCTTATATTGATACCCTGGGCCTTCTTACGTCCTAAAAAATGATTAATATTAGACCACAATTGTTTTGATGAATTACTTGCTTTATCAGTTAACGATTCGTAATGTACCCGTTTGGCATTAGTCAGCTTTTTATGATAATCAGTTTTTATGGATTTGCAATAAAGGTTAACTGTGTCATTTTTTGCAATGTTTTTAAAATAAAATAATTGTTTAATTACACGGCTATCAGAAATTAATTCGTCGGTAATCCACGCATGACGCTTAATATTTGAAATATTTTTTCTTTTGAGCAATGGACAAGCCACATTTAGACACCATATGAGAATGTTTCATGAAAATGATTAAAGCAAACATCAATAATTTGGTTAACATTACTTAATTTAATGCGTTTCACTTATACGTACGGGTGCCGATTAATAGTAAATTCATACGAAATTTTTTCTCAATATTGCCTAAGAAATTACCTTGTGGGTTTAATTTCCAAACATCCAGTACAATGTACATCAACCATGTGTGTGCGTGTGTGTGTGTTTGTACAGAGACGATTGCACGGTGCCTCCTCTTTCTCTCTCTTTCCCTATACATACATAATAACGCGCCTTAGTCTGAATATAAAAGCGATTCAATAAATTCGAGTATTTAGGATTTGTATATGTATGAATAAAGCGGCGGCCACCGCGCCGGCAAATCCCCTCAAATGGTATATTGAATCTCTCAATAGATATGCGCCCGACCGATGGAGTCTCAAAGAATATTGTATCCAACATTCACAGTGCTCGGCGCACGTCGTGCACACTGATGCACCGATCAAAATGTGTTACGCCATCGACCCGAAGCTCCCACCATTAAATACCATCACACCCACCATCAAATACCCATACTCCCACAATTAAATTTTGTGGTTGTGATAACGATAACAGTTGTCTGTTATCTTAGAATATATGCGTGTGTAATTTACATTAATTCACTTGCCATTACTTGGCGCAGCCTTGTGATTACTCACCTTTCACAATATAATGTTTGTTTATCTCCCACACTGCTCACGACATTCCATAAATTACGCAAATTGGCAACAAGAACAGTCTTAGCAGTGTCATAGCTGGGAGTCTTGGAGCCACTAGCGAAGGTAGGATTTGACGCCCCTAGCGAAAAGATGACTTGGCACCCTCTTATGTCATAAAAGACGGAACTAGGATTAGGACTATGTTTAAAAAAAGACAAAACAGTGTAATTTTGGCAAACGGCTTTAATATGAGCACTGTTTCGAAATTTAGATTTTGCAATAATATAGATTTTACTGTCATCCGGCGCCTCTTTGCTTCGGGCGCCCCTGGCGTGGGCCATCCCCGCCAACCCTTAGATACGGCGCTGCAGACTAACTCGAAAATAAATATAATTATGAATGGCAAAGTTCTTGAAGATTCGAAACCGCGACTGCATAAAAATCTAACTTAAAAGATGGAAACAAGATCAAATGATTACATGCAGTCGAAGGCATCAGATATTTCTGTTCAATTTGTTACTGCTATGCCTCCAACCGCATGTTATCATTAAATTTTTTTATTGACGACTTTTAGTTTTGTTTATCAATATATTGTTAGTTCCTGTCTATAAATAATGTTTTTTTTCCGCCTCTACCGCCATTTTGTATTTTACGACCGCCATTTTGGTTTTATAAAAACAAAACGTAGCCTATAACCATCACACGGTTTAGACGAGTCGATAGACACCTCATTCAATATGGTATGCCATTTTTTTCGTCTCTACCGTTATTTTGTATTTTACGGCAGCCATTTTCGTTTTATAAAAACAAAACCGAGCCTATAATCATCGGACGGTTTAGACGAATCGATAGACACTTCATTTATTAAAATCCATCCAGCCGTTGGGATGCTTCGAGGGAATAAAGAATCCCACATACATACCTACATACATAGATACAATACCTGTCTTTGCTGTCGCGCAGTCGGGTAAAAATAAAGCCACAAATCATAGAAAATACATCGACCTTACGTAAAAAATGCTTTTTATATTACATAACGTAGCATACATTTCAGTTAAAAAAATCTCAAAATTATCCGTGAAGACAGTCAAGTATTAGATTCGAATTTATTGCGACTCTAGTAATTTGGTAGTTTCGACTGCACTCTTTGCCGCCAACATTCGTCGATGTACAGCACTATCTTGCAGCACCAAGTTTCGCGTCTGTGTTTCTCGATTCTCTGCCGACTTCTGTACGACATAATATCACATACACACATACACACAGAGGCAGACAAACACGTGAACATCACTCGCGCTAGCTCAGATGCGCGATCGGCACATTTTTTTTTTTTTATTTATTTTGTTATTTTTTCTATTCGCATATACAGAGAATGTATATGTATATTTGCAAATCTATTTTATTTTATGGAGTATTTAAGCTTTCCGTCGGTATACACAGATAGTACGCGTATGTATGCTTCTATACTGCACGTATATTATTATTACTTTTCAGTAAATAGGAACACATACAGGGTGATCTGAGAAAAATGAAATTTTGATGCATATAAGTGTAGTATTTTTCATTATGACTTTATTCCCAACGCTATAGTTCACTAACGTTTATCATCTACAATCTAAAATAGAGGAGTTCAAATTGGGGGTACACTCCAATTAAAAGAGGGCGCAAAACAATTCCAAGCGCATTCTTCTCAGATTCCATTGTGAATCACCTTATTTGTTTTAAAATTACTGTATATATGCTATGTATCATTAATTTAAGCTGTTTTAAATTGTATGGCAATTTAACAAATAAAGTTTATTCCCTTTATAGAAAGAGGTTCTATGTTTCATAGATACATTATTATGTCTTCTTATATAGTTTTTTCTACATTTTATTATTAATTTTGCAATAAATTAGATTTAAAGAGAAAAATTATAAGTTCATATATACATAATATAGGTAGGTATAAAATTCCTAAAAAAGTTAACATTTTATCTTTTGAAAAAATTGATTTGCAGCTTACTCTTGGTCTTATACATAAAATAGTAATCTTATAATTATTTTCTGGACTATAAAAATTCTAGAACGGTTTGCACTGCTAACTTAAAAAAATAATATTACTGTCGAATACACAATTAGTGAATAATTAATAAGCATTCAATAAGGATTGTTTATCTAAAGTTCGCTTTAAATTTTTGATTTGGAACTGAAGAGAATTCAGATTTTTTACACTAGGAATCTACATGCTTTGTAATGCGTTATCAATTTTCAAACCTAAAATTTTCGTTAAATGGCTCGCTTAATTCTTAAGGCAGATCTAGGCTCGAAGTCAAGGGTAGTTTGATCTGCGAAAAATGCATTTGTGAAATTTTTTCGTTGTCAGTATCTCATATAAATGGTTGGTTTGTCGAGAAAACTTTCAGGAAGAAAATTGTTAGAGAATATTCTTTTCGACATGGTACATTCATATTGAATTTTTCGTGAATGCAAATGCGTATTTCATTATTTTAAATTTTATGTAAATTTGTTAAAGATATTCCTTAAAAAAATGTCATCATAAAACAATGTGTTGTCTTTAATTAATGTTAATGATAAAGAATCGTCTATGCTTATAACTTGACGCAAAAATTAATTTGAATATTTAAAAAAAAACAATAAGGATCTTCTTTTGTGCAAAGTATTATACAATAAATATCTATAATATATGTACGCAAATGTTCTACTATTTAAAAAACCTTCTATATCAATGCGAATTTATAACAATTGTTTAATAGTGACGAGATATCTGCAGGGTATTAACTTATATTAAAAATAAATTTGAATGGTGTGTTTATAAAGTCAGTTTATGGAAAAATATGTTAAGTAATAAATATATTTAAACATATTGGGACAAACTTAAAATAGTATATAATATATATACCTCACATTGATTAAAATAAAAATTTAAGTAATATAATACCTATCAGAAAAGTACGGGCTAATGTATATGAAAATATCAAACAATTTGCCACTTCTGTATAGTTGTAGTTATTATTATAACATTTTCAATTTCTTTCAATTTTTTATTTAAATTTTTCTGTTTGAAAATTAATAAATGTATCGCTTTAACACAATAACTAATGCCCGTCTTCTGAAAGGACAGCTACGTAACTTACCACCATTACCATTCACAAAATTATGTACCGTTGTCCGTTATGAAATTACGTAGGTACCTGTACTTCCAGAAGACCGAAATAAATGTATTATCTTTTGTTTCTTACTAACCTACAAATACGTAAAGATGTTTGTATGTAGAAGATGATCTCCAAAAACTAAACCGATTTGAAAAATTCATTCACTGTTTAAAAGCATACTTCTCCGAGAATATTATAGACTCTATATTATTACGAATGATCGAAGCGAGTGCAGATGTTTCATTTTTAACTTCCCATTGGAAGTTATTGTAATGGGTCCGAAAATCGAAATCAAAATGTATAACAAATGTTTATGTTTCAAGGTCACTACACTATTTTTAGAAAGATGTCTCTCTCTGTGTGTATGTGTGTGTGTACGTATATACGTACGTACGTATGTGTCCATTTCTTTCTAAGCCGAAATCTACTTTTCTGGAGTCTATATTTGGTTAAGAAAAAAGAAGGGCTGAACCGATTTTGAAAAAATTTCTTTCAGATCATATTTACGTTTATACGCGTCGATTGGCACCCTAACGTAGTCGATATCATTTTTCATTCTCGAGATTTCGTCTTAGAAAGAAACGACCACGTACACACACACCACACATACATCTTTTCAAAAATAGTGTAAAAATAGTGCAGTGACCTTGAAACATAAAAATTTGTTATACATTTTGATTTCGATTTTTGGACTTATTACAATAACTTCCGAATGTACTGGGAAGTTAAAAAAACTCTCTATAAAATGGTAAAATCGTTAAAATGGTGTCAAAACAATAAATCTAGTGTATGGAAATAACGACACTATTGGCAATTATTCACCTGAGTGGGGAAGTAAATAACACGGCACAAATACAAATAAAGCAAATAACTACGTGTTCTGACTTCCATTCGTAAACCATAATAAGCCCCTGTATAGGAAAAAATGCACATGTACTACACATAGAAAATGGGAACGGAATTAGTTTCCATACGACTAGTACTTTGTAAATGAGAACATTTATTTTATTGTAGATTATAGAGTATAGACGCGTCGACATCTCATGTAATTAGCGTCTTTCAAGTTTCAACTATACACTAAATAACAACTTTCTAAAAACTAAATAACATCACAAAACATCCATGAGCGCAGGTGGGATTCGAACCCACGATAGTCTAGTCTAGAGGCTGTGGTACTAAGTACGGTATCCACTAGGCTATACTTCCGTCAATGAGAACATTACAAATAGCAAAGCCAAGCGGGTTTTTTTTACAAGTTTTGAAACTGTTTTACCTATAAATAACAGTTTTTTGAGCTGTCTTGTTGTGTATAAATATTTTGTCTCTTCACAAATTCTAAGTAAAAAAGAGTGCTTGTGCTTAAGTACATACGATAGAAGTAAGACTCTCTCATTCCCGCTTACTTACTACACTTAAATAAAAAATTGACAGCAAAAAAATTTATTTGAAATTATTGAGAGAAATTACAAAAAATTCCGATAAAGATAATCGATAAATTACTGTTTTTCTGAGAACATAATAGGAAAAAAACTCGGGTCGCAGTGCCAAAACCCTGCCGACAATATAGTGTATTTGCTAATACAGGCCTTGTGGCTTTATTGTATGAACTTAGTTTGTTTTTGGACAAAATGAAAAATTTAACCCCTTAATACATTCCTTAAAATAATATTTTTTTCCTAATTTCAATATTATTGTCAATGCAACCTCTGTACCAAATTAAATACACCCGTCAGCAAATAAATCACTATCCGTAAACTAGTGTTTTCATAAAATTTATAAGTCCGGTCCTGTCGTGCCGATTTTGTTAAAATTTTAGCAACACATTTTAATCTCTACTAAAGGGTTAAATTCTAATTTTCAAACAATTCTGAGATTTTTTTCGGTATTTTTGGGCCCAAAAACTTTTTTCAACCCCTAAAAACTACCCTTAAAATGGTCCGATTGGGCCCATTTTAAATAGGTTCCGTGCGGTGATGGATTCCAACGTGTTTACCAAATTTCGTCCAAATCAATTAAGTCTTTCGAGAGTTATGCCGCGAACACACACACACACACACACACACATATATAAACATTTCCAAAAATGGTGCCAAATTGTTCAGGAGGCTATGAAACGTCGAGAAATTTTGGTCCGACCCCTAGGTCCCGCCATCCGACCGACGCCAATAGTGTATGTGCCATATGGCAAATACACTAAAAAGTGCTATACCTTTAGAATACGAGTCCAGTGCCCTAGACTCATAATTAAAATTATCAAAGTCTAACTATTTTGTAACGCTGTATTAGAAATTAAATTATGAATAAAACATCACAATTTACTCAGCCTGATAATAGTTTGTCATGATAACAAACTAAACTATATTATTTATATATAATATTATAGAAGTGAGTGTGCATTGTGAATAGTATCTCACACCATGCAGTATAGGCGTGTGCACAGTGCAGCGTGCACTGCAATTCCCTATTGTGCAATGACAAAAAGCTGTGAAAACAAATTGACAGTCGCAACAAAAATTGAACGTCTATTGTTTCTGTCATCAGTAGCCATTGAGGCCTCATTGTGGCACTGAATGCGGATTTAATTCGGAGTGTGTGCGGAGGCTGGCTCTCTGGTCAACCCCTTTATATCGGGAGCATATGAATAATATGATGTGTTTATTACAGTGTATCAGGGGTGCATCGGGATCCAAGTTTTTTAAACTAACGCTAAGTACAAATCGTCGAGGAAACGTTTGGTTGAGGATCAATGAAAAAAACTTTACCAAAGTTTCACTTGTGGCCAACGTTTAGAAAAATATATTTTCATCATCAGGGCCTCAGACTAGTTAAATGAAGGTAAATTGTACTAATCATAAATACATGATGATTTTGTTAGGTTGATACAATCTTTTGAATTTTGAAAATTATCTTTAAAATACACCATTATTAGTGTATTTGCCATATGGCACATACACTATTGGCGTCGGTCGGATGGCGGGACCTAGGGGTCGGACCAAAATTTCTCGACGCTTCATAGCCCCCTGAACAATTTCGCACCATTTTTGGTAATGTATATATATTTATGTTTATATGTATATATATATATTTATTTATATTTATATATATATGTGTGTGTGTGTGTGTGTGTGTGTGTGTGTGTGTGTTTGCGGCATAACTCTCGAAAGACTTAATTAATTTGAACGAAATTTGGTACACACGTTGGAATCCATCACCGCACGGAACCTATTTAAAATGGGCCAAATCGGACTATTTTAGGGGTCGTTTTTAGGGGTTGAAATAAGTTTTTGGGCTCGAAAATACCGAAAAAAATTTCAGAATTGTTTCAAAATTAAAATTTAACCTTTTAGTAAAGATCAAAATGTGCTGCTAAAATTTTAAAAAAATCGGCCCGACAGATCCGGACTTACAAATTTTATGAAAACACTAGTTTGCGGATAGTGATTTACTTACTCGAAGGGTGTATTTAATTTGGTACAGAGGTTGCATTGATAATAATATTGAAATTAAGAAAAAAAATATTATTTTAAGGGATGTATTAAGGGGTTAAATTTTTTATTTTGTCCAAAAACAAACTAAATTTACGTATTAAAGCCACAAGCCCTGTATTAGCAAATACACTATATTGTCGGCAGGGTTTGGCACTGCGACCCGAGTTTTTTTTTATTTAAATCTAAAATGTTGTTTTGTGCACTGCAAAATTAAAATTAATATTAATTTTAATTTCGCATGCATAAAACAAGATTTTAGATTTCAATTTAAAAAAAAGAATTTTTAATTGTGAATTTTAAAGATAATTTTCAAAATGTGAAATATTGTTTCTGAAATGTTGCCACTCGTTCCAGCTTTTAATTCTAATGACAAAAACACAAACAAGATTTTTTTAATGTTAGCTCTCTTTTGCATTTTATGTTTATCCGCATTTGCTTATCTCGTTTTCACTGCCATCAGCCATGCCAGTATAAATAATCATAGGAGATTTACAACTTAGCAAGAATTATCTTAATTTAATTAGAGAACCTAGCTGCAGCTCACGAAGATCTTCAAAAATGAAAACATATCACTGTTATTTATTCTATCGATATTTACTAAATTTTTACCGGGTCTATTTGTAGTAAGGAGCTTTGAAACTAATTAATTAAGGAAAATTTAATTGTGGTTTCATCACCCAGTTTATTTAATTATCAAGTCTCCAGCAGCTCTGAGGCAATACAGTCTCTATCAATTGCAGAGTGATCTACCCACCCACTAAAGCATTACGTTCCATAAAATGAGTTAAAAATAGATATAAAAAATCTAAAAATTTCACATCGGCGGTTTACCTCGTGGCCACAAAACTAATTACTATTATCGAATTATTTATCCCTCCCTACAACTCATTCTTCACAATTGATGAGGGATTGACTTCTTATAATTAACGAAAGTACCGTTTCAGATAAAATATTATAAGAATGTAATTTTGATTAAACCATTTACCATTCTCAGACTACAACCCTGGACGCATGTATATAAACGGTTTATAGTTTATTCTCTAGAGAGGGTCCCCTGTACAAGTATAGCCGTATGCAGCGATACGGTACGCCGTTATTGGTATTCATATCATATTTTGAGGGGTTATGTTCCATAAACTATCAATAATATAACCGAAATAGACTGTAAATTTAGGATCAAGTCTATTCAAAAGCTGTAATTAGTTAGAAAAACATTTACACTCAATTACTTATACATATCTGTTTATTCAGTATTCCAGCTCCAATTATTTTGTTGAATACTTTTGTTGTCGTATTAAAAACTAGAAATTACAAAAGTTTAGGTAATATTTTAAAGTAGGTAATAAATTATTATAAATGTAATTTTAATATTTGTTAACGCATTCACTTTTGTAAATTTATTCATAGGAAAAAAATCATATCATATGTCAACTTGGTTAGTTCAAAATACAGGAAAATATAAAAACCAGATCTTGTTTCGATTAATTTTAAAGATAATTAAGTTAATTACGAAATATTATTATTTGTAATCAATTTATTATAAACAGTTCATTTACAATTGAGTGGACACGAACTATCCTTCTCAAATTGTAATGAAATATACTAATTACTAGCATTGTTCTCTAATTATATCTCTATATTAAACCGTTATATAAGCGCTGGCAACACCAATGAATTACAGAAGCAAACTAGCAAAAAATAAATGCGAATTACTAAGTACATAGATTTTTCATTAAAATAGTAAAAATTACTGGTTCTTCATTCATGTTCGTAGTTATATAATATTAATAAAATAAATCGTAGGAAGGTGGACAAGAAAATAAATGAATTAGATTAAATACTTGAACGTTTTGTCATTTATTTATGACTTCTTCAGCAACTTATGTTATTATCTTATTGGACAATTGAATTATAAAATAAGTTGCTGAAGAAATCATAAATAAATGAAGAAACATTTATCTAATTTAATTCATTTATTTTCTTATCCACCTTCCTACCATTAATTTTAAGTAAACATTTTTTATTTACTTTTTATCCTACAAATCTTTACAATTTCTTTCTGTAAAAAGTAAGAAACATATTCGCTTAATCTTTTAATTATTTACTATCTTTTTAGGTGAAAACTAAGGAAATTTCCTTTAAAAAGTTAAATATTTTCTCTTTACTCCGCACTATTTTCATTAAATAAGTAATAAAATATGTTAGTTTTCAAAAGAGTTAAATAATTCGCTCTGTATTGAAAAAAAGTTCCTACAAAAGTTATTTTTTTCGAAAATAAAAATCACTGTTTTCTCATTTTTATCTGCCATTATAATATTATTACAGCATATTTTGTAGATAAGTTTTGTTACCACATATGACGGGTCGAAATGGTGGGAGCAAACCAACGAAAAAAATCGATACAGACAACTTCTATGTTCCAAAATAATTTTTATTACAAATTTGAGTGGAATTATACGACACTTACACGATATTTGTCACATACATTAATGGCCCTGGAGTCCTTACCGAGACAATCATTTAAGAAAAAATTCGACTGATGACCAGTCCTATACTTCCCACCTAGTAAATATTTGCAAAAAATAAACACTCTTTTTTTTATTCTTTGACTAGGCCCAAATAACCTTAGCTGTTGGTGGTCTTTAAAACACAATTTAATTTTTATTCTTTGAAAAAAGCATGGCCCTCTTTTTTGTTTGGTGATCTATTGATGGCTAGCTTAATATAGCAAAAATCATGGTTACCTTGATTTACGTACAATTTTTATTTTTTTTAGTAAAATATTTTTTTTCTCGAAAACTATACATTTTAGAGAAAAAAAATATTTACATTTTTTTCATATTATAACATCTAGAATTCATTTATATTTTTTTTTACCTATGTTAATACGTGACATTGAGGACGTTTTTTTGAATATCTCAGGATCCACTGAACCGATTTGACTCAAAATCTAATCAGATCTAAGTTAAAGGCTGATAAACACAATAGAACAATCGGCATGCCCGTATGTTGTTCCGTTCTTAAGATATCGAAGGCGAAAAATTGACCACATACACACACACACACATACACACATACACACATACACACATACACACACACATACAGACATCAGTCAGAAAATGATCTTAAACGATTGCTAGGGTCTCAAAACGTGAAAATCTGTTAAAATCTCGAAATATTGTTTTCGGACTGAATCCATTACTTCCCTACCATAGTAGAGGTGGGAAGTAAAAAGATGCTTGGTGTGTGGGTAAAACCACACTGATAACTTCCCATAATTGGGTGCCCTTAGAGATTAGAGACCAGTCTACGGTAGAGAAACTATTTGCAATAAGCATTTTACAAACGAATTTTACAGTAGTTTTTTTTGTTTTAAAAAAAACTGCCAATTCAATTTTTTTTGCAAACCTTATCAGGTGTTCATTATGTAATTATGCGTCGAATGAAATTGATTCGGAGTCGACATCATTATTTGTTCTTGAGATATGTGACCGTAAAAAAAGTTCACCAACGTAGGTACGAACGAACAAACGAACATACTTACGTATACACACACATACATCTCTCTAAAACAGTAGATTCTGACTCTATGAACCTTAAAACGTGCAAATATATCCAAATTTTTTATTTGCAAAATCGGACCCATTACAATAACTTCCAATGGGAAGGTAAAAATTCTAATCCGTGCGGCGTGGATTTTTGCAGAAGTCATTGTGTACGAAAGAAAATTCCACATATACACATAACCAGAATTGGAATGGATATGAATTTTCGATCCAATCGCCATACTTCCATGTCTTTACGGAACGTGGAAGTAAAAATATAAGATATGCGCCGATTAGAAAAGAATCAATTAAACTTAATTTTATTTTTTTAATTTTGGAATGCAAAACGATTAATTAGGCCGAGAAAATAGAATATGTGGTTAAGATCATACGGTCGAAGTGAAACTCTCTCACTCACTCTCCGGTATACTTTAGCGTCCTCTCTCGTTCATGTATGCAATCTTCTAAATCAGCGCCATCTAGAACCATTTATTGGAATAGAGGAAACGCCTTATTGTGTATTATAGCCCATCCTGAAATAGTGCAGATTAATAAATCATTTTGGTTTGAAGTTTTTGACAGACTCCGATGGTACCATAGAGTAGACACCTAGCCTTATTTTAAATCATTCCCTTGTTCTACCCTGAGAACTGGTGAAAGTATCAATTAGTATTCAATTGACTATGCAGAAGTAGGCGGTCCTAATTTGAGCGCGAAATTTAAAGTGGAGTCGATTGGCGTACAAAAATGTATGGGGTTTAACGGAATATTCGTTACTATTTACTTAAAACCCACTTCTTACCAAAACAATGGCTGTTTCATAAAAATAATTAATAAATCCCGTCATTATTGGCTACAAAACTTTATTATTTCGTGTGAAATAATTTTTTATTTGAAATTAAAAATTTATGAAAAATGAACGTCCTAACTTTATTCAGTCAGTGACGTTTATTCTAACCTAACTTAACCTCGTTGACGTTTGTCGAGGTATAATTAATAATAATAATAATAATAATTTATTTTGTCTATAAACGGATAAAATATATCCTGACACGTCCGACATATTAGATAATATACAACAGATATAGATAAAAGATACATTAAAAACTGATAATAAATAGATAAAAATTAACAATAATTAAAATTTGTAGTCTAAAAACTCTTCCGTGGAATAAAACGCTTCAGTTATTAAAAATTTTTTAAAAATAATTTTAAATTTATTGAGAGACAAAATCTTCCAATCATTAGGCAATTTATTATATAATTTTGATCCCATATGAAATTTTTTGCTTTTATTTAATCTATATCTCTCCTCGTATAGCTTGTCATTACGTCTTAAGTTACGGGAATGAACATCCGAGACTTTTTTTAAGTTAGTTATGTTTTCTTTGACGTGTATAATTTGTTGGTAAATGAACAGGCTATATAACGTCATTATTTTTAATTTTTTAAAAATTGGTTTGCAGTGAGCATTATATACTGCTTTATCAATTACTCGAACAGCTTTTTTTTGTAAAATAAAAATATCAGCAGCATGGCTTGAGTTTGCCCAAAATTTGCAGCCGTAGGATAAGATAGAATGGAAAAGAGCGAAGTAAGCTATTCTGACGACATTTATATCGGAGTTGCAAATCAGAATTCTTAAGCCAAAAATTACACCAGCAAGTTTAGCAGCAACAGCAGCCGTATGAGTTTGCCAAGTCAGTTCATTGTCCATGTGAAAACCTAGGAATTTAATCATCTCTTTGCTATCGGTTTTACTTTTAAATGTAATTTTGCAAGTTTTATCATCGTTAAGCAATAGTAGGTTTGTATTAAACCATTTTTTGGCCTCCTCTATACCATGTGATAGTATGTTATCAACGTCATTCCTATTACCAGTGGCATATAGAGTTGTGTCATCGGCATATAGTACAACATTACATCCGATATTCATTGGCAGGTCATTAATATATACAAGGAAAAGTAAAGGTCCTAATATAGAGCCTTGTGGAACACCTCTTGTTAAAGGTAAAGGACTGCTTAAATTATTTTTATGGTAGACACATTGGCTTCTGCCACTAAGATATGAGATAATCATATTTAGAGTGTTATCTCGAAAGCCAATAAGTTCCAACTTTCTTATTAGGATTTCGTGGGTAACGCAATCGAACGCCTTACTTAAATCACAGCATAAAGCACCAGTTTCGCATTTGTTCTCGAAGCCATCTATAATGACAGACAATAAACAATTTACCGCATCTGTGTAAGCAATTATAATTAGAAATTGAGTTTGTTCTTTCCATTTGCAGTTGAAAAAGTGTTCTGAAGTCGTCTGAGCTACGCTAAATCAAGGGAGGGTAAGTTAAAAGGATAAAAAAAATGTTTTCATCAATTAGGTATTGGATATCTAGGTACCTATTATTTTAGCTTTTTCCTCAGTCGGAAATTTAAACTTTTTGCAGTTATCATTTTCAATATAACTGCAGTCAGGTACAAGACACCATCTCATAACAAATTGCTTTAATTATTAATGACGACGTGTTTAAAAAAAACGAGGTTATGTCAGTAGAATGAATGAAATTTGACAGTGGTGTCGTGTCGATAGGTGAAGGGGAAGAGAAAGACTGATTCAATTGACAACGTACGTTTAACGCAGATTCTAGTTAGAAGGAGATAGTTGCGACTCCGCCACGCCTTCCTTTCCTAATCTATTTATTATTAAAAATAACAAAACCATAGCAATGGCTTTAAAAATAAATAAGTAAATAAGATTTTTAACATATTGATCTAGTTACAGTCAGTGATTATAACATATGAATGCGACATTATCTTCAATTGTGTTATTCATTGATTAAAGCGTATCTGATCAAACTGTATATAAAAATACAAAAAGAATAACGGAATATTGTCATATCGACAAAGGCACAAAACCCATATAGAGTTAATAAAAGTATCGCCAACAATAGACCAGAGCGTCGTCCGCCGCCGGCCAGGACAAATGTTTGTGTAGACACGTTATTGGTCCGAAAGCCGAACTGTTTTGTCACATGAAACTTACAGATTGGGCCATAACCGCTTGCCGATATTATTAAGTACTGATTAAATATTTACAGATAGATTCAATTTCTGTAAATAATTAAACTTAAAAAAAGGTAAAAAAACTTTTCAAGTTAAACGTTTTTTTTTGTACAATCTGATGTACTAAAAGCTAGAAAATAATTATTGGTCACCAATCTGGGACTTCGATCTGACTAATATAAAATCGTGAAGCGCAATTAGTATAACAAACGATTTGACTACAATATTAAGGTCAAAGAAGACATTCAAAAGTCTAAGCTCCAACAAAAGCAAGTTTTCCACAAAATGAGCCTCACGTTTTTATTTTAGTCTGATCAAAGCCCCAGATTGCTGACCCATAATCATTTTCTAGCTTGTAGTACCTACATCATCGATTGTACTGTGAAAAATAAAACCGTTCAACTTTAAAAGTTTTTCTTAACCTTTTTTATTTTTAACTGTTTAGTGTGCTTCATTTGTTAATCTGATTAATAAAATCTAAATTAGCACGACTATAAAAATTCCATAATCTTGGTGGCCTTATCCTATCCTGAAAATTTGAGACCTAAAGTGTTTATATCCAGACCGAAGTTACGATGGTTCAAAAATGCGCCGAATCTCTTCGAGAAAAGGTAGGCTTGGCCGTACTCAGCTTGCCGTGCAGCCAGATGGTTGATCTACATAAAAAATCCGCTTTTCAAGCCATGTTTTGATCAATATGCGTAGAAAAATGTTGTTTCAAGATGAAAATTTTACAAAAAAATGCATTAAAATTCAAGTATAAACATTTAAAAAATATTGTTTCAATCGATCAATTAATTATAATCATTTTTCGAGCAGGATCGAATAAAAATTCTACAATGCTTTTTTTATGGAGAAACATGTGTGTTCACAATCTAACGTCATTGTCAAAGTAAATTTTCTGACAATGCTTTTTGCAACCCAGCATAAATGTTTGCATTATATGATGGGTTAAGCTATATCATAAGGTGTGCCTACAGTAACTACAATCAAGCCACATATTGACAAAGAACCGGTGACAAAATAAACAGTGCCTTCGGCATACAACTGCGTCATTCGATTTGACCGCCGTCATTTGTTTTGTACGACAACACACAGTCGTGAAGTGCACCGACCACTATATTGGTTTAAATGAGTAATGACAATTTATTAATGAAACTTTAACTTTACGTCAACTTTATTCATGTTTAAATGGTTACAAAACATTATTTATCTAGGGGTTACAGTACAATTTTGAAAGTTTAAAGTAGTTGGAATCCTAAAATTGTTGAAAACTCAAAATAGGTGCAAAGTTGGGGGAAAATAAAAAACCGTCTACTGTAAAAATAATAAGGTTTTGATTTTAAAAGTAAAACGTAATTATGCGTAGCTTCTTGTTGCTGTTTTAATAAAATAATGCTGTCTCGAAGCATCAATAACTTATCTGATCTAAATACGTTTATAACTCGAGAATCCCTGATCCAATTTACATGCATTTTTGACGTGAATAACGTCTAATGTCTCATACCTAGGATGACAATTGAGAAATATTAAATGAAACGGAAATAGAAAGAAGAAGTTGTCGACTGTAGACTATAGACGCTCAACAACTGAGGTTATTAGCGAAGTAATTGTCTTGTGAAACAAAACACAACATTTAGGTATACCTATGTTAAGGTTTATGTTGAGGTAAGCCAGCTGTGGCTGTGTGGTAAAGTAAAAGTCTATCGACAGGCACAAACGCCAGGCCCAGGTTCAAATCCTGATGGATTTTCATATTTTTTATAATGAAAATATATAGATATTGGATAACAATTGAAAATGTAAAAAAATAAAATTATAATTATTTTATATATTGTCTATATTAATTTACGAACAAATGATTTTATAAGATAAATAAAAGGGCATGTATTAATGTAAATATTTGTGTTTAACGCTATTTATGTCATCTGTCAATAGCCGCGATACAGACATAGCCATTTTTTTAAATTTGTAATCTATATTTTGTTATGCTAATTGCTAGGTGACATAAGAAATTAGCAGTGACAATTACTTTACTGCAGCAAGTCGACAAAAAACAGGCCAAGTAGTGGCTTTCTTGGCATACGCTCCCTAAACCATTAGAGATATTATGTAAATGCAATGTATGCAAGATTTGTTAGGCATGATATATTCTACGGAAAAGTCCGCGACAATAATATATTGCCTATATTTCTTCAACAGGTAAGCTACAATCCCGGGCGAAGCCAGACCGGGCTGCGAATTATAATATAATTTAAATACTAATAATGACATCGTATATAAAATATTATGTAATAACGGAAAATGTAATTTTATTATACGGTGATGTATTAGCTCAATGACAAACTTTGGCAGATGAAAGCTCATCAAATTTTAAGAAAAAGATTGTATACCTATGACTCATTTAACTTATTTAATTTTCATCGTTTTTTACGTTTGTTTTTTTTTTTAATAAGATGAGCTTTTATCTGTCAAAATTTGTCGGTGAGCTAATTAACCAGTGTATAATTAATCAGTGTATATAAAAGACCATTTAACAGCAAAATTTTAAAATTTTTTCGAGCCGTGGTTATAAATCGCACATACCACATAATGCTGTTAAAATATTAATCAATGAAACACAAAATAATAAACGAATTTTTCAAAATCAATTAAAATGACATGAAATGAAATAATTAAAGATCACGACCATATCTCTGTAACATGACCAAACTGAATTAGGTACAACCACTTGTTGCTCTGCATATAGGTATAGGATGTGTCCATGTATGCGTGGTTATGACGTGTATATGTGTGTGTTATGTTACACATATTATTATATTCAAGGATGGCTACGTATTTCAAAAATAGCACTAATCTATTGCAAATTATTATTCTATTTCTCTGATGCAACATTATCATTGTTGTCAAAACGAGATTCGCCTATTTAGTTCTGGCCGAGACGAGAAACGTGCTTCAACAAACTGTGGAAAATTTAAATAAAAAATTACAGACACAATTATATGACAAAAAAGAAAGCAGGTATAGCTGTCATTCTTTATTAGGGAACGTTCAAATATTACGTAACGTTTCTCACAGGGAGGTATAGTTATCATCAGCGTTAGATACTATTATGTTATCAAGGGGGTAGTAGCTGATATCAATATAAGGCTACGTTACATTTTTAGAATATTACCCTCTGCTAAAATTCAGATTTAGCGCCTCTTCTCAACGAAATTATAATATAATGCTTGAACGTTCCCTTACCACTTTATAGAATAACTATATCTGCAGTCCACGGCTTCGACCGGGTTTAAATCGCTATATCCACTCACTGTTCATCCCCATTTTGCCACTACGTAATAATATAAAGCCTATGCTACTCGTCAAGAAGTAGGCTCTTAAACAGTGAAAGAATGTTTTCAATCGGTTCAGTCACAGTGGTTCACGAGATAACTTTGATAAGGCTGTTTATACCAGGTGTTCGTTTGAAAACTTCCATCAAGAAAATCCAGATGAAAAAATGTTTGGGATGAAAGGTGCATCATTTCGGGGGGGGAAGGAATATGAAATAATTCATTTTTATTTAGATGGCGTTTTTAAGGTAGTCTGAAGGTCAACATTTGTTTTTTAATAGCAGGTCATATTTTTTACAGATTCAGATTCTGCATGAGAAAAGAAACAACTTTTGTCCGTAACATATTTATCTGATCTATATACTTTTCGAGTAAGATTTAGATGCAAGCTGAAACAAAATAAAAACATTTTGCAAACTACAGATACTTAATTGGTATATGATAAAATCAATTCGAATTATATAAATTTTATCCGAAACATGCTTATCATCTAGCATTCAGTTTCGCGATATTCTGATGGAATTGTTTACTAATGAGCACATGCAGGTACGGTGAACAAGCGTTTTAACCATTGTAGAAACGGTATCTCGAGTACACGCGGTGAGAGCTGAAGCCAGGCACGTTAATCTCATAATATGCTAGTGAAATCCTGCTTGCCCGCAGACAGTGCCGTGTACACTAAACTGCAGCATTCGGTTTTCGACGATAGGTTCAATTGATGGCAAAGTGCTATTCATGACAATGAGCAGCCAATAGCAGGCTACAAGGCGGGCGCAATGCAGTCACATTACTATGACGCGGTGGCTTCATCTGTCGCCGCGCGTAGGTCTACCGCTACTATGCCAGACATTAAATAATCAACGAGATTTTTCAAGAATTATTATCATGGAAACGAGAAAGACACCTTCGGGAAAATGAGCCAAGAGTCATAAAATGTTTCGTCTTGAAATTCAAGACGAGAATGAGATTGGCCATGTCTCATACAGATGAGACGAGACAGCAAGGCTATTAGTAACATTTAGAAAAAGTAATGCTTTAAAAATAATTCATTTAAAAGTCTTATTACCATTGAAAATATAGTGCAGAGTTATTCGATTTGAAATTTGTAGGTATCGGGTGTAGAATATTCGCGCCTGTATCTAGACTCAAGTGTTGAAATTTTAAATTATTAATTTTTTTACCATTATTTGTCCAGAAACTTTTAAAAAAGACTGCCTTCATTTTTCATGCATTAACATTTCTAAAATCTTGGAATACAAGTCATCTGAGGAGATCTTTGAATCACCACCATCTGTGTTTAAATTTAAGAAAAAAACGATATCTTAGTAACCTGAAGTTTTATCATCATCAAATATTCTAAAGAATAGCCGAGGTAATTGGAACGTTCACGCCTTTGTTTACATGGCTATAACCACGGTACATCTACAAAAAGTCCAAACTTTCAGGTTCTAATCTGAAATCAGGTAAAGTATTAAATAGATTTTTAGTTTATATGAATAAAAATAACAATAAATTTAAGATCTGAAATGACATTTGGCTCCGATTATCCTGCCTTTTTCAAACCATTCAAGTATTTTGATAAAATATTGCTCAACTTTTCAAAATTACGAAAAGAATTTTACTCCAGTTAACGACTTAGACGCTAATGACCTCTGTTGTCGAACGTCTATAATCTACAATTCATTCCAGTTAACGATATAAACCAGTAATAATAAGACATCCTTGATTTTTGGTCACATTACATAGCCAACGATTCCGATTTTGGCGCTCTCGAAATAAAGAGAGACATAGAATTCGTTTACGTATAACATAGTAACTATCTTTCTCATAGAAACTAACGAAGCTGTTCAAACGGTCTCTCACACACATCTATCGGCCCGCGACGGTCCGCCCTCGCAAGTCTCGGATTGGTCGAATGCCGGCGCCGTGGCGAGGGGCTCATTAGGCGCCCCGCGTGTAAGGGATGATCGCGTACACACAGATCGCGATGTGTACGCAAGTCTCATAGCGTGTTTTCTTTATTTTCCCCCTTTCAGAGATCGTACAAAGTACATACACCGATGGTTGGTGTGCAATCAGGGATGCACTGGTAAAAACTCATCACACATCGGGGAGACTAAAATAGTGTAGACTGTAGAGTAATAAATCATTTTGGTTTGAAGTTTTTGACAGATTCCAGTGTTATTGCTAACATAGAGTAGTACTAGGTACCTATTCCATGATATGATATAATCGAGGTATAATATAATGTAATATAATATAATATGAATATAATATAATATAATATAATATAATATAATATAATATAATATAATATAATATAATATAATATAATATAATATAATATAATATAATATAATATAATATAATATAATATAATATAATATAATATAATATAATATAATATAATATAATATAATATAATATAATATAATATAATATAATATAATAATATATGTATAATAATTCACAAATTCAGAGAAAAGTCTACCTGGATCTGGGAATGATTTAAAAGAAGGCTAGGTACCTACTCTATGCCACTGGAATCTGCCAAAAACTTCAAACTAAAATGATTAATTATTACTCTACATTTGCTATTGTTCTTCTATTACAAGTCCCCAGTTCCCGGGTTCTAGCCCGAGAGCTGGTAAAAGTGTCAATTGGATTTTCAATTTATTATTAAAAAAAAAATTAGGAATTGAAAATATGAATTGGTGCTAGGCCCAAATAACCTTAGCTGTTGGTGGTCTTTAAAACACAATTCTCAATTCTATTACTCTACAGTCTACACTATTCCCCCCAAAAAAAACTTTTCCCCGTATTAAATTTTTATGGATTCTTCGGATTCTTGATTCTTATGTCAAAGAGAACTTATAACCAAAATTTCATTGGGAAAGAATTTTTTCACTGTTCAAATATTATTTTACCTGTATAATGGGATGGGATAGTGGGATTAACTATAAGTACCACTATAAATAAAATTGAATGTCTGTCTGTCTGTATGTTCGTCTGTCCGGGCTAATTTTCGAAACGGCTGAACTGATTTAAAAAATTCTTTCACTAATAGAAAACATACACAATCCCTGCGTGATATAGGCTATATTTTATTTTGATAATTATCGCGGGGGGGGATAGTAGCAAAACGTAACTCTGCAATTCAATTGCATTTTAGCATATTGGCGGACTTCTACTAATATTAAAACACTTCGCAGGGCGAGAGATTCTCGCGGGGAGGCATGGGAAAGAATCTCGCGGAGGAGCGGGTAATAAATAATAAATTTTTGTCTCTGGGACTCCTGAACCGATTCTAAAAATTCTTTCACTAATAGAAAGCTACGCAGAGGGAGGTATGCTCGTGGGGGGAGGATAATAAATCATAAATTATTATCTCTGGAACTACTAAATCGTTTCTAAAAATTCTTTCACTAATAGAAATCTATAGCACTATCCCTGAGTGATATAGGCTATATTTTATTTTTATAAATTTCTCGCAGGGGGATTAATATAATAAACACTACCAGAGCCCGATTTCGTTTCGTAGGGAAAGAAATTCTCGCGGAGGGATAATAAATCATAAATCTAAATATACCTGGGCGAATCCACGGGCAACGGATAGTTTACTAATATAACTATAACTAAACAAAAATTTATGAAATCCCACCAAAAACATACATGTAAAAAAACAGGCCAAGTTCTCGTCAAAACTGCATGTTTTGTTATCTGAAAAAAAAAAATAACTGAAATTATGAAATTATGCCAAGTTCCTTGCCTACATGTTATTAGCAGTGTTTTGATAAGCACAGAAAACTGTTGTGTGAATTGATCAATTTCCAGACCAAACTTGGCAAGTTTTCAAGAGTCTCAATATAGCTCGGTTATTTAATGAAAACTTGCCAAGTTTGGTCTGAGAAATTTATCAATTCACACTTCGACTTTTAAACACTGTTGGGTAACATGTAGGCAAGGAACTTGGCATAATTTCTACATTTCAGTTTTTTTTTTTCAGATAAAACACGCAGTCCTGACGAGAACTTGGCCTGTTTTTAACACGCTTTTATTAGCTTCACTTGTATGTTAATTGCTTGCTTGCTTGCTTGATTGCTTGTTTGTCAGTTTGTAACCGACTTCTTTGAACTTGATTTTGACAAACTTTGAACGGTCAAATTTAGTTTAAACTTTGCACACTTATCAAGGACCGACGACAATACAATAATTCAATAAGTTTGTCCCATTATCCTAACCAGGATCTCCAGGACTAAAAAGCAAAAATAAATTATAATTTAAAAAAACTAAAAAACACGCTTTAATGAACTAAAAAGTAAAAAATAATTAATTTTATTGTAAAAAAGCGTGGGGTGCTTTGTATCATATTTTCATACTACCCCACGCTTTTTTACAATAAAATTAATTATTTTTTACTTTTTAGTTCATTAAAGCGTGTTTTTTAGTTTTTTTAAATTATAATTTTTTTACATGTATGTTTTTGGTGGGATGTAATTATCTTTAATAATGTTCTTACATTAATTTAAACAGAATCGTTCTATTTACAACTAATTTGATCCTGTAGCTGAATATAATTTAATATTTTATCTTCCACATATACAAGATAATACTCGAAATTCAGATAAAATTGAAACACCCTTCTAAAATTTAACCTTGTTTACATAGTTGATAAAATATATAAACAGATATGAACTTTATAAAAAGCAGACGTAGAAGGCTCATAACACATTTTACAAAAAATTAATTACTTACTTTTGTTTTTACAAAATTTACAAAATATTCTTAAATTACTTAATTATGAAACAGAGATACACAGGAGCAAATTTACCAATAGGCTAAGTAGATATGGGGCAGTACATTTTGGAAGGTGGAAAATTTTAGATGAAAGGAAAAGGCACGCAGACTCTAACTTGATATACAAAATTCGCGGAACCATTTTTCAAAATTTGTTTAATATAGTTAAAAATAGTCTGTTAGGCAAATATAACTCGCAAAAAGAAACCAAAAGTAAAAATTCTACCTATTAAAAAGATGATAGGTGCGATAATGAATTCTAAAAAAATATTTCAAAATTATCTTTGAAGAAATATAATAAAGATATTACGAAAACTTTACAATTATTATCAACGAATACCTTACAACAAACACGGAAATTCCCGAGTTATCAATAATAATTTATTTGGCATATAGGTACCTAGACCTACTATGATTATTTTTGGGTAAGTTCGGTTTTGCGCTCGGATCAATCTGAGTGCTCTAATGCGTTCGAATTTGACATTTATATGCTCTGAAAGATCTCTATCCTGCGTTCGGATTTAAAATCTGGAGGAGATCGAGCACGCTCTATGAGCTCCGAGGAAAGCGAGCGAGCAAGCAGATTTAACCATCTTCAGAGCATTCATTTTAAAAATGAACGGAAACACGTGTTGTGAGAATGGATAAATTTCGAAGTTTATTTGTATGAGGTAATTTTTCAGTAGGTAAATACACACGTATAATATTATTCAAAGAATAGCAGTAATAAGCAATAACTCTATATCACACACATTTTTAAATAAAATATTTATTAGTATATCTATGAGTCGAAAAAAATCAACAGCTGGTAGTACTATAAACAAGCTTTAGGCCTCCCTTCTCCAAAACAATACATCTTACAATGAATCCGTAAAATCTTACATGAAACCCGAAACATTTGCAAGGCGGTTTATTTAAGATGTTTACACATATGTAAGAGTACTTGGACTCACAATAGTTTTTTTCTTATTTCGAACTGCACTGTTTTATTATTTATCGTATATCTAAAAGTGTTAAACGTCGGCATGATTCTCAAATATTAAAAATTAATCTTTATTTAGGATAAGGTTGCATCCTTAAGAATGATATGTACGAAGGAATATCTTTTTGCCAGTTGTTTGTTGCCATTATTTCATACAAAATATGTACTTACTAGTTTTAATGTGTAGTATTTGTGCTACACTAATGGACTTAAAGTGCTATCGTCTTGCAAAAAGGAAAAAGTCAGTATCGACCAATTTTGTGTTTTTTGTGCAAATCTACAGTTTAAGATCTTTTGTCAAAGCATCCATCTGGCTGCATATTTACCTAAATTGTGATATATAGATTCAGTGGTATAAAGATCTTTTTGGCGATATTTAATAATATCGTAGATCTTTATTCTTTATATAAAATTAATAATAAATAAATAAAACACAACAAAATTTGATTTAATCAAGACGAGTCTAAAATATGTCTGATCACAACGAAATTATTATTATTTTGATTAACTAGTTTGTTTCAAAAGCATAGCTCATATAAACTGCCAAAACAAAACATTTTTGTGGTCGACAATGTAGCGTATTAATGTTGATTCACAAGAGACACAACATTAACACCTCCCTTCGCATGGGAAAAATTACTATAGGAAGTGGCCAGTTTCCAAACTAACTACAAAAACCAACAGGAAGGAACCACAGAGTAGATGTATAGTTTATTACACATTAGTAATTACATACTAGTATTTGTTATAAATAAAAAAAATAATATATCATGGATGATAATCTGAAAAAGTAACTTAGGAAAATAAGTAAATATTTATTGTACTTAAAAATAATTGAAGCGTTTGCGAAAAAAAAATTAAAAATATCACTTTTTTTCCGTTTTCCAATAAAATTCTCCATTTTAATATATTATTTATGTTCAAGCTTCTGTCCATGATATAATATTTTGAAAAAAATATAAGAAGTGCTCACTTGTCAGGGGTCACCAATTGTAAAAATCTTTTTGACGATATTTAATAATATCGTGGATTTTTATATAAAATTAATAATAAATAAATAAACAAAAAATAAAACAAACAAAATTTGATTTAATCAATACGAGTCTAAAATATGTCTGATCACAGCGAAATTATAATTTTGATTAACTAGTTTGTTTCAAAAGCGTGGTTCATAGAAACTGCCAAAACAAAACAATGTTGTGGTTGACAATGTAGAGTATTAATGTTGATTAATAAAGACACAACAGTGGTTTGTTTCACATTTTTTTAATGTATGTGAATCTATCTAAAATTTCAGCTTAATACTGTCCTGCACGGTGTTTAAAGGCGGTTCGATACAATTAAGCAGTGCTCTCACTGAGATCATCGTACCGCCAGGTGGCGTTTCTCCTGTTTTCTTTAAGATTTCACACTTTCGACTCAGAAAATACACGCTTTACTCTCCCATAAGTGTGTGTGTGTGCGATGCGCGCATTATATGATAGCACACCCCGTAAGCATGTGCATGTATTACATCACACAGATACAGACAGATAGACAGAGAACCTTTATGTATATTATACATATACAAGTTGTGAATCATCAGTAGTAACGCGTCATTCAGACCACGAGGTCGGGAATTCAAAAAGCACACACGAGTCTGTTTGACAGCAAACCTATAACAATTCAGATACATTGTCCAAACTAATTAATGACAATTTGTCATTCAGTTGATCAACAAATTCTGTAAAAATTATATGCGATCAAAATTAATTCACGCAGTAAAATTAATGAATTTTAAGTTTTTTGGTCTAATAGGGACAAAATTAAAGACGCAAACTCGATCAAAACTAAAGTTAAATTAGGGAGTAAAAATTATCAAAATAGTTTTTCTATAGTTTTTAAAAAAGAAAATAAAAAAACTGCAGTGTAACTTAATAATTTTACGAAGTTGTTGCAAGATTTATTTCCTATGACTTAATTGCATAATAGCTAAGTTTTGTTATAAATATTTAAAACAATTAAAGCAAGGGTGAATTTTCTTTTTATTTATAGCGCTTATTTCTTCAAGCGTCGATTGTTTAAATAAAGACCTAACAAGTTTTAATATTTTAACGAAATAAAATAATTTTTAAAACTCAATATTAAAAATATAATATGTAATTTTCAAGATTATTTTGAGTTGTTAACTCTTCAACAAATAATACAACATAATTATCTATTTCAACATTAAGTAGTGGTACGAGGCTATACGAGCACTTCTTAAACTGAAAAAAACTTTTTAAAAATGTAATTAACCTATATTAAAATGTATAATTTATAATTGCGGAAATAACGTTAGTTAGTTATTAAGAGCGACAACAAAGCGCCTAATAAATAAATTAACACGTCGTTACCTATTTTCTGTGACTATCACAATTCAATTGATAGATTTATTGCCGGGTATTATCTTGTGAAAAAGTTGTAAAGTGTGCGATATAGTCAAAATGCGGAGTGTTTATCATCAATAAAACATATCAACTGGTAAACAAAACGGTAATGAACCGAAATTAATTTATTATTTCCCACTTTTTGTTAATATTATCTTATTATTTCTAAAAACAGATAATATCAATGACATTTTACTTTAAAAAAGTGTGACACATTCAAATAAAACATACAATAAATAATGCAACCTATTTTAAGACCCGTGAAAAACAATGAATGGTAACGCAACAATAAACGGTTTAAAAACAATGTCACATCAACAACAATCAGAACATATCAAAAGACCTATGAATGCGTTCATGGTCTGGTCACGTGGACAACGGCGGAAAATGGCGCAAGAAAATCCAAAAATGCACAATTCGGAAATATCGAAGAGACTCGGAGCAGAATGGAAACTGCTGTCTGAAAGTGAAAAAAGGCCGTTTATAGATGAAGCGAAAAGACTTAGGTAAGATAAATAATTGATTGACATAGTATTTTTTTCAAGATGGCACGAAAAAGTTTTGGCCTTCGTATGGTCACAGTAGGGATGCATTTGCACTAGATTTTCTGCAACTGAAAATGACTGTCCAGCTGATCACCGCTGAATGACGTGACGAGCGAATTTTATTTACCGCCGTACATTTTCAATTTAAATAAATCCGAAATGGTATGCCTAGCAGGAAACAATTTGTTCAAGTTTTTTCTATAAAAAATGACTAGTTTTTTAGTCATTTAGTATTAATGATATGTCAACGATTTATTATGAGATAGGTTACGGGTCAATATGGTGGAAGTGAAGTAGCTTATTTTATTATAGTAGGTAGTACCTAGTGATGTAACGAATGTCAAGTTTTAGGCATTCGCGTTTGCGAATGCAAATATATGTCGCCGATATTCGCGAATGCGAATAAGTATTCAGTTTTCAAATCTGGCGCCATTTGTCTAAGGCTAAAGATATAATAATTTGCAAGGTTACCTTGGCGAAAAAACTTAAGTTATTTTTTAAAAAAGGTGTAAGAAAAAAACTTCTCTAATAAAAATGCCATGAAATTAATATTTTTTGTCTTATCTAATATTATTTTCGCATTTAAAAAAAATATGATTTTTTTCTGATATTCATGTTCGCATGAATTTTGCGAATGCTATGCGAATCCAGGTGTGCAAGATTTCACGGTCGGCATTGTTCCAAGTCTTCATGGTTTCCGGGCTTGTAGCCCATGGTCCGGTGGTATTTTCTACCTGACGTTTCGTCTACAACTGCGGTAGACATTCTCAAAGGCGATGTGGCAGCGGTCGAAGTGTCCTCCTTGGCGGCTCACAGGTCAGTGTGCCTTTGAGAATGTCTACCGCAGTTGTAGACGAAACGTCAGGTAGAAATACTCACCGGACCACGGCCTACAAGCCCGGAAACCATGAAGACTTGCTATGCGAATATTCGCGAATGTGAATATTCGTTACGTCACTAGTAGGTAGTTTAATCAAATAATTTAAGATGTTCTCCTAACAAACTTGAGTTCAAGCATCTATTCAAATCGATTACTTATTAACGGACACTTATGCTTATGACGAACAACAGCAACATTGCCAATTTAAGGGGAATATACATATAAAACTACCCTGTACTTCACATAGAAATAAAATAACTATTTTTTAAGTTATTTTATATTAATTTTCATAATACAGTTTTAGATTAATATTATTTACAATACCAGAACGCTTGATTTTATAAAAATGGATCTTTTCTCTTATTGGAGTTTATTTCTTAAGAATCGATTTTCATATAAGGCCCCCGGTATGGAAATGTTATGAGGAGTAAAATTTATACAAGCGTTAACTAAAAAGCGTTACGCTTTTCTGCGAAACGTACCTTGCGCACCTGTACAGGGTATGCTGCGCGACAGCTGACGCATGTAAGTATGTATGTTTGCCTACTGCATAGTCAAAGACAATCGTACTTAAAGAGTAAACTCCAGTCGTGCGTCGGAGCTGACACACACACTTTTTTTTCCATTTATTTTCAAAAAAAAAAAACAAACTCACCAAACAAGACTCAGATCTCGATTATATTTTTTTTTTTATTAAAATGAAAAACTATTTCCAAAACATTATCAATTTTACAAAACAAAAATAGTTACGTTTCCCGTATAAATTAATAGATAATGCAAATTTGGTAATACAAATAATTTCGAATAACCGCGGGAAAATAGTGTTTTTTAATCGTACAATAATATATTATGAAACAATAGCCGAGAGTGACTCACTTGATAGGTATGATCAGTATAAATTCAAACCTTAGTTCAGGTATAGGCCACCGCACAGTTGTGTAATAAAGGACGGTTATATAATAACATTGAACAAATAATAACACACCTACACACGTGTAGGGGTGTGTGTGTGCGCACACAGAATTACATTTATATTCATAAACGATTCACTTAAGAGTTAATCGCCGACTGCAGTCTCCCAAATAATAGATAACACCCCGTGGATGTGTTTGTGTGCATTTTTCGGCGACCCTCAAACAGTTCGCGTATAGAAAAGGCGTAAATTAAGCATGTATTGGAGTTTTACCCGACTACGAAAAAAAAGGAAGGTGCTGATTTTAATTTTACAAATAGGATTCCAGGATAGCTCCACTACTATTGAAATTTGAAACGAATTTTGTGTCCTAAAAATAGCATAACCTCGAAAAAATACACAAAAAGTGTTTATCAATAATATTCTTTTAGATAGATAATTTATTTTATCTCAACTATATACAAAGTTTGACAATCGTCATTTACAATTAGAGTAGGTATGCGCGATCCCAAAACTAAGTTGACAATAGCCGAGCATGTAGCAATGTTGTTGTTTATACAGTGCTGCCATATGGCTCCTCTATTACAAGCCCCCAGTTCTCAAGCTCTAACCCGAGAGCTGGTAAAAGTGTCAATTGTATTTTCAGTTCAAAAAAATTATAAAAAAATTTTAAAAAATAATAAATTGAAAATATGAAACGGTGCTTGCCTAAATAACCTTAACTAATGGTGGCCAAAAAAAAGCATCCCAAAACGCTGTAACAGCAACATATTATGGGCACATTATGTTACCTTTAAAGCAATTATCACTAAACCAACTTTTGAAGTCAAAAAGAATGAAAGTTTATTTCGCTGTTCCTATAAATATAACTGTTTTTTTTACAAATTCATTAAAACATGGAAAATTAGGTACAATATTGACAAAGTATGTACAGTCGCGGACTTAAAAAATTTTACACCTGTATCATCTAGTTACCAGTTTTTTTAATTTTTGTATATTGTAATTTGGCTTTTGATAGTAATGTGTCAATTACTAAGGTTACATCCTAAAAATTCAATAAAAAATTATTATCAAAACACCTCACTTGTTTATTATACAATCCAAATTACTCAATATTATTCAATTAAAACATAAAAAGATTTAATAATATTTGGGACTAGCAAATTCCTTCCTTCAAACTTGCAATAATTCTTCTTTTTTTAATAATTTCGAGGCATTTAAACGACAATTATTTCTTTTCATTTTTGACATTTACATTTACCTATTAAAAAATAAATTTGTTGCTAAGCTACTGACTTTTTGTGAACTTACACTGAAAAACTCAAGTGTAAACTTGCGACGTCCGCGACGTACATACTTTTGATAATATTATTTCCATTTATATGACGTGTTTAAATTAATTGAGTCATGATGACGATTATGGTACAATGTGTTACCGAAACGTCGTCGCCGAATTAAATGTTTTTTTGAACAAAAAATCTTTATAGCCTTTTTTCCTGTTTTACCACAACAATTGATCTATGGATAAGGTGCTACTTCATTCTAAATTTGTTAAACCAAAAACATAAATTTTAGTAATAAAAATATTAATGTTTTTTAAGTCCATAACAAATTGGAATTTGTTTGAAAGTTTTGTTCCTCACAATAAACATTTCATAAACGCGATGTAGGTACTTTCATTCAACAAACTTAATTTTTTTTTACATGTGAAACCATTAGTAACCAACGAGTTATTACAAATAGTATGTGCTAGTGGACTACTGCTCTGGATAGAGAAGGCTTGAATACGAGTAAATCGTCTGTCTCTCCCTGACTTTTTCTTATTAATTATTGTTATCTGGTCGCTACGGTGTTTCAAGTTACGATGCGGACAGTACCCAAGGTTAGTAGAGTATAGGTTGCCTCATTCCGATAGATAGTAGTGGGGGGATGACGTCACTCAGAATATACCATGCTTGCTCACTTCAATAGAAAAGATCAGATGATGGACGCTGCTAATTTTTGGAAATAAAAATCACAGTAACCATGGTAGTGTGATATGTTTTTTCAATACCTAATAGAAATATGATAAGTTGTCAATTTTGCGATAGCTGTTAAGTGTTATGGTGTTTTGTGGTTATTTTTAATATTTTGTGAATATAAAAGATAAAATAATTAATTTATCAATTTGTTAGTTAATTTTATTCGTTTCTTAAATTTAAAAAATAGGTAATTAACAAGATCTGCCATTTCTTGAGCATTATTTAATTTTTTGTTTGTTTATATTATAGATATTAAAACCTAAATTTTGTAATAAAAATAAAAATTATCCTATTTTTTAACATCTATTCTTCTATTTATTGTCTTCTGCCAATTTTAAGAAAAAGTCTGCACGAAGCACCTAATATAAATAAGCATAATCTTCAACAATTTTTGTACTTGATTTAAACTAAATTCTAGCTGACGTCATTCCCGCGCTTACGCTGATTGGTCAGATGGAATGAGGCAACCTGTACTCTAATAACCTTGACAGTACCTGTGTTTTCAAAATTTGCTCGGCACACTTTGTAGGGTCTAATGAGCGTAACGAAGACAGAACATTTACTCGGATTCGGAATTTTCCGTATAACGGAAATTGGCTCGCGCAGCTCAGAAGTCTATAGACGTCGTTGTTAGTAACCATTGAAATGAAAAACAAATGTCAATATTAGAAAAATTTATTCCTAGTCATTATCCGCGGCATATCGCGCGTTAACAGAAAATTTATTTTATTCATTATATTATATGCAACGTTAGCATTTTTTGAGCTGGAATGGTCCCTTCGTCTAATTGGCTGAATTTTTTCCATATATTGTACGGTTTCAAAATAATTGGCAGTGATTAATACACTTATTCACAATGTAATATAAGGGAAACAGTTTTTATGCATATGACGCGTATGCTTTACATTGTTTCATTGTTTTTCCGCTCCATTAAGCTTGTGAGTAACTATTTATGACTCACTGCCAATTATTTTGAAACCGTACTATAGAGTATAGAAAAATTTATTTTGATAATAAATACAAAATATCATTGTACAACACAACGCAAATCAAACTATCTAAGATCAAATTCCATTTATGTGACGATGTCACGATATTATTATTATGTAAACTCAAATATATTAATGAATAATGTTCATACCTTTGTGAATCAAAGCTATCCTGCGTCAACAAGTAAAGTTTGCGATGCACAGTTCGAACACGCCGAAAGCGAAACGGGGGAAGAGCGTTTAAGTGGGCACCCGACGGTCCCGCACTACAATAAAATGGGATTAGAGGCGCTCTTCACCGATCCCACACACACACACACACACATAACGGGGAGGAGGGTTCCCTGCCCCGTGCTCATTCAATGTTACACATATGTACATTGACAGTGGTGCCGACTGTTACACACACACACAGTATATACATATGCAGTGGACTAATTGAGATATTATAACTAATAAAGATACCGTGGTACTCTTTTATATCTCATATTATGTACAGTGCAGAGCAAAAATATGTGCATTTGATTTTAATATCCGATAATGGATCATTATAATTATGATTTTTTTGACATTTTTGGCGTAAGCATTTACTATTTATCGCTGAAAAAAATTCAGATACTATTTACGCAGCCATACAATTTGTTTTTTAAAACTTTTCCCAGAATGAACTTTTGCAATACGAATGATGAATAAATTATGTATGTCGAGAAACCAAAACAGAACTATACAAATATTTCTTACTGACTGAAAATTTAATTTAAAATATAATTTTGGTCATTTGCGTTCTAGAATTGAAATTTTAGGTGAATACTGAACATAAGTTTTTAAATAAATGTTTATTCAATATATTAAACTTAAAATACTTATATTTGGCTATATTTGTCATTTTCTTATGTACATGCGTAGCTACTAAAATCTATAATATACAGGGTGATTCCAAAGTTGACGTTATCCTTTCACCAGCGAATAGGGCTTCAACAAATAAAATTTTTTTACCTTTGGCGCTTTTTCGAAATATCAACATCAACGAAGATACAGGGTGTCAAAGTTTTATTTAAAAAATTAAAATTTATTAATAACTGCCAAACCACTTGAGATATTTAAGAAAAATTTTGTAGGTGTCAATAGCTTACGGGGGGGGGGGAAATTCTTCAATAAATAAAATATTTTTGGGTTGACCAGTGGCGCGCGTAGAATAAAAACTGATTTTTCTAAAAATAAAAATTATTATTGAATTCCTTGTTTTCGAGTAAAAAAATAAAAACCGTTTTAATGAGCACCTAAAATTAAGTTTTGAATACATACATATGTATTTTATTTTTTTACAAAATTTTTCTTAAATATCTCAAGTGGTTTGGCAGTTATTAATAAATTTTAATTTTTTAAATAAAACTTTGACACCCTGTATCTCCGTTGATGTTGATATTTCGAGAAAGCGCCAAAGGAAAAAAATCTTATTTGTTGAAGCCCTATTCGCTGGTGAAAGGATAACGTCAACTTTGGAATCATCCTGTATATAAATTCTATATAATATATAAAAAGATTTGTCCTGACTCCCAGGTCAAACCGCTGAAGCTAAAAACTTGAAATTTGGCAGGCAGGTTCCTTTAGGACGTAGGCATCCACTAAGAAGGATTTTTTTGAAATTCAACCCCTAAGGGGATCAAAAGAGGTGTAGAGTTTTTTGACAAAATGTTCATATCTCACAAATCGTTAAGGTGAGAGGTACTGAATTCAACATGCTAACTTTTCTTTAAAAATAATCAAACACGCGTTCGAGCATTTTTTTAATTCAACCCCTAAGGGAGTAAAATGGGGGTGTAGGATTTTTTGACTAATCAACGCCCAGGCCAAACCGCTGAAGCTATAAACTTGAAATTAAACACACTAACTCTTCTTAAAAAATAAGCAAACCCATATTTGATCATTTTTTTAAATTCAGCCCCTAAGGGTGTAAAACGGCGGTGTAGAATTTTTTGACTAATCAACGCCCAGGCCAAACCGCCGAAGCGATAAACTTAAAATTTGGACAGTATGTTCCTTTTTTGACGTAAGCACCTACTAAGAAGGGGTTTAACGAAATTCAATCCCTAAGGGGGTCAAAAAGGGATGTTATGCACAGCCTAAACCACTGAAGATAGAAACATGAAATTTGGAAATTATGTTCCTTACAGGGTGTAGAGGTGCATTAAGAAAGGATTTTTCGGAAATCGACCCCTACGAAGGTGAAATGTGATGGTCTGCCTGTAATATCGAAATAACTGCCTTTTTTAAAGGTTATTTGTATGTTATTAAAACACAAACGACCGTTTTAAAATTTCCAGCCAGACTTCGATTCGCAGGGGGAGATATTCTCGCGGGAAAGGGATAATAAATCATAAATTCTTATCTCTGGAAGTACTGAACCGATTCTAAAAATTCTTTCACTAATAGAAAGGTACACCAGTCCGACTTCGCTTCAAAGGGGGAGAGATTCTCGCGGGGGATAATAAATCATATTTCACTTCACAGGGGGAGAATTTCTCACAGGGGGAATAATAAATTAACAATGTTCAAATATTGATATAAACTATAATATAAATATTTATTTTCATTGAAATATGAATCAATTGACTTACCTATATACGTAAAGTATAGATTAATCCAAGGTATACAAAGATATCATTTTATTGAATAATTCAAACAATACTGGGAAACTAACAATATGTATTGAATTTCTTAACCACACCTATTTATAAAAAAATCCAAAAATATTTAATAAATATATCTTTACTATGTGTAAATAAATCGAAAAAAATTGATAATACCTAAATTTTTAAAAAACATATAGGTATTAATAGTAAACTTTTGTCAACTTTAATTCAGATTAATACACTTATGTTTTCTTTTTGTTCAGTTCAATGAATCAAATTTGCAATATTGATTTTTTAAATATTATGAACTACCCATATGTTTTTAAATTAAATGTTTGATGTAATTTTTAAATTGCAAGAATAGTTTTGATAAGGGAATTACCTTCAAATATTACGTAACGTTTCTCATAGGGGGGTAGGTATTATCAGCGTTACTATTATGCTGTCAGGGAGTAGCAAGGTATTAATATAATATTACGATGCGAAAAAAAACGTTACGGTAACATATTTGAACGTTCCTTAAGCAATACCTAAAACAATAATTGTTTTAGCTATTGCTTAGGGAACGTTACGTTACGTTTCTTAATTGAAAGAAGAAAGAAATGTTAAAGAATAACACATCAATTTTCTGAAACTAACTACGGATATTATTAATAAATCCTTTTACCGCAAATAATTTCACATAGGTATTAGTAAATACCAGGGTTGTGAAATAATATGCGGTAAAAGAATTTAATAGGAAATAATATTCCAAATCTTCATGGTTTCCGGGCTTGTAGGCCGTGGTCCGGTGGTATTTCTACCTGACGTTTCGTCTACAACTGCGGTAGACATTCTCAAAATTTCCGAAAAATTTGAGAATGTCTACCGCAGTTGTAGACGAAACGTCAGGTAGAAATACCACCGGACCACGGCCTACAAGCCCGGAAACCATGAAGATTTGGAACAATGCCGGCCGTGAAAGCTTGCACACTTGGAAATAATATTGTTAGTTAGTTTAGTAATACCGTAATTGCTTACAGATTTCTGAATTTCAATTTTCTAAATCTCTTTCTGAAAATCCAGAAATCCACAAACTAAATAATTATTTTAATTCGAAAAATATTTTCATAAAACAACAATTTTTTGGTCATTATACAACGAGGTACAAAAATTATAGTTTCTCCAAATCATTAAAATTAAAGAGAAATATTTGTCAGCATTACAAATCCCTAATTCCTTTGTTTTGTAATCTGAGAACAATTATTAAAACACGTACCAAATAAATTATTAAAATTAACAGTAAATTATGCTTTATAAGTACAAAAATTTAAATTAATAGTGAAGCAAAAAAATATTAAATTTTTTTTAATAATTTTTCATAAATAATATTGAAAAACGAAAAAAAATGTTTTTAAAGCCATAGATAATTAATTACACATTAGGTAATTAAAATGTATAATAGTAGATTGTATGTCTAGATACGTAATGGGGAATAATACGGCGAGTTATGACAATATGTAAAAACGAGCGATAGCGAGTTTTTACAGTCACATGAGCCGTAATATCATTACGTACGAGACATATATGGTACTTTTTGCCATATTCACTACAAAATACCTTCTTTTCACGTCATTTCCAAAAAATTCTGACAGTTCATTTGTGTCGCCATCTTTCCTTCCAGTGTGCCGCGAAGTTCGTGCAAGTAAGTAATGACAGACGCACGCAAGCGTACGCAGGCGTATAGAGCGAATATAAACAGAAGTTGCTATGGCAACCGTTATTTTCTGCGCTAGTGTAGAAAGTAAACAATTTTCCGCACACCTCCCTGTTAAATGGGTCATGAATGGCCACTTTACCATACATCGAAAGTAGCTATTTTGTAGTGGGTATGGCAAAAAAGTTAAAAACATTTCACGTGAGTACAAAACGCGCCAGGAATGTTTTTTGTGTTTTTGAATGAAAAAGTTCATTCAAAAACCCAATTGCTTATAAGAATTTAAAATTATTCAAGAAGTCTAGCTCTATAATAGGTATAATATAATTCCATAATCTTAACTGAACTATTTACTTAGTCTGCCCTTCGATATGATGTGTGTGTAATCATAATGTTGAGTGTACACTGGTGAGAGAATTTGTGTACAAAACACACAAAAGTCACAATCCACGGAAACAGTCCCTTTATGTTAAACTGTCTGAATACAAAATATGTTATCAAAATTTACTAACCTATAATATAATATCTTGTCTAAAACAAATATTTAACTTTAACTTCAAAAGAACTATAACTGCCTATTACATTTAAAATATAGCATTGTTCTTTAATCTTCTGTATATAAATCAAATTTAAATTCTGCCAGTCTGTACAGAAATCATCCAAAAATATTTAGATCAATTTCCCGGAAACTCAAGGTCGCTCCTTAGATTTCTTGAGAAGCAAACGTTCGACTGAATGGATTTTGTTCCGATTTTCACGATAAGATAAATTAATCGCGGGTATGGTTAAGATGTTGAAACTGGCCGGGCCGGTTTCGCCCGCGTGGAAATCTGATGTAATCTCAGAAGACCGATTTCAAAAAAATTCGATAGGTGTATTTATTTATTTATTTATTTATTTATTGTAAATTATAGAAACGTCGACAACTTAGGTCATTAGCGTCTTGATTACATTAAATAACAACACACCTAAAACTAAATGATATCACTAAACATCAATCAGCGGAGGCGGGATTCGAACCCACAGACAGATCCAGAGGCAGCGGCGCTAACCACTGAACCACACTGCCCTCTCGATAGGTGATGCTTTGCTTTAAAACATAGGCTAAAATAACTGGCCGACCCGGCTTCGTCCGGGTGAAAATCGGGAATAATCTCAGAAATTAATGGTTCGATATCAAATTTGTTTTCACTGTTCGATAAGTGATACTTTGCATTAGGACATAGTCCATATAATAACTGGAGCGAGCGAGCGATTCGAGTGATTAAAGTACCTATTAATAAATCATAAACTCATAGCACCTGGGGGCGAACGACCGAAGCGAGTGAGTAATGTATTAATAAATCATAAATCCATAGTATCCGGGCGAAACCGGACCAAGCCACTAGTTTCTAAATAGTAATAATGACATCTGCAATAGTTATAATTAGTTATAACACTATAAGGGAAAAAACGAGCTTGATAACACCATCGCATAATACATATTTCTATATCTCACATTAAAATTTCTGAAAGATTTTTGATGTTATGTTTGCATTCAATAGAATAATTTTCAAATATTATTTGTTTCAAATGCAGCATTTATATATATTATTACTTATAAGTTTATTTATTTAATTTGTTGATAAATATTTCAATAATTTAAGTTGAATTAAGTTAAATAGTTAGACACCTGATAGCTTAACGTAAATATTTTAAAAAAGAGGAATCGTGAAAAGCAAAGCTCATATCGTAAAGCTATTAGGAATTATTAACAACAAGAGAAAAATATGATTCGATCAATTTTTAGGGGATCTCATTCTTTATTCAGTTTATCTATCTTGGGATGTCAATCATTTTTGAGGCGTCAATTTTGATAACATTTTTATTGATAAAGAATTGTATTTATATTAGTTACAAAGCATACACAATACAATCGTGTATACATGTTAATTATTTACTTAATAAAAATCATCTGTCAGCAAACGTTTTTCTATTTCCTGTTTAGATATTATACGAGTAAAATTAGTCAATTATTAAACAAACAACATTATTTTGAGGGATATATTTATTACTGATAATTATTAAAGCACATCGATTAGGTACCTGTTAAAAATCAAAATAACATTTCAAATATAACTAAAAATTTTAATAGCTCTGTACATTCAAAACAATAGTATAATACAATAGTATAAAAAGTAGGTTATTTTCATTATTTATACTCTAGTAATTTAGACGTAAAAACGACCCATCTGCGGTATAATTCCCAGTTAGCTGAATTTTTGTATACGCCTTCGTTATGGTGTTTTAAAAAACGTGTAAAAAGTCCCCATCGGTATCGTGCCGGCTGCCGGCGTTGCCAGATATTCGAGGTTCAAGTTCACGATAGACGGTTTTTTGCTAATTCCTCGGTTCCGTTCCATTTTTAGTAAAAAATGATCATTATCAATCTTGTAGAGGATAAAATTTTCTACAACTTTTGTGCAAACATTTTTTGTCTACGATTCAGGTTTTACTTTTTTAATGATTTGTACTTTAATTTTAAGTTAAACTTTAACCGTTTTAATTAACCAGGAAAAAAGGCTATATGAATATTTATTATTTTTTTAAAAAATTGAACAAAGAGCCGACGTTTCGGACCACATCAGTCCTTAATCATGACCTACAAAAATGTTACATAGATTTTATCTATGTATAAAATCTATGTAACATTTTTGTAGGTCATGATTAAGGACTGATGTGGTCCGAAACGTCGGCTCTTTGTTCAATTTTTTAAAAAAATAATAAATATTCATATAGCCTTTTTTCCTGGTTAATTAAAACGGTTCTGCAAATTATTAATAAGGTGCTATTAAAGAAATCTTTCTGTTAAACTTTAAGTTAACGATTAATAATAATTTAATCGAAATTAGTGCAGTAGTTCTCTAGTTATAAGCAACCAAACATACAAATCGACAGCAGTGAAACAGGCAGACAGACAATTTTTAACATTGGAAATGTTTATGTTCGTATATGGGGGCAGAGTTACGAGTTTTCGTTCAAGGCCAAAAGACAACGGTGTCGCGATCAAGTGAGGAGAAATCATGCAAAATTGAACAAGTGCAATTTTTTCAAAATGTGTTTTATATCATGTCTAGTTAATTGAGAGGTATTTGCGACGATCTGCGGTGTTATTTTTGAGCAAATGTTAATAAATACTGTAGAAAAATCCATTTAAAAGTTAAAAGGGCACTGCATAACAAATTGCCGGTAATAAACCGTTAGAGGCGCTGTCGTCGCTGTAATTGTAATATTTTCTAAAATATTGTGAGTATTTCGTCTACTAGCGTATAGAGGACACTAATAGAACAATAATATTTATAATAAGAGTTGATCTATGATAATTGTTTTTCAGAAACTTCTATGGAAATAATGTAAATAAGAAATTAAAATTTTTTAGCAAAAATGTGTCAAAAAAATTATTATTATTACCTACTAATATGATAATATCTATATAATTTAAAAAGGAAGTCCAGACTGACAGATACGTCAAATTGATTGATCTAACCGCTGAAGCTATAAACTTGTAATTTGGACAGTACATTCCTTTTTTGACGTAAGCACATAACTAAAGTCTATCCCATAATAGGGGTGTAGACACTTTTTTGAAAATGCTTTTATTTTGTAGCTTTATGTATATTATACCTAAAAAAATATATTTTATAATTTTATATTCCCATTTTCATTTAAAAAATATGTTTTGTATTATTACTTTAAAATTTCCCACTAAAGCGTTCATAAACTATCATGGTGTCAAGATGACGTCACTCCCCGGTAAACGTGGACATTTTTCTTCTGTGATAGGGTGTTTTTTCGTATAAAATTAAAGTACAAATTATTAATCATGAATACCAAGTTCTACAAGTGTTGTGCTGTGTCCATGTGTCTAAATACTTCTGCAAAAACACCTCATAAACTATTTATGTACGTACCAGAGGATAAAAAAATGCGTAAAAAGTGGTTTCGGCTTGCCAAAAGAGATAAACCACTAACATCAAAAAATTCTCAGTACTGTGATCCAAAACAATCAGTTTTTGTGAAGATCACTTTGCCGTAAATGCTATTTTATTACATTTCTATGGTATTTGATGGTACCTATATAGTTAGTTTAGAAGTAAAATATTAATGTGCTTGCAACCATACATTTTTAGGTTATGTCATCAGTGGACTTTATTATATTACTCTTCTCTATGCTTTATTATTTCAGATTAGTGATGGGCGATACGTATCGATCTTTTGGAATCCGATACGCGATATTTTGTATCGATACTTGTCCTTCTGAAGTATCGGCGGATCGATCCAAAAGTAGTAGGTATCGAATAAAGGGTATCAAAAAAAAAAAAAACGCCCAAGCTAAACAAAATTAAATGCGATACGCAATCTCTTATAAAATATAAAAGCCGGGCACAATAATAATTGTTACAAAAGTTAATAATAAAATTGTTGTTCAATTATTCAGGTTTGAAAATTGCTTCCTTTAATAAATCCGGGCTCCATTGTTATATAATAATATATTCCTTAAAATAACGCAGGTTAATCAAAGAATTTCTTTTCAGTTCGTAAAAAATACCACAATGCAATATATTATCTGATGTTGATGTGTCAAACGTCAGAACAGAGTGTTTGCAGGGTCACCAGGGAGTGACGTCACGCGCTGTGATTGGTGTTTGAGTTCACGTGACAACAAGAAGGAATTATATGCATTTATTATAAAAATATGTTGAATATATAAATAAAAATTATATGATTTTCAGTTTTTAGATATCATAGACTATCGAAAAAAAATTAAAATGTATTTGTTTTCTTTTTTATCCTCTGGTACGTACATAAATAGTTTATGAGGTGTTTTTGCAGAAGTATTTGGACACATGGACACAGTACAACACTTGTAGAACTTGGTATTCATGATTAATAATTTGTACTTTAATTTTATACGAAAAAACACCCTATCACAGAAGAAAAATGTCCACGTTTACCGGGGAGTGACGTCATCTTGACGCCATGATAGTTTATGAACGTTTTAGTGGGAAATTTTAAAGTAATAATACAAAACATATTTTTTAAATGAAAATGGGAATATAAAATTATGAAATATATTTTTTTAGGTATAATATACATAAAGCTACAAAATAAAAGCATTTTCAAAAAAGTGTCTACACCCCTATTAGCAGATATGAATTGACGCTCGCATGTAGTGAAAATCTATTGATTCTGAAGCATATATGGAGAATATTAGTTTAGCAATCTTGTCACGATTGAGTATTGTAAGCTCTTTCCGCCGCGAAAGTGGGAAGGTTCAGGTTAGAATCCTGATTGTGACCACTGGTTGGTAAAATGATTTTTTCCTATATGTTTCGAAACAATTATATAATTGGCTGCTCTCTAAAGGAATTATATGCTATAAAAAAATAAAATTAAAAAATTAACGAACTGAACTTAATTACCTATTTCAAAACGTCAAAAAAATATTTAATATTTTCAACAGAAAGCAGCCATGACTTTAATTCTTTTTTAAAGTTATTATAGCTCGAAATACTTGAAAGGTGTTTAGGAAATTTATTATAGAAATACGGTCCAGTGAATGCGAAATGTCGTTGGAATCTGGTTTTATGAGCCTTTGGCACAAATACAGCTTGTTGTCTAAATGAATGATTAGTTATTTTATAATTGACACAGCCACATCTTAAGTAGAAAATTTTTAAGACCTTATAAACATACAAGGGTCAAATAGGTAGAATAAACAATTTTTTTTAAATATTGGAAATGAAAGCTCAGTTGCGATTTTAAAACATATGGATCAAGCTATTTTTTTATGAATTATTGTAATTGATTTGAAATGCTTATAATAATATGCACCTCCCCAGCATTCAAGTACATAACCCAGCTTAGAGTAAATAAGCGCATGGTATACACATGCATTAAAACTACATGACATTTTTTTCTTAAATAGTACATTATACTGAGCGAATTATGTACAGACGTGCAAATATTTGATATCTGATACTGCCAGAAAAGTTTGCAATTCAAATGAGAGACCTTTTCTAACTTGATGCATCCTATTGTCTTTGCAATCAGAGCAGACAGGTACATGATAAACAATATCCCAATTAATTCTGAACTCTGAAGAACTATGAATTTCAAATATCATATGTTTGGATTTGTCGCTTAATTTTAATTTGTGAGCAGGAACCATTTATTGATCAAATTTAAATGTGTTAACACTTTTAACTAAGCAAAACTGAGTTTTGATTTCGTATAAACGCTTTAACCAATAATATTGAGCATGTTGACAAGACATTTAGAGAATAAAACTGAACTGAACCAAAACTTTCCATGGTCCTAGCCAAAACGAAGTTCACCAAATAAAATTTTTTACATGTTAATATATTTCATATCCATTTTTTCATATAAAATTTTTTACTTATTTGTTATTAGAACGATGGGTATCACAATTAACGTCAAATGTGTTTTCACATTTGAGTTTGACAGCTGATGACAATGGACGATGTAAGCAAAATGAACGTCGCGCCCTGCGCCATCTCTTAGATATTAGCTACACTTTTTTAGTTATTGATAACACCGCGGTTGCATTATCTGTCATTAGTTACTTTTTACTAAAGAATTTGCTGTTATTATTAACAGTTTCGTATTGAAATTTAGCATATCAATTTTTTGTCCTTCAAAGTATGTTTTAAATGTCTTAAAATCCTTTTTCATTGAAAAAAATATTTCAAGTTCAATCTGAATTCCTACTTTTATTAATTTCAATACATGACCCCAAATATGTTTAATACAAAGAATATCATCTATAGAATCTTACAGATCTCACAAATTGACTGTATTGTTTATATAAAAGCTGATTTTTTGAGTAAAAAATTGGAAAAAATGACATATGGTAGCGCCATCTTTTGAAATTGGTGCCAGGCAGATTCCTATTAAGTAATCAAGCAAAAGTGAACGCGTATATAACAGAAGAATAATAGGGTTATTCCTGACAAAACTAAACAGTGCATTGATAAATATTGTGTGTATAATAAACAGTTAATTATGTTTCATATATGCTGTTATCATTTCCAATATCCTCGATGGTTGCAAGGATTGCGAAATCTGTGAATTTTTTTCGAAGGCCAGTAAATGAAAGGAAAAAATCACCCAATGTCATAAATTATTCCCATAGTGCTGGATTTTTCACATATGATAGAACACCTTCAGACATGTATTTTTACTAAAGTCCCCGGTTATCCCCCTTGTGCTTCCCCCGCCACCCCCTCTTGAATATAATTTTGCAAGCTTTTCGTAAGCCTCGAAATTTCGCGTCAAGTGTTTCAATTTTATGTCAAAAAGTAGAAACATGAACATTAATGCTTATAACATGAAAATTTCTCACGCTAGTGAGATTGGACATTAATAATTATTTATGGCATTACATTTTTTATAGGCTCCTAGACGGACATTTTTTATTCGATATAGAAAGTACTCGTAACGCCTGTGTAATGTAAGACTCTATGATGATTTCAACTTTGACTGGCTATTGCTTCTAAATTTTTAAGGATATCGATATGGGACAAAAATCACGATTTGGGGCATTCTTTGCTTTCTAAACATGATTCAATTTAGAATTCGATGAAGAACACAATAAATAAAACTATTGAAAAGGACATTACGTTTTAACAATTGGTTTCCAAGGCTATAAAAAGCGCGTGATTTTCAAGAAGCTGTAGTGCGCTTAGTATTTGCACCACAGAAAATTTGTAGGAATGAAAATTGTAGGAAATATAATCCTATTTAAAATATTACATAATGAAAGAATCGCTTAAGTCGACCGTTTCTGAGACATTTCGAAACAGACTTCCGAAAGACTTGCAAAATTATATTCAAGAGGGAGGGGCGGGGGAAGCACAGGGGGGATAACCGGGGACTTTTGTAAAAATACATGTCTAAAGGTCTTCTACCATCTGTGAAAAATCCAGCTCTATTGGGAATTATTTGCGACTTAAAACCTTTATTGACCGGGCTACTAGAACACGCTTAAAAGTGAGGAAATATAACATGTCGAGCAACTGCAATTTCGGAGTGTCGTAAAGCATACTCTTTTTTTGAATCCAAAAAAAATAATTACGTTTTGTTCTGGTTACAAAAATTTAACTAGATAGTAGGTATACCTACTATATATCTATCGTCGCAAAGCAAAACCGCTTATGTCGAATTTTTGATAATTTTTCTCTGCTTTTGCAGATAGTTTTATATCTATTTATCATTGTATAAAAAACGCTTCATCTAAGTATAAAGGAAAATTTGTATACATTCATGTCCGTTTTATAACTCAGTTCTATACTGAGGCGATATGAAAAATTTGGTCACTGTTTAAAAGGATACTTCTTCCCGAGGGAACGAGATTGATCGAACGAGCAAAGCGAAATTCAACTGAACGAGCGAAGCGAATGAGGTTCTGTTTTAATTAGACTGAACGATAAAAGCAAAGCGAAACGAGTTGACTCCCGTATATTAACTCTGTAGAATGAGCGAAGCGATTGAGATCCCGCAATAGACACTTTGCATATTATGTTTAAGCTATATCTCATTCTCAACACGCTGTTATAATAGGGGGTTGTCATTCCAAAGCAATTTCAGATAAATACCTACGGCTAGTCTTTACATAAATTTTATATTTTATTTGTAATCTAAAACTGCTTATCAGACCAGGGATCTGTTTTGCGCTACAGTGAAAGAAGAGATTGGCTATCACGCGCAGCGCTGGATTTACACTAGGGGCACTAGGGGCTATTGCCCAGGGTGGCAAATTTTCAGGGGCGGCAAAATTTAGAACGTGAAAACATTAATAAATTTAAATAAATAAATTACTTTTTCTCATTATTAAGAATGTGTGCAAAATTATAAACACTGCAGTTTTATTTACAAAATTGTGAAAAAAACTTCAGTGTCTAGAATTTTACACACATTTTTAGTAGAATAAGTATCTTGTTATCCACAATTTTTGAAAGTTTTTGTCTCGATCACAACTTGTTTGACATGATCATTTTAGTTGAGCGAAAACAGGCTGCAGAATAGTCTAGCCATTCTATGCATTGAATCAGATTTACCTCAACGTTTGGATTGTGAAGATTTAATTCTCCAGTTTGTAAATCAAAAAGTCAGACGCGTTTGCCTCTGAAGAGATTGTATTATATATTCGCAATTTATGAGCAATCGTTTTGTTTGTCAATTTATGATTTTTAATACGAAAAAGAATGTTCTTTGTGTAATTATCCCATTTATAATAAAAAGATTTGCGACTATAAATGAATAATTTTATTTATTTGAAAATTGTATACCGAACCTTTACCCATTTTATGTAGACTTTAGGTATTGGGGCGGCATTTTTCACGGCACTTAGGGTAAATCCGGCCCTGATCACGCGCAATGAGGTACTGTACGATGAATCAAAAGAATAAATTCACCAACGTACATTTTAATTCAAAATAAGAATTTCAATTTTATTCTGATTTAAAAGGTATTTTTGACCCCCGACGCAAAACTGGGTGTTATGTGTTTGACGCGACGTTTATGCGTGTGTGTATGTTTTGCTGTGACATCGTAGCTTATTAGCAGGTTGTCCGATTTTGATGCGCTTTATTTTGCATGAAAGAGTAGATTGTTAGATGGTTCTTAGCTATAAAGTTTAGTTTAAACTTAATAAAAAAAAAATATTTAATTTGATAAATTAGTGACAAGCAGGCAATTAAAGTTCTCCAAATTTTAGTATAATATTTATGCGTCTGTCTGATGATATTAATGTGATATTTAACAATTTAATAGTAGGTAACTACTTCTTGCTGTACTTTTCTATAGATTTTAGTTTAAAAAGTGCAAAATAAATTAAATTAAAAATTTTTTAAATCCCTGACCAAAACGGCTACCCAATTGGTTGTTTAAAAAGTGTGAAATATTTCAATATTTTTTATTCCTCACATTATAAAAGTAGCTGATATTCATGAACGCGTTGGGGACATTTTACAACAGTCTCCAACGCGTTGGGGGCATTTTACAATAGTCCTCAACGCGTTGGATGGAATGAATTTTCCCAACTAAAATAAGTTATATATTTATTTCATACTTTTTAAACAACCGATTAGGTTGTCATTTTGTTTTTTTAAATTTTTTGTTTTGTTTTTTTAAATTTAATTTATGGAAAATGAATTTTGTTCGACTTGGTGTTCGTAACGATACTCATTTGGTAGGCATGTCATAGACAATTCTCTCTTTTCACTACAATAAATAAAATTAAAAAAGAAAATGTATATGTAAAGCTTTTATTAAAAAAAAATGTACTAGATACTAAAAAGTAAAAAATAATTTTCATACATCTGGAAACTAAAAGCTTTGGGGTGGTCTTATCACAATTGCATAGTTACTTTACTCAGTTGACCGCCCCAAAGCTTTTAGTTTCCAGATGTATCAAAATTATTTTTTACTTTTTAGTACATTTTTTTAAATGAAAAAAAAAATTTAATTTTATTTTTTACTTTTTAGTATCTAGTCGAATGAATTTTATCATATTTTATTTGTCAACCCCTTTTATTTGATACCCATATCAAGGGCGTTGTAAAGAAAAAAGCAATCCGCCATCTTAGGGCGCCCGCCATCTTTGGGCTTCCGCCATATTGGGTTAAGAATGACGTCACATAACTCATCGTATTCTACTCGTAAAGCCCGTTCATTTGATACCCATATCAAGGGAGTTGTGAAGAAAGAGGTAATCCGCCATCTTGGATTCAGAACGATATTAAATATACTATAGGTATTGCATTATCACGAGACATACACGTGTGCAAAGTTTCCAAGCTCTAGGTCAATTAGAACTAGCCGAAATTTTGAATGCAAGATTTGTAGCAAACATACATAATAATATATAGATACGTACAACAAGTAAAGTTAAATAAAATCTTTTAAAAATAGAGAATAATTGGTGGTTAAATTAACTGGATGATTAATTTACTATAGAAATCCGACATAAGTGATTTTGCCTTGTCGCCACAGATATGTTACCTCTACTGATGCATACACATGCTGAATATAGGAGAAGTCGGTAGATAGGTAGGTAGCGTATATGATAGCTGTTGGTGAACAATACTTTTATATACAATGGCGCGATATCTCTTCTGTAGCACTGTTTGAAAAAGATACGGTGGAGGCGGACAAAAGACTGTCTATTGGTCGCATTGTGCGCGACCGTCACTTCACTGACTCACTCACTCACTCACAATCGCATCTAGATTTTATATAATATCTACGTAATACTACATGCACGTATGCTCAATGTACATATATAGAGGGAAATATATAGAAAATATATAGAGGGAGTTTCATCAGTACGGCTAAGCGTCATGTAACAAAAACCGAAATTAATAATAAAATAGTAATGTTGCGTAACAAAACTGAGAACTGAGAAGGTGCCTTTTTTTAAACGTGTACGATATTTTGAGACGAGTGCACCGAAGGCGCTCTCACCGAAAACGAGTTTCAAAATTATCGCACGAGTTTTAAAAAGGAGGCACCTGCTCACACTTATCATGCACCGGGTTTTATGTGTTCTCATAACATGAGCTTGGCATGCAAGAAGGTACCTACTGGTCAACAGGGATCAAGCGGTATTTAGTTTGTTGTTTTTTTTGTATATATGTTTTTTTAGATTGCAACGATACCTACGCCTCTATGAAATTTTTTCACATTGATATTGCAAGTTTGACCCAAAACATAGTTTAAGTAAAATTTCTGATAATAATTTATATGGTGAGTCACTTTGTCCATCACTATTTTTCAAGTGAAATCAGTTAAAATAAATTGCTAATCCTAGAAAATTCTTCACGCAAATAAAAAATTGATGAAGAATTAAGTGTTTTTATTTATTTATTAATTCTTTGTACCCAAAAATGAAAACCCTAAAATGAATCTTATTTATCTTGGCTGACGGTACTGAAAATAATAATCCATATAAAAATTGCCATTTTGCTTATTTTATATGAATAACGGTTTTTCAAGAAACTTGCATCATTTAGTGTCGATCCAATCTTGAGCTACATGTCAATTTAAAATTTGATTAGTATATTTTAAGAAAGCATGAGTTTTAATTTTTCCAAAAAAATACCCCGCATTAAACACGTGGCCTTCTCGTATAAAAAATGTGCGTATATACAGAAACAGTGTACTTTTCTTTGCATATAATATAATCTTATTTCCGCAAAAAGTGGCACATTCAATGCATCACATCCTACATCCCACTTCAGTATACTCCCTACCGACAGGGATGGGAAATGTCACAAATGAATATGCTGATACAAAATACATGGGGGGAAATGCCAGCCTATTGGACTACTGTCATTTGACAATATTATAATAAATAATAGTATATTGTGCGACTAGTGCGAGAAAGAGGAGATTCCTCGAGTGTGGATTTTGCCGCACGAGCGTTGCGAGTAGGGACAAACATTATTTATTCCCCATTTAGTGCCGTGTAATTTTAGGAGTATAACTTAATTATTTAAATAATTAAGTTAACTTAATTTTAACTTAATTTTGTTGACTGAAAAAATTGAGTTATACTACTAAAATAACACAGCACTAAATGAGGAATAAATAATGTTTGTCCCTACCACAAGTGCTGCCTCCCGTGGATAATTGAAAGGACTACTCAGGAAAATGGCTCATTATACTTCGGACTTTACCCAGAGATTTTGGGTAATGCTAAATTAACCCGGATAAACTTAAGTTTACTCACTCTTCTATAACATCACCCGTAATTTATTGTCGACTTCTACTTATCACCGTGTTTTCCCAACCTTCGTTCACATAGCCAAGTGGATATAGGTATGGTATGTACATAATAGTTACATAACGTAACACTACATAGTTTACATAATACACATCGGAGTGAACAGAAAAGAAACGCGTGCAGCCCGCGAAGAAGAAAGCGTCGGATTGTATTATGCCTGACGGACAATGAATTTGTTTTGTGCTCGCGATAAAATACAACACCTTTGTGTTCGTCACAAACGAACGCCATTCATACAGCCCCTTATATTGTATCGATAGGCCGATATAGTCGATATTCTATATCGAAAGTCAACGAGACCGATACGTTTTTTATGGACCGATAGCAACCGAATTTAAGATGTTCAATGATGATTCATATGGAAAAAAGAATTTGAATGAGTATATAACCTATTAAAATATGGCTAAACAAACACTTATTTGCTAATCATAAATTTTTGATTACTATTAGCGAAATGAAGAAATCTATTGATTGAAAGAAATGGTTATTTATTTGGTCGAATTTTACTTGAATTTCAAGTTATAATTGTATTGACTAAATATTGATTATTATTTTCAACACTCAGGTCAAATTCCAGGATCTAGAAACATGATATTCGATGAGTATATTTTTTTAATGACCCGCTAAGAAGGGATTTTTCGAAATTCGACCCCTAAAGAAAGAATAGACTTTTTTCGAAACATGAAACTTGACCTGAGTGTTCTTTGTTAAACCTGTTCGTTGAATTTTCGTTATTCGAGTCCTAAAGAGTGAAAATGGGGATTAAAACTTTCTTGAAAGGTTTGCGTGTCTCTGAAATCGCCTATGTCAGAAACATGAAATCCGGAAAAATTTTCTTCTTGAAAATATAGCAATAATGTTTGACGATTTTTTTGAGTTACTATCAGTATTTAAAATTCTAGACCCCACAGACCAGGTGCGTAGTCGGTCAAAACAACTATAATATTCAAAATAATACCAAGATTTGTGTTTGCAATGTCGTTTTTTCTTTCGGATTTTTTATAAATTTTTGGTCTGTCTGTATCAACATTACTTAAGAATGGCTGAACCAATTTAAATTTAACTTTATACACTATCAATTAATAAATACCTAAACAAACTTAAATTAACAATGGTCAAATTTTAAAAAAAATGTAGCTAAATAAATAAAAAATGAAAAAAAAATCAAAGTTTTGAGAGAAATATCTTTAATTTTACGTAAAAATACATACCTAAAAAAAAATATTATCAATTTAAACATAATATTTATTATCTGCAATGTGCGCTCAGAAGCATTTACATTCTTCTTTTGCATTTATCTCAAAACTATAAATATGGGACTTACACTAAACCCTTCAATTCTTAAGGACGCTACATCTCTTATGAAATTTATAAATATTTTCTAATTTGAAGATTTTATGCCTTCTCACCATCCGGCCAAAGTCAATAGTGCACGCATACGCTATCGGCTATGCAATAAAGAATATTGTTATCTTCTTGCGAAAATACTATACCTACGTACAATAAAGCAAACAATGCAACAACGTCATTTCGGAGAATCAATTAAAACTGAATTCAAATCGCCATTGTTAAGCGCGTGTAATTAATAACAGAGCTGCTAGAACAAATCCCGACGTCTGAATTAGCGCCTTTGTGAAAGCGTCGCGACGCGCATTATTTGATTTAACTAGTGAAGAAGAAAGCGAAGGGAAGAGGCAGAGTACATATTTTCATTGTTTAACAGACAGTAAAGCTCCGTTCTTTCTTTGAATACAGTTATAATTGTACTTATATAATGTGTTATTGTAAGGATGATTTAATCTCGGTCGAAACGTTTGTTCATCTGACAACCAATTACCGGTAATCGAGATTAAGTTGAGTCTCGATTAGCGAGATGCAAGGATTTACCTATATGACATTTTTCGCAACTGGTTTCAAGTGAATTTTTATTTGGGAAAGAAAGAATATTTTTGCCACAGATGCGTTCAAAATGCAGTTTTCTTTTTCAATAAATGGGTGTATACCGTGAAATCTCAAAAAGCAGAATTTTTGCGCGAAATTTTGCACGCCTCGTGAACTTAAATTATTGACTGTAAATATACGCCATCGCGGACAATTTTTTTTGGGAAATTTTTTACTATACCAAATCGTTGATATACTAGTTTTTTGCCCTACCTCCTATAAAAATGTATGTATATAATGTATATATTATGTAAAGCGACATTTTACAGTATAGCAAACTCGTTTGTTATAATAACACGCGTTCTCGATATAAATTTGTCAAAATTATATTTTCTTAGTTACGCTATAAAAATTGAAGTTTGTTTTGGATAACAACAAAAAAATTGATTCAGAATCAACATTTAATATTGAGAACACTTATTTCATTGATATTTTGTTCAACTGAATTTATTGTGTTTTATTATTTTATTAAAGTAAGAACATAAATTTGTTCTTACAATTGGATCACGTCGGGGTCACCAATTGTAAGAACAAATTTATGTTCTTACTTTAATAAAATAATAAAACACAATAAATTCAGTTGAACAAAATATCAATGAAATAAGTGTTCTCAATATTAAATGTTGATTCTGAATCAATTTTTTTGTTGTTATCCAAAACAAACTTCAATTTTTATAGCGTAACTAAGAAAATATAATTTTGACAAATTCATATCGAGAACGCGTGTTATTATAACAAACGAGTTTGCTATAACAGGCCGGTGCGCGAGAAAGTATGCGCGCATAACCAATTCAATAGTAATTTTTGTTGAATGCGCATGCCATGGTTACTCTAGCCTACTATTAGAAGTGAAGTTTGCTACGCAAAATATGAAATGTCAAAATTTTTGAAAATACTAAAAATGAAGACAAAATCAGCTATTTTATAGGTGGTAGGACAAAAAATACCTTATATATCTCGTGCGTAATGATATAATGACTCGTGTGACTGGTAAAACTCGCTAACGCTCGTTTTAACATAGTGTCTTTTTTTTTTTAAGACCACCAACAGCTAAGGTTATTTGGGCCTAGCACCAATTCATATTTTCAATTCATTATTTTTTTTAATAATAAATTGAAAATCCAAATGACACTTTTACCAGCTCTCGGGCTAGAACCCGGGAACTGGGGACTTGTAATAGTGTCACATAGTGTCACTATCCGCCAATAATATACCTCATAACGCCAGTAGATACAATATAGGTATTCTACTATCACCTATCTAGTATAATTATCGCACCATTTCGAGTGAAGTATAGAAAACAACCCATTTTTCACGAACATTTTATAGTTTTTTTTCTTTTATATATTCCTCGTCTCCCTCAATCTGAGAAACTAATAACTATTTGATTTCACACTTCTCGTATCTTATTATTCCTATTTAATTCCGTACATTCACCGATCTATTTTCAGGTCTATTAACTATTTAGAGTTGTCACAGTTTATAAACATGTATATTTTGTTTAGTAAACACATTTATTAAGAAAACAATTTTATTATTGTATAAACATATTTTATATACACCGGACACCCAGTATAAAAAAACTTATAATGAATTAACTATGTAAAAATTTATATTTAAACTAAATATATGAAAATTTTTAAAAATATCAATAATTTTGAGCTCAATTAATCAGCTAACAATTTTGACGTAGGTATTTATTATTACAATGAAAATTATACCTATACAAAATACGTATTACTCAAAAATTGCATTTAGTTGATCAAATCACGTTAAGTGTTTGCACATTTGACGGAATTGGATTTAAATGAATAAGAGAACGTTACTTTACTATACTATACAATATACATAATATAATAAACTGATAAAAATGGTGGGTACATGGGTAAGCATGGTGGAAGAACGGGTATGAAGAGAATTTTTATTTGAATTCTTTTATTTCAATTATATTTCGCGGTTCAGATGAACGAATATAAATGTTTAACAACAAATCTAATCAAAACGTATTTTATTCAATATCATCAAATTTATTTCTTTCTTAAACGAACATCGATAAAGATGGTGAAAGTGTCAAGTGAGGTAATAAATATTTGTACACGGTTAACAGCGAACAAGCAAAAGTAAAGTGATATATATCGTACACAATGACTTGAATACAGACTTTTGGTTTACTAAATCGACAAAATCATAATAATATATGCAAGGTATCAAGAAATTACACCAACTAACTTTAGAAGTCGATTCGTTAGACAGTAAGAGAAATTCTTTACAAAGATATCTCCTAAAATGCATACATAAGAAATTATAGGTAACAATTAGGGAAATCTCAAACAGTTGGATAAAACAACTATTTCCATAAACCTTTGACAGAAATCAATAAAATTCGAAACAGTTTTATAGATGACAATGTTCAATGGTAATCATTTAAAGTATTTAAAACAACTACGTAAGGAAATACAGAAGATTTCATTAAAGAGTAATGTTTATAGTTGCCATCGGGAAAGAAAACGATGGTATAACGAAAAACTATTTATTCAACACTAAAATAATAAATAAATCTAGGGGATAGGCAATAAAACATAAAGTAGGTCTCGTCCTGGCTCAACTCGGTACGGTCTGTCACAGAACGAAACAACTGGAAAACACAAAAATAAACGGAGATCTGCACACTGCGCAAATTCGGCGCAGTGTTTAATTCTTTGTTTACTCTTGTGTTTTCCAAAAAGATTGTTTCGTATCGTGTTGGACAGAACCAAATCGGTTCAATGCGCCTTGTGCGTAATGCATACGATTGAATCATTTTTATTAATTTGGATCTCTGTACTTCTCCTCTTATCGAATTTTATATAATATATTCTTTAATACAATTTAAAATGTCTGAACATTAATCCACCTATGACATCTTTCTTGAGCCCGGTCCTGGTCAAGGCGACCGAAGACCTGGAACTTAATTTCAAAAGCGGTTTAAAATTTTTCTCTTGTAATACAATTAATCCGTTCCTGACAAAAGCCGAAAACCGACAAGCATAGGTTGTCACGGCACGCAAACACCTGTACACCGTAAAATGGACGAATATGTAAAAGACAGAATGATAGATTATTATAACATATTGTATCTTCTATCTCATATGAATATGAACCGCTATGGGCTGGTTGGGAAAGGGGCGTAAGTGCGCACAATGTTACGTCACAATGCCGGAATTATCTTTTGTCAACAGTTGAATATGCGAGCAAAGATAATATTGTAGGCAATTGTTTAGTGTTTGAATGCGTTCCATTGTTTTGTTAGGAACACTATGTATGTGTACATATGTAGATAGTATGCCTGTGTGTGTGTTATATAATACTCGACAGTCGTATATTTGTAACAGTTTGTTTGTTAAAACTGTTGTGATTGTTTTCGTCACCGAAATGAAAACCCTTCTGCCTTTTGTTTTGCGATAAGTACATCATGAAAGTCAGTACCAAAAAAATCAATAAATAAAAAATAGATAACTTGGCAGTAACCTTTCCAATAAATGTACGTAGATAAACGGATAGACTTTAATGGGTTTTCACTTCTACAAAGAACTGAAGACAAAAAGAAAAAATAAAATAAATAGATTATGTATAATCATACCCCTCAGGTCATCCTCAATCCTCGAAGACAGATAGGGAAACATCTGTGCTGACGCTATGAAAATAAAAATCCTCAACTAAAAAATTAAGCGTCATTCTATTAAATATCCAATACATCGAGATATAAACAAAGATCGTAATTAAATAAATTACAGTGACTAAATAAGCCTGTTGTTCCATATGTGCAAATGTAGCTGTTATTTTTAATTATTTAGAAATAGATATAGGAGGCATGTTATTGATAAAAAATACAGATATTAACTTAAAAAAAATTGACTTGAGCATTGCAATTACATGGCTCATCTATTTTAATTTTAAAATCTTGCTCTAACTTCTTAGGTTCTTACCAAAATTAGTATGTATTATTTGGAATTTGGATATATTATAATATTTTATATACAAATAAAATTCTAATTGTGTTTATCTGGACCGACTTTCATAAAAATTGAATCATAACTTAGAATCACAAAACAGTTCAGGGATTAATATTTCTTTCTTGCCACGGTATTACTCAACTTTAGAGCCAGGTTTATTTTGATCCTCATCCACTTTGAATCCAGAAATCTATTGCGTCTTCATAAATTCTATATTTGTTTCAGGGCACTGCACATGAAAGAGCATCCCGACTACAAATACCGTCCGCGACGCAAACCAAAAACGCTTATCAACAAAAAAGAACCAAAGTTCGGTTTCTCCATGTCACCTCTATTAAGTCAATCGACTATGGAATCTTTGCACGGACTCCAACGATCTTTAATGCCCCCTCTGCCAGCCCCACCATCAGGACCGCATCCACCTCCCCATCCATTGCTGAATCCCGATCCAGATATGAAGATTCCGCGTTCACTATTCCCTACATTCCCTTATCCGACACTTTATCCACTTAAGATGTCCGACGAGAACAGCAAAATGGCAGCCGATCTAGCATTCCTGTACAATAGTTCATTGTACTCGCAAACAATGGCGGCGGCGGCCGGATGGTCGGCAACCGGTTTGCCTCATCCTTGTATGGTGTCATGCGGTTGTCCTCCAGCTGCTCCAACTTCACGAAGATCACCAAGTCCCGCGCCGGTGGCTTCGCCAGCATCAGCAACAAACGACGGTGGGATTAAACGCCCCATTGCATACGTGTTAATGAAACAACCGGAGGATTCGTTCCGCAGGGAATCGTCGCCCGTCCAACACGTTATATGAAGACCGCTTCCCGTTCTCCCGGAAATGGGGAACGGGATCAGAACATGGTGGAGCGGTCATCATCCGGACATGTCGACTGTTGACGCAATTGCGTCAGTTGCTGCCTCAGCTACGGTTACTAAACATAGTGTGGTTGATGCTAGAGACAGCCCAATGAGCGAGAGCCCTTGAATGAGAAGCTGGATTCTACTAAATCAATGGACCGCATGTCGAGGAAGTTTAAAAGCGGGCAAAGAAAGTGAAAGTTCTCAAAACATTTATGTTAAATATTATTATCGTCAAATCAAGATAAAATACTTGAAGAGGATCTAAATTATGTATACAGACACAATTATATTTAAGTTCCTCTATATTTATAAATTTGAAAACAAATTATTCCTGGCAAAATAAATTATCATTTAAAAACATAAATTTCCATTTATTTCGATACTTGCTGTAATGGTAATTTTAACTTTAATATTAATGACTGATCATATTATTTACTGAAACAAAATACAGATTTTACAAAAAAATATCAGAAACGATTTTTTGAGATGCGTTTATACTTGACATTTAATTTAAAAAAAAATGCAATTTAATGATGATAAAATAGCATTTAGTTGGTTCTAGCTAGTTGCGACGTGCAAGAGTGAATTTGCACATCCTTTGATCAGTAACTTATTGATGAAAAATATAAACTACGTTAGATGTTAGATATTTTAAGTGAAGAAAATTAAAATGAATCCCTCAATTTTGATTCCGACAGTGTGATGTTTGAATGTAAAACGCGTGGCAGTTCAAATTACAATACCTGCTTTTTTTAAATATACTGCATTGCAGTTAGATAGAGCTTGCATCAGTAAATTTTGTACATTGTTTTTCGTTGAAAATTATCAGCGTATACATTTTAGGAAGTGCTTATAAACTATTAATTGCAATGTCAACTATAAACGTAGCTTTCTGGCTGTAAATATTAAAGAAAAACCAAATTACAACTCACTAAAACTGATTAAAACTGACTCGAATCACAGTTTAAACCGCTAAAACTCTTAGAGAATCTGAAAAAAGATATGTTTTGAACCGACTTCAAAAAAATAAATGTTCTAAGTTTCACTTACAGTTATTTGTTAGTGTATTTGCCATATTATGACAAGAGGAAAGACAAGGTGGTCACGTCGTTTATGTAGTTTTCTGTAAGACAAAAACTATTCGACGCGACATCTCTCGGCTGGAAGGGAAACTGTGTATTGAGATGTTGTCACATCAAAATGCATTGACTTAAAAAAATAAAGATCTTTAAAAAGTAACAAATAAAATTTCCATGAATTTTCTATGGCCTACTTATTAGTGTAAGGTAGCAAGCAAAGATACCTTATAGTGTCTTAATCTATTAATACGAAGATAGATCTTTGTAAGACGTCTAATTTCATTTCATAATTTTCAGTTTTTTGAAAGCGGTTCAAATTTTTTTTAGTTTTTTCTATATTATCAGTTTAAAGAATTTTTTGCCATACCCACTACAAAATTAGTTACTTTCGATGTGTGTATAGCGGCCTTCAATGTTTTATTTTCCGCACTAGCGCAGAAAATAACGGCTGCCATAGCAATTTCTGTTTATTCACTCTATACGCCTGCGTACGCTTGCGTGCACCTGTCATTAATTATTTGCACGAACTTCGCGGCACTCTGTGGAATAAAAGATGACGACGCAAATGAACTGTCAGAATTTTTTAAAATGACGTGAAAAGTAGGTATTTTGTAGTGGGTATGGCAAAAAATACCATATATGTATCGTACGTAATGGTATTACGGCTCGTGTGACTATAAAAACTCGCTATCGCTCGTTTTTACATACTGTCATCACTCGTTGTAAAATGCCCCATTTCGTATCTAGACATACAATTTACTATTGTTTTTAAACTTTGAGTTTTCAGAAATAAAATTTTGATTTTAATTTTAAAATTAATCGTTTTTTTTCAATTTATTTTTATCATTTCAATAAGTTAATAATAAAATATAAAATTCAAACATTAAAAAAACTATATCTATTCAATAATTTTAACTTATGTATAGTGGCATATCAAATTTAATTTTCTAATTACATCTCATGCAAAAGAAAATGCAAAATAAAATATAGATCGTCATTTAAATTTATTACGAATACTAAAAAACAAACGAATGTATCTCAATAATTGAATTATATACAGCAAAAAATTGATTGTGTTGGTACGTATCAAAAAAAAATATGAAAAATATATTTTTTGTATAGTAAAATGTGAAATATATCAATCAATTCACAATTTATGCTAAAATACCGAAAGACAAATTATTGTGTTTTATACTTTTAATTTTGCATATAATATTTGCAATAACGTTAATAGTTCAATTGTTTTTACTAGGGGATTTTGTGCAATATTGTTTTAAAGTAATTTCACAACGTAAAAACATAATTTCATTTAATTGTTAAACAACTTTTTTCTGTTATTGTTACTTATACTAGAAATATGATTTTGTAAATAAAACTTTTCTTTTAATAAAATAATAAATTGTTGTTTCATTTTTTCATAAGCTGAAAAATTAATAGACAATAGAACCTCTTACCTCGCTATATCTTTTTTCATCGTCGTAGATAAATCTGAAGTATTCTTTTAATAATTAGTATCTATTCCATTTTTTGGTCCAGACATCATAGATAAGTTGAAGCCCAATCTTTTTTACATAAAATAACAAAAAAACAAGTATTTAATAAATGCTAAACTCTTTCAGTCATATTTTAATAGCGAGGTTTTACTGTTACAAATAGTAGTTACGTAGGTATAGTAAAATAATTTAGCTTTTTCAAATACATAACATAAATTACTAGCTCTTCAAGAATAAAATCCAGAATCGATAGCTATTGGTATAACTGAAAAATATAGGTAGTTTAATTAGCGCAGAGTATGATAATACATTCATTATATTCTGGTCTGGTCACTATAAGGCAAACACGTATTGGTAGAAACATATTGGCAAATTTTGTACTGTGGACTATTATAAACAAATACAATCAATGCATTAGTTTTGACGGTGTAGGGTTGAAATATTATGGTATGACACACGGCACAAGAGAAGCTGTAAACTGGGACAAACAGAAAACTCTGCCATAGCCGAACACACTTTGACTCTGGACAATCATAAGATCCTCTTCGAAGAAACCCGAGCCATAGACAGAACGTTGAGTTATTACCCACGAATATACAGAGAGGCCATAGAAATACAAAAACACAAACAGAATTTCAACCGAAAAGATGAAAGCCTCAATCTCAGTAAAACCTGGACACCAGCACTCCGACATACAAAACCAATGACCAATCGTACAAGGTCGGAATACGACCGAGTAAAGAACTCACCCCTACCACTATACACAACACAATTGACCAATTACGGAGATACGGACTACGACCGAACAGAGAACACACTGGTACTGAGCGTAAGGACACCAGTCACTGACACACTGACCTGTGAGCCGCCAAGGAGGACACTTCGACACTTTGAGAATGTCTATCGCAGTTGTAGACGAAACGTCAGGTAGAAATACCACCGGACCATGGCCTACAAGCCCGGAAACCATGAAGATTTGGAACAATGCCGGCCGTGAAAGTTTGCACACCTGGATAATTACTGTTGTATTGTAATTAATTGTGTTTGTTTGTAGATCGCCTGATGAAGTAATAATATAATACGAAACATTGCGCTGAAATAATAATCAATATTATTTTTAGACCACTTGTTCCTCTATCCTCGAACAACTATTTAATATTGGCAGATTATTTTGTGTCAATCCACTGCCAAAATTGAATCTAAACTCACTTAAATATACTAGGTCAGGGATTGCGAACTTTTTCACATCTACGTGCCAATTTTTTTCAGAAAATGTTTAATGTGGCCATGACGTGCCAACAAACAACCAATAAATTTAGTGGACAAAAAAATGAATCAAAATTACTTGTAGTGTCGATTTCATATTTGTTATTTGAATGATAGTCAAATTTTTTTGACAACATCTAACATCGTCCCTCATCTCACGTAAAGACGTAACTAACAAAAATTGAAAAAATGAGATACGCTACCGAACAACCGCCCTTGCTTGACTTTCTTCTCGCGAAGTAGCGTAATTGTGGTAAAAATGGCAAATAATATGTCTTTACATGAAATGAGGGACGATATTTTTAATTATTTCGATTTTCATCAAATCCGTACCAACAATATTCTGTCGCGTGCCACCTATGGCACACGTTCCACAGGTTTGCCATCCATGGTCTAGGTGAATTAGGAAAAATAAGGGAGAGACAAGATAAGAAAGATGGTTTGGCAGAAAATTGTCTAGAATGGTCCCCTATAACTAACAAATTAAAAATTCTACCCTTCACCCCTTCTAACTTTTTTTAGGGATAAAACTAAGTAAAACTACCTAAACAATAGTATATTGTGCGACTAATGGGAAAAAGAGGAGATTCCTCGAGTGTGGATTTTGCCGCACGAGCGTAGCGAGTGCGGTAAAACACACGAGTGGAATCTTCACTTTCGACTAATATTTTGTTCAACTACCGCAAGAAATATGTCATTTCGTGGCTCTGCTGAGCGTGAGCGATATAATGGGTGTTGATTGACGAAACTATCAACACTTGCGTAAATGTTCCCCGTAATGAGCGTGGGCGAAATGCTATTTCGCCCACTCTCTACGTCTACAGGAGCGTGGGCGAAATGCTATGTCGCCCAATAGTGGGCGAAATGGCATTTCGCCCACTCTCTACGTCTATAGTCAGAGAATTCATTATTTCGCCCACTCTCAGTAGAGCCACGAAATTACATATTTCTTGCGGTAGTTGAACAAAGTATTGTTTTTGTAAAAATCTCGAGAACTATTAGATACAAAAAAAAATTAAAAATTCTTCCGTAGTTAAATCTTTAAAAATTTGGTTCGTACACATTTTCGTATAGGTGAAAAGGTATGGCCAGAAAAAGGCTCTGGAAGTCGCACGCTTTCGTCGCCTTGAAAAACTATGGCTAAAACGTAATGTTCTTTTCAACAGCTGTGTTAATTATGTTTTTATCGAATTTTAAATAGAAAATGCATATTTTCGTAAAGCAATGAAGGACCGAAATCATGTTTTTTAACCGACTTCAAAAAAAGGAGTAAGGTTCTCAATTCGACGCGTATATATTTTGTTTTTTTTTATGTATGACCACACATAACTTTTTACAGAGTAGTCCGATTTTGATGATTCTTATTTTATTGGATAGGGTATACCTCGAAGTTGGTCCCATATAAATTTTACTTAAATCGGGTCAGTAGTTCGGCTGATTTTAATAAAAGTGAGTAACGCCGTGTGATTCCTTAAGATAAATGTCACTTTTTGACACATCAGACAGCATAAGAATGTCTGTTTAATAAAAGTGAGTAACGGCGTGTGATTCCTTTAAGGTAAATGTCACTTTTTGACACGACGTACTTAAGAAGTCAGTTATGTTTGTAGAAGTGAATCTATAGGCAAGCGACGAAACTACGTATTGTAAAGCCATACTAAAAAGTAAAAAATAAAAAACTTTTTAACAAAAAAAAACCTCCTTCAAAAAGTCACTAAAAAGAGGAAAATAATAAAACTTTGAGGTCTGCGCCAATTTAATAAAATATGAAGCCGGTTAAAAATAAGCTATTAATCACTTTTAACCGACTTCATATTTTATTAAATTGGCGCAGACCTCAAAGTTTTATTATTGTCCTATTTTTAGTGGCTTTTTTTTGTTAAAAAGTTTTTCTATCTCATGTCGATATTTTTAAAAAATTAAAAGTTATAGGCCACAAAGTTGAAAATAATATATTTCACATTTTTTTGGAGGCCACCAACAGGTAGGGTTATTTGGGCCTACCGCTAATTCATATTTCTATTCATTATTCTTTCAATAATAAATTGAAAATCCATTTGTTACTTTTACCAGTTCTCGAATTAATAACTGCGAGCTGGGAGCTTGTAATAAAGGAGCTATAGAAACGCCATCTAAACGCAACGGCATAGCTACACACTCATTCTCAAATCCTGTAATATTTCTAATATTTTTCACGTAAACGTTGTTAACTTCGATGATATTTCTATAATATAATATGTGTAAAATGGATAGCAGTAAGTATGTAAACAGTTCACTGCATGCAAACTATAGGAAAGTGGACACTGGACATGTACTGTCGTATATTCTGATAAGAATCGTGCCATTTCCGGTCAAGCGGACCAAAGGCGGTCATATTTTTCTCAATAGTCAAACTGTCTTATCTAAATGGTCGCCTTTCAGTTTTCTTGTGAATATATGCGTTTTGAGATATGTGCGAATGCGTTTTTCACTTTTATATTTTCCATTTTATATACCCCGCCAAATATTTTCTCGTCTCCATGAGGAAATGGTACTTTTTATACATATTTCATCAAATGCTTTTACCGATTGCATTTCATCGCTTTTTATTTTCTTGTCTACAAGCAACCACCCTTATAGAATGGAAACAAAAATTGAATTGCCTCTAAACAAAAACTTACAACGAAAAACTGGTTGTCCTGATTTTTAAATGAACTTAAATGTTTTTAACTTGAACATTTTATAAGTTATCGAGATAGGACAAAAATCATCATTTAGGGCATAAAATTTTCTATGGATTCTTAGACGTATTTTTTTTATTCGGTTTGGAAGGTACTCGTAACGCGTGTTAAAAAACACGTAAAACTCTATGATGATTTCAACTTTAACTGGCTATAGCTTCTCAATTTTTAAAGATATCGATATGGGACAAAAATCACGATTTAGGGCGTTCTTTGCTTAACGAAAATGTGTATTTTCAATTTAAAATTCGTTAAAAACACAATAAATAAAGCTATTGAAAAGAACATTACGTTTTAACAATTGGTTTTCAAGGCTACAAAATGCGCGTGATTTTCAAGAAGCTGTAGCGCGCTTACTATTTGCATCACAGAAAATTTGTGGGAATGAAAATTGTAGGAAATATAATCCTATTTAAAACATTACATAACGAAAGAATCGCTTAAGTCGACCGTTTCTGAGATATTTCGAAACTGGCTTCCGTAAGACTTGCAAAATTATATTCAAGAGAGGATGGCGGGGGAAGCTCACGAGGAATAACCGGGGACTTTTGTAAAAATACATGTCTAAAGGTGTTCTACCACCTGTAAGAAATCCAGCTCTATGGGAATTATTTGCGACATAAAACCTTTATTTCCCGGGCTAGGAGGCTTGTAGCGATCAACAATCCAAAATAATGCTGTATAACTAGGGTAGTGAAAAATTATTATAAAAACAGTGATTTCGACAAGTAAAAAAAAGATTATAATGAAAAGTAAAATAAAAAATTGTAAATTAATTATTTGGAAATAAATAAATATCAATACCGACAACGAACATAATTATTATTATAAATATTGTGTGATTAATATCCTCACAGGTTTTCCCCACCATACTTGCCAATTCCCCCACGAGAGTTGCAACGCTTGCACACAACGAGATGGGTTTCTTGACAAAGATAGAAACAGTCATTTGCTCTCTCACTTGCGGCCTGATACTTCCACTTACGGGCGCTAGCAATATAGGAGTATTACATATATGAATGCAAGAAGCATAGCTTCTGTCGGCTGTCCCACGACACCTCATGACTTTTTTTTTCTTCGTCAGCATTTGTACTCAAAATGCGAATGCAAGCGATACTATCAAATTATATTTTTTTACACATATTTTCATGTTAGTAGTAATAAAATGAAAATATTATGAAACCGTATCAAAATATTATAAACTTTCATAACTAAAGAATTTATTATAGCGTTTATCGATTTTTTTAGAACTAATAACAAATTAATCCTATAAGCTGTTTCAATTTTCCAAAACCGATATCAATCAGTCATGAACAAACTGTATATACATAGGTACAGTGTTTGTGTGTATAAAAACAAAAGTATGACGACCCTCTAATCCGCCCTGTTGTGACACGGGTATTAACCGTGTGACCGCGTTGTTCTGTTTCCCGACAGTTTAGCCTCTTTATCCGGATTTCACACCTACACCGGGAACTTTCCCCCGTCAATTGTCAAACCACTGCACTGTAGGCTGTGCACAGATTTGTATATAAACTGGATACAGATAGAACATCATGTGTTCAATCCACAGAAACTGTGTTTTTGATAGTGGGAGGGGATTATGCAGTTATCAGAAGTATTTAGAATAGAAAAAAATTGTTTTTTCACTGCCTTTTAAACAGATTTTTTTAAACATAACCATTGATAGATTAGAGCAAGTGGCTCTTTAAATTAAATTAATATGGCTAAGCACAGTTGTCATCATTTAGTTTTAAGTTGTATATTGAACTACTACCTATGATAATTTTTACTTCCCACCTCTACTATGGTAGGGAAGTAATGAATTTAGTCCGAAAAAATATTTCGAGATTTTAACAGATCTTCACGTTTTAAGACCCTAGCAATCGTTTAAGATCATTTTCTGACTGATGTCTGTATGTGTGTGTGTGTGTATGTGTGTGTGTATGTATGTGTGTGTGTAGTGTGTGTGTGTGTATGTGTGTGTGTGTATGTGTGTGTGTGTGTATGTGTGTGGTCAATTTTTCGCCTTCGATATCTTAAGAACGGAACAACATACGGGCATACCGATTATTCTATTGTGTTTATCAGCCTTTAACTTAGATCTGATTAGATTTTGAGTCAAATCGGTTCAGTGGATCCTGAGATATTAAAAAAACGTCCTTAATGTCACGTATTAACATAGGTAAAAAAAAATATAATTGAATTCTAGATGTTATAATATGAAAAAAATGTAAATATTTTTTTCTCTAAAATGTATAGTTTTCGAGAAAAAAAATATTTTACTAAAAAAAATAAAAATTGCACGTAAATCAAGGTAACCATGATTTTTGCTATATTAAGTTAGCCATCAGTAGATCACCAAACAAAAAAGAGGGCTATGCTTTTTTCAAAGAATAAAAATTAAATTGTGTTTTAAAGACCACCAACAGCTAAGGTTATTTGGGCCTAGTCAAAGAATAAAAAAAAAAGTGTTTATTTTTTGCAAATATTTACTAGGTGGGAAGTACAGGACTGGTCATCAGTCGAATTTTTTATCATTGTTTCAACAGCTTAACAAATTTTGACACCTGAAAATAAGAATTTTAAAATTGGTATTTGAAAGGGTTAATTTTTATCAATAATTGTTATAATAACCCAAAAATTAGAACATTTCCCACCGTGCCTGTAATTTAAACTACCTACTGCTACAGTGAGTACAGCTGAAAATGATTAGGTACCACATTGTTTATAGAAATCAAAAATATGTAGCTGAAAATGTTCACAACAATTCAATTAACTTGAAGTTCTATCTCTTTCTAAAAATGTTATTTCTGATAAAATTTTAATTATTATCTGCAAATTGACTATACTAGTAGGAAAAACGCACTGACTCTCAAACCACTATTTCTCTTCTCTGTCATAACCCGTAATTTCTAACAACTTTAAACATCTATATCTCCTTACTCGTAAGAAATATACAATTTCATTTGTGCTTACTAGAATCTACGTATATCTTTTCCAGTAAACGACACGAATTTGAAAAAAATCTCAAGGATTTCCAATGTCGCTATATTGTTAAGGTAGGTTTTAGATTTGCGATAAAATTTAAAATCTGTCAAATCTTTTATAAATTAAGCTTGATTGTAAAAAAGGCAAGCAAAAAAAAAACTCGGGTCGCAGTGCCAAAACCCTGCCGACATAGTGTATTTGCTAATACAGACCTTGTGGCTTTATTATGTGAACTTAAGTTTGTTTTTGGACAAAATGAAAAATTTAACCCCTTAATACATCCCTTAAAATAATATTTTTTTTCCTAATTTCAATATTATTATCAATGCAACCTCTGTACCAAATTAAATACACCCGTCAGCAAATAAATCACTATCCGTAAGCTAGTGTTTTCATAAAATTTGTAAATCCGGTCCTGTCGTGCCGATTTTGTTAAAATTTTAGCAACACATTTTAATCTCTACTAAAGGGTAAATTCCAATTTTGAAACAATTCTGGGATTTTTTTCGGTATTTTCGGGCCCAAAAACTTTTTTCAACCCCTAAAAACCACCCTTAAAATGGTCCGATTGGGCCCATTTTAAATAGGTTCCGTGTGGTGATGGATTCCAACGTGTCTACCAAATTTCGTTCAAATCAATTAAGTCTTTCGAGAGTTATGCCGCGAACACACACACACACACACACACACACACATATATATATATATATATATATATATATATATATATATATATATATATAAACATTTCCAAAAATGGTGCCAAATTGTTCAGGAGGCTATGAAACGTCGAGAAATTTTGGTCCGACCCCTAGGTCCCGTCATCCGACCGACGCCAATAGTGTATGTGCCATATGGCAAATACACTAATAAGCTTCTATTTCTCTTTCGCGTTAAGTGCTTTAAATGTCTAAAATTTATCAAAAAATTTAAAAGAATTCTGAGCTTGTAAACTAAAAGAGAAAATAATACAATACCTAGTACGCAATGAAAATAATGAAAATTATAAAAAACGCCAATAGTTTTTAGGGTTCCGTACCTCAGAATGAAAAAACGGAACCCTTATAGGATCACTCTCGTGTCTGTCTATCTGTCCGTCCATCCGTCTGTCACAGCTTATTTTCTCCGAATCTACTGGACGAAAAAAGTTGAAATTTGGCACATAGGGCACATATATAGATTTCAGTGACCCAATCACGGACGTATAGCGTAAATAAACGCACTCTGATTTTGGAGGCTGTTTTTGGAGGGCAAATTCGAAAATTAAAAAAAAATTCAAATGCATCATGTGACAGATCAAATGAAAGGGCTCGTTATGAGAAATACAAGTATATTTTTTTATAATTTTAAAATGCCTAGTTAAAAAGATATTAAAGAAAATATAGTAAAATCGAGCATTTCCCCCTTACCTCCGAAACTATACTGAGCCTAAAATTTTGAAAAAATAAGGAATATAGGGCCTCACTCATAGTTTACAGGAAAATCTAAACGAAAATCCTAAGTCCTTAAATTCCCACGGAAAACGGAAAATTAGGCATAGAGCTGTACCAAGTGTATCAAATATACCATTGTTTGCGCCGTGGTACACGTGGAGTAGCGGTAATATGCTAGGCATTCGCATTCCACCACGAAGAGCCGGGTTCAAATCCAACTGACGATGCCTACGTGATTTTTTTAAATGTAAACATTTTGGAATTTGTCACTTTAAAAATTAATTTAAGTAAATTTGATACGGAAAAATTTTGAAACACTTTAAAAAGCTAACAAATTAAAATATAAGTAAAAAAAAACTTTTTAAAAACAAGCTTAAATAATAAAATCTGTTAATCTTTTACCCCTACCTAACTCCTTATTTTTTGTACGGAACCCTCGATACGCGAGTCTGACTTGCACTTGGCCGGTTTTTTACAATAAATTTAAACAGTGTTTAGAATAAACAACAAATAAATAAATAAATAAATATGGCTATAAAATTTAATATTTCTGAACAAATTGTAGTTCCGTCCCATAATATGTCACCGCCAACCTAAAATCTTACTCACAATGTCAACATTACGATTTCTGAAATGCATTTTATAGAATAATGTGCGGCAATTTATTGTAAATTGATTGCAACTGCAAATATGAAGAAGGGTACATCGCCTTATGCCAGAACATGGGGCCACACTTCAAAGTCTTCAGTTTATAACCCATAAGTAACAGTTCGAGTGCAACATCGAACAAATTGTAATATTCACTCAATACTTTTGTTTCTACTTAAGTTCCGGTCCAGCGCAGTTCAAGTGTCTCAAAGGGGCGACGCGCATCGCAGATGGTCGATAGGGGTGAATATTATTCAATTACATGATATCACATACAGACTGTCTCTAAATTAATATGTTGGCGTACTTCTTAGAACCGAACCCTACACTAAACATAAAAGGTACGTGTCCACCGCACTGAATTTCTCGCTGAATTGCATCGACCGACGTACTTTTGTTTGTCAGTAAAACCCCATCTGGATTTTACCTAAACAGATTAACGGCGACATGTTGTAAGGTCGATAATGATATTTCGATTTATGAAACATGATCAAAATCGTTACAGCCGTCTTCGATAAAACTCATCATGTATGCCGATGACACATCGGTCATCTTACATTCAGACGATGCTACCGATCTTGTTGAAAAAATTAATATAGTCATAAATGATTTCGCTACATGGTGTAAAATGAATCACTTAATTGTAAACCTCTCAAAGACCAATTTTATAATATTTGACAGACCAAACATTAGCTATATACATAATAAAATCACTTATAATGACTATGAAATAAACAAGTTAAGTAAGGCCAAATTTCTAGGTATTTATATCGATTCTGCTTTAAAATGGGATGTACAAGTTGACAGCGTATGCGCAAAGCTAAATAAAATTTCGTATTATGTCAGATCTCTGAAAAACACCTTCAGTACCGACGTGCTAATATCTGTTTATTATGCATTTGCTTACAGCTCGATGAGTTACTGCATTATTTCCTGGGGTCATTCTCCTGAATGCAATAGGATATTTATTTGTCAAAAAAGAATAATTAGATTGATCTTTAAGCTACGTTCGCGACAATCGTGTAGACAACTATTTATCAGCAAAAGAATACTCACTTTCTATAGCATCTACATTTTTGAACTTATTTTATATATAAAACATATTATCAATAATTTTAATCTGAATTCTGATGTACATAATTATAGTACCCGTAACAATAATCGTATATACATAGAAAAATATAGAACCACTAAATATAGTAATAGTCCGCTTTGTAAAGGAATACATTATTATAACATGTTACCATCAGATATAAAATCAATTCAGAGTTTTGCAATTTTCAAAAATAGAGTAAAGAATTTGCTGATAGATAGTTGTCCGTATGATTGCCGCGTGCAATTCTAAGACAAATCTGTCCAACTATTTTATTTAATACTTTTAATTTATTAATTGTATATCTTTATTCTGTATGACGCTATTACACCTTTTTATAGGTTTTCAATAAAGATTATTTCTATTCTATTCTATTCTATCCTTATTTAGGGAAGCAGGGAGAAGAAAGAACCCCTGAGAATTCCTCTAAAAACCTCAAGTTTAGAATTTGGTTTCAATCCATTGAACGGTGTGCCAGCTAGACCTCTGCACATACGGACGGATGGGACGGACGTACACATGACCGGATGGATGGACATCCAAAACTCGATTTTTCCGGATGTAGAAACCATGAAACGTCTAAATCCGTCGAAATCTGGAATTCGATTTTTTTCGCCAAGACTTCTTATTCCTAAAGGTCGTTTGAAAATAAAAAGTCTGTAAAATAAAATGTCAAGATTTTTCTCGTCAAAGCATCATTGTAGTTTGTGTTTAAATTTTTAATATACCAAATTTTCATTCCACCTAAAATTTATCTTTCATATAAGTAGGGATACCAATCTTATAAAGAAAGATTCATAATAGACTTGAAATATTGTTCATGAAAAATATCAACTTTTGAAATTAGCGAGTACAAATTAGCCTTAAATGTTTCCCATTTCATCTACCCTGTGTAGATTGGATCTGATTTATAAAAATAAAATGTAACATGTAATGTGAGTTTATTTCTATTAATGGAATGTACTAAAAGATACATAATTAAATACATAAATGGAAGTGGAACGTGTTCTTCTGAAAAACAGGCGCTGTTTATTAGATCTGGATCACTCCATGCTAGTGGGAGTATGTCAGTTCTCAATAAAAAGTGGTGGACCCTTTGGTGTAAAGATACGAAATGTTATAATTACCACAAAACACCAAACCATAACAAACACTCTCGACGTACGTTTCGCCAACCAAGTTGACATCATCAGGAGATGATTAAAACTTTTTTAATCATCTCCTGATGATGCCAACTTGGTTAGCGAACGTACGTCGAGAGTGTTTGTTATAGTTTGGTGTTTTGTGGTAATTATAACATTTCGTGTTATGTCAGTTCTGACTAAAGACTCTGTAAGCAAAATATGCTACTATTGAAACCTCTTTTTATTTAACTTTAAGCACTTGATTTTCGGAAAGAGTAGCAAGCTATTATATACATCGAACAGAACAGGCTAAAGTTCTAAAACTGATTTTTCTTTTGATCGCTGAAGCGCCTACGTATATGCACCTGCTTTGTCTATGAGTCTGACCCGATTTTGCGAAACTTTTTGATGTGTAAGCATCTTAGCTCTCGCGCCACGGTACGATTTTTTAATTCCACCTTCAGACGCGTCAGACGTAGTTAACCCTTACCTGGGCACGATACCAGCAATCTATATTCAATCATATCTTGCGTATATAACCGCGCCTTACTAAGGGTTCAGTCATGTGAGTTTTGTTTATCTGGTAGTTTATGGAAAACAATAATGCATTTTAAGTGAAACGATTTTCTTTAATGCATTAATGTTTCTCATAACTACCAGATAAACAAAAATCGCGTAGCATGTTGCGTCTTAAATAAAATTCATTGTATAAATTTGCAACAGTAGATATAGTGAAATTAAAAGTGTATAACTAAAAAATAAATTTTTATTAAAACCAGTGCACGTTCCTAGTTTTTCCGAATAAAACCAATGTAAGGTCACATGTTTGCACGTCAACTCTCGTGAGTACAGCGTCACTCACACCTTTTGAAGTGAATAACATCTAATGTCTCATACTGGGGTGGCATTTTAGAAATATTAGTTGGAACGGAAACATGTATTACTATATCAAGGTGTCAGATGTAGTAAGCCAGTAGTGTGGCTATATGGTAAAGTATGAGTCTACCGACAGCTACAAACGCCAAGCCCAAGTTCGATCCAAAAGGTTTTTAATTTTTTTTATAATGAAAATATTATAGGTATTGAATACCTAACAATTTAGAATATAAAAAATAAAATTATAATTATTTCTGTCTCTACCAGCGATACAGACATCCCTTTTTTTTTAATCGATTCCTTTCGAGTAAATGTCGCGCCTTGTAATTCTTGAATTACTTTTTATGCACTGGTTTGTTATTACAATTACTCTCAACTCTGGTATAAACTTACTCTCGTACAATTTACTTTTCAATTTATTATAGAGACCTATGAACAATTGTACACAGTCTTGAAACCTGGCAATAGACCAACAATTAGATTGGAAGAGGCCCACTACATAGACATATACATTCGCAGGCAGACATAGAGAACATAAAAGAGGATGGCATGAGCGACAGTTGTATGACAGCACTAGTAACGGAGTGTAAAGTGCAACAGTGAACACGACTAATGCGATCAGTTGTCCGCTGTTCGATGTGATTCAGGCATTGTTGTCACAGAATTGAGTAGCATTCATCGGTGAATAGCGTCTAAAGACCACTCGTGGCATCGCCGCCCAGTTCGGCCCGGCAGCCTGCCGCTCGCGACTCCTATAATACTGTCGCGTACACTAAAGCAGCGTCTGTCAAGAAGTGATTCAGTGGCGTCAAAATCCAAAAGAAAAATTAAAACAAAATATTATGTTCTCTTTTCAATATTTCCAGTTTGACAAGAAATTTTGAATAATATAATTAGATTTTGAATGGTAATTTTCTAAATAATCCGATGACGTTTAAATTCAAATTAAAATTTTATAAGTTATTTTATCCTTTCCGATTTTTTCTAAATTAAAAAGTAATTTAGGAAAATCATATTTAGATATCGTATTATATTTAGATATCGTATTATAATATATTACCACTTATCTTTAAGAAATAAAATAAATAATACAGAATAAAATTTAATTTAATAAGAACTACGATAATATGTATGTCTGTAAGCAACGGAATTTAAAACTGAATTAAAGTTAATTAATAACGATTTTGTTTCACCATTATGTCTACATCATTTTCACAACAATAACGTAGTGAATAATAACAGGTAGCGCTGCGGCTGCCCTGATTAATTGGCTATATCTAAGAAAAAATCAAACGCCACTGTCGGGACCCGAACCCGAAACCTCCGTTGGGTTGACAATTTCAAATAGTTGTATCAAAGCTTGGAATTGTTAGCTCTCGCATGTAGTGCGTTTTCGTCGTGAAATTGCTATATTTAAGAAAGGAACAGATTCTGCTCTCGGGCATTGTGGAGAAACAGGTAACTCATCCAGCCGGAAACTGGAGGTTTAGGGTTCAAGTCCCGACAGTGCTGTTTGATTTTTTCTTAGTTATAGCCAACCAATCACGGCAGCCGCAGCGCTATCTGATATTATTCACTACGTTATTGTTTTAAATATGATGTAGACATAAGGATGAAACAAAATCGTTATGATTTAATTATATGTAGCCGTCTGCCGTCACTCAAAAATCTTGTGTGAATTAAAGTTGTTATTTTTTTAACGTATGGTTCACATAAACCTAAAACAATAAATGGTTTACGGGTCCCCTTCACTGACTTTCTCGTTGAACAGCATCGACCGCGGATTCTTGTTCGTTTCTTTCGTTTCTGGATTTTTTCGAGACAAATGAGGCATATTATAAGGTCAGTAATGACATACTGACTTATGAATTTATGAATATGATCAAAACCATTTTCACTCATTAGCAAACTGTCCTTATTAAAGGGAGTAGGAGAAAATCCCCTAAAAACCTTAATTTTAAATTAGCTGACACACTGTTAGTATAAATTCATTGAAATCTCGAATTCGATTTTCTCGCCATTACAAGACTTTCTTCACTCCTATGGTTACGCGAAAGCCAAAAAAAGAACATGTGGTCCAATGGTTAGCGTTGCGGCCTCTGAATCAGACTGTCGTGGGTTCGAATCCCGCCTCCGCTCATGGATTTTTGTGATGTCATTTAGTTTTAAGTGAATTGTTATTATTCAATGTAATCAAGACGCTAATGACCTAAGTTGTCGACGCGTCTATAATTTACAATAAATAAAATAAAAAGAAAGCCAAAAAATGTCGCCACGACAATATGTTGAGGATTAATGTTGTCAGAAAAATCATGAACAGTTAGGTACTATACGACAGACCTTAAAATAGCTATGTAATGTGTATCTATTTTTATCTGTGTCTGTATAATCGAGTTCTACTGTACAAATACTGTCAGTGGATTGGAATACATTTGACTGTAGAGTTATGACACGTGCAAATTTTCTTCTCTTTGTGTACTGATTGTTCGGTTAACACGTGACTCGAATGTGTTCACCGTGTTCCACTGTTCACACATCTCCTGTGATACAAACGAACAAGAAAGACCGACCCCCTGCCTCACTCCACTCCTCTCCCATGCTGGATCAGTTCCTTCCTTTTTAGTTTTTACATAATATCACATTCATATAGAGAAATATTATAGGTACAATGTACATATACGTGTTTTCTGTAGTCCAAATTGATTTATATTTTATTATTTTCAGTTGAATGATAAAATTCGCGTTTTAAATTTAAAATCAGACAAACAAAATTTCTTGATTTTTCTATTTGGATTGTTCGACACTAAACACTGTATATTAGTACCTACTGAAAGGACATATTAAACCTGTGGGTACCTCAACGGAATTCTGAAAAAAAAATGAAAAATTAATTTTGTACGGAACCTCTCGAAAGGGTGACTTCCTTTGAGAAGATCTAAAGGACGTACGAGTATATTCATATGATTTTTAACTTCCCATTGGAAGTTATTGTAAAGGGTCCGAAAATCGAAATCAAAATTTTTAACAAATTTTTATGTTTAAAGGTCACTACACTATTTTTGAAAAGATATCTGTGTGTATGTGTGTACGTACGTATGTGATCATTTCTTTCTAAGACGACATTTCGAGAATGAAAAATGATATCAAATATGTTAGGGTGCCAATCGACGCGTATTAACGCTATTATGATCTGAATGAAATTTTTTCAAAATCGGTCCAGTCGTTCTTTTTTCTTAACCAAATAGACTCCAAATAAGTAGATTTTACACAATATCTCGCGAATAAAAAATTATATCGACTTCTTAAGGGTGTCAACCGCCTCGATTGACACCCTTACGAAGTCGATATAATTAAATTAGAAATTACACAGAAAAGTAAGCATTTTAATCATTAAAACATAATTATTATTTATTTTTAATAATAAATAAAAAAAAAACGGCTGGACCGATTTTTATAAAATTTCTTTCGGGTTTTGTTGAGGCGTGTTAACTGTTAAGGTCATTTTGACTTGAAATTTTTTTTATCAAAATCGGCCCAACCGTTTTTTTGTTTAAAAAAAAAGACTGCAAAAAGTGGATTTTACACGAAATCTCACGAATAAAAAATGATATCGACTTTGTTAGGATGCAAATAGAAGCATATTGACATCAACAAAACCCGAAAGAAATTTTATAAAAATCGGTCCAGCCGTTTTTTTTTTATTTGTTGTTAAAAATAAATAATAATTATGTTTTAATGATTAAAATGCTTACTTTTCTGTGTAGTTTCTAATTTAATTATTAATTAAATGAATGCATAATGACTGCAAACAGTATATGAAAACACCTGTTGTAAGAACAATGACGTTACACAATGCTGTAATCAGGAAAAATTCATTAATTCAAACCTATGTCACCGTAGGGATTTTAACCCTAAACTTTTCCACTATCGCGGCGGACTGAGTTGACATTACTCACAGAGTGACACATTTTCAAACGATAGACCTTCTCCCTTTAAAGCATTCTGTCACTGAAAAACCACTACATGCGAGAGTCAATATTCCAACATCACTTTACATGTTGAGTCGGTTGTAGTCTAGCAGTGGTGTCGGAATATTGACTCTCGCATGTAGTGGTTTTTCAGTGACAGAATGCTTTAAAGGGAGAAAGTCGATCATTTGAAAATGTGTCACTGTGTGAGTAATGTCAACTCAGTCCGCCGTGATAGTGGAAAGTTTAGGGTTAAAATCCCTACGGTGACATAAGTTTGAATTAATGAATTTTTCCTGATTACAGCATTGTGTTACGTCATTGTTCTTACAACAGGTGTTTTCATATACTGTTTGCAGTCATTATGCATTCATTTAATTATGTATTTGGTCACGACTTACGTGTTAAATTTGTATTTATTAATTATTAATATTCAATATTCATCAAACTGGGAAGTTCGTCGTGTGGACCTCAAGGGTCGCATTTGTGAGTCCCAATCAAAAGTAACTTTAGTCCTAATAAACGACCCCCCTCGCGGCTTGTTTCCCTTATATTTTCAGATATAATTAACACCCAAAATGTTGACAGAATCACTGTCATAACACATACGACGTCGTTTCAAACCTCGGCCGAAAGACTACGATCGCGATCGTACCTTTGCGTTGGTACAGTCAGTTGTTTGTATTTTAACATATACTTACAGTAATACATCTATTATACTGATCCATCGGAACGTGAACATACAGAATGGGGATTATTTGTATATACACCATACACGTAAAGCTTGGAAACAGCGGCGTCGATCTGCCAAGGCACTGCCTCAACAAGGCCCGATAAACCATTAACCAAAACTATGTTTTAGTGGCACGTTTTATACCGGGACCCAGTGCCGGATTTCCGCCTAGGCCCACAAGGCCTCGGTCTAGGGGGCCAGCCAGCCTAGGGGCCCCAGTGACGGAACCTTCATATAAGCTCAAAAGCTTGGCTTGCCTTATCAAAAAGCTTTATCAAAAATATTATTTACGGATAGGACTAATAATTTCTTGGTCAATTATAATAATACCGTAAACTACCTTACAGATCATCTGTATTTTGATTTGATTAATTAAAGTCGATTAAAAATTTTATATTCTGTACTAGTGCATTTAATTCGCTAAATTGCCAAAATGGCTTCGGGATGGGGGGGGCAAAATGCCAAAATGGTTTCGAGATGGGGGGGGGCAAAAAACCAAGTGGCTAGGGGCCCTGGGTCTTTAGTCCGGTACTGCCGGGACCATGGACATAGGGATCTATAGCGACGAAATATAAAGTACCACTTTAGACTAGGGGGAGGGTGCATACCTGTCTTATGGACATGTCCATGCTATGCATGTGCCCATGTTCTATATTGGCCGCGTCTTTGCACATGCTTAATTGCGGCAGATGCAATCGTCCGCGTCTTTGCGCATGTTCAATTGCTCGTACAGCGCTTACGCAACTGAAGCGACCATTAAAATGTGGGCACACTTGCTTCCTCACCCCACTCGCTTGTACTATGTCCCTAGATTTCTATGTCTATGACTCAGTAGATCTAGTCAGCCAATCACAGCTTGAATGTTGTCTACGTCATTTCTGTAACGGCATAACTTTATGTTTAAAATTCCATAAAAAAATATACTTTTAGGATATTTTACTATAGAAAAAACTTTCGAAAAATTCTCAAAGAAATTGTTTCATATCTCTTTATAATGTAGATTACAACATTATTTGCTATGGCTTTATTATGTGAACTTAAGTTTATTTTTGGACAAAATAAAAAATTTAACTCCTTAATACAATCCTTAAAGTATTTTTTTTTAATTTCAATATTATTATCAATGCAACCTTTATACCAAATCAAATACACCCTTCAGTAAATAAAATCTGGGTATTAATTTGAGTGGTTGAAGTAAGTTTTGGCTCTTTTGTATAGATTTAATTAGATAATATTAATATTAAAATAAATTATAACAAAATCTCCGCCGCCACTGACATAATATTCCACCCTTGCACTACGTTACACATGAGACAAGACAGTGTCTATAACATAATATTCAAATAAATTCACGAGAAACAGAGCATGTGGCGAGTCCACATTAAAAAGTATTTTAAAAATCTCCAGTTTAATATGCCTCAAATACAACATATAATAAACGTATATGTACAGGACATGTTTCGCATTTCCCCACATTATTCGTTTACAAATTTGTGTATTTTAGAAATGAACACACTGAAATTACCATGATAAAAAAAGAAAATCTCAATTTAGGTTAATATACCTACTTATTATACCGGGTGTCCGGTCTCAAAGTCGAACATAGGGAATTAACGTTGTGTGCCATTAAACAGAAAACAAATCTCTAACTCTCCGCAAACTAACACCGCTATAAAACGTTTTTACCATAAAAACTCTCTCTTCATTGGAGTAATTAATCATTTTTACTTTAATTATTGTAAAAATGCTTATGTGCACCAATTACGAGTACAAAAGTTTTTTGACAATTTTTTTACAGCACAATTCTTTCAGTGTTTTGTTTTTCGCCTACTTAATTTGAAATCATTACTGCAAAGTCGGTAAATTTCAAATTGGTATTTTAAAGTAAAAATTTTATTTTTGGTCTTATTTTTAGAATCATTTGATGCGCAATAATTTTATCATCGATAGGTACCATTACCTTTCTTATACGTTGAATTGGCGAACACGAATCAGCAAAAATGAACAATACCATGTTAAATCCCTATGTTCACCTTTGAATTGTGAATTATAGACGCTCGATATGTTCACCTTTGAGACCGGACACGGGGTATAATATGCATGTGCAATATTTGCCAGAACTGTACGTTTGATAAGCATGAATTTGTATATACTTTTAGAACAGGATTATTTATTTCTGAATATGAGGCCATTTCAGATTTTTCCTGTTGAAGGTTCTGTTTGATATCATCGAACTTGACTCTTTGCATTTCTTAAATAAAAATTTCATAAAATACTTATATCAATCACTTTACAGACATTAGAGCACTTTGAAAATATAAATGTTGCGATCAAATACGTATACGGCCGATTTACATCTATACTCTACAGCAGGGATGGCGAACCAATGGCACGCGTGCCACGGTGCCATAGGTGGCACGCGGCGGAATATTATCGGCACGCCATTGATTAAGTTACATAACTGAAATAATTAAAAAATATGTTAGATGCTGTCGAAAAAATTTGACTATCATTTAAATAACATACTTTATTATGAGATCGACACAAGTCGACTAAAGTTTCATGGCACACGATGCATTATCGAAATAATTCTTTTCATCTACGTTTGGATAATTTTTTTGTCCACTAAATTTCTTTCGGTGCTTGTTGGCACATCATGGCAACATTAAACATTTTTTGAAAAAAATTGGCACGTAGATATAAAAATTATAATTTAAAAAAACAAAAAAACACGCTTTAATGAACTAAAAAGTAAAAAATAATTAATTTTATTGTAAAAAAGCGTGGGGTAGTATGAAAATATGATACAAAGCACCCCACGCTTTTTTACAATAAAATTAATTATTTTTTACTTTTTAGTTCATTAAAGCGTGTTTTTTAGTTTTTTTAAATTATAATTTATTTTTGCTTTTTAGTCCTGGAGATCCTGGTCAGGATAATGGGACAAACTTATGGAATTATTGTATTGTAATCGGTCCTTGATAAGTGTGCAAAGTTTCAGTTCAATCTGAAGTTTTTTGCTTTTTTTTTTAGTCCTGGAGATCCTGGTCAGGATAATGGGACAAACTTATGGAATTATTGTAATGTCGTCGGTCCTTGATAAGTGTGCAAAGTTTAAACTAAATCTGACCGTTCAAAGTTGGTCAAAATCAAGTTCAAAGAAGTCGGTTACAAACTGACAAACAACCAAGCACGCACACAAGCCCGCAAGCCCGCAAGCAAGCATACAGGTGAAGCTATAATATAAGCGTGTTAAAAAGGTTCACCATCCCTGCTCTACAGGGTTTTTTTTTATTATAAATTTTTTGGTCTTTTACACATATTTTGTGTATTTAGCCACTATCTTCTACAGGGTTCTAAAATCGAAAATATAAACATAATGTTATCTTCTTGTATACGAATTACGAACTCTACTCCTAATATTCTTAACGATCTGTGTTTGACAAAATAATCAACGAATGCTTCATTATGGGGTAATTAACAAATTGTCATTACGGAGCTGTATATATGTATAATTTTCTTATTAGCAGTATGTACCTATACATACTAGTTGGTTTAAATAGAATCATCTAAAGATTAAATAGATATAGGCGGTAGATGTATGCGAATATAATAACATAGCAGCTCGGTATACATTATGTATAATATATACTCTGTAAGGTAGTATACATAATTATGATAGTGCAACATTATTGCGATGTTGTGAAACACGCGAGTCGAGTCGTTTAGTTAAACTAGATTATTATCACCTTATTGAATTCCCGTTTAATATTCAGCCTGAACTTAGTGCAAGAATCAAGATTGTCTTAATACACGCTTCTCTATACAAAATGTTTCCAATAATATGGAATATTTATGTTGTGAATATTCGTTAGTTACAATTTTAATTATGCAGTTTGTGTTAGTCATTAAAATATACTTATATTTTAGTGTGAAATAATTGTACATATTTTGATGATGTAATTATTGCTACATTAAGATTTTTCTTATGGAAGGCTCCTTAGCATCGCGAAACGCCTTTAGAATAGTTATTTGGAAATAACTCAATGACGTGTGAATCATAAAAATCGGCCCAGGCGTTTGGTCTGTATAGTGCTTCAAAGGAACATACAAACATACATACATAGGCTGATAAACACATTACCACTCCTTTGCGTCGCGCAGTCGGGTAAAAACAGTCCATTTTAGGAGAAAAAGATTTATATCAATCTAAAAGCTAAAAAAAGACGAACAAAATTCTAGAACATAATGTTTATATAACTTCAAAAATTTTCAACCTATCACAATCGGACAAAAACCCACAGTTTAGCTACGAGGATTAACATTTCCTATGGATTCCTTGGAGGAATTCTTTAAATAATATTTTAAATTATTTTAATGTCACTTCTGCAGCTTGCTTCCGTATCGAATTTAAACATTTTCCTGCGCTAGCTAGAAAACCGGGAATGGGAAAATGTATTTCGAGTAAACATGAAACTATATAAAAAAGGCAACTTTTATACAATTTATTATTAATAATATGTACTTTATATTAATTAATAGTGAGAAATTAGTGAACAATTAGGACTTCAAAACCGGAATCCCGAGATTTCGCAATTCAGGAATTTCGGACAATTTTTTTAAATATATCAATTCCGGAATTGAAAAAAATAATATTGGAATTCCGGAATTAATGAAACGATAAAAAATTAACACATTTTTGCTTAATTTGCCGACCAGACAGTTGGTCTTGATATTAGATTTCTTATCAATGATTATTATACAGTTATTACTAGTCGATAATGTTGACTTTTTTTTGCAAACTTCTGACTCAAAGTTTCATACAACGTTTTCTGTGTCAATATGTACATATTTCGATTTTAAAAAAGAGATGTTTCTTCTACAATATATACGTGTAATTGGTGTTTTTGTAGACTTTCTCGATATTGGAACTAGTTCCGGAAATCGAGAACGAAATATCGAAACCTGTTCCGGAATTGAGAATGATCCGATATTTGAAGCCCTAGGCGCAATACCATTTTGACTCGTGTGACTGTTTAACTCGCTGACGCTCATTAAACATACACAATCTGCTATTCCTCTTCTTAACAAATTTTTCATGAACACAATCTAAATATTTATTTCAATTAACAAATGTTCATTTGTTGAATATTTTTTTAAGGTGACGGTAGCAATATTTTTTGAGACACATTGTATATGCGCACTCATTATAATCATGCATAGTTACATACAGCTAATATCTGGATCATATAATTACATATCCTGTCTTTCATAGCTTAATCTCCCAAGAGCACCAACTCTCAACTTACCGCAGTTTACTTTCCGCAAAAGCTCTACAGACTTCTTCCGCCAACAACACGCTTTAACTCCCTCCTCCCTTCAACAAAATATCTTACAGTGCATTCGGAATATTTAGCTTCTCGTCATTTAAAACTACTTACATTAAAACGAGTTATTAACATTTCATTATATAAGAGCATCTGCAAAGAGAAAATTTCTTGTTGTTATATTTTTAGGGTTCTGCAGTCACTATAGGAACCCTTATAATTGTGTGATGTTCGTCGGTCTGTCTGTCTGTCTTTTAAATTCTCAATACTAAAAATTTGAGAAATTGTAAAAATAATGTTTTGAAAGTACCTACACATTACACGGAAGTCATGATTAAAAAAATTCACATCCATCGACGAGTGAGGTAAAGTTGGATAGGTCTGAAAATTCCATAAGACTTTCCTGACATGTAACGAGCTATGAGCATACAGTGTGTCTCACCTTTCAAACTGTTTGTTCACAAAATCTGAAAAAAATTATGAATGTAGCGTTTCGTTCGTATTTTCATTTAAAATTATTACGGCTACTATAAAATAATAGGTTTTAGATACCTAAATGCAACAAAAACTTTTGTTAATTTGACAATTTCCCAACGATTTGTTAAAAAAATTCTGAGAAAAATGAAAATATTTTATGAAAAGCATAGCCATAGAACTTATGCGCGTCCGACACGTGCCTGATCAGTTTTTTTTTTTTTTATAAAGTGAATTTTATTATAAAAATGCGGTCACCATTATTTAAGAAACCTTAAAATATTGAATATCTATAACACAAAAATTAGTTGAAACAAAAAGTTGAAGACATGACTTTTCAAAAACTGCAGAGTACAAAAAAATGGATGGGCTGATAATGAAGCGGATTAAAAATAAAAGCCGAAAAGTTTAGTTCCTAATATAAGTATAGGCCATCTTAGAGATTTTTTTCACGGCTTTCCCAAATCAATGTCAAAAAAGCAAAGCTATAGAACAGATCGCGACCACCGCATCGGTCTTCTTCCAATCCAGATGTATACCCAATTACTTGGAAAAGTAAAAAAATATTTATTGATGGTCTCATGACACCAAAAATATATAGAACCAATGATGACCATCTTTTGACCACTTCTTTTCTTAATTTAAACTCAGCATGCAAGAGTAAAAATACCGTCTAATGCCTCAGATTAGAAAGCAATTAAAAACTTGAGGTTATTTTCCTACCCCCAAAAATAATGTTACACAACAACCGTACCAATGTGTGCTGGGATGATCCACGAGTTGCTGACAACAAGTAAAAAGACGCATAACTTTGTGTTTAAATACACACGACTAATTTACTTCGGTTATAAATGAGACGCTTTCTTCTTCCCGAGCTACATAATTAGGATGTGAAGTTTAATAACATACACACACTTATAAAGTACAAATGTGTAGAAACGGTGCCTCTTATGTTTAGAGACAGGGTGAAATTAAAAGTTTCAATTAGAAGTATTTACAAAATCTACACAAAAAGAAGCCGTCCAACTCTAAATTTTAACTAAAAACTTTTTTTCTGTTATTTATACAAATAAAAAAATGTGTGCTGAATTCCAGATCATTAACGCTGAAAAATGATTTTTCCCGATCCGCTTAGAAGTAGTGCAACGACGTACAGAAACGTTCTCAAGGAAATCGAATACCGGGAGCCGAATTTCTCGTCAAAATGGTATAAACAAAAACATTTTACGCTTTTTTTAAGTTACATGAGCTTGAAAATATTAATGATTTTTGACTTCGTAAAAGTTAATCTTTTAATTGATTTGAGAAATTTGCATTCGTTACAATCTTAGATTTCATCTGTTTGTCTGTCAAGACGGCTGAGAGGATCGAAACTAAATTTTGGTAGGATGTTTAACACGTAAATAGGAAATTAAAAATTTCCTTCACTATTTTGATCAATGGTAGTAGAAAAACAGGAAATAAAGGCTTCAACGTAATTTATTTGTAAAATATTTTAATCAAATGTCGACGTTTCGATACTCATTGTATCTTATTCATGACCTACAATGTAATCTATAACTTATCTGTTTTGAAAATAATAGATTTTATATAAGTTTAACTAATTAAATAATTTTTTAACAAAACGTCAAATTAAAGTTTTATGTAGATATATGCATATAAATACATCGTCATAATATTATTATTGCCATGTACATATATATGGATAAAAATTTTAATAAAAACATATATTATATTCGCAACAACGAAATCTTCTGACTTCAAGAAATTGAAGTGCGTAATTTTGTGAATTATGAATTGTTAAATATTGAAAAATTGAAAAATCTAACTTTTTAGTAATATAACCAGACAACCAAATGAAAACATATAAATTATTCAGAAATGTCGTGCACCCCAAGTTGGTGACATTTGGTAACATATTATGTTGGCAGCACCAAACAAATTTTTAAGTTTTATTCAGTTCGTACGGGTGGTAAAAATACACGCGAATTTCCGATAAACCTTGTTTTTTGAATTCAAAATTGCTATGGAAACAATGTAAATAATCAGATAATAGTATATTGCTTTACAAGGGTTGAAACATAACGTTTGCAACTAGTGTGAAGTTTGCTGCCCGAGGTACGAGGACACCAATCAAACGCATTGCAAACGCTATGTTTCGTCCCGAGTAATTGCATATTATTTTTCACAACAACTCTATCGAGAATTCGATTTGAGCTACCTGCAATTTGGGCGCGCAAAAAAGCCACAAAAATATTAGATCTGTCAGATCTATGTGAAATTTATGTATGGGGTTATGTCTGTCATTTTGACGTATTCTAATATTATATACGGATTAAAGTTGGCGCGACTCAATTCGACTATCCTCCCTTTTTAACAACGTTAAAAAACAGAGAAAACTTACAACTGAAATGTTTCATCCCTAGGGTTGAAACTCGCAGTTTCAACCCGCTAAATAGATACCGGATATCAAATTTTCAATAGCGGCGTTGTGAAAAATTAATTTGAATTTTTTAATTTACAAAAATATTACTAATGGCAGAAAATTATTAACAATAATTTATATAGAAAATGCCTGCGACGAGTTAAAAAAAAAATACACTGAAACACAAGACACCAGAAAAAGTTGCAAAAACATTTCCTGGGTGCATGAATGTAGACAAATATTAATTATTTTTTTAGGTAATTGTAAGGCAAGACGCACCTATGTAAATATATAATTTAAAAAAAGTAGAATGTACTTTTGTTATTACCAATAAGCAATAATAATGTTATATTTTAAAGTATCAGTTTTTCTTTTTTTTATATAAATTATTTACATACTTTTAAAAAAAATGTTCAATTTCGTCACTTTCGGTGCACTACATTTGTGAATAGCATATAACTATAAAATTTTCTAGCATAATTAGATATTAAACTAGACAACCAAACATCCAAAATTCTCTGATATAATTAGGTGTAAGTAAACTGTAAATCATTATCTAGATAAAGATATTGTATCTTAACTATTAAAGTACCTACTACAAAACATTGTCATATATATAATATGTTACTAAGATTATCAATATCAGATTTTTTTATTCATAGTATTTGCGTTATTAGTGTATTTGCCATAATATGGCACATACACTATTGGCGTCGGTCGGATGGCGGGACCTAGGGGTCGGACCAAAATTTCTCGACGTTTCATAGCCTCCTGAACAATTTGGCACCATTTTTGAAAATGTTTATATATATATGTATGTATAAATATTTATATATATATATATATATATATATATATATATATATATATATTTATATATATATATGTGTGTGTACACGATAACTCTCGACAGACTTAATCGATTGAAACGAAATTTGGTACACACATTGGAACCCATCACCGCAAGAAGCCTATTTAAAATGGGCCCGATCAGACCATTTTCAGGGTTGTATTTAGGGGTTCCAAAAAGTTTTTGGGCCCAAAAATACCGAAAAAATTGTCAGAATCGTTTCAAAATTGAAATTTAACTCTTTAGTAAAGATTAAAACGTGCTGCTAAAATTTTAATAAAATCGGCCCGACAGGACCGGACTTTCAAATTTTATGAAAACACTAGTTTGTTGATACGGATTTACTTATGGAAGGGTGTATTTAATGTGGTACAGAGGTTGCATTGATAATAATATTGAAATTAAGAAAAAAATATTATTTTAAGGGATGTATTAAGGGGTTAAATTTTTTATTTTGTCCAAAAACAAACTTAAGTTCACGTATTAAAGCCACATGGCCTGTATTAGCAAATACACTATATTGTCGGCAGGGTTTGGCACTGCGACCCGAGTTTTTTTTTAATTGAGAACATTTCTAAAAATAATCTCTTAGCGAGATTTTTTCTGTAAATAAAATTTTAACGTTTTCGAAATCAAAATTATGATTATTTTCTAGAGAGTGTTTTATTAAACTATAATTTTTTCATTATAATGCCCTAATTATAACTAACAATTAATAAACATCTATCTATCTATCTATCTATCTATCTATCTATCTATTTATCTATCTAATATAAGCAATTGTTTCTTAGATGTTTTTAAATCATATAACAGTGATTATATACTCCATTTTTAAGTTTTGAGAACTTTGGCTTATATTAATGTCTACTATTTTGGCAAATTTTTGTTAAACCCCGTATATTATGCAGTACAAATATTACGAGAACATAAAGCGATGCAGATTGTGCTCTACAAGAGTAAACTTTACTTTCAGGAAAAACAGTTCTGAAGCAGATTAATAAATCAAAATATACCGCAACTAAATGTGTTTTCATAATTACTATCATAAAGTGACTGAGTGAGCCTTAATAAGAACTAAGAGTTATCATTCAAGAATAATATATTTCAACTAACATGGATACATGTATTTTAAAATAAAAATGAGGACGAAGAACACATATTTTACGCAACAAAACTAATATAAGGACAAGATTATAAATAATAATCAATACATGAATTCAATATATCATCAGTTACAGTACATTAATATTATCAATATCAGTACAAAAACTAAAATTGTAGTTATAAATAGTAATCAATATATCAATTTCAATACATCATCAATACATTAATATCATTGAAAATTTTGTTGGATAGCAGCTAATTATATAATTGATTCGAAACATATCGGAAAAAATCATTTTACCAACCATAGTCACAGTCAGGATTCTAACCTGAACTTTTCACTTTCGCGGCGGAATGAGCTTACAATTATTCAACCGTGACATGATTACTAATCTAACATTCTCCTTATATGATTCGGAATCAATAGATTTTCACTACATGCGAGTGTTAATTCAATATAGCTAGGTTGTAGAAGTGAATCTTCGTCCTAGCGAGAGCTCATCATGAATAATATAAGGAGAATGTTAGATTAGTAATCATGTTACGGTTGAGTAATTGTAAGCTCATTCCTCCGCGAAAGTGGAAAGGGTCAGGTTAGAATCCTGACTGTGACTATGGTTAGAAAAATGATTTTTTCCGATATGTTTGGAAACAATTATATAATTGTGCAGTTACACCTCAGTGTACAACAGTGAAGCGTTAATTTTTTTCCGGAACAAAGCCACGAGTACATCTAATATTTTATAAAATTGTAACAGGACCTATGTTTGTAATTTTATTTTTGGCAGATTTTTTTAATGAAACTTAGATGGAAAAACGAGATTGCAAAATGTTTTCTAGATCGATTTTTATGAAACTTGATATGCTGGTACTTAAAGTAATCCCCGTCCTCTAAAAGGAAATATACGTAACTAAACATAATAAAATTCAAGAATTCTTGATTAGAACTCTGAACTACTCAAAACTGTACTCCTTTCCTTCCTTTCTTCAACACGACTTCTGATTTTGGTGTAATGAAGTGTATAACAACTGCACTGTTTTAAATTGCTACAAATTGCTCAAAGTTGAATAACTATAGTAATTTCTCTTCATGCCATTAATGCTGTCGTCCTTGTCTTTCTTGTATGCCCATACGAAGATAGAAAGAGATACGAATTAAGATTTTATAAACATGAAAATCTTTAATTATAAACTAAATATTTAATCAACTACGTATAGATATAATATTATATTATACCATTACCAGCTAGCCAGAACCCGCGGCTTCGCTCGCGTTATATTAGTTATAGCTTTTGTCCGCAGGTTCACTTCTTTATAAACGTCAATTTTACCAGCAGTCACTTACATAAATGTCGATTTACAGTACGCTATAGGTACAGTCGCGGAATGATTCTTCTTTTTTGTTCATCGTTTTAATAATTTCTAGGCATTTAAACGACAATTATTTCTTTTAATTTTTGACATTTACATTTACTTATTAAAAACTAAATTTGTTGCTAAGCTACTGACTTTTTGTGAACTTACACTGAAAAACTCAAGTGTAAACTTTATTAAGTCCGCGACTGTACTTTAAGTTTAAGTATGATGACTATTTACTATAGGTATACTTTTTATTCATTTTGAAATGTTCCATCGAAATTCAATGGAAATGTTTCTAGATTACTCATTAGATCAAAGTGTGTATAAAATTCTATCCTTTAAGTAGCCCCATACTTAAAACGTGTATCGAATTTTACTGGAAATCAGTTCAGTCGGTTGTTGATTTTGTATGAAAAATGTTTTTGTTTATATGGGAGTCCTGCCTTAACGCAATCGAAGCTGGATATAAAGTAGCCTATCCTATTAAGATGAGGAGCTCTTAATATACTTGTACCAAATTTCATACAACCTCCGTTTACATGTTCTATTATTAGTATTGGTTGATTATACAATGCGTAACGTAAAAAAATCCCAGATCATCTGCCGCCTAAATCCTCAGACTTTATTTTTAAACGCGCATTTTGTTTGATAACCGTCTTTTTTAACCCCACCCCTTTCCGGAACGACACCATCACCTTTTTTTAATGGTACCCTCTACCAAATTTTATTGCAGATTTGGATAGATTATCAAATTCTGATTTCAGCAATGAGCCATTATTTCCCGAGATATTAATTGTAAAAAGTAAATACAAAAATTGGAGAAGTAGACGGAACCCAATTTGATTTTTTTCGGTTTTATTTGTTTTAAATGGCAAATGTGCACCCGTTATTCATTCGTTTCAAATTCAATTAAACTGCTGAAGATTCCGCAGCTATATATCGAGTTTTTGTTCACTGTTAATAATTAATATTAAATTTATGTCAAAAAGCGGCCAAGTGCGTGTCGGACCATGCACAGTGAAGGGTTCCATAGTCGGGATGAACGTTCACGGTTAAAATTCACAGTTAATAATAAATTTAATAATAATTTATATTCTACTTTAATAATTAAAACACACAAAAACTGGCTATAGCTGTCCAACTTTATTTTTAAATACTACGTTTCGGTAAATACTACGTTTCAAGTAATAATGATCTATACACAGGTATAGCCAGTTGTTGTGTGTTTTATTTATTAAAGTGATCTTTTTCGCTGCTGGTAGAAGCCAATAAGTGAATAATTTATAGTCTTTTAAATAGCGTATAGCGTGTAAGTAGCATATTTATGAGAGTTCTGGATGACGTCACGGCCGGAGTACGGAAGTTGTAGCACTCTCATAAATATACACTCGTGTAACCGAAAATATCCCATATCTCAAAAACTAGACAACATATCTTATTGAAACCAATTTTCGTTGAAAGTATTTTATAAGTTCTACTACCTTATTTTTTTTCAGAATTTTTAATCCCATAGTTGAAAAGTTAGAGAGGGGGGACACACTTTTTATGATTTTAGAAGCGCATATCTCACCTACTAGTGACTTAAACAAAAAAGTCATTTTGAAACTTCTATATTTATTTTTCGAGACCTATCTAACGATATGTGCGCTGGATTTTTTTTTCATCCCTCAGTTAAATGTATGGATTGCCACGCTTATTTTTTCGTAATTTTACTACACCATTATCGTATATAGCGGTTCATAGAAGACAGCTACCTTCCAAATTTCATCTATATAGTATCAATAGTCTCCGAGTAAAATGACTGTGACATATGGATGGACAGACAGACAGACGGACAAGACGAAATTATAAGGATTCCGTTTTTGCCATTTGGCTACGGAACCCTAAAAATAACATATTACTGAAATCAGAATTTGATAAACTAATCAAATCTGCAAAAAATTGGGGGAGGCATTAAAAAAGGCAATAACGTCATTACAGAAAGGGGTGGGGCTAAGAAAAGGCGATTAAAAAATAAAATCGACGTGTCCCAGGATTTTGGCCCCAGATGATCTGGGTTTTATATATGGATTGTTCCTGACTAAACTTACGCACTGTATTGTAATACATTCTGTTATTATAAATGTATTTGTGTTACAAAATTGTATTATGTAATATACAAATGTATTAAATAAAAAATAAATAATTTAAATAGTAATATGGTAATTAATTATTACTGTAGTAATTAATTTAAAGCACGTTAACAAATCCAATTTTGCTATAAATTCGGTCAACCATGAACATGACAATATATTCTTTATATGTTAATGTACCTATACCTATATTCTGTGACTGCAAGGCAAAGTTTTATAACTTTTAATGATATTTTTTGTAAAACATAAATGAAATGTACAACATTTCGTGTCTCTAGTCGGCTCCTTAAAATAATATATATAGCACGCGTACAATAAAACATATTTTATGTGATACGACAGCATAGCTAGGCGTGCGTAAAATATAGACTATGTGACGTCAGCGTGCTATAATACATATTATTTTATGACATACGATAAATATAGGAATATAGTTGCTATGGTAACGAAGTAAATAAATATTGGATCAAAGTCAATATTTTTTGGCTGTCAGTGAGATTTCGGTGTTTGAAATTAATTCAATAAAGCTCTAAATTTGAAAATGTTGTACATTTCATATATGTGTTACAAAAAATAGTGCATACAACTGATACAACTCGTACAATTAAGTAAAACACGCGAGGGGTGAAGTTGGTACACGAGCCGCAGGGGGGAGTACCAACTTCACCCCTCGCATCTTATACTTAATTGTACTAGTTGTATAAACTACTATTATATTATAATTAATAATAATGAATTGAAAATATGAATTGGTGCTAGGCCCAAATAACCTTAGCTGTTGGTGGTCTTTAAAATACAATTATATTATAATTGTTATAAATTCATTACAGTTAAAAATATTGCATTGTCGATCAAATATCTTTTGTTAGGTACCTTCCTACACATGAAACGTCGCGGTTGCGTCGTATGGTAATACGAATTGGAAAAGCCGTTTGTGTTGAATTTTTTATATTTTTTACAATCCGAAAAACTAATAACCGCTTATTTCAACATCAATTCAAAACTTAAACTGGGTGTATGAGACACCTAGTAGTTCATAATTTTTTATCTGTGGAACTACTAAAAATTCTTTCACTAATAGAAAGCTACACCTGCTGAGTGATATAGTAACACCACCAGCCCGATTGCTTCGCGGTAGCCAGGGGGAGAATTTCTTGCGGGGGGAGGGTAACAAATCATAAATTCTTATCTGTGGAACTACTGAACCGATTCTAAAAATTCTTTCACTAATAGAAAGCTACACTCCCTGAGTGATATAGTCTATATTTTGATAAATTTCTCGCGGCGGGGGATATTTCTTGTGGAAAAGTAATAAAACGTAACTCTGAAATTCTTTTGCATTTTAGCGTATTGGCGGAATCCTACTAATATTATAAACACCACCAACCCAACTTTGCTTCGCAGGGGGAGAATTTCTCGCGGGGGGGGGATAATAAATCATAAATCCAAATAAACGTGGGCGAAGCCACGGGTAGCGGCTAGTGTTATAATATGTGTAGTCTAATAGTAGATAATATATTATCTAGATGTGTAATGGGGTACCTATATTACTAACGAGTGATGACATTGTGTAAAAACGAGTCATAATACAATTACGCATGAGATATCATTATACGGCATTTTTTACCATACCCACTACAAAATACCGACTTTTCACTTAATAGATATTTAAAGAATTTTGACAATTCATTTGTTTCGTCATCTTTATATTCACGGTAGGCATTTGAGTATGTAATACATTGTACGTATGATAGCAGGTGGATAAAGCTAATAAACATAAGTTACTACAGCAACCGTTTACTTACTGCACTAGTTATGTTATGAAAACACTTTCGGCACGCCTGTCTGTTAAATTACCCATTACAGGCCGGTATACATACATCTAAAGTAGCTCTTTTGTAGTGGGTATGGCAAAAAAATAATTTAATAATAAACATACAATTTTACCAAAAATATGACGTAAGCCACTTTATCTTGTGATAAAAGATATATTTGTGTAATATTGCGGTTGATTTGTACAAACAAGGGGGTGTGAGATATGTTTGTGAGTGAACGTTGAGGGACACAGCGCCACTCACCATACACAATTGAAGGGGTGTCTCTGAGTGTAACGAATGAATTAAGATACTATTATACGTACACATCGCAGACTTGTACATTATAAATCTCTGCCGCAATAACGAAACCATGATGCAACGATACTCAAAAAAAAGTCTTATCCTGGACTTATCAATGGGTTTTCAAAATTAATATAAAACACCTGACCTATTATACCTGTATTCACGGCAGTGTCATAACTGCAGGTGTTACCTTAGAAGGTGCCTATATCTTTCAAATGTAGTTTTTTTGTTATAAAATGTACAGTGCTATTGTAATTTGAAAGAAATAAATTCTATTCTATTCTATTCCAGAAGTAACTTTGTGACTACAAGGAAAAACTGCTTATGTCAAATTTCAGGCACTTTTTTCGGCAGAAAGATTTTCAACTGATAGCAATTTTATATTTTTAAGCAATATAATAATTATAAATTTTAATGATAATACACACTTCATTTACACAGAGAAGAGCTGTGTCTGTCACGTGTGTTATGGTCATGAGCAGACAAATTATATAACAGGTGAGGATTCGATTTTAAAAATATGGCACACTCATTTAAATCTACAAATCAAATAATGTAAAGATCTTAACTTTCTTAATAAAAGAATATCTGGGTGCCGAGCTTTGCTCGGATGAGTTCAAAAAAATAGTACTTGTATGCTGTGAGATATTATTTTCTCAGAATATTATTCCGAAACGAATTTATTTCTGAAACATAATTTAAATAATTGTTTCTGTTAAATATTTTAAATATCTATGTGTATTTTTAAGCGTAATAACTAAGTATCAACTTGAATCAAGCATTTTTTCCTGTAAATATTACTTAGGTCGCCATTTTCAAATCTACCGCCGTTATTGTTTTGTTGACTGAAGAACTCGCAAAAACCGATTTTCATAGATTGAATATCTTGTAAAAATGTTCGAATCAGATGAAATTCTGCTTGCCCGTTGCCCGTTTCAATAATCCATTTTTAAACATTGATACCAAATATCAACTTTATCGAAGTACTTTTTCTCTGTGATGTCATCTTAGCAACTTCCAGTAAATTTCAAATATTTTTTTTGCATAGAAGGTACCTACTGAAAAACTCACAAAAATCGATATTCGAAGAAATAGAATTCATATTATATCTTTTAATAACAAACGTCAGACTATAAACCTGCAGCGCAAAACTTTTTTGCATGCATTTTCACCATAGTTTTTAAAAATCGATGTGTTTTGATATACTGCATGCCTGCGTCGCTAGAAGTGCGCCGTGCAAATTTTTAAACAAAACTTTTTTGTATGTATCTTAACAATAGTTTTCAAAAATCGATGTATTTTTACACAGACTCGCGGTGCCAGAAGTGCGGCCCTTCGGGCCGCCTGTTTGTCATTATTTACATATTGTGCAAGACACTTCTTATATTAGTGTTCATTTACAGTTTTAACCCTTGTGATATATTATACAAAATCTATGTAGAAATAGGCTTCGAATCGATCTGACAATTGACCGAGTTATAAATAAAAAAACCCTTTTTTTAATTGCTCCCCTCTGGGACCAAGATTCCTACCTAGATCGATTTCTCGCCCCGAAAAATCCCCATTCTGTAAACTTCATCAAAATCGTTATTCGTTTTTGAGAAAAAAAAGTCTAGGTAAGATTATACGTCATACTATATTTAACGTACATAATATACATATTTTATATAGGTAATATAAAAATAACATACTTAGGTACCTATTTATTTAAATATTAGTTAAAACTACTTACATAATTATGTTTAGTTTTTATTTCTGTTATTTTTTACTATACAAATAGTTCACGGATTATTTTAATAAGTTAAAAATTCTGTCAGAGTATTTTGACATATAAATAATGAAAGTAGTTTGTTTTCTCCAAAGCCTACTCACGATATTACAATGTTTTGACAGGTCAAAAAACCGTTTTTAAAAATGATAAAATCGATAGGAAAACGAATTTTTCCAGGGATGAGACCTAGCTAAATCGATTTTTTGCCCCCCGAAACCCCTTTTCGGTAAATTTGATCAAAATCGTTAGAGCCGTTTTCGAGAAAATATTTATATAGATACATAGAAACATATATACAAGATTTACTCGTTTAATAATATAGGGATTTACCCGAAACACATTTCCCAACATTTAAAGCAGCCCTTTTGGTATTTTAACAGTTCTTAACATTTGTTGAGTCTTCCCAAAATAGAATTCCATAGCGCAACACAGATCAGCCTGTGTTGCGCTATGAAATTACAAAATAAACACTTCATAAAATACTTTTAGGCACAAGTTTCTAAAGAGATCTCAAGAGATATTTACCTGAAAATTCAAACTTACCTTAATACCTTTATTTTATTAAAAAATAATATAATAATAATAATAATAATAATAATAATTGCCTTTATTAGGGCGGAGTTCAGCTATGCTGCTCTTCCACTCAACCCAAAAGATACAGGAATACATGTACATAATAATAATAAAAAAAGAAATACATGGACACTGGTTAAAACAATGTTAAAATACAGACAACATCGGACATCAGCCAATTAAAACATAAACAATATAAAACAGTCAAAATACAAACAATATAAAACCGCTATAACAATAACCAAAAACTCAAAAATTAAATTTAATATGCGTGCCGCGAAATGCTTTCACATACTCCCTTGCACATCGATTAAATACAAGTGGGGAAGTTATATTTTTTAAATGTGCAGGCAGTTTATACGTACCTATATTTTACATTATACAATGCCGCACTGCAATTTTTAGTGCTAATGAGCTTAGTAGCACCTGAAGCACATATTCTTTTTGTTTCTAAATTAAAAAAAGATGATATGTGTATTTACTTCAGCAGCAGATTTAACTCAAATTATCCCCTAGGCCCCGGAGTTTGTTGTGCCCCTCTTAATATATTTTCATAATCACAAATGATGACAAGTTAAAAAACAGAAAAAATCAGTTGCATACTGACATAATTTGTCTTATACACAACTTAAAAATTAAATAGAAAAATGTGTAAGTTAAAACTCAAAAAATCCCCTGATTCGCCCAAATTTTCAGCCTGAACGTAATTATTTGTTTCCTGTGTTGAAGCCGTTAGCCGACCCTAAAAAATTACCGGCCTATGCCTAGGCCTCGCGAACCTAAACCTCCTGATTTGCTTACAATTAACATAATATGTTTACCAACATATTCAGTATGGATTTTTCAGGTCATCTGTTTGTATGACCGATCTCTATGTTTCGACGTTTAAATGCATTGCATCATGTCCAGCAATTCGCGATGATCGCATATAGACCAAGAGGCGGGCGTTAATATATGAAGCTCATTTGTGACAGGATGAAATTTTCAGGGAAGGTAGTATTAATTATGACAAAGAAAAAGCGCTAGGGTTGCCTAGTCAAATCCTGGTGCGACGGCCGGGATAAGCCACTTCCGGTGCAAAATGTCAATTTTTATATGTATATGTATATATGTATAAATTCAAACAGCTCAAAATTACAAAGTGGCCCTTTGTCCAGCATGGTAACCATAGTTTTTAAGAAAATGACATTTCGAAAATTATAAATTGTTAATAACTGCTCAAAATTGGATAAAATATAATAGTTAAATCCTGTATCACGGAAAAGAAAAGTTATACATTTTGTAAAGTAGTATCAGTATATGCAAAAATTTAAATTTTTGATGTGAAACATCTTTAGGTACGGGTGTAAAGTCGTTTAAATGGAACGTCGCCAAATGTCATTTGTTATTGCATTTTGAAACTACGTGGTCAATAATTATAGTTTTTTTACTAACATTATCAGCGGTAATGTGTCATGCATCGTTTTTTTTTTTTTTTTTTTTATTAAAAAAACAGATAGATTATTATGTATTGTTTTTTTTCTTATTGAAAAATTATTAATGTGATATTTTTTAGCACCTTACCTATATTAAAAATGTAAAAAATTCAATTTTCAACAAAAAATATCTCGCATTATTTTCTAATTTAACTAGCATAAAGAGATACCTTTATTAAAAAAATATATATAATTTTTATTTCATGATTTTCTTGACTTTTTTTCAAAGCAACTACCTTAAACTACGTTTTGTTTAAAAATGTTTACATAATTTTATTGTAAAAAAAAAATATTTTAATAGCACGTTTATATAAGTATGCTTAGAATAAGTAATTTAATAATAATTCATAAAATGTTATTGCCTTTGTTCGGAACATTTTTGAAAAGTTTAATGTATAGTAAACTATATTGAAACTCATGTCGATCACTCACGTATGTAATATAATAAAATTAAAAAACCGGTTGATTTGTGAATCAGAATTGTCAATCATTGCCTTCTTTAGGCCTAAAATTACATAATTCTAATAATGTAATTTTAGGCTTGAAGAAGGCAACAAAATAGTTGCTGAAAAGTTGCCATAATAAAGATTGACAATTCTGACTCACAAATCAATCGGTTTTTTCTTTTATTATAGTAAATTATTATTATTTTCCATTTTTTCATTATAGTTATTTTGGTTTTATATTCGCTTAGTTAACTTTATACCTGCGTCTGATTATGTTGAATTTCAAGAAAAAATATTAATCGAGGCTCAGTAAAGTCAAATGCTTCAATTAGTTTTTAGTGTCAAACCAAATTTAAAATCACAAACAAAAATCAACCTTTTTTCTCTTTTCGAAACAAACTCCAAACCACCTTTTTTAAAACTTTTATTACAGGTTACTACGACCTTCAAGTAAGTAATTTATACTAATTTATATAAGAGGTGCACGTTGAATTACGTTGAAAAATAAAAATAAGAAATTGCTACCCTAAAATACATAAATTCTTGGGAAAATTGTCAATACCAGATTCAGGCAATTCCTGCGTAATTATACGGATATGAGTTAGAAACCAAATGCGTTGAAAACATAAAGTTATAAATAACTAGACATACGTATGAATGTTTGCCAAACACAAGGCCGATAACTCATTTCAGAACGGTTACAGTATATAAGTATACATATATACATAATGTTATTTGACAGCTTTAAAAATGTCAAAAAAAACAAATATAATTTATAAGTTTTCAATGTGTTACCCAAAATGTCCTTAGGCAACCCTATGTATTTCAATACAGCTCTTCGAGATCTACAATATGGCGTCAATTGTATGCTGTCATATAATGACGAAAGATAATTATGAGCTAATGAAATATGTGTATTTTGCACCGGAAGTGAGCTCCTCCCGGCCTTCGCACCAGGATTTGACGAGGCAACCCTAGCACTTATTCTTTGTCATACTAGATTCTACCTTCCCTGAAAATTTCATCCTGTCACAAATGAGCTATATAAATTTACGCCTAGCTCTCGACCTAATAGCAGACAGAAAACAGTGACACTAAATCCAACTGTATCCATCGAGATAGCATTGTCAGTCAAAGCCGCCCTCGATTCTGACAATACTTTTATGTTGTGATGATAGGATAGCTGATGTATAACACGCAGAAAAGAGATTGAGTTACTATATGTAGGTACCGCAGTATAGAGTGCAATAGAGGACAGAGCTCTCACTCTAATCTACAGAGTGACTTTGAAATATTTTGGTCATAACTTTAAACCATCAATAAAATGGTGACTGTTAATATACTTCGAATTAGACAAACCACTTGATTTTAGAAAATTATTTCAATGAGCCTGTAATTTTTTTGTCCAGCAGTTAAACGGCTTCACAATAATTTTTTGAAGTTGGTTAAACAGGCCACATCTTTATTTTTCCTTTCGAGCGGCTCACGTCATATGCCTCGAATATCACGGCTTACTCTACAGCACATTTATATTATTATTATTATTCTTTTATTGAGACATACATACAAAAAAAAGTTTATCTCTCTCCAGACTTTAAACACAATTTTTTTTTTACAAAATTTTTACACTATACAAAATATAATATAATATTACCTATATAATATACTTATTATATTACAACCGAACAAAAAAAAAAACTTATTCTCTTATGACTTCAAAAATAACTTTAACAAATTTCGCCAGATTGCACATTTATATTTAATACATGTCCCATTTTAATAATTGATTGATAGCAAGGATGCAATCGATCTTAGGCTGCTTGGTTGTAAAAATTATAAGTTAAAAATTTTATCTCCGTAAATACTTAAAGTATAGAAATTAAATAAACCCCATTGTGTTTCTGGCAATGATTTCTAATAAGAAACAGTCATTATATACTAATTATTTCTTTATTTTTTAGAGACTCATTCGTTTTGATAACAATACCTACATAGGTAACTTATTTCTGAAAAATTATCTTCGTATGTTTTTTTTTCTATTATAGTAACGGTGCCCGTCCGGCTTCAGCGAAGTCGGGTTGATGCAATAAGTAGGATTCCGTCTATACGCTAAAATGCAAATTAGAATTTCAGAGTTACGTTTTGTTACTATCCCACAGGAATCCCCCCCCCCCGCGAGAAATTTACCAAATTAAAATATAGTCTATATCACTCAGCTGGATAGTGTAGTTTTCTATTAGTGAAAGATTTTTTAGAATCGGTTCAGTAGTTCCAGAGATAAAAATTTATGATTTATTATCCCTCCCCGCAAGAAATTCTCCCCCTGCGAAGCTAAGCCGGGCTGGTAGTGTTTATAATATTAGTAGGATTCCGCCTAAAATGCAAAAGAATTTCAGAGTTACGTTTTGTTACTATCCGACACAAATTATCCCCCCTGCAATAAATTTATCAAAATAAAATATAGCCTACATCACTCAGGGATAGTGTAGCTTTCTAATAGTAAAAGAATTTTTAGAATCGGTTCAGTAGTTCCGGAGAAGTTAACTCGTAAATTTAAATTATGCCAGTTGATTGAAATTCATACTGTATATTAAAAGTAATTTCCCCCTTACCAAGTTTACAAACTGAGTGTTAGTAAATACACGCAAATTAAATTAAATCAGGAGCGATTTAATTTTTAAAACTCTCGAACTTTCTAATTTATTATTTAACTTTAAATCATTTACACACAAGGGTAATAAAATGGAAAAATACAGACAATAATTTAAAATTCAGATAGTCCTCATGCATATATCTGGATAGTGGTGTAAAAGAAAAATGATATCCTACCCGCAAATTTTTGTAGTGTAAAGTCGTTTTCTTTATCAACTTTTTAATTAATTTAAATAGGCAAATAATAATAAATTAGCTAAAAAAATATATATATTAATACATATCTATAAGCCTTAATATAATTTTAAAAACCATGGTAGATCCCTTTCAAGGATGATCTTACAATAGCTATAACTAGGTATATGAATTAAAATTAAAATTAAATATAACTTCAGTAACGAATATTTATGATTTTTATGCACTTCTACAGTTCAAGATTGTTCATTATAGAGGACCTGATCATTTTTAATTTAGCATCCAGATGTATTAAATTTAAATGGCGATAGTAAATAGAAGCAAGTAAGTTTTTATTACTTCTCTCCTCTAGGTATATTTTTCCTTCGTATGCCAATAAACATTTTTCTGAATAGTTTATTCAACTTTTTGTTTATTTAGACTACATAACTATAAGTATAAAAGGCGATGTTTTAGAAATGGTAATTGTTAGGTACTGATTTTTTTCCTAGCCAATTTACTTTTTTATAAAATAAAAAAATGGCCGATAAGAGGATTGTCAATGGAAATAAAAAAACTCGGGTCGCAGTGCCAAACCCTGCCGACAATATAGTGTATTTGCTAATGCAGGCCTTGTGGCTTTATTATGTAAACTTAAGTTTGTTTTTAGACAAAATAAAAAATTTAACCCCTTAATACATCCCTTAAAATAATATTTTTTTTCTTAATTTCAATAATATTATCAATGCAACCTCTGTACGGAATTAAATACACCCTTCAATAAGTAAATCCGTATCAACAAACTAGTGTTTTCATAAAATTTGTAAGTCCGGTCCTGTCGAGCCGATTTTATTAAAATTTTAGCAGCACATTTTAATCATTAATAAAGAGTTAAATTTCAATTTTGAAACGATTCTGACAAATTTTTCGGTATTTTTGGGCCCAAAAACTTTTTGGAGCCCCTAAATACAACCCTGAAAATGGTCCGATCGGGCCCATTTTAAATAGGCTTCGTGCGGTGATGGGTTCCAATGTGTGTACCAAATTTCGTTTCAATCGATTAAGTCTGTCGAGAGTTATCGTGTACACACATATATATATAAATATATATATATATAAATATATAAATATATATATATATATATAAATATATACATACATATATATATAAACATTATTAAAAATGGTGCCAAAGTGTTCAGGAGGTTATGAAACGTCGAGAAATTTTGGTCCGAGCCCTAGGTCCCGCCATCCGACCGACGCCAATAGTGTATGTGCCATATTATGGCAAATACACTAATAAAGTATTCTATTTGTACTAATACTAATTTCGGCACTGGACATACTTACCTACATTTTAATAAAATATTGAGACTTCTAATGATTTGTTGCACTAAATATGCCTCAAAATTTTTGATAAAATTTATATATTTTTTGCTGGTTTTGATTTTACTTTCGGAAATAATCTAAATTAAATTTATATTGTTCTCTGTCACAAAATATTTTTTTAGAAAAAATCATTTTGTAAAGCGTGTTTAAAAGGGAAAAAAATTCGACTGATGACCAGTCCTTTACTTCCCACCTACTAAATATTTGCAAAAAATAAACACTCTTTTTTTATTCTTTGGAAAAAAGCATGGCCCTCTTTTTTGTTTGGTGATCTACTGATGGCTAGTAATATAGCAAAAATCATGGTTACCTTGATTTACGTACAATTTTCTTTTTTTAGTAAAATATTTTTTTTCTCGAAAACTATACATTTTAAAATAAAAGTATTTACATTTTTTCATATTATAACATCTAGAATTCATTTATATTTTTTTTACCTATGTTAATACGTGACATTGAGAATGTTTTTTTTTTAATATCTCAGGATCCACTCCACCGATTTGACTCAAAATCTAATCAGATCTAAATTAAAGGCTGATAAACACAATAGAACAATCGGCATGGCCGTATGTTGTTCCGTTTTTACGATATCGAAGGCGAAAAATTGACCACATACACACACACACACACACACACATTAGACATCAGTCAGAAAATGATTAAACGACTGCTTATAAGGTCTCAAAACGTGAAGATTTGTTAAAATCTCGAAATATTTTTTTCGGACTAAATCCATTACTTCCCTACCATAGTAGAGGTGGGAAGTAAAAATTGTGCTTCTCTTTTTTGCCATTTTAACTTTACCTTATAGCCAATAATTATAAATTTTGCGTACAGAACACGTTAGTAAAAATTATACAAAAGTCAAGTCAATATTGAAATATCGCTATCAAAACGATAAGTCAAGAATCCACAAACTGGACCAATGAAAATATCTATAATAAAACTGTTATGCTAAGATACCTAATTATTTTAAAGAAAAATGCAAATTTAAAAAAGCATCCTAATAACAAAAAAAAAGTTTGGAATAGGAAAATAATACAAACAAAAGAACTGTTTGTTGATTTTAACAATATAAATGTGCTCGTGCTGATATTTTTATTCAAGTATACGTGAAATATTGTAATAAGCTATATAAAGAAGAGTATAATATAGCTGATGCACGTATACAGTGAAAGTTCGATACAAAACTATGTCAGTACAAAATGAATTGGAAACAACTTTTATATGATTTTTTATTTTTATAGTGATAGACGCTCATTATCCCTGTTATTGAGCTTTTATAATCCACAATATCTATCTTTAGAAATTGTGTTAGTTACATCCGAATTCCAAAATTTATTCAGGGCACCCACATTATAGACCTAGAGCTAGTGACAGTTTTTTGGTGTTATTTATTCAAGCCCTTATTTTTGTGAAGATGTTGAGGGAGGCATATTAAAGTGCCCTGTGTAAGGGATTTTGCTAGATAGCGGTATGAGAGGGATGCAGACCGCCCCCAACATGTAACAAAAAAAATGGCCTGGGGTTTCGCCCTTGGACCCCACAATAACTTTATTACTTATCAGGCGCTGTTAATTTAATTAAATAATGAAGTTTTATTTTTATTATTGTCGGTGGAATAAGTTGTCTTGGTATCACATGTCGTGGGATAAAATTGCTGGGATTAGTTGACGGCACACCCTAATATAGTAAACGAATATAGCTGTATGGTAAAGTACGAGTCTACCGACAGGTACAAACGCCAAACCGAGGTTCAATTTTTTTTATAATAAAAATATAGATATAGGTATTACCGGTATTACCGGATTGGATAGCAATTTAAAATATAAAAAAATAAAATTATAATTATTTTATTTATTATATTTTACGAACGTTTGATTTTATAAGATAAATAAAAATGGATATATTTCTTTCCATGACAACAAATATAGTTACTTGTATTAATTAACGGTATTCACGTCAACTGTCTACACCCGCGATACAGACATATCCTTTTCTTTATTCTAATTCATCAGTATATCGAGCTCAAAAATTTCTGCCACCAACCATAATTAGAACGCTATATTTAGTTAAATTATTTAAAGTTCTTTTATCTTCTGTAAGTTCAACAACCCCCGCCAAAACGTCCTTATAGGTTGTGTGCATGAAGCCTACTAGCGCCGCTAGCGGGCAATAGTGTACGATTGAACTCATTTTTATTATTGTTGTTTTATACCGGGAAATAGCATAGCATAAAAGGGTACCTACATAAAAATTATTTATTTAAAGTTTTTTTCTTCCTCAATTTTGACGTATAATAAAAAATAACTGATTAATTTATATCAGCCATGGAGGTGTACCTACACCTATGTCTATGATTTATATTGACAGACGACAGCATAACCTAAAACCATGGCGCCTGTAATCTTGTGGACCACAAGATTACAGGCGCCATGGTTTTAGGTTATTCTGTCGTCTGTCAATATAAATCATAGACATAGGTGTAGGTACACCTCCATGGCTGATATAAATTAATCAGTTATTTTTTATTATACGTCAAAATTGAGGAAGAAAAAAACTTTAAATAAATAATTTTTACGTACCCTTTTATGGTATGCTATTTATCAGATTTATAGTAATAATTTCCAAATAAGTTTAGAAGTAAAATCATGGTTTTACTTACTTGACTTTTTAAACAACAATGCTCACTGACAATTACTTAAAATTGGAGTTCAGAGTTTACAACGGATCTTACAAGAAGCGCTCGCGTCGATATTATTATAACTCCGCCCCCCTGCACACAGTCTATAGTAATAAGATTTTGATTCTGTGCAGGATTATATTAGTTCTAGAGTATTCAAAGCGTATCGAGGATGCGGCAGAAAACGACGAAGACCATTATATTTCTGTCATTGTGAGAAATACAAAACCTTCTGAGTAGAAAATTAACGAGCGCACAAAAAGCGTGAGTGAAAAACATAAAAGATAACATTATTGTTGTCTATTATACCGACCACGGATGGTGGAAAAGGACAACACTCTTCACCACTGTTTGTCTCACTCGCTCTTCTGCAATTTGATAAAGCCAATATTTTCAGTGGCGAAGCAAATGGAAATTTCAAATTTTTTTGCCAAGCGAAACAATATAAAATTTTATAGAATGGTTTACTAAAACACTTCAAGTTATATGGGAACTAAATTAATATTTGAAGATTTTTTACGACATAATTTTTTTATCTAACGCCAATAATTTCGGTCTGAAACTCAACATTTTTTTTAATTAGGTTCAGCAATATTTATTGTTAGAGTAACACACATACCTATAATTATACACCTATCAGCAAGTCATAATACAAAACTTCAATTTAATTTCAAACAATAGTAACGCCTACTGTTTTTGACGGCTTACGGTTATACCGCCAGAAGTAGTAAAGAAAAAAAGGCAAATTTCCAACAAATTAGCGACAAAAATAACGCCCCTGTGCGCACAGAACATACGATCGTTTATGTATATATTTCTGTTAGTAGGTTGGTACCAATGTATATAGAGTAAATCGGGGTAACAGCTCATACCACTCCTGTACAGTTGTGACGGTATATGTGTATAGGGTAGAACTGGCACACTATCGCGCCTCGGCTCAGGTTCGTTCATTTCCGGTTGCGCGGCGTGCAGCGGCAAGCGGTGACGGTGGTGGTGCTGCTGTTGCTGTGTGTGCGGCATGTCTGATAACTACCAAGCATATCTTGAACATTTCAACACTTTTATCTCGACGAAAAGAATAAGAAAACGGCGCACAGAATAGACCATTATGTTCTCCACAGTAAATCCTATTATACAAGGGAGTCTTATCAGCAGAGCAACGCGCCACAGTTTGTACCGTCGCCGGGACTAGGGTGTGGGTTTATAGTTTATATCTCCACTGTTCTGTGGTGTAGTGTGCCGAGAGGTCGGGAGGCCGAGAAGCGATTTCGGTGTGGGGTTTCCCGTGGGGTGCACGTGTGGCTAGAGACAACGGGCGCACATGGCTATGTATATACATTTACACGGTGTTTGTATGTGTGTATGCGTGTAAAGGTGCTCTGACACCGCCGCCGTCACCACCCACTTACGCCCTTATTACAGCACCGGTCTTGTTTCTATTCTTCAACTTTACACTTTCTTCCAATGACAGAGATTTTATGTAAAAAATGTCTACGTCATTTCATATCCCAGAGATCACGCATTTGTGCCTTTTCCGTTAATTAAAATGATCAAAATCGATTTAATAACAATATAATAAAAACTCGGGTCGCAGTGCCAAACCCTGCCGACAATACAGTGTATTTGCTAATACAGGCCTTGTGGCTTTATTATGTCAACTTAAGTTTGTTTTTGGACAAAATAAAAAATTTGACCCCTTAATCCATCCCTTATAATAATATTTTTTTCCTTAATTTCAATATTATTATCAATGCAACCAGCCTCTGTACCAAATTAAATACCCTTCAGTAAGTAAATGACTATTCACAAACCAATGTTTTCATAAAATTTGTAAGTCCGGTCCTGTTGGGCCGATTTTATTAAAATTTTAGCAGCACATTTTAATCTTTACTAAAGAGTTAAATTTCAATTTTGAAACGATTCTGACAATTTTTTCGGTATTTTTGGGCCCAAAAACTTTTTGAAACCCCTAAACACAACCCTTAAAATGGCCCGATGGGACCCATTTTAAATAGGCTTCGTGCGGTGATGGATTTCAACGTGCCTACCAAATTTCGTCAAAATTAATTAACTCTTTCGAAAGTTATTGCCCGCACACATATATATATCCATATATATATTATATATATATAAACATTTTCAAAAATGGTGCCAAATTGTTCAGGAGGCTATGAAACGTCGAGAAATTTTGGTCCGACCCCTAGGTCCCGCCATCCGACCGACGCCAATAGTGTATGTGCCACATTATATGGCAAATACACTAAAAAAATGTATTGTCATAAAATAAGAAAAATATACAACAAAAAAATTGCTATATTGTTTTATTCAGTGTTCATGAAACCACTGCAATTTTGGCTTTAAATTAGAATTTTCATATTATGCTTGAACCAAGTTTAATTTTAGGAAAAAAAAGCAACAAAATTAATCTAGCATGTGTTTCACTCTCTTATGTTAATACACATAGGGCAGGTTAAATATATCGTAGTTAAATTGATTTATTTTTTTATGAGAGATACGGATAATCACTTGTCATTTTTTTGTCGTTTAAACTCTACAGGAAATGTCGGAAGCTCCTCTGATTCCTCATGTTTTTATAATGTACCTATATTGTATTACTGTTATAGATAAATCAAGAAAATGCCATTAAGCTGGGTTTACTCAAGTACAAGAGTGCATTAGTCACTACACTTCTCCAGAAACAGTTTCAGTTAGTCCACAGAAATTTTAAAGAAACTGAATTTTGTGAAATTATTTTGAACACAAAAAGTATACAACTTTTTTTATTACAAGGAAGTTTTCTTTCTCTCAATAAATTTTTCATAAACACAGTTGTTTTTTTTTTTCAACTGAACTGATCAACTGTTTAATGTTTTTATACATTTTTTGTATATCTTACTTATAAACTAAATCAGTTTCATATAATTCATTTTAGATTTGTAATAGCGCTTAAATATCGTGGAAAAAATCATTCGATAAGCTGCAAAAGCCGTGTTTTTTAAATTCAGTTAGTTGGCCAATAGGCCAGTCGCCAAGTCGAAATAATGTACGAATACTGGAAAAAATTCCTACAAGAATTTTTTTTTACACGATGGTCTCTTAGGGTGTTCTCAATAAACCCTGAAGTTTCGCCCCTCCAACGAAGTACGCTACTACCCTATGGGGTTGGGGAAGGGACGAAAATCAGGTTTTACCGGATTCATAACTCTATGAAAAAAATAGTTCGAAAGTTAACTAAATTCTTTTTTGTAGAGAATTTAATTTTGTATCGAACTATTTTTTTCGTAGAGTTAAGGTAAAGTTATGATTCAGGTAAAACCTGATTTTCGACCTTTCCCCATCCCCCCAGGGGAGTAGCGAACTTCGTTAGAGGGGGGAAACTTCAAGGTTTATTGAGGACACCCTAAGGGACCATGGTGCAAAAAAAATATCTTGTAGGAATTTTTTCCACTGCAAAATACTTGGCGCCTGGTCTACAACTAAACTTGAGCTTATAATTTATTAAATTGCTGTAGATCCAACAGTTACAATTAAATTAGCGTATATTGGATATTATACGGAAAACTCACCGTCAGATTTCCTAGGTATCGAATACACAAACAAATTTGTCTTTGTGAGTTAGCATCGGGGCAGACAAAAAGCAGCTACAATTATTATTATTTTCATTCTGCCGGATCATTGGATACTGACGTCTTTCCAGGCATTTCTCGGATTGTCTTCTTATATCATCGACTACATAAATAAAATTGACGTCAAAACGTCGGTTCAATGAGTACTTTCATATATCATCATTGGGTGCCAGAGTTCAGCCCTATATTTTTTCAATTTCCGGCAGAAAAAAATATTGTGGCTCTCTGTTTGTCTACTTCAATGCTAAATCACATCGAAAAATTTGTCTGTATATTCGATACATAGGAAATCCGATGGTCGGGTCTGGGACTAATAGGTTGAATTTGAAAAATACGTTATATACACTCGCATCACAAACGAAGTTAACATAATATAAGTATAATTAAATAATTCGGTCCTGTATTCGCAGAGTCGGTGTCGGCGCAAATTGCTCTCGAATATAATGTGGCATGCATGGTAGGTGTTGGGGTGTTCTCTTTAAAACATAAAACTGTGAGGAAGATAGCGATGTGTCGTATATACAGTATGTACAAGAATCACTGTCGACTCGTCACGTCGCGCGTTGAAGCCAGACATATAAGCTCTCAGATTACACACCATCGTGACAAAGGATGTAAATTTAAAGAGTCACGAATCTGCAATATGTAAGACAATTTTTGTTTAGCAAGAATAAAAATAATGCGCTTAATTATACTATGACAATAAATTATCAATAATATTTGCGGAAAAAAGCTTATAGCCTCCATACGGGAATTGGATATTTCTTGAACACACTTTTTACTAGAGCACTTCGAGGCAAGTGTTCCATTTCCACTTAAAAAAAACTACGTTAAAAAAATTGTGTCCGTAGGGTAGCCGCAACCAGATTTTTCAAATTTTTCGATGCAGTTTGATAGCGCATTAAAAGGTCTATAATCATTGTACGTGAATTCATTATTTCTTAAACACTCTTCTTACTAGACTACTTCGCGTTCATATCTAAAATTTCAAAAGTGTTACGTAATTTCAACAATAAGACATTTAATTTCTGGCTTAACGACAAAAAATGTTTGGGACAAAAAATGTGGACAATTTTACGGCAAACATTTTTTTTTTTTTAATTTTTAAATGGAAACGTTTATTAATCAGTGCACCCCGATGTATAGGACTATGTCCTGTATAGCGGTGCGCTCCGGTGAATAAGACTCTATTCTTAGATATAGCGGTGCGCCACGTTACATAATGCCAGTAACTAAACGCCAGTGCACCAAAAATCGCCATAAAATAGCGCGGAGCTAGGGCGGCGGATCGCTAGTACATTAAGGCCTACAAAATTAGTTGTACATTTTTCGGGGTTACTCTTTCTGATACTGAACAACTTTTTGTATTGGATCAACTTCAACATCAACTCTGAAATCGAAAAAAAAAATTAGTTAAATGCTGACTTATGAAATAGCTTATCTTATAATAATTTAAGACTGATGATATTAAGAGGTCCAAAATGATGAGTCCAATGTTTGACTAAATTTTTTGTATTTTTATTCTATCGGATTACGTAGTAACACAAATTTTTCTTGTGTTGATAAATAAACTATTACAAAATTTTCAACCAATAATAAAATTTAAAAAATCAGTTTGTACCATAGCTGAGTGAACCCCTTATTTCAAAAGGGCCCGGGGCTATAGCACCCTTACCCCCCCCCCCCCTTATCCTGACCTGGCGATAATTTACATAATAAATAACTAAGTTATGGATTTGGCCGATGTCATTTGAGAGCCCTAAAATAGCCCCTAATTTCGACATATTGTTTCGTTTTTATTTTTACGTCATCATATTATTGTATTGACTTTTCCACTATGTGTGACCCGCGCCTCCACCATAAAGAACCCGTACTTCTCCTACTTATTTATCCATATCTAAACCAGAGCATTGGGCCATAACAAACTTTATCTATGCCATATTTCGAGTCTCTAGCTTATACCGTTTGGCTCTGGGAGCTTGTGACAGACAGACGGACGGACGGACAGACACCAGAGAGAAGCCATAAGTGTTCCGTTTTTTCAATTTTGGTGCGGAACACTAAAAGCTTGAAAATAATTGTATTGAACCGCCACTGACATTATATGTGCTCAACTCACAGTTCTGCATTGTGGAAATTAGCGCCGGCACAATGTATGCCACACTGACGGTTATGTGTTTAACCGCCACCTAATGGTCTTAACCCTTTTAACTCTACAACAACGCCAAGCCGCATTTTATATGCCTCTTTATTATGTGCGTCTTTATGCTTACATATTAACCACACTTAAGTCTAAATTGGACTGTTTATAATAACACCGTTAATAAAAAAAAATTTAAAGCATACAAGTAATTCAAGAATTACAAGGTGCGAAATTCATATATAAAATTATACAAATTTTGATTTTGGGTAAAATCGAAATTTTGACTGACATTTGGCCCACATTTACCTGTCAAAGCGATTTAAAAAAAACGGATATTTAAAAAAAAAGTGAGATTTAAGTATACCCGAACAAATTCAGACCGGTCAACTAGTTATAGCTTATAACCTGACCAGAAAAAAAATCACGTTAATCGATTCAGTGGTTAAAAAAGTGCGATTTGTACCCGGACGAAGCCAAATGTCGTCAGCTAGTTATAGCCCTTAACCTGGTCAGACAACGTTTCTATAAATTAAAAAAAAAATGTATGGCGTCGTGGGACGTCCGACAGAAGTGAAAACTTCAAACCGAAACGATTATAAAAAATATTTTAAAAGTAACTTTTCACCGACCCCTGAAATTGTTGGGAAAGAAGTCGCAACGATTTTAAAAATAACTAAAAATACCTATTTTAAAATATAAAATGTCACCTATCCCTGAATTAATGAAAAATTTTGTTGTAAAACAAACCGGGACGATTTTAAAAAATAACTAAAAATATTTTAATATATAAAATGTCACTCATCTCTGAATGAAAAAATTTGTTGCGAAACAAACCGGAACGATTTTAATAAATAACTAAAAATATTTTAAAATGTAAAATTTTGCCCAGCCCTGCATGAAAAAAATTATAAAACAAACCGAAACGATTATTAAAAATAACTAAAAATATTTTAAAATGCGCTCAGAGCTAGTCGCAAAAAAGTTGTTCACTTTAAAAAAATCATTTAAATCGGGTCAGTGGTTCTCGAGCTATAAGCATACAAACGGACTGACAGACAAACAGACAGACAGACAGACAGACAGACAGACGGGGAGACGGGGAGAGCCAAATTTTTCAGGAGGGTTATGGCATGTCGAGAAATTTTGGTCCTGTCCCTAGGACCCGCCATCTGTCCGACGTCAATAAGTCACAGTCCACAGACCAGCAAACATAGTAAGAAGTGTGCGATAACGCGGGTATTAAATATTTATATTGTATTTGCTTTCGTTACCATAGTTACAGTTGGTTTCACACATAAAAATTAACCTAAGCATGCATTTCAGCTCATTTCTTTTTGAGAGATAAAATTACTTCAGAACAAGCCGTGAGGTGGGTCGTTTATTAGGACTAAAGTGCGACCCTTGAGGTCCACACGACGAACTTCCCAGTTTGATAAATATTTAATAATAATAATTAAATTAGATATTACACAGAAAAGTAATCATTTCAATCATTAAAACATCAATAATTAAAAAAAAAAAAAAAAAAAAAAAAAAACGGCTGAACCGATTTTTATAAAATTTATGTCGGATCAAAATGACGTTAACACGCCTCGATTGACACCCTTACGAAGTCGATATAATTTTTTATTCGCGAGATATTGTGTAAAATCTACTTTTTTGGAGGTTATTTTGTTAAGAAAAAAGAACGGCTGAACCGATTTTGAAAAAATTTCTTTCAGATCATATTTACGTTAATACGCGTCGATTGGCACCCTAACGTAGTCGATATCATTTTTCGTTCTCGAGATTTCGTCTTTGAAAGAAATGTACACATACGTACGTACGTACGTACGTACACACACACACACACACACACAGACATCTTTCTAAAAGTAGTGTAAAAATAGTGTAGTGACCTTGAAACATAAAAATTTTTTTTCCTTTTTGATTTCGATTTTCGGACCCATTACAATAACTTCCAGTGGGAAGTTAAAAATAACAGCTGATTTTTTTATTTTCAAAATATTTACGAAACTATATCTAATATTTAGAAAAAAAAATTTTTTACAAAAATTTTTTGGTAAGATAAACCGTTATGAAAAGGATACCATTTTTACAAAAAATAACATTGTTATAGGTCATATCTCTTCTGCGCCGCTTTTCCCCAAAAATAAAATCTCGGGTCGCAGTGCCAAAACCCTGCCGACAATATAGTGTATTTGCTAATAATTGTGGCTTTATTATGTGAACTTAAGTTTGTTTTTGAACAAAAAAAAAAATTTAACCCCTTAATACATCCCTTAAAATAATATTTTTTTTCTTAATTTCAATATTTTTATCAATGCAACCTCGGTACCAAATTAAATACATCCTTCAGTAAGTAAAGCACTTTCCGCAAACTAGTGTTTTCATAAAATTTGTAAGTCCGGTACTGTCGGGCCGATTTTATTAAAATTTCAGCAGCACATTTTAATCGTTACTAAAGGGTTAAATTTCAATTTTGAAACGATTCTGAGAATTTTTTCGGCATTTTTGGGCCCAAAAACATTTTTCAACCTCTAAAAACCACCCTTAATATGGTCCGATTGGGCCAACTTTAAATAGGCTTCGTGCGATGATGGATTCCAACGTGCCTACCAAATTTCGTCAAAATCAATTAACTCTTTCGAAAGTTATAGCCCGTACATATATATACAGGGTGTCCAAGTTGACGTTGGCTAACATGGGTAACTTTGTTATTAGTGGAGATAGAAAGTTGGTTAAATGGGCAAAGTAGTGCAGAATTATGTGCTCATTAACGTCCCGTCGAAAAAACAATTGAATTTTGACACACTATGGATTTATTTAGAAAATAGTGAATATTGCCGTTTGTGAAAACTGGCCATAACTTTTTTATTTATGAAGATATCTGAAAATTTTTTTAACCATTTTTTGATAACTTTTTATGATCTTTTCAGTGGCGTAGGTTTAATTTTTTAATATCCACTACATAATGAGATATTGACATGAACTTTGATTTTTCTTATGGACGCTATTTTGGATTTTTAGATATTCGAATTCTGCTTATTTTTCTGATTAATTTGGTGTATCACATGCCACATTTAAAAAATTTGCAATGAACGTCCCATATAAAAGACATTAAAAACAACTGACAATCAAGTTATAATTAAGTAGTGCGAACATTTTAAGTGTAAAATTAATAATAAATCGTAGTTTGGCAGAACTGAAATATAATTTGACTGTCAGTTGTTTTTATAGTGCCTCTAATATGGGACGTTAATTGCTTTTTTTTTAAATGTAGCATATGATACACCAAATTAATCAGAAAAATAAGCAGAATTCGAATATCTAAAAATCCAAAATGGCGTTCATAAGAAAAACCAAAGTTCATGGCAATATCTCATTATGTAGTGGATATAAAAAAATTAAACCTACGCCACTGAAAAGATCATAAAAAGTTATCAAAAAATGGTTAAAGAAATTTTCACATATCTTCATAAATAAAAAAGTTATGACCAGTTTTCAAAAACGGCAATTTTCACTATTTTCTAAATAAATCCATAGTGTGTCAAAATTCAATTGTTTTTTTGACGGGACGTTAATGAGCACATAATTCTGCACTACTTTGCCCATTTAACCGACTTTCTATCTCCACTAATAACAAAGTTACCCATGTTAGCTAACGTCAACTTGGACACCCTGTATATATATATATATATATATATATATATATATATATATATATATATATATATATATATATATATACATTTCCAAAAATGGTGCCAAAGTGTTCAGGAGGCTATGAAACGTCGAGAAATTTTGGTCCGACCCCTAGGTCCCGCCATCCGACCGACGCCAATAGTGTATGTGCCATATGGCAAATACACTAATAAGGTTCTTCATATTTACATGTGAAACATCTAACCAAAATTTAGTTTCGATCCACTCAGCCGTTTGACCTGTATCATGCTCACAGACAAACAGACGAACAGACTTTTTCCAAAAATATGTTTTTTGGATTTGGGGATCTCGAAACGAAAAAATATTGTAATTTTTTGAAAAGTGAATTTTGACCTAAATTAGTACCATTCCCTACTTGTGGAGTTGTAATGGTAATAAAAAGCGTCACAGATTCACATACATACTGATAAACCGAGTGTGTATACGTGCTTCTAGCTTTGCTTAGGTCGCGCCTAAAAATTCAATAAACCAGGATATTTTCCAAGTAGGTATGTTACAGAAATAATTATTTGTCATTTTTTTTAAACAAAAACTTAAAAGTTGAAAAACGGATAATAAACCCTACATAAATGAAACAGAAAATGAACAAGATTACAAGTAACCCTAAAACACAATCAGCAGTATATACTTATAACGTCAATCTTTCTCGCAGTGGAATTTAGATAGAAAGATTGACCATTAACTACACTTAAAATAACTTATATTAAACACCGTTTCTGGAATAGTGCAACCTAGAATTAAGTTCTAGGTTCCACTATTCCAGAAACGGTGTTTATTAGGGCCCAATTATTGATCTGTCCAGAGTTTTCTGGAATAGTAGAAATCTAAATTTATAAAGAAAATCGAAATTAATGTTTACAAACTTTTGTTTAAATAAGCAGAAAAATATGAGTTCTATAAGATTAAAATAGTTTTAATTATAAAATTTTTGATGATGAATATACTTCTAATCACTTGTGTGTTTAATAAACAATAATTGGAAAAAATGAATCCTCACAAGATATAAAGTTCAGTAAGCAAATATAACAATTTATTTACCACTGCTACATGTTTCGACATAGATATATCATCTTCAGGCAGAATCTTTTTCACCTAATTGTCATTTAGCTAAAAATTTAAACATTAAAATTTGTTAAAACATTGTCAAAAAAAAAAAAAACTTTGATTTTTAACTTCCCATTGGAAGTTATTGTAATGGGTCCGAAAATCGAAATCAAAAAGGAAAAAAAAATTTTATGTTTCAAGGTCACTACACTATTTTTACACTACTTTTAGAAAGATGTCTGTGTGTGTGTGTGTGTGTGTGTACGTATGTACGTACGTACGTACGTATGTATGTGTCAATTTCTTTCTAAGACGAAATCTCGAGAACGAAAAATGATATCGACTACGTTGGGGTGCCAATCGACGCGTATTAACGTATATATGATCTGAAAGGAATTTTTTTAAAATCGGTTCAGCCGTTCTTTTTTCTTAACCAAATAACCTCCAAAAAAGTAGATTTTACACAATATCTCGCGAATAAAAAATTATATCGACTTCGTAAGGGTGTCAATCGAGGCGTGTTAACGTCATTTTGATCCGACATAAATTTTATAAAAACGGTTCAGCCGTTTTTTTTTTTTTTTTTTTTTTTTAATTATTGATGTTTTAATGATAAAAATGATTACTTTTCTGTGTAATATCTAATTTAATTATTATTTTATTATTATTAAATATTTATCAAACTGGGAAGTTCGTCGTGTGGACCTCAAGGGTCGCACTTTAGTCCTAATAAACGACCCACCTCACGGCTTGTTACATTATGTTTTTGAAGTTAGTATGGTAAAAATTAAAATATAATTAGAATATGAAATATATTACCTTTGAATTGTTGCAAATAAGGTCCAAATGCCATAAATTTAATGAAAAACGATCAAAAAAGAAGAAGAATTGAAATCCCAGCAACAAAGTTTCAGAACGAAATTATGAATAGTATGCGCCATATTGAGTCAATAAATGTAGAAATTAAAATGTAGAAATTAAAATGTATTTTTTATTTTTAGACGTAGAAGTTTTGAATGAAGGAATACAAAATGGTCGTAGAAAAAGATTAAAAAGGAATGGGTGTTTTGCAAAATTTGAATTATTGTTGATGATGTTTTTAGTATGTTCAAGTATCCTGAGTTTAAATTTTCTCTCCGTTTTCCCAATGTAAAAGGCTGAACAGTCTACACAACTAATTTTATATACTCCGCTGTTATTTAAAATGTCAACTCTGTCCTTATTGAAAACTAACAAATTATGTAAGGCTCCTTACATAATTTGTTAGTTTTCAATAAGGACAGAGTTGACATTTTAAATAACAGCGGAGTATATAAAATTAGTTGTGTAGACTGTTCAGCCTTTTACATTGGGAAAACGGAGAGAAAATTTAAACTCAGGATACTTGAACATACTAAAAACATCATCAACAATAATTCAAATTTTGCAAAACATTTATTAGAATACAACCATAAATTTAACATAGAATCATGTTTTAAACCATTGCATATTTCAAATTCAGCTCAACTATTGAATATTTTCGAACTTTTTGAAATCAAATTAGCATTTAATAATGATTCTCATAACTGTCTGAATACCATCTCAGACTCACAGCTTCAAACCATTTTTAACTTCCCACTGGAAGTTATTGTAATGGGTCCGAAAATCGAAATCAAAAAGGAAAAAAAATTTTTATGTTTCAAGGTCACTACACTATTTTTACACTACTTTTAGAAAGATGTCTGTGTGTGTGTGTGTGTGTGTGTACGTACGTACGTACGTACGTATGTGTACATTTCTTTCAAAGACGAAATCTCGAGAACGAAAAATGATATCGACTACGTTAGGGTGCCAATCGACGCGTATTAACGTAAATATGATCTGAAAGAAATTTTTTCAAAATCGGTTCAGCCGTTCTTTTTTCTTAACCAAATAACCTCCAAAAAAGTAGATTTTACACAATATCTCGCGAATAAAAAATTATATCGACTTCGTAAGGGTGTCAATCGATGCGTGTTAACGTCATTTTGATCCGACATAAATTTTATAAAAATCGGTTCAGCCGTTTTTTTTTTTTTTTTTTTTAAATTATTGATGTTTTAATGATTTAAAAGATTACTTTTCTGTGTAATATCTAATTTAATTATTATTATTAAATATTTATCAAACTGGGAAGTTCGTCGTGTGGACCTCAAGGGTCGCACTTTAGTCCTAATAAACGACCCACCTCACGGCTTGTTGACTTTCTGTTTACATCAAATAATTACCGTGATAATAGCGATGTCATTGGTCATCAATAGAGGTCAACACCCATTCCTTTTTAATCTTTTTCTACGACCATTTTGTATTCCTTCATTCAAAACTTCTACGTCTAAAAATAAAAAATACATTTTAATTTCTACATTTATTGACTCAATATGGCGCATACTCATAATTTCGTTCTGAAACTTTGTTGCTGGGATTTCAATTCTTCTTCTTTTTTGATCGTTTTTCATTAAATTTATGGCATTTGGACCTTATTTGCAACTTCAAAGGTAATATATTTCATATCCCCCTATATTATTAAACGAGTAAATCTTGTATATATATATGTTTCTATGTATCTATATAAATATTTTCTCGAAAACGGCTCTAACGATTTTGATCAAATTTACCGAAAAGGGGTTTCGGGGGGCAAAAAATCGATTTAGCTAGGTCTCATCCCTGGAAAAATTCGTTTTCCTATCGATTTTATCATTTTTAAAAACGGTTTTTTGACCTGTCAAAACATTGTAATATCGTGAGTAGGCTTTGGAGAAAACAAACTACTTTCATTATTTATATGTCAAAATACTCTGACAGAATTTTTAACTTATTTTAAAATAATCCGTGAACTATTTGTATAGTAAAGAATAACAGAAATAAAAACTAAACGTAATTATGTAAGTAGTTTTAACTAATATTTAAATAAATAGATACCTAAGTATGTTATTTTTATATTACCTATATAAAATATGTATATTATGTACGTTAAATATAGTATGACGTATAATCTTACCTAGACTTTTTTTTCTCAAAAAAGAATAACGATTTTGATGAAATTTACAGAATGGGGATTTTTCGGGGCGAGAAATCGATCTAGGTAGGAATCTTGGTCCCAGGGGGAGCAATTAAAAAAAAGAGTTTTTTTATTTATAACTCGGTCAATTGTCAGATCGATCCGAAGCCTATTTCTACATAGATTTTGTATAATATATCACAAGGGTTAAAACTGTAAATGAACACTAATATAAGAAGTGTCTTGCACAATATGTAAATAATGACAAATAGGCGGCCCGAAGGGCCGCACTTCTTGCACCGCGAGTCTGTGTAAAAACACATCGATTTTTGAAAACTATTGTTAAGATACATACAAAAAAGTTTTGTTTAAAAATTTGCACGGCGGCCCGAAGGGCCGCACTTCTAGCGACGCAGGCATGCAGTATATCAAAACACATCGATTTTTAAAAACTATGGTGAAGATGCATGCAAAAAAGTTTTGCGCTGCAGGTTTATAGTCTGACGTTTGTTATTAAAAGATATAATATGAATTCTATTTCTTCGACAATCGATTTTTGTGAGTTTTTCAGTAGGTACCTTCTATGCAAAAAAAATATTTGAAATTTACTGAAAGTTGCTAAGATGACATCACAGAGAAAAAGTACTTCGATAAAGTTGATATTTGGTATCAATGTTTAAAAATGGATTATTGAAACGGCAACGGGCAAGCAGAATTTCATCTGATTCGAACATTTTTACAAGATATTCAATCTATGAAAATCGGTTTTTGCGAGCTCTTCAGTCAACAAAACAATAACGGCGGTAGATTTGAAAATGGCGACCTAAGTAATATTTACAGGAAAAAATGCTTGATTCAAGTTGATACTTAGTTTTTACGCTTAAAAATACACATAGGTATTTAAAATATTTAACAGAAACAATTATTTAAATTATGTTTCAGAAATAAATTCGTTTCGGAATAATATTCTGAGAAAATAATATCTCACAGCATACAAGTACTATTTTTTTGAACTCATCCGAGCAAAGCTCGGCACCCAGATATTTCTAATTATATTTTAATTTTTACCATACTAACTTCAAAAACATAATGTAAAAATCAAAGTTTTTTTTTTTTTTGACAATGTTTTAACAAATTTTAATGTTTAAATTTTTAGCTAAATGACAATTAGGTGAAAAAGATTCTGCCTGAAGATGACATATCTATGTCGAAACATGTAGCAGTGGTAAATAAATTGTTATATTTGCTTACTGAACTTTATATCTTGTGAGGATTCATTTTTTCCAATTATTGTTTATAAAATTTTTCTTATTACTTATAGTAATAGTATTAAATACCGAAAGTATAAAAATGAGTTGTATAATAATTTGAAGATAAATAATTACTTAAGGTCATCAATAACAATAATAATAGAACGACACAGAGATTACTAATACAAGATCCATAAGCTTAACTTTTAACCAGACTACGACTCAAAACATTCAAAAGAAATTTCAAAATACATGTTACTGACTCAGACCAAATTTCAGACAAAAGTCAATTATTTTTTTATATTTTCCCGTTCAATTATTTTTTTTAATTTTCCTGTGTTGGAAAAAAAATACTATACTAGGTAATGGAGTATTCGGGCAAGTCCCTGCCAAATTACTTTATCGAAACAAATATTAACTATTAAAAATAAGTTTTTTAACCATAATGTTTATAAAACATGGAATCAATTAATTTAAATCATAAAATAATGATTCAATGTCTAAAACTTGACTAATATTCTGGGTTTACCTTTTACCTTAAATCTAGATTTCGTTTTCGAACGAGTTTTACGATTTTCAGAATGATTTATGATACCCAGATGAGAGAAGGCATTTCTAGAATAATTTGCCGTCTGTCTGCCTGCTTGTAATTGTATACAACACAACTGAGAACGGCCGTACGTTTATTACTTCCATGGGCCGTACCGATTTTGTTAAAATTCGGCGCAATTTCCAATTGGTGCCCAAACTTAGAGTTTAAGGTAGGTACTTGTTTCTCGGATAAATATGGGATTCCCATCAAAACTGATATTAACGCAAAGAAATCTGCAAGCAAAAGTGAAATTCATGCGAGCGAAACAGCAGGCAAAAGATAGTAATTAATATAATTTTACTGTATTATCATTATAATACTTAAAAAATTACACGCCGCAATGTCATTAACCAACTTAAGAAAAGGCGTGTGGAGGGTGGCGTGGTGTGTGTGCGTATGTGTGTGTTTTTTTAGTGTGTTGCTGTTATTATGGTATAATATTTTTTTTTTTTCACTAACGACTCCAAATGTCTTATCATTTAAAAAATAAACCAACCAAATCAAGCATAAAAATTATGAGAAAAAATACAAAGCTACGGTATTGAATTATCGGTGGCACTAAAATGACGAGCAGACGATTTTTTTTCTGATTGAATTTACAAATCTAGTAAATCACCTTGATTTTATGAGTGTCGGTAATTCAGCGACTCCACTAATTGATTCACACAGTTTGCTGTTTATCTCTCCACAATAAATGGAAAAAAAAACAGATAGCCATAACGGAATAACAGAAGTGAAGAAGAAAACAATATTGACGATGGGTAATTCCAAAGCCACTGTATGATTGCGGTGACGCATAAAACATATCTGTGTTCAAAAGACAAAACTATCGTAAACTATTAAACTGTTGATTTCGTGTCCTATTTACAACAAAAAAACTCTCCCAGAGAAAAGAATGAATTTTTACTATTTCAGTTTAAGCTGCATAATAATGACTCAAAAACTTTTTTATATTATTAAGGCCTGCATTTTCTAGAAGATATTTAATCTTTTTCTCGAATCTTTGAATGAGACGAAACGTTATTTTATTGATACAGCGAAATAAACTGTCCGACTCAACTCGGATTAACTTTCCCATATAAGTATCTACCTAAGTAAATACATCGTCAAATATCCGTTATTTCCCAACCAATTTTGATGAAATTTAAAACACTTTTCAGAGGTACGTAATTTCGTATCTGCATTGACTTTAATAATTTTCATTATTTTGACTTTTATCAATTTTTTAACCACCACAGTCTCCTTCCCTGCGTTTTTTAGGAGAAACTGGTTTAAAATTTGAACAAAATCGTTAGTAACCTTCCAGAAAAAAATGTTTTCCAGTTTAACCTGTTTTTATCGGTTTTTAGGGGATCACACCTACCACATTTTGCAATTTCGCCTCGAGATTTGACCGTCCTGAACACGCATGAAAAAATTGAACCAAAACGATACAGTGGTTTGGTCTCTAACCACAGATAGAAGATAGACAGACAGACGACCGATAGACATTTTTAAAAAACACTTTTTTGAGTCCAGAAAATTTAAAAACGTGTGAAGTCTCCAAAAACTCAAAATCGACATGTTGCACTATCACAAAACTTCCCCTATATTGAAGGGAAAATAATAGCATTTAAACTATTATGTATACTAATATAATAAAACTATTGAACCGATTTCAAAATTTTTTTCACTGTTCGATAGGTGATAGTTTTTTCTAGGACATAGGCTATAGTAACTGAAGCGAGAGAGCGAAGCGAGTGAATATTCTATTAATAAATTATAAATTCAAGCGAACGAGAGAGGCGAATGAGTAATGTGCTAATAAATCATAATTTCGCAGCACCCGGGCGAAGCCGGACCAAGCCGCTAATGTTTACTAAAAGTTGAGTTCAAAAAGTAGCTTTCAGCCTAATATTGAATTATTGAAAAATAAGCGAATTTAGAAAATGTTCTCTTTTCACTTCTTTTATTTTAAACTTTTGTTTTCAAAGATACGTTAAATAATTCATTAGAACTGAAAATAAAACTTGATTTTAATTTTTAATTAATATTCTTCAAAAAATATAACATAAAAAGCACCCACTTAAAGAAATATTTTATAATATAAAATACATACTTTAAATGATGTAAAATAATAATAAAAAAAATCTTTAAAGAACGAAAAAAATACTAAATTACAGCTATTCATGTCTCCAACATTCACAGTTTTATAACTGAATTAAACCAATAAAAAACTTCTCTCGTATACTCCTTGTGTACGAAACATGTATAAAAATACACTGCATATATTATTTAACATTGTATAAAGTACATCTTGCGTACAAAACGTATACATAAGCTTTCAATACATGTTAATTTTCACATCTTGAAAATTTCCTCATTTTCAACTTTGTATATTTTTTTTAAATTACTTTTTGTAACGAACTAAAAACGAACAAGCGAAATAATACACACCTTGTTATACAAGCGGTTAGAAACACAGTTGACTCTCTCCATGCCCTTCCATGATAGTGTAAGGAAGTGGTAGGTACACAATTAATATTTTTTACAGGTGTTCGGTTTTTTAACGGCTTATTTGGTCAAAATAGATTAATGGCCGGTTTATCGTACATTTTAATCACGATGTTTTTTTATCCACACTGTTAAATGACGGGTTGCTATGGTAACAAAACGCAGCAACCAATGAATACGTAGCTATCAAAATTTAACAGTGTGATTAAAAAGACATCATAATCAAAATGTACGATAAACCGACCATAAGTCTGGTTTGTCCGGATAACATTCGGATTTTTATATATTTCAAATTATTGCAGAATTATATCGCACTTAGGCCCGATTGAGAATTGGTATAGCCCATTTAACTTCGAAATCCAATTTTGGCCGTAAACCATTACTTTTTTCGTTGTAGGTACTTAAATTGAAACGAATGTCCTTTCATATTATGTCAGTATAGTAATGAAAAGGCAAATATAGTTGCTCCCTAGCCTTACATTGTCCGGACTTGGGGTCCAAATTTCCGGCCATATGGACTATTAAGTCCGACTAATCAATTTTTTGGCATGGCAACACTATGTCGGAGCTCACTAGTGTGCGGATGAGTCGAAAATATACTGTAACATTTTCGTGCCCAAATTTTGTTATATTTTAACTTAAAAATCGCGTGAAGGCTGGACAATAATAGATACAATTAAAACAAATTAATTAACGAAACGTTGCGAATTAATTAATCTGTTTTAATTGTATTATTGTTCAAACTTCCCACGATTTTCAAGTTAAAATAGTCGAAAGTATGCTGCAAACTAGATAGATAATTTAAATTTTTACGAATGTAACAGAAAATATCGATAAAATTAAACGTTTTCACCAATTTTTGGTCTACATAGAAACTTCCAGTTTATTTGGATCTATAAATTAGAAAACATTTGAAAAAAAACAAATAAAAACTGTTAGTGTGCCGTGAAATTTTATTTGTGTCATATAACAATTTTGCGAACCACTGGTGTAAGTAAATATGGTTCCAAGAATTTCAATGCACTCACTCATACGTGAGTCTAAAAGCATGTTTTCTGGGTATATGATTCATATCGCGAAAATAAGTTTACTTTTTAGGATTCCGTACCTCAGAATGAAAAAACGGAACCCTTATAGGATCACTCTCATATCTGTTTGTCTGTCTGTCCGTCCCTCCGATCTTCCCCATCTTATCTCCGAAACTACAGAACCTAAAATTTTGGAAAAATAGGGAATATAGGGCCTCACTCATGGTTTACAAGAAAATTTAAACAATAATGCTAAGTCTTAATTTTGGGAGGCAAATTAGAAAATTAAAAAAAAATTAAGTGCATCATGTGACGTATCAAATGAAAGGGTTCGTTATGAGAAATACAAATATATTTTTTTTATAATTTTAAAATACATAAATAAATAAATAAAAGCTTGTAAAAACGTGTTAAAAACGACTGGAAGACACGTTCTCCCACCACCACCAGCACCGGAACTTCCACCACAGGTGATTTTTCTATTTTTAGCGGAAGCCACAAACAGGTACGATATTTTACAACCCTATCGCGAAATCCGACAAAACCATAGGATACTTTTTATAAAATTACAAAGAGAATTATTACGTTTAATTGTTTCGGAGATCTGGTGAATCAAAGTTTGAAATGAAATGCTCGAAAATCACTAGAAATTTCATTTTTTTCGTATTAATTATATGTATTAGACTATAATATGACGAACAAAAAATGAAGACAGATAAACATTCTGGAAACACTTTGATCGTACGAAAAACCCGAAAGAAAACAAAATTACGAACAAAAATCCTATTACTATTTTATATGTTAATATTGATTTGAAAAATATATTGATAATACATTTTTAGGGATATGTAAAAAATTTAATTAAATTAAATAAGAGATTAAGTCATCGTACTATATAACAAAAACGATTGTACAGTGTACACCCTATATAATATCTGATATTAAGGTGATAAATATAGAGAAGTTTTTAAGTTAGCTCGGCGGGCGACGCTATAAGAAGTTAGCGCGATGTTTAGCATGAATAGACGATAACTAAGAGGGTTATGCATATTCAACTAGCCTGCTACTCTGTGCGAACATAAAAATAAAATGATTCAATGATTGTGAAGGATTCGCCATAAGAAATAAAACGACAAAAGCGATTCTGCACATTGTACTTCTAAGAAATATATTTTTTAATTTGTCTCAACTGAATAAGTGAAATTAATTAAACTTGACTTAAGAATCATTGTAAAGTTGTTTATACAATAATTAATTAAATTTTGAAATTACACAAGGTGTCCATACGATCTCAAACCTAATTGGTTTACATTCCATTTATAAAATTTTACCAATACAATAGAATAGTAACAATTTTGTCTTCTTATAAGTTTTTAGAAATTTTCCAATATTTAAGGAACTCCTGTGCAAAATTTCATGTTTCTAACTTCAAAAATGATGAACTTCCATACAAATGTTCATCCCCTATTTAACCCTCTCAGTAATTGAATTTCGAAAAATCCTTTCTTAGTGGGTGCTTACGTCACAAAAGGAACCTACTGTCCAAATTTCAAATTTATATCTTCAGCGGTTTGACCTGGGCGTTGTCTGTCAGTCAATCGAAAAAAAAGCTATGTTCGAGTGGTCATATTTCGGTCAATGTTTAACCCAAAAAAATTTTCGACCCAGCATTTTAAAGGAAATTTTGTCTACTTTTTTTCCTAGAAAGCAATGTCTATACCTATCTCTGACCCAAAAAAAGTGCTAGGCAAAAAAGCAAAAAAAGTCAAAAAATCGAAATTTTGGCTTTTTTTTTCTTTTTGTTTCAACATTTTTGGCATAAAAAAAGGTTTTAAATTTTTTTAAATAAGCCATTTCGATGGGAAATTCAATTCTCTACAAAAAGTTTCATATAAAGTATATCGAAATTTTGTATCGTTTGCAGGATATATGAAAAAACTGAAAAGGGTACATTTTTACCCCTACCTCCAATTTCCACCCTCTAATCTAATAGCACTCCGCGATTTTTTCTTCTTAAATGACCCATTGACCGATTCCTGCAATAAAAACCCGTTAACGTCTTAGTTCCTTTCTATATGACATAATCAATAGCCTACGTCATTTTGTTCAGAATTTGATCGGCTTTCGGAGTTCGGACTGACAAAAACCTTTCCAATCTTAAAACTGACCCTCAGGAGGAAAATAAAAGAAGTTAAGATCTTGTTTCTTAAACAACAAGCTAAAAATATATTTTAAAAAATGCAGTTCAAACATTTTTTGTGGCTAGAAAATTCTTATTTCGTCGCTGATGACTCGACTAAATATATTTTTTGCAATGTATTGTATATACACATATTCAAAATATTATCTCTCGATTGACTCTTAGAAAGGTAGTCCATAAAATATTAAAAATATCTGAGTAATTCTATAGATTAGCTAGTCAGTCTAGTCATATTGCGAAATAATGGGAGACTCGGTAAACACAGCAAATTAAATCAAAATTCAAGCGAAAATAACAAATGGTAAGTACTTTACTTGTTTAATCTGTCTCCTAATTTTAAATTAAATTCAAGGAAATTATTTAAGAGATTAAATATTATTTGTCGGAAAATAAAACACCACACTTGCCGTCAAAACATCATTTATCCTGTAAAACAGTTGCTTAAAAATACACATTAAAATTAAATAAACAAGTAGGTGTCTGCTAGTATATACTCAATTAAAATCCAATTTCACTTAAATACACTGGCATTTGTATTGGGGTGTATATTATGTGTGTACACAGTCACAGAGGTCGCTTAAAAAGTGAATATTAAAATGTTAATCTAAACGATTGCACACAAATAATACAATTATTTCAGAGCTAGAAGCATTTTGTTGAAAACTTAAATTCTGATAAGAATAGTTCAAATACCACGCCATGTTTTTTTTCCCGCTATTTTTGAACTCACTCTAGTCCCTCATAACATATCGTGACAGTTTCATAAACCCCTCCCCCCGTACGTGTATTAAATATTGCTCCCCATGAGAAACGTTACGTTATAATATCAAAACTTTCCTTTACAGAGAAGCTATAAAACACTCTGAAAAAATTATTCTGCCAGCGAAAGCTCATTAAAAAAAATGTCAGTAATGAGAAGAAAACTTCATTGTAATAAAAACCAATTTCACCGCTAAAATGTGAAAAAAATTACAAGCTGAGAAAATATAAACATTTTCACTAATACATATAAGTAGCTATACTTTTTACACCTTGTCTTTCCATTTGCCGATTTTGCTGCGATGCACTTCAAGGAGTAGCAATTAATAATTTTGATAGCCTATATTTCTTTTCAAAATTTAATTATTTCCATTTCAGTCACACGATGAAGTATAGCATCGTGCAGCTTAAATGAAAATAGCCAATATTATTACTGAAATCGTCATTGCTGCGCGATCAACTGCAACGCAACGAGACATAACGAGAATTGAAATAAAAAATAATAAGACAAGAAAAATGTTTTATGCTGGTTTATGTTATAATTGGACTGAATAGTGACATCCCTAATCTTTGATTATAAAGAAATTCTATTAGTAAAATTAAGAAAAATCGCAGGATAGTGGACAAAATATTTGATTTATTAAATGTACAACGTTTCGCCTATAGATTTAGACTTTTTCAAGTACATACATAAAAATAACAATATTTATGAAAATTAATATTAATTACTAACCATAGCAATTAACATGAGATAGGGTACATAAGACAAAAACATGGTAACAAATTATGTTGACTATAAATTTTAACAATCAATAATAATAATAATACAAATGTTAGCATAATTTCATAACATAATTGTACTGACTACTTAAATTTTGAGTGTCTGTTCTATAATTGATTGAATTGTTTTTTCTAATAAAACACATTTCACTGATATTGCGTTTCTTCCAATTTGACTCTTTATCTAATATTTGAACTTCATTGAAAAGAAATTTATGCCCAAATATTTATCAAATATTTTGTCCACTATCCTGCGATTTTTCTTAATTTTATTATAATCACGATAGACACGATTTCTAATATAAATTCTATTAGTATTATACCGTCGTATTTACTAGAAATGAAATTTTATTTACAAAGGCTCCAGTTATGACAAGTACAAAACATTTTGACGTTCTCTTAGCGCGAGACCTGTGTCGGAGTACTATGGATAGTATCACAACAAATAATTTAAATTATGACTGCGAAGACGGTTAACATATCAACAAAGTTATATAACTGCGCTGTTGGAATATGCAATAGAAATTACAATGGGTAGGTAATGTATTCTGTATCTTGACGGTATCTTGTTATGCTGCCATTTTTAATCCTCGTCGCAAAACGGGGTGTTATGCATTTATCTCGGTGTGTGTGTGTGGGGTCCAATTTTGATGCGGTTTATTTTTTTTTGAAAGATGCTTCTTATCTACAGAGTTTAGTTCAAGAAATGCAAAATAAATAAAAAATTAATTAGATACCTATTTAATTTGAAAAAATACTGAATATGCGGGCAAATATTGGGTTGTCTGCCTCATAGACAATTATCGATTTTTTTTTAAATAAAGTCCATTGAAATGTTACATTTTTAGGGTAACTTTTCACCTTTTGAGTTTTCGGGTCGGCGGCCACCCCATTTGACCGCCATTTTGAAAAAGGAGTGCTAACAGGTTTTGCACTGTATCTCCGTAACGGTACATCTTACAAAAAATTTGTAGGAAGGTTTTTTGTTCGTGAGAATCGAGCAGGTTCTCTACAACTTTACTGGAGATACTTTTTGTCGTAAATTAAAGTAATTAGAAAGATTTGCCTTTTCAGAAAAGAAAATCACAATGACCACTGTCCCGACAGTGGTCATTCTGATTTTTTCTTCTAAAAGGCAAATCTTTTCAATTGATTTCAATTTACGACAAAAACGTATCTCCAGTAAAGCATATAGCTGTATACCGAAATCATGGCAGCTTGGCTGTCTGATATATGCATTATTTTCACCTCTCAATTGTTATGTGACATAATATTGTTGTGGATGTAAGGGGTCTAAAAAGTCGTTTGATTTTATCATTTACCTAATGGTGATATTGTCTGGTAAATTATTATAATACTAGCTATTAGCTGCCCGATCTGGCTTCACCGGTAATCCATTTTAATGATTCATAAATGCTTTAAAATATTAGAATAACTGTAATTTAGACCGAAGTTAACAGTTACAGACACAGAATTATTGCAAAACACGATACGTCTCCGATACACGAATTAAATGAGTAAGAAGGCAGCATGGGGCGCAAAGGCGTCAATCTGTGTGTAATACATAATATTATCCATCCATCCGCAACAAGCTATTACATCGCGTTACGATGAAAAATAATAAAGAAAAACAAGTTTTCCGGGCAGCGCCGTTGTGACTTTAGCTCCGTCATTCTGTTGTGGCTATATAATATGTATAGATAGCTATCTTAGAGCTACGGTTTCAGACAGAGGTATGAAAAAGAACTAAATGTATGTCTGCCATAATGAACAAACAATTGAAACTAAAAACGTTGTAATTAATGATTCAAGAACACGAATTTTGCTAAGACCCAGAGAACTACTAAACCTCCAGAAAAATATGTAGCATTATAAGTAATTTTTTTTCTAATTTTTAGTGTATTTGCCATATGGCACATACACTATTGGCGTCGGTCGGATGGCGGGACCTAGGGGTCGGACCAAAATTTCTCGACGTTTCATAGCCTCCTGAACACTTTGGCACCATTTTTGGAAAAGTCTGTTTATATATGTATATATATATATATATGTGTGTGTGTGTGTGTGTGTGTGTGTGCGTGCGGGCTATAACTTTCGAAAGAGTTAATTGATTTTGACGAAATTTGGTAGGCACGTTGAAATCCATCACCGCACGAAGCCTATTTAAAATGGGCCCAATCGGACTATTTTAAGGGTGGTTTTTAGGGGTTGAAAAATGTTTTTGGGCCCAAAAATGCCGAAAAAATTCTCAGAATTGTTTCAAAATTGAAATTTAACCTTTTAATAAAGATCAAATTGTGCTTCTAAAATTTTAATAAAATCGGCCCGACAGGACCGGACTTACAAATTTTATGAAAACACTAGTTTGCGGATAGTGCTTTACTTACTGAAGGGTGTACCTATTTAATTTGGTACCGAGGTTGCATTGATAAAAATATTCAAATTAAGAAAAAAAATATTATTTTAAGGGATGTATTAAGGGGCTAAATTTTTTATTTTGTTCAAAAACAAACTTAAGTTCACATAATAAAGCACAATGCCAGTATTAGCAAATACACTATATTGTCGGCAGGGTTTTGGCACTGCGACCCGAGTTTTTTTTTTAATTAAAGGTGGAGGGAATGTAGTAGTTAGTCGTATGGAGTATAATAACTATTTAATTTTATAAATTAAGTAACTTCATTGAATATTATTTCATGTTAAAACATTTAATAAACCGAATGTCGAATAGTAAGGTACTATTTAATTCCAAGTTATCACAGGTTGTATCTAGAGAAGCTCCATAAAAAAAATAAATAAAATAAATTGTGCATAACAAAACATGTTTATTTTTTACAATTAAATCAATCATAATTTATAATTTTCTAAATTTTTGTAAGCTTGAAATGACTTTGTTAATTTTTCATTAACAATAATTTTATTCATAAATAAAAAAAATCCTAGATTTAGATCACGACGGAGACCTTGAAGGTGACTTTGACTGAGATCTCGATTTATTTCCTCCACTCCCAGGACTATCAGATCTTGATCCTGAAGTCGATCTAGATACGGTTCGGGATCTCGATCCAGAACGAGATCTTGATCCGGACGGCGACCTCGAACCTGAACGTGACTTTGACCGCGACCTAGATCTAGAACCAGAATGGGAACCAGATCTAACTTTAGACACAGACCTTGATTTCGATCGTAACCGATGCGACTTATCTGAAACTCTAGAGCCAGATCTTGATCCTGAAGACGATCTATATCTACTTATAACATATTAGTTGCAGTTATGTGTTTACATTATTCACTTAAACCTTAAAGAAGCATTGAACGGATGATTAATTTCATGGAGATTTTCTTTTAATTTTGATGTTTTTAAGCAATATGCCGTAAAGATCATTACTTTCGACAGCACATTTTTTCTATAATTTTCACGCATTTGATAATATTTCCGACCTTGAGAATCCGTTCTCCTTCAACGAAATTCCTTTGTTTAGGATTCGTACCGGCCCAATCACAAATTGCACTTATATTTATCATTTCTTATCACTTAGAAAATCACAAAATTACATGCAAAAGTATACCCCGTATATGAAATTTCCCCCCATCTGCGCCATGTTTTTTAAGCTCCACCCATCTGACGGATCCCAATACACTAACAGAACATGTAAAAAATTTTTAAGGTTCTAGACTGCATATAGTCATAGTCATAGTAGGCAACTATACGCAGCTCTCCTCCCACCCCCATGAACGCTTTTTGTTCATGACATAAACAATAACTGCATTAAGTGACATCTTTCAGTCACAAAATGCACAATTCTAATTTTTCTTTATTTTATGCAATCGATTTTCACACCTCGATACCCCTTTTCGAAGAGGCGTTGTTCTCGTCTGCACAAAAAACCAAATGAGCGTTCAAACACGTGACATAACAACGTACGCTAACAGAATTGAGAACAATGTTTGCAAATTTCAAACGATTTAATAAAAACAAATTTATTAGAAATTAGTGGTTGACTAGCATGTAAAATGTTGTGCTTCAGAAGATTTCAATCTTCTTCAGATCTGTCACTCTCCGTATTCAATACTCGAAGATAGCAACCCGTCGACGGCTAGAGACAGACAGAGAGAGAGAGAGAAAGAGAGAGAACGAGATGACATTCCACGTCCCCGTCTCTGTCGGCTGTTCATCGCGAAATTAACACAAAGTGGCGGAAAGTATGACACAGCCATTTTCTCATTTACCAACCGGGCTGTTTGCATTATGAAATGAAATGCTGTCAGCCAGAACATCGGGCGATTGCACCATCGTAACTTTACAAAAGCAACTTGAAGATTGATCCATAGCAATAATACAAGCAGCCAAACGTGCATGTTTATGTATTCTAAAACTATACATCATATCAGGACTGATGAAAGAATTTAGAGGACCCCAATTTCTATGCTTTTTATCTTTATTATCCAAATTCAATTAATATTCTTAAATAATAGTATTAAGAATGGCATCTACTAACCAAACCAAACTGCCAAAGGTTACAAAGTATTAATATAACAATTCTATGATGTTATAACATAATTAATTAATTAGACTGCCCTCACCTACAATATTTATTAGGTATAGAACATTAATACTAAGAGAACTTCAAAATTGATGAAGACTTGTGATATTCGACACTTCTTATTGAAAAGCCCATCATGATTGCACGTATTTTGGCTGCAGTACAAGATGCTGTAAGTGCATTTATTCATCATAACACCAGGTGATGCAAGTCGGTGTATATAGTACATAATATATTGTCCATATATTTAACACGTAGCCAGCGAGCTACAGATAGGTACTGCCTCAACGATGTTATACAGGTGTATCCGATATTATAAATTCACTTAATAAAAATTTCACTGTCAAAATGCCATCTAGAAACTGGTCACGTCTGATTGAAGGCATGGCAGGACCTCCACGGAAGGCATCGTAGCGATATGGCATGCTACGCTGTGCATATTGCAGTCAGTGTTGCCAACGATCAAAAGTGGCTCCCACCAGATGACAGATTGAAAACCACTAGAAAGCCACTAAAACTGACAAATTAAAAATTTCTAAATAATTATTAACATTTCTTGAACATAATGTTTCAAGTTCCAATTTCTATATAAAAATACATTATTTTTCTTTCCAGATCCATAATATTGATGGTAAATTTGTCATAAAATGTGTATTGAAATTCCTTGAAAGTGACTAATTTTTTACTTATAAAAAATCAGAAAAAAATTGCTTAAACAATTACATTATTTCTTGATTGAAATTCAAGTTGTCAGTACTCAGTTGTCGCGTCTCTTTAATGGTCATTAGTTTCAAATTTCAGTGTTACCAAACGAACATAAGAAATTCAAATATTCCAAAAATTTTTAACACCAATTTTAATTACGAACAATTGAAAATACTCCAATATCACCAGATCTCACCAGAAAATTTCACAATACCACCAGAAATCCCACTGCCACTAGATGACAAATTTTAGTCACTAAGTAGGTAGCTGATTCCACCAGATCTAGTGGAAATCCCACTAAGTTGGCAACGCTGATTGCAGTGAAGTGGACACGCCAGAGCACACTGTGTTTAATAGGGAAGTTAGGTACATCAATTTTTGTATCGCATTTTTATTACCTAACACGAAAATATACGTCAATTTGAACACAATTCTAAAATCTGAGAATCATTGAATAATTTATTGAAATATTAATAAATTTCAAAAGAAGTTATGCTTGACTTGAGTGCCCGTTGCCATGGATCAATTTAATATTGACCAATTATTTGTTTACAGAAAATAATCATTTCTTTCGCCATATCTAAACAATATGCTGGGTCTGATGCACTCTATATTATATACTAAAAAGCCAGATTATTTGTATGAAAAATTTAGCTATCTTTCAGAATTTCATAATTATCAGACCCGGAATGATTTAGATCTGATTATTCCATCATGCCACACTGCACTGGGATCGTCTTCATTTATAATTGAGGGTCCAAAACAGTGGAATAAATTACCTGTTAGCATTAGATGCCTTAAAAATAAAAAACAATTTATTAACAATTGTAAAGAAGTGCTGCTTCAGAATATTAAATACCTGTAATTAACAGTGCCTAAATTTAATCTGATCACAAATGATGTAGTATTGTGCTATAGTGATGCACACGATATATTTTTATATTTCAATCATGAGAGAATATATGTTGAAAACGGTTACGGCTAAACATTTCCCTAAATAAAGAATTTATTATTATTATTATATTAATAAGTACAAAAAATCTTTTTTCTGCAGTTTTTAATTATGAACGTGTCAAGTATTTATTTTCATTTAATTCCTATTGCACCTTTTTAGATATCTAATCTAATCTAATTTCTTTTTTCCTCTACATTTGCAGTTTTTATTTCTTTCGTTGTATACAACTAAGATCATTTCGATTTAATATTAATTTCAAATACTCGTATCTATAATTATATACACTTATATATTTTATAACATAAAAATAATAACCGTACAAATGGATTTACAATGCCTATCGGACTCTGCTACTATAATCGGAAAAATGATTTTGTTTTACATTTTTCAATTCTACGGTTCGTAATTTCATTTTCGGTCGATGGATTTTTCTTAGTGAAATATTATTTAATACATACTCTATACCTACTATACAACGTGCCTGTATATTGTCATGCAGGCAGTCAATAGGTGAATCACAAGTATCTATTCAGTATTCACCTATTAGGCCAGTAAAATAGAGATCAGTTGGTGGAAATAAATCATCACTGGGAGTTTCGGCTTCAAGTCCCGACAGTGGCTTTGATTTTTTCTTAGATATAGCTAACCAATCAGGACAGCCGCAGCTTTGCTGTCTGATATAATATTTTCACTACTTTATTGTTATGTGAAATAAGATGTGAACTTAATTATGGGAAAAAAAATCATTTGATTTAGTTATTTCAGTAGCCGTCCACAAACTTGAATCGCCTTCCCGGCCGAACAAGTTGACATTTTAAGTACCTATTACAACCTAAAGATTATCTGCTCTCGCTTGCTTGACGAGTTGATATTCAAATAGTTGTTTTAAAAGCTTAGAATTCATTAGCACTCGCATGTGGTGCATGCGTTCAACGTCGAAATTGCTACATTTAGGAAGGGATCGAATTCTACTTTCGGGCACTGTGGAGTAACTGGTAACTCATCCAGCCGGAGACTGGGAGTTTCGGGTTCAAGTCCCGACAGTGGCTTTGATTTTTTCTTAGATATAGTCAACCAATCAGGACAGCCGCAGCTTTGCTGTCTGATATATATTTTCACTACTTAATTGTTATGTGAAATAAGATGTGGACTTAATTAAGGGAAAAACAAAAAATTATTTGAGTCCACAAACTCGAACATTGTTGTTAATACAAATTATTATAACTAAACTTAAAGCGGTGCAGCTCCCCGAAGGAACCCCACCGTTTTTGTGGCTTTATTTAGATTTAAAATGCACACTTAAAACTTAACTTAAATCTGAAGAATACATTTTTTTAACTAATATTACAAAATTATCGAGCCGTTGCCGAACTTTTCAACAACCTACCCTGCATATTAAAGGATTAAGAAGTCTATAATGAAGGTGTATTGTTTTATAACCCACAAGCGCTAAATATCTTAAGACGTCCTTGGTTTTGTCATGTCGTTAATCACTAATGACATATTTGTTTATAGCATTCATCTTATTTTTAATAATGTTAATTAATTTTGTTATAATCCTGTTTAACTCCTGGTCAGACTTAAACTTATGTGTCGCGAAGTATCATTATTGTTAAATGTAAAACTTTACATCGGAATCGAGTGCCTTTGGTCCATGTTTGCTATTTCTTAGTTACTAAAATAAAATATTTTTTGGATTATTGTGAGTTAACTTATGCTAGCAACGAGAAAAAATATGAACAGTTGTTGACGGAGAAAAAAAAAAAACTTGGACCTCGGGAAGAAACGGACGTATTGTTTTTGGCTCCAAGATAAATGATTAACTTTATCCGATTACTAATTCCGCCAAGGATTAACCGCAGATCGGAATCACTATGGACTTATAGTATCGTCACGTAACATTTTTCCTTTTCTTATTATAATTTAATTAAGTACTTCCGCTAGTTATTGGAAGCTTAGCTCTAAAATATGGTCTAAGCCATATTCAGCCCGTTTGGGATTTAAACTTTCCTTTCTTATTTGATATCAAACAGTTAAGTTTTTCTAATCAATGTAAATATTCCTATGTGATCAAATAGTTATATTTCTCTATTCCATTTAAATATTACTATGGAATAATGATGTCGACCTCGCCGTCCTTATTTCTATACTGTTTAACCATTATGTTAAAACATTATGTAATATGAAATCCGAACGGATGATCTGATATTCTGTTATGTAACCTAAGCCTTCTAGTTAATAAATTGTTTAATATGCATTTAATTTATTTTTTTTTCTTGAAAGGTTTGGAATGTTGCTCTGACTGAGGAACCACTCTGAAATTATCAAATATATGGGCCCACTATTAATACCTCCCCAGTCAGAACATAAACGTTCCAAACATTTCCAGCGTACTTTCTCGAATAATTTACAGGTATAATGGACTACGGAGAAACCCCTCCACTGCCGCACTTCAGTTTATACAAGGTGATAAAGTGGCGAGTTATGTGAAACACCTGTAGTTATATACAGTATGTACAGTTTAATTGGGCATGAAATGTGTGTTGATAGAAAGTGTGCGGTCGGATGCGTCCGAATCACACTCTCTAACGCGCGCGTCTGTTTCATCCGAGCCCCGCCACAATGCGACAATCCATCCGACCCTACAACACGTTGTGTTCGCAGTGTTAGCACCAATGCGCTGGCCGCCCACGGCTGTTTCAGTTAACCGCCGCCATATAAACCTTACAAGGCCACCGGCGGCACATGAAACTTACGTAGGAAAGTTAAAGACTCTGCTGCTGTAGCATTTTTCATTTGAAATGTTGCAAGGTTTGTTTCAGTATTTTTTAAGTTGGAATGGTCCCGCGTCCAATTGACTGGAATTTTTTTTACTTATTTAATAATTATCAAGTAATTTTTTGATGTAATTTAACTACATATTTGACATTAATGCTCTAATTTGACAGCTGAATTTTTGGTTTTGCCCGTAGATTTGATAAAGTGTACTTACAGAAATTGCTTTTCGAACCATGAAAAAGAAGGCTTATGATTTATATTGTTCATAGTATTTCACAAACACACCTTAAGTTGCTATTTTTGAATTCAACAGAATCATTGAATGATTAAATTGTTACCAGACGGCAGGACCATGCATCTGCTCACAGCGAATACTAGACAAAAAAATCTTACCTGCTTGTATAGCGGTAGGTAAGTGGTAAATTCTACCAGATAACTTTTAAAGTGGTATGTAAATATATCAAGCTTTAGATAAAGATAATTATCCCTGACACCTAGTTTAAGTATTATATTTTACTTCAGGAAATGGCTGCTAAATCTCAAGGATAATTATTTTCAGATGGCTTCAATCGCGTTAACCGTTAGTGACAATTTTAACAGAAACCTTACGTTAACCGATTGTAGTCAAATAAAAAGTAAAATTAAAAAATGTATTCCACTTACAGTTTGTCTAATTGTAAAGATAATAATCGTGAAAAAATAAACTTTACCATTTCACATGCGGAACAGATACAGCCCTTTATATAATATAGATTTAGGTATTATATTTAAATTAAAGCTCTTAAGACTGTTTTATCGCGTGTCATAGAAAACTGTTCAAACTGAAAATCAATCTATTTAAAATGTCTTTCATATTGAAATTCAGAATCAATTTGCTGTCATAATAAACCGATCGTCGATCACAAAGAGACAGCGACCATTATTAAGTCTTTATTCCCTACAAAACGCAAATTAAATTCTTATTTATACTACGTAAAGAATAAAGCCCATCTCGTTTTCAATACAATAATGGTAAAAAAAATTATTTCCATTTCCATGTCTAACAGATGGATGATTCCCAAACAGCGTAATTTTCTGTAGACTTAAAAAATACTTTTCATGATTTATACTACGAATAGAATAATAGATACTTCGTCGTTATTAGAGTAAATTTAATGACCTATTCTATGCAGGTCAAAATAAAGAAAAAAAAGTTACCCACTGCCATGAGCCCAATAAACTTGTAACTTTGCAGTCATATAGTTCCGATGACAATGCAATATTCTAATATTTTGACTATAATAATATTTAAATAACAAATTTAACAGGGGGGTAAAAATAACATGTGGTGGAAGTCCGGGTGTTGGTGGTGGGAGAACGTGTCTCCAGTCGTTTTTACAAGTTTTTTTTATATAAAACATAAATTTTTGTTAAAAAAAAACAAGATTTAAATAAAATGTACTAAAAAGAAAAAATAATATTTAATTTAGGTTAATAATATTATAAAAGCGTGGGTCGTGACTGTAATAAACTATCACACGACTTTACGACCCACGCTTTTATAATAATTATGAATCTAAATTTATTTAAAAACAAAATAAAATATAGTTACTTCTTACCACAACAGTTTTATTGATGGATGTACATTTCGAAAGCTAAGCTTTCATCTTCAGCGAACAGTTATACATCAAAGTAACTATATTTTATTTTGTTTTTATTCCAACCACAGTGCTCATATATATTTTTACTAAATTTATTTGTAGATTTTATTACAGCTTTTTTTTAAATTTATACCTATTTTATTCATAGCATACTGGCTTTCCGGCACGACTTTTTATTGTTTTGGTATCTCACAACTGGCTTATAAAGAAGTCCCTATTGCAGTATTCCATTCACTTCGTTCGAGATAAATGAATTTTTGACATGTTTTAGCGACCAAAATATTAACAAAAAATTGAAAGTCAAAGTTAATTAATATATGGATAAATCTTATTTTACAATGTACAAAATCAGGTAGGGTATGTTGTCTTATTATACCTATACCTAAGTCCTAAGACCAGCATACAAATCTTAGAAAATTAATTGTAAGTATCTTTCCGAAGAAATTTATACAGATTTCCTGGAAAAACCCAACGATTTTTTAAAACTTATAGTTACGATGAAACATTAGAGAAGAGTAATCAACAACAGTAACTTGTAATTTGTACATAATTGTATTAAGTATAATAAAATAATAGTGTAACGTAATAAATTATTCTATTCGTGTGTTAATAATTTAACATCGAATACAGAAAGATTTCGGCTATAACGAGAAAAAACTTTATTCGATGTAACTCGCAAAATTTCATTTATAACGAATAACAATATGTTTCCAAACTCGGGTGTTTTTGCAGCTACAAAATAAATCTGATCATTATATTAGATCCCAATTTCCAGTGGATTTTTTCTTATTTTGGTACACGCTATTAAATTTATTTTAGTCACGAAATCAAACAGTCTGTATATTTTTCCTATAGTATAATGTGTCTAACAAAGTAACAATAGCTTAAAATTAAGCGTTATACGATAGGTATATAAATATTCATTTTTAATTCATCCATTAGGTAAAAAATACTAACTTGAATGCACATAAAAAACTTTTGATGTGAATTCGATGAACGTCTTACATTTTGTCCGGAGGTTGTTCGGAAAAATCGTGTAACGAAAATGATGTAAGTACTTTCGTCGTCTTCGTACGGCTAAACTATAGCAGATAGAAAAATAATACTTATACCGCCTGAAAAATCCATTCGGCGACAACACAAAAGTATGCGCTTCAATGAATAATAATAAATAACCAATGACGCCATATCCTCCGGAAGATTGTTCTGAAAAATTGTCGAGACGCTGTCGCCACTCACTAAGAAACAAGCTAGCGACCAAACTACTTGTCCGTTTAGGACAAATTAGACTGTATTTCATAGACAAGAGTATTGCCGATACTTTGACACCGAAAAAAATAAATTTGCAACATGAACAAATTTGTAGCAACGATTTAAAAATAAAATGCCGAGACCGCAAACAGGGAAGAGCAAAATAAAAAGGCATAATCCCATTCGCGACCGACCAAAACCACTCTCGGGTACAGAGAGGGATCGCCGCTACCGTTTAAAGAAGAAATAAGCCCAAGAAAATCAAACTAGCTCGAATCAGGTTCAACTAAAGGAATGATTATAGTAGGTACAGGCGACAGGGAGATTTTCCCTATAGTATTGTGAAAAGATCACCTACCTCGCTGATTTTTTGCATGCATTTAAGCCCCCCCCCTGAGGGTGATGAATTCACACTTTTCTATATTTTTTAAGTCCCGGGGGGGGTAGGCAAATAGGTGCAAGAATTATTTTGCTATTTTCTCGGCTCCTGTTAAAGATACGACAAAAACGTCGGTGCAAGTGTAGAGGGCGTTTCGAGCACTACAACTTTGCCTCTCCTTTTGTTGTAAATGCAACGTGGGTGGATAAATAGGATACAAATATATAAATATACTAATGTACAAAACCTTGGATGTAGCGACAACAAAAATAATAACAATAATAATAGGGTAAATGACTAACATTTTTGTGTTGTATTTATAGAGCAGTAAATTATGAACAAAATGACACCTAAATCACTTCATTCTGATTTCAAATAAGTCAAATTAGCCCCGCCCGCTAAAAATCGTTTTTACTCTAGGCAAATATGACGTCATAATTTTATGAAAGCTCGTTTATATTAGCTACAAATATTATTTAAAGACCCAGAAAGAGAGTGTTAAAAAATACCGTTTTGTACCTATGTAAACATGATGTAAGCAATCTAAGCTCCGTTGCTATGGATACATTAATATTTTACATGAATTGACGTCACGCGGTGTTGTAAGTCACGTGACAAATAGATTAAAAATCATGATTTTATTTATTAATTTAAAAATGTTTACGAAACTTAATTAATAAAAATAAAAATTCTAATAAATATTTTAGAGCATAAACTTTCATTATAACAAAGTTTTATATTGATCACTGTCCACTGGAATGTACCCTATTTACAGGTTTTTTATTTTTTATGAAATTAGCGATCATTTATCTCATTCTTACTTATTGCTTTATGTATCAATCTCCGTCTTACACACAGAATGCCCTATGCACAGGTTTAATTTGATACAATCTGTATACAGGGTGTACCACACAAAACCGAACATAGGGAAAATTCCATTGTGCAAATTAGTTAGGATCAGTGATTGATGTGCCCTTTTTCATGCTTAAAGCCATAATACTTAATTTAGTTGAGTTAGCCATGTGCATTTTATCTTTGTCACGCTACCCATTTTGTTTATGTCTTCCCTGTTGCACTCATTTATTTTCTATGTTCTCAATCCTGTGATACACCCTGTATATGCTTCGCACTATAGAAAGTCGAGATGCCTGGCAAAGGTGAAATCTAACTAATTGATCGAATTGACGAAAAAAACTAGCGGTAGTAGCCCGATTTCTACCCAGCCCGTGTTTTTTCACAACCTTACATCATACATTTTACTGATAACACATTATATAGCTTCATTAAATGCGGTGCGTGATTTTAAATAGAAATTTATATAATATACGTGCTCATTTATGCATAGAATAATTTCAAATGCTTACATAATACCGTCTCTCAATTTATTTAGATTGGGAACACACAGGGCCGCAGTAAGGAAATCTTGCGCCTGGGGCCAAAATTTTAATTTGCGCCCCCTCCCTCAAAAAAACAAAAAATGCATGATACGAGATTTTTATAAGAGATTTCAACATAAATAATTAAAAAACATAAAAAATGTTCACTAATAACTGCAAAATAAACGTTATAAAAAAAATTACCTAACTACGGTCTATGAAAAATCAAAACTTCACTTTTCTGGCCTTCAATTGAGCAAATTGGTTTATTAAACGTTCATAATTCAAGTCTTTTGCTATAGATATTTCTATAGAAATTATCGCCAAATATTTCATAATTTCTATCTTTAGTAATTATATTTTGCAATATTTTTATTTATTGTATATTTTATGTTTTACTAGTAGTAATCAGCCTGGCACATAAAATACTGGCGCGCCTTTGGCGCCCCATAACTTGATGCGCCCGGGGCCGTCGCCCCCTCCGCCCTACCCTTACTGCGGCCCTGGGAACACATTTCTTTTTAAAAACGCACATCAGAAATTGAGATCTATTTCATAAGTGTATACTATATACATACCCTTTGAGGTAAAAATTATTCACGAGGGTTGTGCAAATCACCTTGCAACAAAATGATTTTTAATTAGGATGTTTCAGAATGACTAGCAAGTGTAAAGTATTAAGCTATGGTAGAAATTTTCGAAAAAAAAATGTTTTATGAACAGGCATATCCCATTTTTGTAGTTTTCGAAGGATATCTCGGTAACTATAAGAAATACAGAAAAGTGTGCACTTATAAGCTCTTTTTGGCCACTCTCTTTTTTCCACAGCCAAAAGCAAGTCAACTTTTCTTCGCGATACAACTCGCAAACCCAAAAACCTACAGAGCGTTTGTATAGTCACGCAGAGGTGATTTAAGCATTTTGGAACTCTATTCCCTTACACCTTTATATGACTGAACTTATATTCAGAGTCGACTATCTATTTTTTAAATGCTTTTGTTCAACACACGCAAGAAATATGTAATTTCGTGGCTCTACTGAGAGTGGGCGAAATAATGAATTCTCTGACTGTAGACGTAGAGAGTGAGCGAAATGCCATTTCGCCCATTAGTGGGCGAAATAGCATTTCGCCCACGCTCATTATGGGGAACGTTTACGCAAGTGTTGATAGTTTCGTCAATCAATCAGGTCACCCATTATTTCGCCCACGCTCAGGAGAGCCACGAAATGACATATTTCTTGCGGTAGTTGAACAAAATATTGTGTGTGACTATTGGTCGAAAGAGGAGATTCCACTCGTGTGTTTTACCGCACTCGCTACGCTCGTGCGGCAAAATCCACACTCGAGGAATTCCTCTTTTTCCCACTAGTCGCACAATATACTATTATTTAGTTTTTTAGTTTATTAATAAAGATATTAGTGTTTTTTAAATTATAAAGTGATTTTATAGTATTTACACCACACTAAACTTTGAACATTCTGAGATTATAAAATTCGAGCTACAACAGATAATTTTGCATAATTTTTTTTATAAATTTTATGAAATCTTATTTCAGTTAGATTATTTTTGGGAACAAAAAACTTGTTAAAGTGCGTGAAAAACAGTGTTTACAAATTTCTTTTTTTTTTTGCTCACATTTATATCAAACTATAAAAACACTTAACTTTTTGCTGAAAATCGATATGAATTGTATAACAAAAATATTATTTTTTCATATTTTTGTCGAAAAGCAATTTCTGTGTAAGTACAAATGTCTCTATATGTATTTATGTATATAGGTGAGCGTTCTATTACAAATCAACAAAGATATAATATCTATAATCAAATTACATGGAAGCATCATCTCCCCTCTGTTGATGCTTTCTTTTCATTATGTTCCCTGACAATCATCGCCCAATAAGTACTACCTACCTAGTATACTTACACTCGAGACTTCTAAACAAATAATACAAATTCAATAAATGAAAATGTTACAACGATACAGAACACCTCATATTAATCAAATATTGTGGACAACAGAACAGGTATTCTTCCAAATTAATTATCTACTTATATTACTTAAAAGTAAGCATTATTGAAGGTAATTATTAACTTCCCATTAGAAGTTATTGTAATGGGTCCGAAAATCGAAATCAAAATGTATAACAAATTTTTATGTTTCAAGGTCACTACACTATTTTTACACTATTTTTATAAAGATGTCTGTGTGAGTGTATGTATGTGTGTGTGTGTACGTACGTATGACGTATGTGTTTATTTCTTTCTAAGACGAAATCTCGAGAATGAAAAATGATATCGACTACGTTAGGGTGCCAATCGACGCGAATTAACGTAAATATGATCTGAAAGAAATTTTAATAGGGCTAAAATCACCCAAAACTGGGATGAATACAGAAAAGCGCTTACAGAGTACAACAATGAATTGAGGAAATCTAAGAGAAGGTCATGGAGAACGTTTTGCGAAGGTGTTAATAATACACACACTGCGGCACGACTACATAAAGTCCTAGCGAAAGATCACTCAAATGGTATAGGTCAGCTAGTTAAAACTGACGGCAACCTCACTGAATCCGAAGGGGAGACAATTCAAGTTTTACTTGAAACACACTTCCCAGGTTCAAAAGTGATACACAATGACTACCCAACAAGTATGGGCTATTCAGAGGGGACTAAAAGACCTCAGACCCACACCTACAAAATGGCTGGTAAAATATTTACCCCGGGTAAAGTCAAATGGGCTATAAAATCATTCAAACCCTACAAATCCCCAGGTGGGGACGGAATCTATCCAGCATTCCTCCAGCAAGGAATAGAGATCATTATAGCGGATCTATTGATATTATTCCGATCCAGCTTTGCTTGGGGACATATACCCAAATCTTGGCAGGACGTTAAGGTGGTGTTCATTCCAAAGGTAGGGAAACGCCTTAAAACCCACCCCAAATCCTTTCGCCCCATTAGTCTTTCATCGTTTCTATTGAAGACGATGGAGAAAATTATTGACCAGTATATAAGAAGTGAATACTTAATTTCATTTCCTCTTAACGCGAGTCAATTTGCCTATCAGTCAGGTAAATCCACTATCTCTGCTCTACATAGCCTCGTCAGGAAACTGGAAAAGGCTAGAGAACATGGAGAAGTTGCACTAGGCGTGTTCATGGATATAGAGGGTGCGTTTGACAACACCTCACATGCATCCATTCACAAAGCCTTAATAAATAGGGGCTTGGACCCTACGATGGCTAAATGGATACACTCCATGCTCACAAATCGGTTAATAACGACTTATCTTGGAGATGAGTCAAGTACAGTGAAAACCATTAAAGGTTGTCCACAGGGAGGATGTCTATCGCCCCTGTTGTGGTCAATGGTAGTCGACGACCTGTTAAACAAACTGTCAGCTAACGGTTTTGAAACCATCGGATACGCTGACGACATCGTCATTATAGTTAGGGGTAAGCATGACGGGACGATTTACGAACGAATGCAAGATGCCCTAAAGATCGCCAATACTTGGTGCCTTGGTGAAGGGCTCAACATTAACCCACACAAGACTACAATTGTTCCTTTTACCAGGAGAAGGAAGCTTACAATCAAAGCACCCAGTCTGGGAGGGATACAAATCGACTTTTCCAACAGCGTCAAGTTTCTGGGGGTTACACTGGATCAAAAACTCACATGGAACCTACACCTCGAGCAAGTTAATAACAAAGCTAGAGGAGCTTTATTTACCTGCAGTAAAATGGTAGGTAAGAAATGGGGACTAAAGCCTAAAATGACCGACTGGGTCTATAAGGCTATAGTGAGACCCATGGTCAGTTATGCCGCTATGGTATGGTGGCCAAAACTGGAAAGTAAAGGAACACAAGTCCAACTTACCAAACTACAGAGACTAGCATGTCTCATGATTACTGGTGCTTCCAGCACATGTCCTACTGCTGCCTTGGAGGTGATACTTGATCTGCCGCCCCTCCCGCTTTATTTGGAAAAAGAAGCAGCAGTTTTTGCAACTCAATTGCAACGGACAAAAAATTTTAAGTCTGGAGACTTAACAGGCCACCTAAGTATTCTTAGAAATCTTAATCTAATGACCTGTACAGTAGTGGATCTGATGGATGTCAGATTCAAATTTGACAGAAGGTTCAATGCTACTATAGAAAGTCGCAAATTCTGGAAAGAAGGTGAAATAAAATTCCCCAGAGGATCACTGATATATTATACAGACGGATCCAAGATGGACAATAGAGTAGGAGCAGGTGTTTTTGGTCCTAAAACAAGGATATCAGCTCCCATGGGCTCCAAAGCCACTGTATTCCAGGCAGAAATATATGCCATACAACTTTGCGCTCTGAATTGTCTGGATAAAGGCTACAGAAACGCAAAAATATTTATCCTATCGGATAGCAGAGCAGCTATTATGGCTCTATGTTCACACAAAATTGAGTCAAGACTGGTCTGGGAATGCCTAGATACTGTTGATAAACTGGGTGTATACAACAAAGTAACCCTAATGTGGGTTCCAGGGCATACAGGCATCGAAGGCAATGAAGTAGCAGACTCCCTCGCTAAAGAAGGAGGAACTAAAACCTTTATAGGCCCAGAACCTTTCTGTGGCTATTCTAAAAGCCACATCAAATTAGAGGTTCGCAAATGGGAGGAAGAAAAGAAAATCTCTCGTTGGAAGTCCACTCCAGGACTGAAACAATCAAAGAGATTTATATCGCATAGCACAACAAGGACCAAAGAACTCCTTATTCTCAGCAAAGCAGAACTGAGAATAATGACAGGACTCCTCACAGGCCACTGCCCTTTGAGATACCATCTCTCAAAAATGGGTAAAGTCCAGGATGACAACTGTCGATTCTGTAAAGAAGCAAAAGAAACTGCCGAACACATTCTATGTGAATGTGAAGCAGTGTTCTCCAAAAGGCTGCAACATCTTAACAGGCCTTTTCTAAAGCCTGAAGACATATGGAGAGAAGCCCCCAGAAAGGTTATAAGGTTCATAAAAAGCATTTTACCCGACTGGGAATAAACTATTAGGGGACTCACAAAAGATCTTATAGGTCGCAGTGATTGTGAGATATATAGTGTCTTATCACCCCGAGTAAATCTAATCTAATCTAAGCATTATTGAAGGTAATTATTAACTTCCCATTAGAAGTTATTGTAATGGGTCCGAAAATCGAAATCAAAATGTATAACAAATTTTTATGTTTCAAGGTCACTACACTATTTTTACACTATTTTTATAAAGATGTCTGTGTGAGTGTATGTATGTGTGTGTGTGTACGTACGTATGACGTATGTGTTTATTTCTTTCTAAGACGAAATCTCGAGAATGAAAAATGATATCGACTACGTTAGGGTGCCAATCGACGCGAATTAACGTAAATATGATCTGAAAGAAATTTTTTCAAAATCGGTTCAGCCGTTCTTTTTTCTTAATCAAATAGACTCCAAAAAAGTAGATTTTACACAATATCTCGCGAATAAAAAATTATATCGACTTCGTAAGGGTGTCAATCGAGGCGTGTTAACGTCATTTTGATCCGACATAAATTTTATAAAAATCGGTTCAGCCGTTTTTTTTTTTTTTAATTACCTATTGTTAAAAATAAATAATAATTATGTTTTAATGATAAAAATGATTACTTTTCTGTGTAATATCTAATTTAATTATTGTTATTAAATATTTATCAAACTGGGAAGTTCGTCGTATGGACCTCAAGGGTCGCACTTTAGTCCTAATAAACGACCCACCTCACGGCTTGTTAACTCTGAGGTCACAACGTACATTTGTTTATTATGTCAGTGTAGGACAATACTGCATTATAAAAGACGTATACACATAAATCAAATAGACTGACATTTCAATAACTAGCTGTGCTCGCGACTTCGTTCGCGTGAACTTTCGGATTTGTTAAGCAGGTTATTGTTTATACAGTCACGGACTTAATAAAGTTTACACCCATATCATTTTATAGATACCGGTTTTTTTTTTAATTTTTGCATATTGTAATTTGTAGCCCAGTAAGCCCGTTCAAATTTCCCTACCTTCTCTTACAAAAATTCCTAAATTAGATTTTTTGACGCAGATATTTTTTTTAATGTATATTGAACCTAAAAACACCATATTCCCAAAAGATTTGTTTGTGCGTTTTTCACCGCCGAGATTTTTATGGGTGAGTTGGTTTTTATTTAATATCTCCCGTATTTTAACTTGATAGCAAAACTTCCAGAAGGTAAGTTATAGAGGTTCTCGTTCGGGAACGCGTTAAAGTCGAAGGTGCTACAACAAAACATCGATTCGCAGCGCTCGACGCCATTGCGACGCTAATGACCTCTGTTGTCGAGCGTCTATAATTTACAATTCATTAATTTCAATTCTCGGCGCTCTTTGCTATCGAATTTTGGGTAAAGAAGTTTAAGGGTTTCAGATTTGAGGAAACACTTGTATCGAACTCTGTTAAACGATTTTTCTCATTTGGGACCGTTGAAAAGGGCGACAAACATAACTTTTCCCGTCTCTTCGATAACGATTAAATAATCAATTTCATATAACAGCAGCATATTCTAGTTTAGACCAGACAAATGAATTAAATAATGCGAAAATTACAATAATATTATAGTGGAATCAAGGAGTCGGGATTTTTACTCAAAATCCGAACATTTTGCTAGAGTTACAAGAGCACCTACCTCCACCGTTTATGAGGAAGGTGAAAACGGTAAAAATAGTGAAAAAAGTTTTTAACCATTAGCTACCCCTAAAACGGCCAAAAACCACCCCTTTTTGCAGTATTTCTGCACAGACGCCTGGGTTTACGCCAAAATTCTATTACTTTTCATCAGTTTGAGGTGAGTGGTTAAGGTTGGCACCGGGTAGGACACCGTGATCACCCTCGGGGGTTGAAATTTCTACTTTCCCCTCTCGCGCTAAAAGTTAAGCACTCCCCCGTTTTCGAGGGTGCTGATCACAAAAAAAAAATACTTTTAGCCAAGTTTTACCCTTCCTACCCCCTCAAACGGCCAAAAACACCCCGATTTACGGTGGGAAGGGTTGAACCCGGCTAAAAGTTTTTTTTTTCATTATCAGCATCCTCGAGAACGGGGGAGTGCGTAACTTTTAGCGCGAGGGGAAAGTTGAAATTTCAACCTCCTGAGAGGGTAGAATCAACCCCCGAGGATGATCACGGTGTCCTATCCGGTGCCAACCTTCACCACTCCTCAAACTGATGGAAAGTATAAGAATTTTGGCGTCAACCCAGGAGTCTGTGCAGAAATACAGCAAAAAGGGGTGGTTTTTGACGGTTTTAGGGGTAGCGAATAGCTAAAAACTTTTTTCACTATTTTTACCGTGTACACCACCCTCATAAACGGCGGAGGTAGGTGCTCTTGTAACTCTAGCAAATTGTTTTTGAAAATATCTCTCTTATGACAACCTCAGGAGTTGAAAATATGCCTGAAAATTTGAGAAAATTCACTTTGAAGCCAATTTTCTTATAAATGAAAATAGACCGGGCTATCTAAAAATGTCGAAAAAATTGGAAAATCTGGAGGCGGCTAGCTTACTTATACGAGCAATTTTTTTAAGATAGTACAGTTTGACTAGTTGAAAAAGAGTGTTTCAAAAATATTAAATTTCCATATATAGATCATATCGATTCTTGGACCATCTAACTGCGTTGAGGAACCTGGTAGTAGTCACCCTACAGAAGCAATTTTTCAAAGATCGTATTTTTGAGGTGAAAACATAACATCTTGAAAAAATTACTGACGCAGTTAAATAGTCCAAGAATCGGTCTAGGATTCCATACATGGAAATTTAATATTATAATATTTATTATTTAATACATTCATTATTTTATTTTTTGTATCCTATAACCTCCTCGCAAAAATATTCGAACGTATAAAGAAAACCACATTAAAATCGGTCCACAGACAAACTAACAGACGTGTGTTTTTGGAGTTAAAAATACTCAGCAAAAACTCATCGGAGAATATATTTTTAAGCATGCCAGAAACGTCGCAAGTCTCGGTTGAAGTTTGCTCAACGAACTGACAAGCCAACAAATACACGTGTCAATATATTATGTCAGACTTTAAATTTTCTAGATTTTCAATTAATTATTACTAGCCTTGAAAATTATTTATAGATTCATATGATGTATATTATTAGAATATCACATAAAAAATACCTTAAAAAAAATAAACCCTATTGTTTTTTTTTAATTTTATTTTATTCTCCAAATTACCAAAAATATAAAAACCTAAATATCTACAAATACACAATTTAACATTAAGCAAGCGTTACTTTTTGTATTTTATTTCGTAAATCCTGAATTTCTTTTCCACCTTGGAATTTTATATGTCTGAAAACAAAACAGTATTAAATTAGTTATTTTCGATATGTGTGCGTGAAGTGAGGTATTCTAGTAGGTTTAAATTGAGACACGAGCTAAGGGACTGACGCATACACAACGAGATCTCGTTGTGTATGTGTCAGTCCCTTTAGCGAGTGCTTCAATTTAAGTCAGCCTACTAGATACCTGACTTTAAGTATACGTATCGAACATAATTTTTTATAACGACTGCTTCTAAAGTTTATGAAAAACAGGAAAAAAATTATGAAAACGGAAAATTCGCTCTTCGAGTCCTTAAAACTTTACAATTAAAGACTAAGTTACGATTTAGTTTATTTTTATTAAAGTAATTAACTACTGTATAAATCATTAAAAACATGACTCTCTCATGATGTGGACTTTGTAGGCGCGTCACTATATATAGTAACACATCGATCGATAGTCAGTAAATAGTGCTTGTATTGTACAAAGTGCGGAAATTTCGAATTTATAAGATGTAGAGACGCATGGTTATTGTACTTTTACGCATGGTTTGGACTTTCACGCACGGTGACTGTACTTTTACGCACGCTTACTAAAATACGCCTCTTCACGCCCGCCTCACAGTGCTCGAATATTGAACTTTAGAAGCAGGAGTTATAAAAAAGTAATTTTTACAATAGTTGTCATGATAAAAAATATTGAATAAAATTTACATTTTATCGTATTTTGCTTTTTCTTCTTTACTCAAAGATGGTCTAGTTTCTTTTAGAGCAGCCATCAGATGATCATTGGTAATAGTAACGTTTCCTTCCTGAATCTACAGACAAAATAAGATAACCATTCAAAATACAACTATTATAGACTAAGAAGTAATAATTGCAACAGACACGAAACTACAAATGAAACAAAAATGCGACACAGTCGATTCCAAATAATCATACTTTCTGACTAGTGATGTAATGAATATTTGCATTCTCGAATATTCGCATTTTTTTTTGACATTCGCATTCGCAAAATTCATGCGAATATTTTGCAAATATGAATATCAGGAAAAAATCATTTTTTTTAAATGTGAAAATAATATAAAATAAGACAAACAAATTTCATAGCATTTTTATTAGAATAGAAAAGTTTTTTTCTTAATCCTTTTTTAAAAAATAACGTAAGTTTTTTCGCTAAGGTAACCTTGCAATTATATCTTTTATCAGCCTTTACCTACTTTAACATTAGATAATAAAGCTTTAGACTTTAGTATTATAAATAATCAACTATTCATCAGAAAACAAAAAAAAAATATAATTTAAACAAACAAAAACATTGAAAAATGAATATTCGCATTCGCAAATATCAGCGATAGATAGCGACAGATATTCGCATTCACGAATGCTCGCAATGCCTAAAACTCGATATTCTTTACATCACTAGTTCTGACCTAACTAAAGGTTACTCAAAAAAGCTGACTTAAAATTAAAGATCACAAAATTTCCTATACAATGCTTTTTTATTTCAAAACATTTTATTGAATTTTTTGTACTCAGATCGATTTTAGTGCTTTCATGAGTTCGAATTTAACATTTATATGCTCTGAAAGATCTCTATCCTGCGTTCGGTTTTAACATTTGAAGGAGATCGAGCACGTTCTATGAACTCCGAGGAAAGCGAGCGAGCAAACAGATTTAACTATCTTCAGAGTATTCATTTTAAAAATGAGCGGAAACACGTGTTGTGAGAATGGATAAATTTCGAAGTTTATTTGTATGAAGTAATTTTTCAATAAGCAAAAATACACGTATAATATTTATTAGAATGAATAGTAATAACCAATAAGTCTATATCGCACAGAATGATAAAATAAAATATTTATTATATCAACGGGTCGAAAAAAATCAACAGCCGGTAGTACTATTAAGTGTTGAATTAAATCAAAAATGAGGAACAATAAAGAATGTATATTGACTTTAGTAATGAGAATTTGATTTAATGGCGCCATTTTATTCTGACATTTGGAAAAATCAGCTAGATTACGTTCGGAATTGTTTAGATGGCTCGAATTGCTCACTTGTCACATGACCAAAAATCTGCTCGCTCGGCTCGATCAATCGAGTGCAAAACCGAACTTACCCTGAAAAAACAAAAATAAATTTAAAAAAGCAGAAATTTACTCACATCATTATTTATCAGGGCGACAGCTTCTTCAACAGCTGATAGCTGAGCTGTATACAGCACAGCTTGAAGATCTGCACCCGTAAATCCCTCCGTCAATTCTGACAACTTCAATAAATCCACATCACTTGACAACTGCAAGCTAGCACTTAGTGCTTTTAAAATAGAAAGTCTATCATTCTGAAACACAGGAATTTCTATTACTCTTTCGTTGCAAGTTGCAACACTAAAGTATTTCATGATTCTTAAAAAATAGGTTCTCAATGTTCCGTTATAAAGAACTCTTAAATAATATCACTAATGTTTATATCGAATTAAAATCATAACTAATATTGTAAATGCGAAAGTGAGTTTGTTTGTTCGTTCCGCTTTCATGCCTCAACTACTAAACCAATCTCTGGGAAAATTTGCACACGGGTAATTTCATAAACATAGGCTATACTAACTAGCTGGCTCGGCTCCGCCCGGGAGAAAATCGAGGGTAATCCCAGAAGACCGATTTCTCCGTAACTACTGAACGGATTTTGTTCCGGTTTTCACGATTAAACAGATTGACTCACAAGGAAGGTTTAGATGTATAATTGAAACTGGCCGGTTTGGATTCGCCCGGGTGAAAATTGGGGGTAATCTCAGAAGACCGATTTCAAAAAAATGTCACTGTTCAATAGGTGATTCTTTGTTTCAGGCCTTAGGGCACAGACAACTGGCCGGCCCGGCTTTGTCCGGGTGAAAATAAGGGGTAATCTCATAAATTACTGAACCAATTTCAATTTTTTTTCACTGTTCGATAGGCAATACTTTGCTTTAAGACATAGGCTATAATAACTGGAGCAAACAAGCGAAGCAAAGTATTAATAAATTATAAATTCATAACACCCGGGCGAAACCGGACCTGGTCGCTAGTAAATAAATAAAAAGCAATTAAATCTGATTTAAACAAAACAAGGTGTGAATAGGTATGTCTGATCACAGCGAGATTTTAAATTGCATTCCCAATAATTATAAAGATTAATATTAGTGATAAATAATATTACTAATATTATCATTAATCTTTATATAAAATTAAAATAAATAAATAATAGTAATTTATGCAACTAGTGGCTTAAGTGACGGATTATATAACAGTCGCGATTTTGCGATACGAGTCTAAGTTCGGCTTGCGCGGTAAACACACACTCGTTCTGGTATAAATGCAACATAACCTTAAGAGAGTATTGAAAAATCGCAACTGTCAAATTCGTCACTTTAGACACGCGTTACCTACAATATTTTTTGCAACAACTGCTTCAAAAGTTCAATTTTATGCAAATAAAACACAATTTTGATAATTATTTTATTAGTGACATTATAGCAAAGTAATCTATAAAGTGCTTTATTACATACGTTTGTTATAAAGTAAAACAAAACAGTATTACTTTATAGAATGGAGTGCGTTAAAATTTACTTTAAACACTACCGTTCGAACGCATCAGAAGCTTCCATAAGGCCGGCCGCACATTTGCTACTGTCACAACCGATTGTCGGACCCGAGCGTCTGACGCTCAAATATCTATAAGTTTATACTATCATATCGCACACCTACGATCTGATATCGGATCGGACGTCCAACTCGGATGCAAGCGCAGAGCTTCCTACTATCGGTCCGATAAAAAGTCTGATCCGACTACCGGAAGGCGCGTCGTGCATTGTTTTTGCATAGTATACCGCAAACATACGATTTTTTTGTCAGTTTCATATGGTGTGTGTACGAAAGTCAAATGAAATCGGAAATATTTTGTCAGCAGTGTGCGGTAGTGGTCCGATTTAAATTGTTTTGAGACAATCGGATCCGAAAGTAGCAAATGTGCGGCTGGCCTAAAGAATCACCATCTAAAATTGTACTTGTGATGCAAGTGTTTCAAAAATAAATAAATGAAACACAATAAAATTTGATTTATCAAAACTACGACTAATCACAATATTTGAAAATTAATTAAATTTTATTTGTTTCTGAAGCATAGCTCCTAGAAACCCAAAACAAAACAATGTTGTGTCGACAATGCAGGTTATCGTTGACGTAAAAAGACACAACTTAGACTGTCATAGCAGACACATCTCTCATTTTCCACATTATTTAACATTTCCTATAACTATTTATCTTGTTAACAGTACATTGAGAGCGGAAGAATAGTAGGAAATTAGAACAAAATATACAATTTTGTGACCACAGCGATCCTCTGGGAAATTATTTAGAAAAACTATGAGAACCTGCTGGTAGAGAAATTATCATTTCTTGGTGAGACTGAGAGACAATATAAAAAAATCTTAATAAATCTGTTGTCCTCACTTGAATTTAGATTCAAACCTTCTAAATGCGAGGCTAGCGCTCTCAACAAGCTGCTCATTCAATAAATAAAAAAAAATATATATATTTCACTTTACATTGTCAGGCAATGGACAGTGCACCTGTCTGCCCAATCTCCCTGGTCTAAGTAAGGCCGGATCCAACAGATCTGGTCTCGAAGTTGCAGCGATTACATAAACTCCAACAAGTGATTCGACCCCATCTAGTTGTGTCAGAAATTGATTCACAACACGATCTGTCACACCAGTGTTATCATGGCCTCGTCTAGTAAAGAAGTAGACTAGCATTAAAACTGAAAAAGGCTAGGGGCGTGATTTCCTTTGCACATAAATGCCGCCGAGAACGGTGGCGAATTTGAAACGATTTACCTCTCTTTATGAAACAACAATCATTTTTTCATGCAAATGAAGCCACGCCACCGTTTCTTCCTATTTTAAACCATATCTAATGGCATTAATTTAACTACACTACCATCAAAGGTAGGACGGCCATAATAATATTTTCAAAGCTAGAACTTACAGAACAAAAATCCCGGACACTTCGCTTGCAGCCACTGAAGACATTTTTTTTAAGTCGACTAAATTTAGTTTTTATACAGATTCTATCTAATCAAAGGTGTGCATTTGCGTTCTGTGTGTAAGACAGACATCGATATATAAAACGATAAGTAAGAATGAGGTAAATGATCGCTAATAGGAAGTTTATACTGTGGTTACTGTAAATAAATAATACCACCCCTAATACGAAAGGAAGGTCTGCACCCCTAATGTAGCTCCAGCATGTCCCAGAGGGTTGAAAAAAACCCTTAAAAAGACGAAAAAACTTGGTTTGTCTCGAAGGGACAAAACCAACTATCCCCTCGGTTTCAAGAGCGCTGATCACAATAAAATTTTCCCGTATAAGTGGTTTGTTCTGATAATGACACATAGCGCTAATTATCGTGGGATTTAGGAAAAAGAAATTGTACTGTTTGATTTTTATTTTCTTTTAATGATGAATCTTAAATCTTAAGACGTCGCTCCTGTTCTCGGTTCCAATTCACCCGCGTATCTTCAAATATTCATTTTATCCCCATCAATCCAAAAATCACTCAGAAAACCTAACTAAATGGAGTTGCTTTCTCTCTGTGGTGAGGGGTCGGACGGATGCGAAAATGATTTTATCGTGATCAGCGCCTTCGAAAAAGTGAGAGAGCTGGTTTTGTCCCTTTGAGACGAAACCAATTTTTTTCGCATTTTTAAGGCTTGTTTCAACCCCCTAGGTCACGCTGGAGTTACTTTAGGGGTGTGGATCTTCGTTTTGTAACACCTCCTAAAAAAAACATTGCAATTTTTTGTTCACCCGTCGTTAAGCGTACTGTCGACAAACGCTAATCAGGGATGGTTTTCTCTCTGTTCGGGGGTGGGGAAGGGGTCAGACGGACGAGAAAATAATTTTATCGTGATAAGCGCCCTCGAAAACGGGGGAGAGTTGGTTTTGTCCTCTCGAGACGAAACCAATAATTTTTTCCGCACTTTTAAGGGTTGTTTCAACCCCCTGGGTCACGCTGGAGTTACTTAAGGGGCGTGGATCTTCGTTTTGTATCACCAGGGGCGTAACTAGGCTGGGGCAACCGAGGTATTAAGGGGGCCCCCAAGATAGGGGGTCCAATTTGCGTCCTTGCCCCGGGGACCCTAAGTGCTTAGTTACGCCCCCGTGTATCACCTCCTAAAAAAAGACATTTTTTTTCACCTGTCATTAAGCGTCCTCTCGAGAAACGCTAATTAGGGGTGGTTTTCACCCTCTAAAGGGGTGAAGCCGACCTTGGCTGTCCATGATTTTATTTTTTCTGTAATCAGCGACCTCGGAAACGAGGGGTGGCCAAGTTTGAACAGCATATCTTGTTGTTTCGCTACCGGCCGACTCTTTCAGTGAACTAAATTTCAGTAGTCTTACAGTAACCACAGTAACAATTAGCGCTCATTTACCTCATTCTTACTTATTGTTTTATAAATCGATCTCTGTCTTACATACAGAACGCAAATGCACACCTTTAGCTCACGTGAGATGAAAGAGTGAAAGTGAACAAATTCACTGAAGGTGCACTTATACAATAGGTCCCCAGAGGTGAATCTACAGTTACGATCACACTGTAGGCTCTGGGATGGCTGTCAGACTTTCTGCGAAGCAACAAAAAAAAAGTCTTTCTTTTCATTAAAAAAAATCATGGAACGCAAGATTTGGCTGATATCAAGAATTTTAGATGCCGATCTACAAGAAAATCTACCACACAAATATCAAAAATATTACCTTGGAGCAAGACTGTCGAATTCATCAAAAAATAAAATACATGGTTTAGCGCTCTGAGCCCTAAAAAGAAGAAAACAGTATTATAATGACTGTGCTATATTAATTTTAAAAAAAAATAGTATTTTTTTTAAACACTTTACCACGCACGTCAAAATATCGTTCATCTTGCCATATTTTGGATTACATGGCAGAACAACAAAATTTCAAATTTGTAACGAGTTTATGGGAACCAAAGTGAGAGGCAAAAGGTTAGTCAGCACCCAGAGATTCTAATAATTTTTTTTTGTTTTTTTTTATATTAGCGTTAAAACTCGAAATCAGTAAAAACAAGTTTAATCGAATATAAATTCAAAATTATTGAACGCTTGTCTATTTTCCACATTTATTTAAAAAATAAATTGAAAACTTGGGAACAGGCCTGAATGAATTATTGAATGAATGAACTCAGAACTGTAAATTACAGACGTTCAACAGGCCCCACAAGAGAAGGGTGGAGATGGGCTGATTCCCCCCAAGCCCGGGTTTGTTTGAAGGGCCCGATTTTCTTAATGGAAATTTAATTTTTAAAATTATTTGTTTTTTTTTTTAATTTTATTCAAATCGATTTCAAAAAAATGAAAACAAAATATATAAGAAAATAACTTTTTAACTACGCCGCTATTGAAAATTCGATTTTCGGTACCTGTTTAGCGGGTTGAAACTGAGAGTTTCAACCCCAGGGATGAAAATTTTCAGTTGTCGGTTTTCTCTTTTTTTTAACGTTGTTAAGTGAAAGATAAAGCAATTGAGTCGCGCCAACTTCAGTTCGCATATAATACTCGAAAACGTCAAAATGACACATAACCCCACATAAATTTCACATGGATCTGACAGATCTAATATTTTTGGGGCTTTTTTGAGCGTCGAATAGTCAATAGAGTTGTTGTGAAAAATAATATGCATTTACACGGAATGAAACAGCAAATGCAACGCCTTCGTGCAGCAAACTTCACATTAGTTGTGAACGCTGTGTTTCGTCCCTTGTAATACTATTTCAATCCTACCATATTATTGTTAAAAAATAATCCACAAACTGAAAAGGCACAAAACCTGTCACCGCTACATCACCCAAATGCGCTAAAGACCTAAAGTTTCCATATTTACGGTTTAAATTGGCGCGGCAAAAATACAAAATTATAAGATTTTTTCTAACTTTACTGTATAAAAATAAATTATTATTACTTTTCAAAAACATTTCTTACAGCTTCCTCACTCGCACCAATGTATTTAGACAGAAGTTCAGGTCCTTTTACCGAGATCAATCTCAAATGAAACTCGCTGGCGGCTGCTCCCGCTAGTATTGTCTTTCCTGTCCCTGGAGGACCATATAACAAAACACCTGTTTGTAACCGTATGGGGCATTCTTTGAATAATTCAGGATACTAAAAAATAAATTGTTATTAAAAAATAACCTTTCTATTTATTTTTATTTTCTTATGTAAGGTGGTACAAGTTCGATAAACTGACGTTCAATAGTTTGGCAGGCCTGCAAGCATTTTTCTATGATTCAACGTCTGTGACGTAATCACTCTTTAGTTTGACAGTTTGTCACGCACAAGAAACACATATGATTGCTGCGAGTTGTTGTGCCTCACTGCTGTCCATATTCTGTTACGTAAACATGAGACATACAGTACATGTAAAAATAAAAACGTTTATGTAGTCAAGGCCGAAACCAAGGGGATCACCCCCCCCCCCGAAATTTTTGCAGAGGTCAGAGTACTTACTACTTAAATTAATAACGAAACCCGGAAACCCCTCCTAAAGTTTTTTTGTCTACGGCCTTGTATGAAGTATAGCCAAATAAGTCTGATTTAAATAAAAACTCCCCATTTTTACCATCAAAACTTGTCCGTCCAAGGGAAGTGCCCGTCCAACGGAAAACTAAATTTAAATACAATGTATGTACGATGTACATACATATGTATATGTATGGACATGTGTATACATAATTAATTGTAGGTAATACAGTATATACATACACATAAAATAAATAGGTATGTACGTATATTTTCAATAAATACATATTATGTAGTCATAATCCAGAAAAATACAATAAAGAATTTTAATTGGTTTGCTTTTATTTTTTACCTTCACACAAATAATAAACGTGCATTGTACACCACCGTACCACGTAAACACATAAGGTACCCGACGAAATGAATCAAGCATTCAGAAGAAGCTATTACATATCTTAGATCGTCTTAAATTGGCTGCCAATCGTGTATTTTCGGTAATTTAGGAAATTCCCGAACGTCGTCGCGTCGAACTATGCCGTGTCGTCAGTAGCAAAGAATCACCAAATCGTCAGGCACTGGTTAAAGGTTGTGTCCGTACAAGAGAACATATTGTCGTCAAAATGTTGAGAAATTAGTGTCCGCGTTCGCTGACATCCGTTCAAGGGGGAATTATGATAGTGCTATTCTAATGGAAAGCTGCCGGGACCAACCAAAAGTATCCGTATATAGGAAGTGTCTGCTTATAAGGGGTGTCCGTTAAGGGAGATTTCACTGTATATAATTCGGAGTAGCAAGTTTCACATCCTGTCTCTAGTTTTCTTAGTACCAGTATAAAATGGCATGATTAGTTTCTCCTAGAAAATACAGGGAGGTAGACTTGTGAAGGTGACGATGCATGTACTGTATAGACCTATTGCTACTATATGAGAAAGTTAATCGGAGTTGGACAATATATTTCTATGCATTTCCAATAATCCGATATTATGGTGATTTTCATGGTGTCGGATTATAGAACTTGTATTTAAAAAAATTAAATTATAACTGCACCTGTACAGGCCATTTTATAGTCTCAATTAAAATAGTTTTAGCATCCTCCAATCCACCAATCTGATTCCATTTCTTTGCAACTAGTCGATCTATCTGCACATCTCGTAAAGACAGCGCTACCGATTTTTGTAAGGCAATGTCTAAGTCATCATTACAAATGGTGGGTATTGATCTATTATGTGTATTACCTGCAAATATTTATATATTAATTAATAATAACAGTGTCAGTATCGCACTTTGTAAATCAATTTTTTTTAAGAAATAAAATAATAAACCTAGTTACTCAAAACCATACAAAAAAAAAGGTACAATCACAACATAAAATGAAGTGTACCAAGGTCAGTGCCAGATTTAGTACTTGGCAGAATATGCAATTCCCAGAGACTTAACAATAATGTTAATCTAATTTTCACAATGATAAATTTCTTATTGTATTATACAGATTGTATTATACAGATTGTATCAAATTAAACCTGTGCTTAGGGCATTCTGTGTGTAAGACAGAGATTGATACATAAAGCAATAAGTAAAAATGAGATAAATGATCGCTAATAGGATGTTACGTGGTTACTGTAAATAAATAATATTTATACAACCTAATAGCGTCATCTTTGTTTTTTCGCTCCTTCTATGCTATTTTCAAAGGCAGCTACAAATAATTTTATTATGTCGGCGGTTGAATTACCACCATAAAACCATTTAATTATTTGATTTTTTTCCCGAACAGTATAAATTGCCATTTTATCAATAATTTCAGCAGTGACTATTTTTACTGTAGAAAACGATGACAGTTACTTGGTATTACATATTTATTTACAGTAACCACGTAACACATTCCATTAGCGATCATTTATCTCATTCTTACTTATTGCTTTATGTATCAATCTCTGTCTTACACACAGAATGCCCTATGCACAGGTTTAATTTGATACAATCTGTAGATCGCACCGTGGGTATTTAGACAAATAACATACATGTATGTTCAATATATGTTTTTGTAATTTGCTGCAGAAGTCACAATAAAGGTGAAGAAGCGTTTATTCTTCAACTATATTTATTCTTCAACTATATCTAGTTCTGACTAAATTAATCGCTATAAAGATTTTTTGAAATTTTTAACGTGGTACAAGAAAGATAATATTAAATTGTATATTATTAGCCCCGACGCAAAACAGGAAGGGTGTGTTCAACGTTTGCAGCCTTTGTCTGTCTATGGTATCGGATGAACCGATTTCAAAGCGTTTTTTGCCTGCCTCATAGCCAATTTAACTTCTTTATCTACATAATATAGTTTAACTTAAAAATAAAATAAATTAAGAATTTAAAAAAACCCGATCCGAAACTACTACCTAATCGGTTGAACGCGTTGAGGACTGCTGCAATACGTCAACAAAAAAATTAAAAACTTTCAAAAACCACAGTACCAAACGCATTCATGACGAATAAATAATATTACATTATTTCTTAGTTTTAATTCAACCGATTAGGTAGTAATTTTGCTTTTGGATCGAGGTTTTTTTACCAAAAATTTGATATCTATATTAATTGCTATTTTGTCTGATGACAACAGATTTGTAAACATACCCACTCGTTTGTAAGATTCAAAAACACACTTGTCCGTTAAATCAACTAAATCCTGAATTACGTATCCTTCGGTTTTTATACTACAACTTTCATAATTTACATCAGAAACGGCAGCTCTTTCGTTTAATAAATTTTTAAGTAATGTTTCTCTATCGGCCTATGGATAAACAAGAGAAAATTAAAATATATCTAGACAGTAAAGAATTTCCAGTCAAGGAATGTGGGAGAAATTGTCACAAATTTTGAATACACGGCATTGGATACAAGAATTATAATAAAGTCAGTACAGTAAGGTTTTGTTTTTAGGCATAACGCGAAAAACGAAAACTTTCCACGCATTTCGTTTTTTTGTCTTTTGAGAGTTGAGATCTGAGTTAGAAATTGGAAACTTTGGAGCTATGTAATGTGTTATGACTATGTGATCAATAGGGGGACACAACCTTACATAGGTGTCGAATTGTTGCGCCGCCCTTGGTACGCACAACATTGTTATTTAAAGTAGCATCCTATACTTTTTTCAACAATCTAGAGAACCTCATTTTGAGCATTTTTCATGAAATAAAATGCCAGTTACAAATGATTTCTGAAATATCTGATGTCGAAGTTGGAGAAACCGAGAATTTTAATTTTAAAACCAAAACTGAAGTAATAAGATTTTAATGATTTAATTATTTGCGGAAACCCTTTGAATACAATTCAAAAAATATCAGAATAACAAAACTTACATCAGTTTTATAGTTTCTGGTACGACGCATTTTAATAGCAAAAAAAACAACATAAAAACGAAACAGCTTCAGGAATTTCCTAGCTCCTCCGATATAAATTAAAACAAAAAATTTGGTCATTTCTCCATCTTTGACCAGATATTTCAGAAACCATCCATTTAGCATGGACTTTATTACATGAAAATTACTCTGCATACAGTTCTTTTGAATCTATAGAAAACATAAGAGTGCCACAGTGCCATATAAAAATAACAAAATCGTGTACCCCGGGCGTTCCGCAACAATTCGGCAACTTTGTCAGGTTATGTCTCTATCACAACCAGGGCATGATTAAAACAAAATGTTTAAGGTAGTTGTCTTGTGATAATAACATCCAAAAATTTCGTTCATAATACGCTGTAAAACAATAAATAAGTAGTGTTAAATGTAAAAAAATTTTGTTAGAGATTGTACCCAAACTGTTGTTCACATAGTTACACATATTTCACTTAGTTTGTTCGCTTGGATTATATAAAAATGTCAATCTTTTCTCATAAATTGTTGAACTTTGCGTTATTATATCTCAACAATATAAAGGTCAATAATTTTTGTATTTTCTTTTTTAAACTCAGAACAAAAACATCAATGAACACTTAGTTTTTTGAAAATTTCTGACAGTTACTTTTTTTTTAATTAAAAAACTTGTCAAAAACACAACCTTTCCTATGCTCTCCGTGTTAATTATCCGAACTTTAATTAAGTATATCTCGAGTTAGAGATGGTCAATCAACTTCAAATTTTAATGGTATTTGTATTATAGTATCCTTAATGAGTATACGAAAATTTAGAATTTTCTGACACTATGCCCATAGCACAACTACCTTAAAATGAAGTGTTTAATATAAAACATATATATAATATATATATATAAGTATATTAAATTCCTTTGGTTCCTTTAGGAACATAGGGCTTCTACAAATGCTCTCAACTTCTTACCAGGTGACGCCATATTGAAATAAAACATTACTTTAATAAATAAAACACACAAGTGGCTATAGCTGTCCAACTTTATTTTTAAATACAACGTTTCGGTCTGTTATAAGTGACCCTTTTAAAGCACTTGAAAAGGGTCTCTTATAACAGACCGAAACGTTGTAGGTATTTAAAAATAAAGTTGGACAGTTTGTTTAAAAAAAAACTGTTTTTTCCAACCCTGATCACAACCACCCAAAATTTTCCAATTTTTAACTCAAAAGACAACAATGAAATGCGTGGAAATTTTCGTGTGGACACGCTGTATATAAATAAGAACGTGCGTATTGTTTTTGCCCCCTACCTCCGGCAGTTTTTCTAGCGGCGCCCATGTTTTTACACCGAATCATACTGGCAACGTGAAATAAAGCTTGTGTCTGTGTGGTACGAATTTTTTCAAAATTTGTGAAATATAATTAATAAGAAAATTAACTATAAATAAGTAACTTAACCTTTTCCAACACTGGTGTTTCCAAAACTGATGAGAAAAGGTGCTGTCCACGAGGTGAATATAATAATTTATTTAATTTTGAAACGGACTGTACCGTTACAATCAAACTAATGAGGTGATTTTGCTGATATTCAGTTATTAAAAAATCTATCATTTCACTCATCCTGTAACAAAGCGACAATAAATCACTAGGTGTGTTTGTTGCTGCAGCTCTAATGACTCTGAGTTAGTTCTAAAACATTTGTTAGCACTACAGAACTCTTCGAAGTGAGTGTTTGTTGGTCAAATTCACGAACTCTTCGGGCTGTTTGAACTCCACAAGTAAATGTGTATTTTAAAAATAATGTTTTGGCAACAGCGCAGAACGCACACTGTCACTAGGAACTGATTTTAATAATAAATTCGTTTATTGGAGAACAGAATTCTAACCGGAACCAACATTTCCGATTTGGGTCTAATAGTCCAGTTCGAATTGTCCGAGGAGTTCTAGAACCAACCAACACACACCTAATATCGATATACAGGAGTCCGTTATTCGACATAATTGATCCGACAGTAGGTTGAATCTATCATAAAACGCTGTAATGAAATATACGGGTTCAAATAAGAAGATGATAGAGAGAAAGGAGACATCTCCATGCATTCGCCATTGTCCAAAAAGTGAGAACAATAATTAGTGTTCCTATTCCGGCGGTAGAGGCGCTGAAGCTATAAGACCCCAAGTAGAGTGGGTAACCAAGTGAATATCGCGTTTATTTTTGGAAAATAGAAATACACTGAAATAAAAAATAATCGATCAAATCCATGAATTGCTCTTAATTAAATATTATTTGATTTCATCTTTTTCTAATAGAATATTATTGCGAATATGCACGTTCACAGGTAGGGGTCGCCAAATTCTTGAAAATTTCAAGATCTTGTCTTGATCTTGTCTTGATTTCAAGACAAGATCAAGACAAGAAGTAATTTTAGATTTCAAGACAAGACAAGAAATGTTATGTCAATACCAAGATTTCTTGTCAAGAAAACAAGAAATCTTGAAATATCTTGACTAACAATGAAAACGCTAAAACGTATATTTATTTGTGAAAAAGATAACATATTTTAACATAACATAACGTATTATTTTAATTTATTGAACACATTTTTTGCTAGACCGATTCACAAAAATGTAATTTAAAAACAATAAATGAAAAACTCGGGTCGCAGTGCCAAACCCTGCCGACAATAATATAGTGTATTTGCTAATAAGGTCTTGTGGCTTTATTATGTAAACTTAAGTTTGTCTTTGGACAAAATCAAAAAATTTAACCCCTTAATACATCCCTTAAAATAATATTATTTTTCTTAATTTCAATATTATTATCAATGCAACCTCTGTACCAAATTTAATATACCCGTCAGCAAATAAATCACTATCCGCGAACTAGTGTTTTCATAAAATTTGTAAGTCCGGTCCTGTTGTGCCGATTTTGTTAAAATTTTAGCAACACATTTTAATCTCTACCAAAGGGTTAAATTCCAATTTTGAAACAGTTCTGAGATTTTTTTCGGTATTTTTGGGCCCAAAAACTTTTTTCAACTCCTAAAAACTACCCTTAAAATGGCCCGATCGGGCCCATTTTAAATAGGCTCCGTGCGGTGATGGGTTCCAATGTGTGTACCAAATTTTGTTTAAATCGATTAAGTCTGTCGAGAGTTATCGTGTACACACACACACACACACACACATATATATAAGCCATGAATTAGGGCACATAAGACTTCTTATGGAGTCAACGCCTAGCCGATTTCTTGGCTTTGTTATTGTTAAAGCTGGTCTTGAAAATAGCCTTTCCGCAGGTACCTACAGATGTAAGATGTTGCTGGCGTTCCGAGAAAATCCTTGGCCATTTTCGATAACGACGGGTAGACATTTTCGTGTCTTCTCCACCAATCAAGTATATTCTCAGAATTTTCTGTCCTAGGCTCATTTAAGTATTTTTCAATTTCATACTTCCAAGATTCTGAGTTATTTGCGTTCGTCAGAAAACAAATAAAGATCGGGGGGAACCACCAGATTGCCGTGTTAGCACGCAACGCAATAAAAAGTTCGCCGGCGAGGAATCACCATGTACGGTGACACCGGTTAATCAAGAAATTTCAAGATCTTGAAATTTCTTGAGTCAAGACAAGACATAAGATGTCAAGAAAACGTCAAGACAAGATCTTTTAAGATTTCTTGATTTTTTTTCAAGACAAGACAAGAAGTTATTGTCAAGACAAGAATTCTTGTCTTGTCGACCCCTATTCACAGGTTAACTGGCCCCCAAAAGGATGATCAGAAATGAAAAAGACGATTATTGATAAACCGAGAAACAAAGTCTATAGATTGTTTTTAATGTTTATTGCTTTTATAAATACAGTAGAACCTCGTTTATCCGAGGTAATGTGGGGACGAGTAACCTCGAATAAGCGAAAACTCTGATAACACGGAAGAAATAAAAAAATCGAAAATTTTAATCATTTTTAATTACTATAAAGTGAAACGTGTAACTTGTCACTAACGCGGCTTCAGAAAGTCCATAATAGAGCACTGTTTCAACCTGCTCATTCATTTTTTAGCTGCAATATCTTGCTACCGTTTCATCAATAAAAGGTCACTTGCATTACTTTCCGGCTTTCCTCAATATATTTGAGAGCTAATTGCCTCGGATAACACGGAGACTCGGTTGATCGAAGGCCGGATAAACGAGGTTCTACCGTATATGTAAGACAATGTTATTTACAATGATTAATAACAATATTTATTCTCCTCTTAACCCTTTCCGTCGGCCCTGAAATATGGGTGCGTCCCCCAAGCGAGGCTCCTGGATCCATCCCTGGATTTGTTCATAGGAGATTCGGGAGTTGGGACCTTATAGTTACAGCGCTGTGCTTAAAGCTTTTACAAACATTGGGCGTGTCTTCATTGGCCGGCCCGGTCCGGCACCGGCACCGGTGGACGCATAATTCTATGAAATTAAACATTTTGAATCATAATACAACACAAGGTTTTTAAAAATTTACACTTTAAAAATTTAAAGTTATAGTGTAAATTTTTAAAAACCTTGTGTTTTATTATTATTCAAAATGTTTAATATTAATTTACATCAAGTAAGCACCCATTCTATAATATATTCTATGAAATTGTATGGCACGCTGTCTCATTGGCCCGGCCCGACACCGACATGTCGGTACCGGCATGTCGTCGACAGCAAGTCTCCCACTTGTGTATGTATGTGTTGTGTATTTGTTATTAAACGCTGCCATCTTGAGTGCTTAACATGTCAAGGTCTCTGTGGAATTACAAAGCCGTCGTGTCGTGTCAGTCAAATGAAGAGTGTAGCTGTCGGTGTCGTGTCGTTGAGTACTGCCGGTGTCGGTGCCGGACCAGGCCGGCCAATGAAGAAACGCCCTTAGCGTCATTGATTTTCGGGACACGTGCTTCGCTTTGCACCCTGAGATCAGTCTCCTTTCTCTCTATCTGCGTTTAAAGTTTTTGTATAAACTCGCATTCCCTAATATTTTTAGCGCAATCACTTTTTGCTCAGTTGAAAAAATCATCTTATTTTCTTCTTTTTCTTGTCATATTTTTCTAACAGAACACTAATTATACTAACGCAGGCGAACAAATAGTAGTTTAGAATGTCGGATAATCAGGACTCAACTGTATTTCTAATAGATCAACAGTTTGATATTGTGTATGGATCCGCGTCTGTGTACCAAAATTTAAGAAGTGAGTCATGCACTTATACTTCACTATTTATGTAAGGATAGAGTGCATAATATGTATACATGGGATGGTATCAGTGGTGTTTCCTAGCCGATTCGCACAAACCGGTAGATAAAATTTTGCGAACCGATATCGGTTCGCTCGCGAAACAACCCGGGCGCTCGGGGTTCGAGTAATTTCGACCCCGATTCGTGTGCTACCAAAGTACCTAACTCCATCCTTTAAGCTAAGAAGATAGATAGATTCCTTTATTGCGACAGACTAGTCTGTATAATAGCGTCATAATAACAAAAATACAGTATTATAATTTTAACAAAAATTAAAAACAAATGGTTGTTGTAATCTTACAATAGTAGAAGTACATAAAAGAGAGACTATACGATCAGTGTACAAACACAATGTACAGAGCTATCAAAAAAGGACGTTACGTCATAAAAACAGTTTTCTTTTAATATATTCAAAATATTTTTTTTAAATTTTGGATGTTTTAGATTTTTAAGACAAAACAGCGTTATTTTGACAAAAGGCTTTATAAGCGCTGTTTGAAATTTTTTGAATTTTGCAACAATATAAATTTTACTGTCACGCGGCGCCCCTGGCTTGGGCCATTCCCGCCAACCCATAGATATGGCGCTGCTTGTAACATAAAATTAAGTAAACAGTTTCATTCGGATGATTATTATAAAATCCTCATTTTCTAAACCAGTCAGTATGAAAATGTATCTATGGTACCATACAAAAATTTACCTGTGTGATAAAGAGTATTTTATAATTACAATGCCATAAATACAAACCGCAGTCAACATTTGTCAGTTATCTTTCTGCTCTCAGGAAGTTTACACTACGTGACTACAGACGTGGTTTGTGGTTTACACCAACTGTGATCAATTTTTGTGATATTTTTTAACTGTCGAAATTCGCAATAAATGTAAGTACCTATATGTATTCATTATTATACTTCTTTAAATTTATTTTCTTTGGAAAATTTACTAATAATCAATCAATACACATGGAACAATATTTTTGACAAATTACTATTTGGACCGTGTTCCGCTAGCATAACAAAATTGAGGAAGTAGCATACTCAGTACAGTCTATAATATTATTATTAATCTATATAATCTCGCACGACAATGAAATATACTTTGCCTTTATTAACTTCAATTTTCTATTTTCAACACCTAAAATGTACTAACCAAGCCGAATTCTGAATGATTTAAATTTACGGGCTTTCCACGAGTGTCCCGAAAAAATCAGTTTGTTTTTCGTATTATTTTATAATTTTATTATTACTCACGTGCTTATCGTAAACAACTATACGCCCGCTATCATGCATTAAGAATTCCTATGTAGATTTAGGGATATGTTCATCATTTGCTGCGAAATTCAGTTAGTTAAAGTATTATTACATTGAGTTTAAATAACGATTAATTAAACATTCAATCTCAATTAATGTAATAATTTAGCATTATTGGCTCCCAATAGACAATGAGAAAATGCGTGCTGTGGCAGCAATTACGAATATACACGTTTTTATTTTTACTATAGTTAAAAGCTTGGAGTGGGCTTAGCCCACCCATCCACTCCACCCTTCGTCAATGACTGCAGCACATTATCGTTCAGCGTAAATTATAAAATAAGTAGCTTATTACAAAATTTAGAGTAGGTAAGTAGTCCCACATTAATTAAATTCCTATAATAACAATACTTTACATTAAAATGTATATATTATAAAGTAGCTTGTTGATAACAATGGAATTTAATTTATAATAATCAAAGACCCGGTTATAGCATTTAAACAGCTGAGTAAGTAATGTAATATTATACTATTTCCTTGATATATGCTTAACTTTTTCTTATATAATATAGCCCTATAACAAGCATGGCAACATTGTTGTCTGGAAACAAACTTTCATTGAATTCCTTTGTAGATTGGGGTTAAAATTTTCGGTTATTATAAACTACCTTAAATGTACCTGTTAAAATAATAAGCTTCTGCTGAAATAGGTCCCTCCGAAGACTCATTTACTGCGTGACATATAATATCTAAATCGTCTAAGACAATTACTGAAGGCTGATAATACACAGCATCATCGAAATGACCCAGTAATAACTTATGAACGGTTTCCACCTTTTTTCCTCGCAAAGGCTTACACTCAATAAACTTTTCGTGTGCATAATATGGTGCTTGAGTTAATAATTTGCAAATTGTTTTTGCTATTGAACTTTTACCAGAGCCCACAATTCCTGCAAAAATATTTAATATACGTTCAAAATTCTAACTAGTTCAGTTAATAAACTGATTCAGTTTGAAATTTCTACTTACCAGTAATTAAAAGATTTTCGTTTAGTTTAAAGCAATCGGTTGATGATCCTTGTTTAAAATTTAAGCCTAGTTTTAAAATATTAACTGAAGACATAACTAACTTTTTAACTTTGTCAATATTTACATAAACATCACTGCAATAGTTTGGTTTTTTGAGTGCAAATTCGTCGTTGATTTTACCGTTCATTTCTTCAATGTGTTTTCTATTGTAAGACGTCACTATTTTAACATTTCTCATTGTATCACTATTTAGAACAAAAAAGTCTACGTCATCCGGTTTCCATTTCACAAAACACGTTACTTCGTCTGTTATTTTTAGTAAAGTTTTATTATTTAGCAAAATACCACCAGCTTTTGTATTTTCTGATACGTATAATTTGAATATATTATCTATCACATGGGACATACTTTCTGTAGAAGTGGTTATTCTGATTTCTGTTATGTCTCTTCGAGGTGTTACATCGTTTTCAATGAAAATTTTTGAACCGACTGATACATTCAATAATTTTAATATGTCCTCAGGAACAATAACAATTGGATAATTCATTGCCATTAATGAATCTTTTATAATTATTTTTTCGCTGTCTGACAACTTTTCGTAAAAATCTTCAATCGCACATAATCTTACGTATACAACGTTATTTTCAAAACTGTCTACATTTGGAGGTTTAATTGCACTTAATTTGCATAAAATAAAATCGTTTTCTTTTTGGTCATCAATAAAATAATCGGAAATGTGACATTTGTGGACAAAAATATTAAAAGGTTGATATAAAATAATCGAATTATCATTTGATATTTTACCAAAATTAAATGGCTGAACTCTAAAAACCAATCCAGGATGTTTGAATTTGTACTTTTCTAATTTCGTATATAATTCTGTACATTCGTTATTTTTTGTCTTTCTTAAATCAAATAAGTTTGCTGTATTGTCAGCGTTTTCAGTCAAAATTTCTACTTCAGTAAAGTTTTCTAACCATCCATACACAAAATTTGAACTTAATAAAACTGAAACAAAAAGATTACTTAATTTTACCATTCCAATATCTGCACAAAAACACATTTAAATATTACCTATTTGTACTGTGATGTATACTGATTGACTAATCCATATAACGATTTTTTGTTTAACAAAAATTACACGAATTTGATTCAGTAGCGAAGATTGAATTTTTTCTGCATTCATTTCCTAGAACAAATTTTCGCTAGAAACGTATATTCCCATAAGTAAAAGACTTTAAGAATGTAATTTACTCATCAAAAATCCGACTTTTAATCAATTTTTGAACATGGATCAAGTAACGAATTTTTTTATTACGTAAAATCAAAATATTGAAAATTTGTTGTCAATCTTCCATAAGAACTAATCCGTAAAAGTTTGCAATTATTATTAACTAACTAATTTAGAAAGTATAAAATTACCAATATTTCCCAATCATCTTCTGAAACTGGAAAAACTTTAACAAAAGTAATTTGCGGTATTTTTTGAATAGTGGTTATAAGAATGTTTGCACCTTTTTTCAGCCCTAAATTTTGAGCAAATAATGGATTAATACCAACTTCATTATCCTGCAGTGTACTTATTGGTTTAGAACTCCATGATGCGTAACTATCGCAGTTTTTCAATGTTATTTTAAGTCCACATTTTGCCTGTGGAGAAGAAACATTTAAATTATAAATTCGGTAAAATTATTTTTTCGAATGAAATGCCCGAAATATTCTCCCTAAAAAAAATAACCAAAAAACTATGTGTGATAAGAAAAATGTTACCATAAATATAAATCATTAAAACTCAGATTAAAATTCAGTATATTTTTGGCTAATCTTGATAACAAAAATGCAAACAATCCTACTAAAATCAAATAGGTATTATACTTAAAGCCAAACGTTTTTATACGCAAATTAAATAGGTATAATTTTTAACCATATGTTTTTAACATATTATAATCAAATAGCAAAGAACTAAATTTCAAAAAAATGATGTGTAAGTTTTTTAATGCAAACTCTGGCACTTCAATATCTTACAATTAACAAAATAACCTATAAATGAATTTTAAAATTTGCTCACCAAATTAGACAATTTTTTTGCCCTTTGATCGGAAAAATAAAAAAAGCAATTTTTTTCATTCACAAACTGAACAGTAAAGATTTCTTCTTGCATTTTTACGAAATGTTAAAAAATTAACAAGCTTTGAAATATATTCGTAACTACAATATACAACTTTTATTCCTAACAGATGACTAAAAAGCAAACTTTTCTTAATATAATTAAAGTAAAATAAAATATAAACATAACCTGAACTACACAACTCCGAACTTTTATCATTCATAATAATGTCATTTTGACAGTTGGTTAGTCAAAGTTAAGCCCCCAACCGCGGCTAGCACCACACGACGGGGTACGTTTAGAATGAGATAAGGTAAAAGCCAGAGAACAGAAGTAAAAGCCTAAAATCTATTATAATAAAAACATATTTGGGTAAAATTTAAAAATAAAAGGAATGAAGTAAAAACTGTTTTTGCCATACCCACTACAAAATAGCTACTTTCGATATATGTATAGCGGCCATTAATGACACATTTAACAGACAGGTGTGCGGGAAATGGTTTACTTTCTGCACTAGCGCAGAAAATAACGTTTGCCATAGCAATTTCTGTTTATTGCTCTATACGCCTGTCATTTCTTACTTGCACGAACTTCGTGGCACACTGGAAGGAAAGAAGGCGAAGCAAATGAACTGTCAGAATTTTTTGAAAATGACGTGAACAGTAGGTATTTTGTAGTGGGTATGGCAAAAAATACCATATATGTCTCGTACGTAATGATCTTTATATTTGAAGTCAAGTATAAATACCGTATTTTCAAAAAAAAATTGTCTGTCTGTCTCTGTCTGTTTCACTGCTGTCGATTTGCATGTTTGGTTGCTTATAACTAGAGAACTACTGCATTAAAATTATAATTTACCGTTGGCTTAAAGCTCAACTTAAAATAAAGGTACAAAGCATTATGTTAGGCCGTCACGAAGCAGCATTATCCCGTTATGTAAAATCAAGGGGGAAGAATCCGCGGGTACTTAAATAAGTAAAACTATGAATCGTAGAAAAAAAATGTTTATATAAAAGTTTATATTAGAAATCGTGTCCATCGTGATTATAATAAAATTAAGAAAAATCGCAGGATAGTGGACAAAATATTTTATTTATTAAATTAAATGTACGACGTTTCGTCTATATATTTAGACTTTTTCAAGTACAAAAAAATAACAATATTGTTATTTTTTTGTACTTGAAAAAGTCTAAATATATAGACGAAACGTCGTACATTTAATTTAATAAATAAAATATTTTGTCCACTATCCTGCGATTTTTCTTAATTTTATTTATATAAAAGTTGTAGAGGATTGTGTCCTCTACAAGATTGATAATAACCATTTTTTTCTAAAAATGAAACGAAACTAAGAAATTTGCAAAAAACCGTATATCGTGAACTTGAACCTCGAATAACTGGCAACGCCGGCACGACAGTGCCGGATTTATATTTTTTATGAGTGTAGGCCACTTTATTTCTGCCGCCCCATGTACATACCTTTCTAAAATAATAATTTTCCATTTGTAGTAAAGGGGCCTCCTTTACTACAAATGGAAAATTATTATTTAAATAAACGAATGAAAGTTAAATAAACGAATGAATTAATCATTAAGAAAGAGAGCGTAAAAAAGAAACAAGATATACAATTTTTTCAAGTGACCGTCCTCTGAAATCTGCCGCCTCTAGGACGCTGCCGCCCCTAGGCCGCGGCCTATACGGCCTATTTATAAATCCAGGACTACGGCACGATATTGATGGGAACTTTTTACACGAAGGTGTATACAAAAATTGATCTAACTGAGAATTATTCCACAAAGGAAATCTAAAAATACTGGACTATATTTATTAACGTTGATATGGTAAAAATTAAAAAGAAAAAAAGCGACGTATTTTACAGATCTAGATAACATTGAAATTTTCAGCTGATTATATTAGGATAGAAGCACATTGCCTATTTATACGTACCCCAAACAAATAGTTTTAAATATTTCTTTTGAAAAACACGTTTGAATAAATTAAAGACGTGTAGATGTGAAATTATACCTTGAGTGAGAGCGATAGGTATTTGACGGTATGTCCTCTTTAAGAAAATTAAAACCATTTAGAGCTTCCACTTCTGACCACTAGAATAACCGTAATTTGATTGGCCAACTGTGAAAGCGTTAAAAATTTTATCCAATAGCACGTCGACTTACCTTAAAGACCAGTAATAGCTTCAGGCATTCATCTGTTTTAAAACCATAAACAGTAGTGGCTAGTCAACTGACAACATTTTTATAATTTTTGAGGATATTTTTTGTTAGTTCTTATTTTACTGTGATTTTTATGGTTTGGAAACTTTGACAAAAAGATACACATAATTATTGTATCATCGATTTTGTAAGTACACTTTATGTAACAAGTTTTTTTTTGTAACGGCCATTTACATCATTCCTGTTTCCTACATTTTTATAATATTTTATCGAATCATGTTTTCAGTCTACGAATAATCATGAGTTTGCAGACTGCCTTCTTATTAACAGAAGTTACTTTTGAATACATTTTTGTACTTCTAAACTTAAAAAATATTTTTAGTATATTATGGAAATTTTAACCAAAAATTTATGAGAACTAAAAAAAAAGCATCCCGCGTTTTCTAAAACTGGTGAAATATTTTCTTAATCTCTTTGGAAATAAACACGTGCCTATTCATATAACATCGTTTTCTTTATTAAAGTTTGTTTAATATTTTTTTTTTAGATTTTACAGACTAAAAATGGCACCACCGACTAAAGTATTTACCTCAAAGTATACTGGTACTGCAGCTGGTATCAGCACACGAAGTAAACAAGTAAATCCTTTACCAAAACCGGTATCAAATATACTGAAAGACAGCCGTTTGAAACGAAAAGCAGATTGTTCGCCACTAAAAGAAATAACTACAAAAACTACGAAACGACCCATTTTGGGTGATGTTACGAACAGGAAAGTGAACACGGCTGTTCAAAACAATAAGAAAAATACTGATAATTTAAAACAAACCCTTGAAAAGAAAAATGCTATTCCAACTAAAAAAGTAACATCTTCTTCTGTATGTAATGTCAAGCCAGTTGCTGTCAAGAACAAAGAAGTTGTTTGCAAAGATACAAATGCAATAACATCAAAAATAGTGACCAGAGGTGCAATACAACCCAGGCCGCCAATCAAATACAAGGAACAGGCTCAAGTCGTTCCATCAGAAACAAAACCAAGACGGAAAAGTGAAGAATCAGAGAAAAGTGAAGACTCATTGTACGTTTCCGCTATTGAAGAAATGTTAGTTAGCTTTTGAATTAAGTAAAGTATATGTTTTTTACAATTCATAAACTATTCTTTTTTTTTGTTTTAGAGGAGATTCTGCTAAGCAAACAGAGTTAAAAAAAGCTGAGTCTGAAATCGACGTTTCAAAGAAAAGTGACGAACGTAAGGTTCCTGAAGGTGTGGACGATTTTGATAAAGAAAACTGGAGTGACATATACCAAGCTCCTGAATATGCAATGGACATTTTTGAATATTTAAAGAAACGAGAGGTTGGAATCTTAAATTATACTATTTTTATTAAGATTTGAAAATATTCTAACATTTGTTTCATTTCAGGCCGACTTCCAAATAAAGGATTATATAGATCGTCAATTAGCTTTGAACACTTGGATGCGGTCGTTATTAGTCGATTGGATGGTAGAAGTTCAAGAAAGTTTTGAACTGAATCATGAAACTCTTTACTTGGCAGTGAAACTAGTTGACATGTATCTAAGTAAAGTGATAATTCCGAAAGAGACGCTTCAATTGGTAGGCGCTGCAAGTTTATTCCTTGCCAGCAAATATGATGAACGAACACCTCCTATGCTCGACGATTTCTTATATATCTGCGATGGGGCGTATCAAGAACAAGAACTACTTCGTATGGAAATTGAATTATTTAAAACAGTTGATTTTCAACTTGGCATGCCAATTTCTTACAGATTTTTGAGACGTTATGCCAGAGTAAGTGTAACTTCAGTAAAATACCACTGAATAATTTAATAGAAAACAAAACCCATTTCTATAAAAATTATAAGTAGACATAGATATACCGTCTAATAATTTGTTATCGATTAATTAGATTCTTTCATAACCTAAGAATTCGATTATTGAAATGCGATTTTGCCCATAACTACTAATAATTATTAATATCACCTTTGATGACGTTAACTTTTTTGTATGCAAGCTGTACTTAAAATATGTTTAAATTTATTTTCAGTGTGCAAAAGTAACGATGCCAATTTTAACTTTGGCTCGCTTCATTCTCGAATATTCGTTGATGGATTACTCTATAATCACCAAATCTGATTCGAAATTAGCTTCTGCATCACTTTACTTAGCTCTTCGTATGAAGGATATTGGTGGATGGTCAAAAACCTTGGAATATTATTCAGGTAAGTGTCACATTGAAATTCGATATCCAGTCCTGACTTTGTGTAACTTCACCAAAGTAATTTTAATAAACTACTGATTTTTTGTTGTAGGTTACGTTCTAGAAGAAATTATGCCTGAAGTAAAAATTCTTAACAGCATTCTTCATAAAACACCAAAAGAGGCACTAAGTACTGTAAGAAACAAATATTCACATAAGATATTTTTTGAAGTAGCGAAAACTCCACTGATAAACATTTAAGTATTTTATCAATTAACTTTATTGAATGAATGTTTTTGATTCACGAATATGTGTGTACTGCAGCGGACATGTTGTGATCTTGATTTTGTATTTTAATAAGATGTACAAAACAGCCTTTAATTTTAATAATATGACTGGCCGGTAATTCAAATGCTTTGTATCGCTAGTCAACTTTAGCTTAATAGATAAAGGTTGTCTGTCTGTATCTTCTTTATTAGCATGACTTCTGTGATTTTTTTAATCGCATATTTTAATAATATAATCGTATCTTTTATTAACTCAACACAACCTCTATTATACTGCCATTTGCATTGTTATAATTTTATATTATTACGGAATATTGTATTTTTTAACATCATTATTTTTATACAATGCATATAGTTTATATTTTTTTAATTTGTATTACTGTATTTAATAAACAAAAAAATTAGTTAATTTAGAATTTATCGTTATGCTGATATTAATAAGGCTTTTTATAAATAGTACGAATAATTCCAATGTTACATTAAATATTCAGTTGACAATAAATTATTGGTTTGCTTTAATTTTTATTCGATGTATTGTAAAGCATAATATATTTATGCATTAAAAGATTTCATGCGATTACATTTCGCATTGTTCCTTATCAACTTATGATATAAATTCAACACAATGTGAAAATTTTCAAGCTTTCAACATAAGACAAAAAATGTTTATGCGAATCAATCCTTCGCTGTTGTATATCATCCATTTGAGAGTAATTGACTTACAAACTTTTAGCTTTAAATCTAGATTTAAAAATATCATTTGTTTTTAACAAAATAGAATTCAAAATAAATGACATTTTTAAAGCTGAACGCAGTATCAGAAACCCAGCATAAGTATTGTTAATATACGATATACACAAAAATCGATTAAAAATAAACATTCGAAATGGTTCACACTTTTGTACCACTGATCGTTCTACTGGTATGAAATTTAATTATAAAAGCGAAGTTTACATTTGAAGAGTTTACTGGCGAAAAGTGCTTGCCAGCAATAAAGTGTATGTGTAACCTATAATTCAAACACACTTGCCACTTGTCGGCAAGTGGAGAGTAATGTTGAAGTGGTGACTAGTTAAGTGGCGCATAGTACTTTCCGCCAGTAAACTCTACAAATGTCAACTCTGCTAGTTCTGTTAGTTTATTAGGTAAACTTGAAAATTATTATTTAATATTACTAAAATCGGCGTAACTTTAAAATGTACATATACTTGAATAGGTAATGCAATGTCATTAATTGTATAAGAATTTTTTCTAAAATGTTGAATAAAAAGAACTGATTTGTAAAATAATTATATAATTTATGATTTTTGTCACTGCTAATCACCTATTTTGTTTACCTACCTAATATTTAGTAAAATCAAGTTTTTTTTCTGTAAACAAAAATAAAACCCTGAATAGTCTCAAGTCGTCAATGTTGGAAGAGCTGAGACTTTCTCAAGTGACTCAAGTTAATTTTCGCAATAAATATAAAAATGAGCATGTTTGAAGAATTTGTGACATTTCAAAGTTCAAATTGCACTGCAGACATCCGAATAAAATTTCTGAACTGTCGTGCATCTTCCAACCGCAACTCATTTACAAGTGTTGAACAAGCTCCAAATTCATTTCATCGATCCAACACTCCTTTTTTTCACTTTCCGTTTTTTCACAATTTTATACGCAATTACAAAAAACCTGATGCGAATCTATTTGGAAAAGAAAGATAAAAATAAAAAACGTGCGATTAAATCACACAACTCAGTGATTTCAAACGGACAACACTCTGAGACCAATCTCGAGATTTTCTCTCAAGTGGACACTCAGTTCTTGCTCTAGTCTAGAAAATTTAGGTACATGCAAGAACGTGATAGCCTCCCAAAAGTCTCAAAGGAACATTGAGAATTTGGAATATGATTTTGAAATACATATTTAATTTTGAGATATAATTGAGATCATGGGCGTAGCTAGGGGGGGACAACACTCATCCTAGAAAAATCGACAGTATTTAGACTTCCGCGTTTTGTCGCGATTAGACCCGTTTTTAGTTATTATAATGCTTTGCATTTCCAAAATTTGTCAATTCTAGTTTTCTACTAAAAAGTTAGTTAATCGAATTAGCGAAATTGAAACCTTGCGGTGGCGGATCAGCTAAACGGTTGCCCCCCCCCCCCCCCTAGGAAAAATCCCTAGCTACGCTAGGATAAAGATAAAACTTGGAGCTTTTTCAAAACCAAAAAAAAATATGTATACAGGATGTATCTGGTATGAATCTGCCAAACTTTAGGAGCTTGTTACTGTAATTTTCAACTTTCCGCTAAGAAAATTGAAAATTTTCAAAAATAGGGAAGTTATTGATTTCACCCCGATTTTCGAAAATCGAGTTTTCATCAGATCTCGACGTTTTGTGATTCTAGGAAGCTATTCTGACTATTTTTACGATGATGTCTGTGTGTATGTAAACCTCTCATAACTTTTGAACAGCTTGACCGATCGAATCGTGATTTGCGGCATTCGAAAGGGTTCCACTGAACTTGGATTTCCTGAAAATTTGAGCCGATTCGGCCCAATAGATTTTGAGAAATTCTAAAAAACCGAAAAAAAAAGTTGTTAAAACGAAATTTTTTCAAAATAACTTCTAGAATATTGTACCGACTGATTTCATAATCTAATCAGCTCTTCTCCTCAGAAAACTGCGTCGAATGCCGCTAAGCGGATCAAAATCGGTTAATCTGTTCGAGAAATATCGTAGTCAACAAATTTCGAAAAAAAGTGTTTTTTCAAAAACTTCGAGATGTCTCAACCAATCGATTTTGTACCTCTTACAATATTTTTAGGGCTTAAAAAACTGCGTCGAATGCCGTTTTAACAAAATCGAACAACCCGTTCAAAAGTTATAGCTTTTCAAAAATTAAAATAGTGTTATCAGCAATTTTCAGATTTTTTAGCTCGAAGAGCTCAAAAATCTACTTTTTTGGTATATTATCAAGTGCTTCGAACTCAAAGCGCTTGAAAATAGCGGGAAGTTCCAGGGATGGCCTGCAGGGTCAACCGATTTACAGATTTTTTTATGCCAATCGTTAGCGCTTAAAAAATGTCAAAGTTGTGGACATTTTTATGTGGACAATCTAACTGAAGTCAAGTTAGATTGACAAAATCAATGTAATGGTCTTTTAAAGGCGGGCTCTAAAAGACAATAAATTCATTAAAATAAGCGAAAGTTTATTTAAAAAGGCACCATGCATGGTGCGAGAGTTAACAAATTTTTATCTTAATTAGCAATTAGTGAATTTCTAAGGATGCGACATCTCGTAATGACGGCATTGAACCGTTGAGTGAAAGAAATCCTATAGTCACTGATTGAGCCTACATAAGAATTCACTATGGCGCGAGCTATTATGTACAATACAAACTATGTATATAATAAGGATGGCGCGCGTAGCGCTTTCATAGACCGTTCGACGTCCATACTTACCGTAAATCAAAATAAAGCAAAATTTGAATGTTAATAAAATGAATATTCGTTTTACGACATGAAATTAATGTTATGACTCATCGCTCCCTACCTACGACATTAATTTCTTGACGTTTGGTTAAAAATTTAATTTGCTAAAAAAAATACACTGGAACTGCCTTTTTTTAGTGACCATCCGGAGGGAAAAAAGCCGACAGGGAGTTTTTAGGGTTTTTAATAATGAAACGAGTCAAGTAAAAAAGGTCTCACATTGTTTGTTTGGCGGCCATTCTTGGAGAGTGATTGTGTCACGCGAGGGGAAAAAACTCACTCCTTTACGTTCCGGAATTTTTTTTCGAAAAATCGTGGAACAGTGCGCCGAACACGTATTTCTTTTTTTTTTATTTCTATTTTCTAGCTTGAGCGGTTTTAGAGATAGATGTTGAATTAATAAAGCACTTCTAATTGATAAAAACAAATATTAGTATTACAAAACTTTTGCTAACAAACGAAATGAAATAAAAATAAATTACTATATTTGAAATATATATTTCTGTATTATACAGATCTCTTTTAAATAAATTAAGTAAATAAAATATATTTCTCTTAATAAATCAGATAGATGCATATTGTAAAGCTTACATTTCTCAGATACAGGTATTACAATAATACATTAATACTATAAAATAAAGTACATAATAATATTTGATACAAAAACATTAAAATTGTGCATAAATAATTATTAAAACTTTACCTATCTCTCAAATTTATGAACTACCTCTAGGTACACATCATATTATCCATGGAGAATAGAGAGAAAGGAGACTGATCTCCGAAATGGATGACGATAAGGGTTCTTAAAGCTTTATGCGCGGCGCTGTAGCTACAAAGCCCCTAGAGTTTCTCTAGTGAGTTATTGACACAGAGGTATTGATTTCTGATTGGTTTGTTCAATCCGCAATGTTTTTCAGCCAAAATTCAAGTGCACATATCCTGTCTTTGTCGAGCGTCTATAAGGGGTCTGCACTTCGCAAACCGAAGCGGCCGCTGTTACGGCCACGACCCAACTGCGGCCAAACGCAACACAAAGGGCTCTGCAAACCGAAACGGCACACGTGCGACCATAAACCAACATAAACACACAGTCTACAGATAAGATAGCACAAATACAAAGATTATAATTGAAATGAATGAAATTTTAGGGTCGCGTAACAAGTTATTACTTTTAAGGAACGAGTTTAAATTTATCAAGTTATTACTTGTTTATTTATCGAAGGGCGTTTACCAAATGACAATTTTGGTACCTATGTGTTTCTCTATTTTTTTGGGTACAAAAAAGCCGCTTCAGGCCAAATTTTCTTAGAGTTAAAAAATTTTAAATTGTAAAAAGAACTATGTATTTCGACTTAAAAATATAGATAATAAATCTTCTCGCCAGATGTGCAAAAATCAACCCTGTTTTGTGTATCAGCTGTAAAAAGTACTTATTATAAAAATGAAGATATGGAAGAAATACATGGCGGCCGGAGCCAAACTCCACAGGCAGCGTCTGGCCGTGGCTGCTAGGAAGAACGCTGTCGTAGGCCGCAGCCGCGTTTGCCAGGCCGTGGTTGGTTTAGGTAGACTGGCAAGAAATAACGTACCTATTGCGTTTGACCGCAGTTGGAACGCGTTCTATCTACTGCGCATGAGCGTGAAGGTAATATTACGGTTTTCAGAGTGGTTGGAACAAAGCTATTAGCTAATAGCTTTGTTGTGAAACTGACATGTGCATTAAGCACTTTGTTACGTTTGTCTCTGTTCAGTACCAACTAGAGACAGTTATTCATTTGTAATTTGTCTTCTATTTGTTTTGTCTCTGTTGAATACTTCTTTATTCTTTTAAACGGTTACAAAAGCGTTCCAACCAATATCTACGTTTGTATCGTCACAGAACTGTCCATGGTCGACGCATGCGCACAAAACCGATACAAAGTTTCATTACCGTTTCAGAACGGTTCATTTATAGCAGGTTGGAACAAAGCTTATAAGTTCAAAATTAGCGCGTTATTTTTGATCAATCGAAAGCTCAAGTTCAAAATAATCACTTTCTCCTTGTACAAATTAGGAACGAGTTCGGCTTAGAAAGAAATAGGCAGACCCCCACCCAAACTTTTATGTGGTTTGAAAAGAGACAATCGATCAAAACCGTGCACTAGAGTCGTCGGACATGCATCATAGTCGTTGATTCATATCGATATCTATACCTACCACATCTCTGGGTCTTATAGCTTCAGCGCCTCTACCGCCGGAATAGAAACTCTTGTTTGGACAACAGCGAATGCATGGAGATTAGTCTCCTTTCTCTCTATCCTCCATGATGTTACCAATGAATTAAAATTATGAACTAAAATCAAGTATCTCGACTTTCTCTTCGTAATTTCAAACGGTTACATCGAGCGCATGGCACCAAACTGTTTGGTTTCCAACATGTAAAATGATAACATGCACCGCATTTTGAACATCTTGATACCTTATTAAGCTGCCATGGATATATTATATTTTTACTTTGGCATTTTTCGCACAAAAATCCTCTTGCTTGGCAAAGCTGAAGAAAACATTCCTTCATTAATACATATAAAAAATGAACGCGCAGAGCAATATTCCCAAACCCCGAGTCGCGATCCAAACAGGGGTAATAAGAACGTTCTAGGGATCCCCGGAAGGTTCCAAGAAAAAGTTGATTTCCGTATATGACTATAGAATTACGAAAGAAGGCTCAACTAATAAGTATTATAAAAAAAAAATATATCTATGAAATTTTATCATAAAGCAAAAAACCGTAAATATACGAAAATGAATTTAATTAATATTTTACGTCTAAATTATTTATTTTAACATCAAAATACCATTGAATTTACATTAAATTAATATTGAATTTTACTTACCACACTAGTGTGGTAATTAACACTTTCAGCACACCTGCATATTAAGTGACCTATTTTCAGGCCAGTATACATGCATGGAAAGTAGCTATTTTGTAGTGGGTATAGCAAAAATAATTAACTGTACCTGGCATTTTGAAATATGCAGTACACATAAATCAAGTAGATCTTTTAATCTGGGTATCAAATCTCCTCTCTTAACAGACAACAAATCGTTCATAGAATAAACATCTGGCTCACTGATTAAATGTGCTTGCTCTTGTTGCAAAAGTTCTTGTGCGCTGAAATTATTTACGAAATTATAAAAGTTTCAATGTTTTCACATTGGCAATGAAAAAAGTAAACTTACTTTGCAGCAAACCGACATGCCTTAATAAAATCTTTTATATAAAATAGTTGAAGACGAGTTTGATAACATTTTTCAAGTTGTTTTGATTTACGATACAAGTTATGATTTATTCCTTGCACATTAAAAAGTGGATCTGCACTCATACGATCCAAAAGTTTGTACGAGAAATTTGATACGGAATATCTGAAAAAATACATTAGTGGTAATTTTGTCAGCGACAGCTCGTTCTAAATTTTATAAAGACATCTACATATCTTGTAGATTTACCTGTTGAAATCCCATTTGAACAGCATTCGTCCAGGTATTAAAGCTAACTGATTAGCATGGCATCCCGTGCAAAAATAGCGACCCAAATAATCACAGTATCTAAATTTAGATGCATATTCTGGTGCAACACGCATACCACACCCAGCGCATCTATAATTTTGTTTTGCCATTAAAGTTCGTCTTCTGCAATAAAAGATGTATAATTTAACGAATAATTCAAAGAAATTATTATACCAAAAGATATGATACCAACACAGGAGGTGGATGAATTGTAAATATTATTTGCGCCCTTGGAGGTGCCCAATCAGCTGTACCACGTAATGGTGTATTACCAGTAGAGCAAAAACTTGGTGAAGATGAAAAGGATTCGTCCATATCAGGGTTGACAGGCCAACTGTTTGGTAATGGCAAGAGGTCTTGTGGCACGTCATCATTTTCAGAAACTAACCATTCTAATTCAGATGCCCTGAAAAAATTGCTATTTAATACACAAGAAAACTTTTTCGGAAAAGGTGTTTTTTAAAAATAATAAATACTTAGGTAATTGGCGATCATTAAATTTAGCTATTAACGAGAGAGCCACTCCTTCTGCAGACAAACAAATATCAGATTGTCCATCTGGGGCACCTCTGGGACGTCTCAAAACATCTGCCTCTGAATATAATGACATTAACGATACACTTCGTGAATCGGCAATATTCGACGCTGAATCTACGTCTATATCATCAATTTCGTCTGTGCTCCGACTCTCAGTTGTTTGAACTGGTGATTCTGAACGTGGTGTAACAGTTGCTTCAGATGAGTGATCTGATGCTAAAACACATTAATTCATTATAGACCGAGAGCTAGTGACTATTTTTTGGTGTTATTTATTCAAGACCTTATTTTTGTGAAGATGTTGAGGGAGGCATATTAAGTGTCCTGAGTAAGGGATTTTGTTAGATAGCGGTATGGGAGGGATGCAGACCGCCCCCAACATGTAACAAAAAAAAATGGTCACAATTATTATTGCTTCAAGGCTGAACTTGTTGTTATAGCTTGTTGGTGACCCAATAATGCAATTATAATATTTGCAGATCGATTGGTCAGTATTAAAGGGGTGGCAGATCACTCTAAGCGTGTCATGTACCCGACGAAATTTATATTATTAGTTTAAGGTTCAAATTTTAATATTTTGTTACGGCGACTGTTTTAAGCATAGCTATATTTCAATTTGCAGAACAAAATGTCGGTATTAACCCCCTCTCTTAGAGGGAAACTTGCTCGCCTAGGTGTTTATATCGTCCTGCAAGGGAGTTAATACAGACATTTTGTTCTGCAAATTGAAATATATGCTTAAAACAGTCGCCGTAATAACATATTAAAATTTGAACCTTGAACTAATAATATAAATTTCGTCGGGTACATGACACATTTAGGGTGATCTGGCACCCCTTTAATACTGACCAATCGATCTGCAAATATTATAATTGCATTATTGGGTCACCAACAAGCTATAATTGCATTATTGGGTCACCGACACCAAAAAATTGTCACTAGTTCTCGGCCTATTAGTTTTGTAAATTTTGGGTGACTTGATTTTTTTATTTAAACAATTACTCTTACCATCCGTTTTTATGCGATAATTGATTTTTTCCCATATTTTACGCTGTTTTTCTTCACGTTTCTGTTTACGTCTCATTCGAATTCTTTGCTGTAAATGATTAATTTCTTCATCACTATCATCCACTTGTTCCTCTTCAAGTCTCAATTTACGATTAAATTTCACTTGTTCAATTACACTGATCATAACATCGCAAATACTGAAATGTGCATTTTCCCGATCTAACTCGCCATTTGCTCTGGAAAATTGGCCAGACGTCAAAAAACTTGTTAGGCTCTGACCTTCCAAAGGACGAGGGAAATATCCAGTGGCCATTGGTAAGATACTATTGCCTCCGTCTTCTATGAAACTTTTCTTTGGAGATCTGATAACATCTCTTTCACCAGAAAGTGGTAGAAAACTATAATCAGGTACTGAACTAGACCAAAAGCTAGATTTCAATGTTTTTTTAATTGGCATTGATAATACTGAAGTCCTATCGTCAACACATACACTGTTGTCCGATTTTAATTTCACAAGTAATGAACTGGCCTTTCTTACTGGTTTACTAGCCTTTTCACTTTTCACAAAAGTACATCCTTTTTCATTAAATGCTGTATTTGAACGTCGCGAATCTCGTTCAAATTTTAATTTAGAATAATCAATTTTTAGAACACTAGGTGACAGTTTTCTTTGTGGATTATTATAATGAGATGGTGTATTTGGCATTGTAGCACAGCGAATTACTCGTGGGTTATGCAATATAGTTGAAGAAGATTCAATTTTTAAATTTGTCAAGCTATTCCATGGTTTCAGCTTGCCAAGATGTCTAATTTTCTTATTTGTTGCGGCCTCACTGCAAAAATCTTGATTCCCAACCGAAAGCTGTTCAGTTTTATCAATTTTATTGTTTTTAGAATGACTCTGTTCTGTGTCAATATTTAGTTTGTTATCTGACTCATTGTCTATGTTTTCATTTATTACGCCAGTAGATTTTGAGTGTCTTACATTCCAATCATGCCTGGTTGATTCAGGAAAAGAAATAGATCTGCGATGTGTTTTAATAAATTCTTTTGTGCCAAATTTATACAAAAATAAATGTGGGTTTATTTCTGATAACAATGACGGTCGATACTGTTCAACAGCTCTTAAGCAAATTAAAGCTGCTTCTGAGTATGTTTCTTGATAAAGAAAAGCATCTGCCTCATAGCATGATAAAACGTGTTTTTTGTCTGACAATAACCACGACAGTTTTTGTGAAAGCGTGTGATTTTCAAGACTGCGATATAACCAGATTGATGCTTTGTCTGATTTTAAATGGACGGGTACTTGTGGCTGGTATTCAGAGTCAGTGGTAATCGATGACATTTCTGGATTTGGTAATAGCCAATTTAATCCTTGGATGAATGTCATGTAGTCTGGTTCGCCCTAATAAATTTATTGTTATTAAAAAAACACAATTTTTTTAAAAATATATTTATACATTATTATTAGAGACTTTTTAAAAATATTACTTTAAAATATAGAAAACGTGAAGAAATCATTGTTATCTCAGGAAAAAAGTACAATTATTTTGGTCCCACGATTTTAAACAATTTTTAAAGACCGAAAAAAATAAATAAAAATCTGTTAAACCTATTAGTCCGTGAGCCAGTGATGATTTCCATACATCATACTTATTTACCGTTTGGGGGGTGGGGGAGCAGATAGAGGATACCGAGCATGTAAGGAAACTCTGGTCAGTTAGCTCTAAGTGGTTCGTTCCGCCCCTAAGTTTGATAGTGGTCGAATTACCGGAGCATTTACGTCATATCGTTGAGAAAAAATTCAAATTGCATATGAAAGTTTAACCTCTGCAGATTATAATAAAAACACCTGTCTGCCAAATCAAATTTTTGCTATCGCCGTCTTCCAAGGCGTCAAAGTTCTTTTTATATTGTGAGAACCGTTTTGAATACGACCTTCAATTTTGGAACTCGTTAGTTACTAATGAAAAGCTAAAATCTTATGAAATTTGGAGAAAAACGGCACACTGAAAATAGACCGATCATGGCACTCTTGAGTCTTGATACTAAGTACCAAGTACTGGAAGCGAACTAAAGGCATGTGGAGTTGTGAGCGTCGCGGCTCCAATGAGGAGTAGATGTGATGCGACTCGATTCGGTTTCCTATGCCTGTGCAACGCCGCAAAAGTCAAGGATGTTATGAATGTTTTGCAACGCGCTAAATGTCATTTCTTGATGAATTCGTGATGTTACTTTTAAGTATTTAGGGTAGCCGGTACTTTTATGTCAAGTACCCATTACTTTTTACCCGGTACACTTAGGTGCTTCCGAATACCGGCTACCGGTATTAATAATACCTATAATAGTCGGTATTCAGTATCCGGTATACCTACATACAGGTAGGTACATTATAGCACGTCGTTTAGGTACAATATGCACTCCCTTTCCATACAACAATGTTGTCGTATTATTGAAAGTTATACAAACACACACGAGGACAGAGTGGTGTAACGGTTAGCGTAGCGGCCTTTGGATCACACTGTCGTGGGTTCGAATCCCGCCTCCGCTCATGGATGTTTTGTGATGTCATTAGTTTTAAGTGAGTTGTTATTTGATGTAAACAAGACGCTAATGACCTAAGTTGTCGATGCGTCTATAATTTACAATAAATAAATAAATTATACAAACACTTAAAAATGAAAACTTTGTCCAATTCTACAAATTGGTTGTTATTTAACACTCGACGATCGTTTCGGATTGTTAATCCATCTTAAAAGAGTAAAAGTATTAATCTTGTTCTACCAAGTGCCTAGCAAAGAATCTATTCGAGTGATAACTTTGTCATTTGTTGTGAGTAATGTGAATACAAAATGTCGATTTCGGATTGTCGAATATCGGGTATTTCTCTGTAACGTTTTTATAGCTAGTAGGTATTTAGTTTTTTTTAACGTCTAAATAAAGAATAATATAAATATTTTGGCTAATATATTTATATTACGGTAAAGTATAAACTATTTTTAAAGTAAGCTAACAAACATACAGACAGACCAACAGGGAAATTTTTACGGAAATGCAATATTTATTCATTTCCATTTCCCAAGACGAAGTAAAATGACATGTTATATACCTACATGGATAACTATGTTACTGTTACAGTACCTATACTAAAATGATAAAATCCAAATCTATCTGCATACTGCACACTTGTGTATTAACTTTTAATGCAAAGTTGCAAACAGCAGAAGTGCAGAATGCAAATAGTGAATTTCAGTTTACGTGTTGGCAGGCTCTTCTTGAGTTGTGTTTGGCCAGTGGTCGGCTGTACGCGTTAATGTATTTATATCGATGCTAACACTCAATTATGAGCTCTACAGTGCATGTGTGTTGTGTATTGACTATTGGTATTTGTACCTATATCTTCTGAGTAACGATTAAACGAAGTTACGGGTACTTTTTCAATTGAATACCCGGTACTTCGGATCTCGCTGAGTACCCGTTACTTAGTAAAGGGCAGTTACATTATTGACATCACTACCTGCAAGCAGTTCGTCGTCAGTGTTTTGGCCTTTCTTGCTAGTGACGTTTCTCTTTGAAAATGCCTAATCTATGCTGTCTTGTCAAAAAAATAGCTATTATAGTCCTGCAATACCAAATTCTCTACTGCCCGCAAAAATACAGGACGCCGTGCAGGGCGCCACGCAACTGACAGTTCGGCGCGGCGGACTGCAAGTGGTGGGAGGAGCTTGCCGGTCTCAAGCAGGACACAAGCGTCCTGCTGCCGGACGCCGCGCAGGCTGCAACCATATTCATTAACCACTAACCAGCAACACTCGGCGGACTGTCATGTAGGATCGTGAATGGCGATGACGTATGAAAATCATCACAGTAGTTTCGATTTTCAGAGTAAGGTATTTTAATTTTCCATCCGCAAATGAAATGGGTATAAAAGTATTTCTTAAATATCAGGAACAAAAATGTAACTTAAAATTAAATAATAAAATGCTCACGTTAGGCTGAAGTTTACATCGATGTTTAAATATTCTATCCATAGCATTATGAAGCCTATTTAATCCACCGTACACATTCCAAACATTTGCAACTTGACTTATTAGCAACCCTTCAACGGTATTTTTCAGAATTTTTAACAATTCTTGATAGTCCATTTCTAATTGCGATGCGTCGCACATATTTTACGTTTTATAAAAAATGAACCTTGACCTAACCTAAATTTTACTAAAATTTACTATCACATTAAAGTGTAAACACTGATAAAGAAAAATAAACATAATTAATTAATTGGCTCATGTTCTTAATAAATATGGTGCAATACAATCCTGAATTTGACTTTCTTCAAAATATTACATGTCCACGCTTCAACTTTTTTTGAGCTATTTTGTATTCCGAGTTTTGACTTTTGACGATTTGCAGGCGAGCAGCTGAGCCTGACCAAACATTTTTTGCGAACGTTGGTTCATATCTCTGGTTCTGTGTTGTCGATTTGACATGCCTCTGCCCTCTAGAGATCTCCGTTAACAATTTGTCCTGAAGTTACGTCACAGTAGAGAGGTTACGTAATCTCAACAATGGATATTTCCAACAATAAAAAAATAATTTCTGGCTTAACGACAAGTTTTGTCAATAAAAAATAAATTAAAAAATCAAAAAACCCGACTGCGTAAAAAAAACTAAAAGGAAAAAAACAAGGTCAGTACTAAAAAAACAAGCCGTGAGGTGGGTCGTTTATTAGGACTAAAGTGTGACCCTTGAGGTCCACACGATGAACTTCCCAGTTTGATAAATATTTAATAATAATAATAATTAAATTAGATATTACACAGAAAAGTAATCATTTTAATCATTAAAACATCAATAATTAAAAAAAAAAAAAAAAAAAAACGGCTGAACCGATTTTTATAAAATTTATGTCGGATCAAAATGACGTTAACACGCCTCGATTGACACTCTTACGAAGTCGATATAATTTTTTATTCGCGAGATATTGTGTAAAATCTACTTTTTTGGAGGTTATTTGGTTAAAAAAAAAGAACGGCTGAACCGATTTTGAAAAAATTTCTTTCAGATCATATTTACGTTAATACGCGTCGATTGGCACCCTAACGTAGTCGATATCATTTTTCATTCTCGAGATTTCGTCTTAGAAAGAAATGGACACATACGTACGTACGTACACACACACTCACACAGACATCTTTCTAAAAGTAGTGTAAAAATAGTGTAGTGACCTTGAAACATAAAAATTTTTTTTCCTTTTTGATTTCGCTTTTCGGACCCATTACAATAACTTCCAGTGGGAAGTTAATAAATTCTGCGATTTTAAACAGTCGGGACCCATAAAAAATCTAGATCGGCGCAAATCTTCTCAATAATGGGTTCCGACTGTTTAAAATCGCTATGTTCCACATTAGAATTTATTTTTTTAGTACTGAACTTGTTTTTTTCTTTTTAGTTTTTTACGCAGTCGGGTTTTTTGATTTTTTAATTTATTTTTTATTTTTTAGTTTTTTTAAGCAGTCGGGTTTTTTAACTTTTTATTGTCGTCATATTAAGTTTTGATTACTGTCATGTCTTTAGTGAAATTCGGACAGTTAAGACAAATCGATTGACGTAAAAATCATCAAAATCGGCCCACGCGTTTGGTCTCTAGAGTGCCACAAAGGAACAAACATACGTACTAAAGTGCGGCAGTGGAGGGGTTTCTCCGTAGTCAATTTTACCTGTAAATTATTCGAGAAAAGTACGCTGGAAATGTTTGGAACGTTTATGTTCTGACTGGGGAGGTGGTAATAGTGGGCCCATATATTTGATAATTAATATTTTCAGAGAGGTTCCTCAGTCAGAGCAACATTCCAAACCTTTCAAAAAAAAAAATAATAAATAAATAAAATGCATATTAAACAATTTTATTAACGAGAAGGCTTTGGTTAAATAACAGAATATCAGATAATCCGTTCGGATTTAATATTACATAAGGTTTTTACATAATGGTTAAACAGTATAGAAATAAGGACGGCGAGGTCGAAATCATTATCACAGTAATATTTAAATTGAATAGAAAAATATAACTATTTGATCACATAGGAATATTTAAATTGATTAGAAAACATAACTATTTGATATCAAATAAGAAATGAAAGTTTACACCCCCAAACTAGCGGAAGTACTTAATTAAATTATAATAATAAAAGAAAATGTTACGTGACGATACAATAAGTCCATAGTGATTCCGATCTGCGGTTAATCCTTGGTGAAATAAGTAATCGGAAAAAGTTAATCATTTATCTTTGAGATAAAAACAATACGTCCGTTTTCTTCCGAGGTCCAATTTTTTCTCTTAACGAAAATACACTCTGTAATACACATAAATCTTTTTTGAGCAATCTGTAGATTACTAATAGCAAAATTATTAACTGTCAGAAATATTTCTATAAATATTTTAATAATTCTGGACGTGTAAATTGTCAGTTTAAATTTCTTTTTCAAGATTTTCTTTAAATACTCTTGCAAGTTATAATAAACTAAAAAGTGTTGTTATTTTTTTTTTTAATTAAAAATGAACTGTTTTAATAATTTCTTAAATTTTATTTTGTCAAAAAAATTCACAATGATAATAAATATTAATAAAAAAATTCGACTGATGACCAGTCCTATACTTCCCACCTAGTAAATATTTGCAAAAAATAAACACTCTTTTTTTTATTCTTTGACTAGGCCCAAATAACCTTAGCTGTTGGTGGTCTTTAAAACACAATTTAATTTTTATTCTTTGAAAAAAGCATGGCCCTCTTTTTTGTTTGGTGATCTATTGATGGCTAGCTTAATATAGCAAAAATCATGGTTACCTTGATTTACGTACAATTTTTATTTTTTTTAGTAAAATATTTTTTTTCTCGAAAACTATACATTTTAGAGAAAAAAAATATTTACATTTTTTTCATATTATAACATCTAGAATTCATTTATATTTTTTTTTACCTATGTTAATACGTGACATTGAGGACGTTTTTTTGAATATCTCAGGATCCACTGAACCGATTTGACTCAAAATCTAATCAGATCTAAGTTAAAGGCTGATAAACACAATAGAACAATCGGCATGCCCGTATGTTGTTCCGTTCTTAAGATATCGAAGGCGAAAAATTGACCACATACACACACACACACATACACACATACACACATACACACACACATACAGACATCAGTCAGAAAATGATCTTAAACGATTGCTAGGGTCTCAAAACGTGAAAATCTGTTAAAATCTCGAAATATTGTTTTCGGACTGAATCCATTACTTCCCTACCATAGTAGAGGTGGGAAGTAAAAATATACAAATATAGTTTATTAACAAAAATAAGAACTGTCCGTTTAAAATAATCCTATACCTAATTATTGCACTTGCACATTGATTAAGAAAATATCAGCCACTGTAAATTTACCGAAAGCAAATGAAAAATTAACTGTTATAAATAGGCAGTATTAGAAACCACTCGTTCCCGTTGTGTTTTTAAGTTACGGAATTTTAACGTAAAAAAAGTTCGAGCCTCTTTATGACGTTTTTATCAACTTATTATTCCATATTTGTCTTTTCATATTCTGTACTTATTTATAAACGCTTTAAACCAACTTGAACTCAGTCGAGGTACGCAAGACTAGAGTTGTGTAGTTTCTAATATGTATAGCTCCAGGAACCATCTCTCTATCTTTACGCAACTTAGCATGTCCATACTGCGTATTATAATCAGATTTCTATTTGATTTTTTCCATCAGATTTTCCAATACAAATTTGTGTATTACTAATTCACTGTTTAAATAGAATACGTGCATACAGAAAATATTTTCGCAATTTTTTTTTTGAGTTCACCCGTGCGTTCACCGTTTTTTACATATTGATTTTTAAACTGCGAAAAACATTCAATAACAGCCAGTTTTAATTTTTTTGTTAATAAATTTCTGCTCTTCGGCATTTTTTAATTTTTTTTTTGTGAATATTTTTTGACGAATATTTTTAATGACAATAAAAATCTGAAATTTACCTTACCTGTTTGAATGGTTTCCATAACAATTTTAAATTTAAACGAAAAGATCTATCGGAAATTTGTATTAATTAATTACCACACATACAAACTAAAAAAAACTTTTAAAAATACTTAGTGCTGCCAACATAAATCAGTTACTAAAATGTAACTAAAATTCCACATAGATTTGGTTTTTAGTATAAATAACATTATTAAAAATAAGAATAATGCTATAAACAAATATGTCATTAGTGATTAACGACATGACAGTACATAGACTGATAAACACAATCCTTCTTTACGTCGCGCAGTCGGGTAAAAAATGTTTGAGACAAAAAATGTGGACAATTTTACAGCGAATATTTTTTTGAAATATTTTTTAATTGCATAATGATAATTTTCGATGTTATTAAAAGAAAACACGCGTTTTCTGACTTTCTATATGCAGCGGCTAAAGCTCAACTAGCAGGAGGGAGATGTTAATTCCAGACCTAATAAAACTGAGGGGATTAAAACCATTTCCAGCTTTCCCTTAATTAATTCCGCATTCAAACACCCAACCACTGGGCTAATAATGCAACACTTTTTTAACTTCCCGCTAAGAAAATAGTAAATTTTCAAAAATTCAGAGTGATTGGTTTCAGTCCGATTTTCGAAAATCGACGTTATGAGGGCCTAGGAAGCTATTCTGACTATTTCCAAGTGGTTGTCTATAATGTATCCACGTAAAGGTCTGGCATATTTTTTTTACATAAAGGGTGACATAATAAATGATATGTTGTAATTCTAAAATGTTGATGCAAATTGCTAATAATAAAAAATATAACAAGATGGGTACCGTGGTGACGAAATTATTGCAAGAAAAATTTGTCTAATTTCTACCTGCCACCTAAAACGCAAGCGAGAATGGCTGCCAGACTTACAGATTCTCAAATAGGGAACACTTATACACGGTGTACCACAGAAAACCGAACATAGGGAAAACTCCATTGTGCAAATTAGTTAGGATCAGTGATTGCTGTGCCCTTTTCCATGCTTAAAACCATGATAATTAATTTAGTTGAGTTAGCCATGTGTATTCTATCTTTGTCACGCTACCCATTTTGTTTATGTCTTCCCTGTTGCATTCATTAATTTTCTATGTTCTCAATCCTGTGATACACCCTGTATAGGGATTGTTGAGATTATTTTGCCTTACATAAGACACTTAAGAAAATTCGTCGCTGCCTCTAGACTATTACAAGTTAAGAAATTTAAAAAAATTCCGTTAGAATATTAACGGCTAAACAAACTGCTGTTTCTGTATATTATCTTTTAACTTAACTTAAATAGTTTCGATAATCGGTGTTTACATACCGATATCCGCGATATATTGAATTTCAAAATATCGATATTAATATTGAATAGGAACTTCAGATATATCAAGCATTCCTAGTCATAAACTTTTGAGCAAATTTGCTAAGTGAATACGTATCCTAACAATATGTGTAATTTCATTTTTTTGCGTATTTTCAGGTATTTTGTATTATACCTAGACAGGAAAACGCTTGTTGTCTAATTTGTATCGTCATAATGGTTGTACCAATGAAATCTGCTACACTGGTAGCTGGTACTCACTTAAAATATAGGGTATCCATCAAAATTGACAGCACAAGCGAATCTATGGGCAAAACCTAAGTTCAAGCGAGTGAAGCTGTCGGCTAAAGCTTATATTCAATAAATTATTTGTATCAACAAAACATTTTATTTAAAAAATAAATATTCTATTTGTAAGTCAGTGATACATGTTATTTCACATTATCTTAAAATACTCCCATTTTTTATAAGTGTACTTATATCCACAACTCCCAACGAACACAAACAAACTAAAGCAGCTCCTTGTTCTGCAAAACGTTTATTTTTCTCCCTAAAAAAAGTATTTAATCTTAATATATAAATGTGAAATACCATTACACGAAATCTCAGAAACCATAAAAACTACAAACATGACATTTGGCAGGTAGGTTCCTTATAGGACGTAGGCATCCGCTAAGAAAGAATTTTTCGAAATTCGACCCCTAGGGTGGTTAAAAGAGGGTGTAGAGTTTTTTGACAAAATGTTCATATCTCACAAGTCGTTAGCGTGAGAGGTATTGAATTCAACATACTAGCTCTTCTTTAAAAATAAGCAAACCCATATTGGAGCATTTTTTTAAATTCAGCCCCTAAAAGGGTGGAACAGGGGTGTAGGGTTTTTTGACTAATCAACGCTCAGTTTCGCTGAAGCTAGACAGTAGGTTCTTTTTGCGACGTAACCACCCATAAAGAAGGAATTTTTCGAAATTCAATCCCTAAGGGGGTCAAAAGGGAGTGTATTGTTTTTTGACAAATTGTTCATACCTCAAAAATCGTTAGTGAGAAGTATTGAATTCAACATACGAATTCATTAAAAATAAGCAAATACATATTCGATTTTTTTTTTACCCTTAAGGGGGTGAAAAGGGGAGTTATAAAAATAGTCTTTTTCCGAAACTGTTCGAGTTAGAAAGACGAAATTTGACTTTAGTATTCTTTGTTAAAATCAAAGAAATCGGTGTTCGACAAATTATCGAAATCTGTATCCTAAGGGGTGAAAACGGGGGTGGAAACCTTCTTGAAGGACACGCTGTATCTCTGAAATTGCTCAAGCTAAAAACGTGTAACTAATCATAGATTCATAGCACCCGGGTAAAGCTGAATGGTACCGCTAGTACTTTAATACATAACTAAATATAAAATAATTACCAAAATGAGGATGTATATTGTCTCCCGTCAAATGTCACAACTGATCTAAATAATTTGTCTTCTTGTTCGGTTTGATATTTTGGTAAATCAGTTTTACTTTTTTTCGCCCAGACAATCAATTTGGTTTTTGGAAGCTCTGTATCATTAGTAAAATTTCGTCTTATGAACGCACATTTCAACTCGGTAAGGTTTTTATCAGATATTTCATCTGTTTTTAAACGTTTCACTCTGGGACCGAGTAATGCCGGAGTAACTTCTCTTCTTCCATATATTCCTTTTTCTTGGTATTCTAGTTCCTTTTTTCGACAATATTTATCCAATCCCCAAATTTCGCTGTAAAAAACCGTTGTAAAATTCTATTATTATTTTTTAATATTACAACCAACAATTATCAACAGAAACGGACATGAGGAAATATGCCATGACAAAAAAATTCAATATAGTGACAATTTAATGATAATAACTGCATAGTGCAGCCATGCAGGGATGGCAAACCTATGACATGCGACGGAATACTGATTGAGGTACACAATCGAAATAATTAAAAATATGTAAGATGCAGTCGAAAAAATTTGACAATCATTCAAATAACATAATATATTATGAGATCGACACGACAAGTCGACGAAAGTTTCATGGAACACAATACATTATAGAAATAATTCTTTTCATTTATATTTGAATAATTTTTTGTCTACTTAATTTCTTTAGGTGCTTGTTAGCATGTCATGGCCAGATTAAACATTTTTTGAAAAAAATTGGCACGTAGATATGAAAATGTTCGCCATCCCTGACACAGTGAGTTCGGTTCCCCTACAGGCTTGTGCAGACCAGAGCGATGAGGCGACACGTGATAACCAATCAGCGTGCTGCTTTTCCAAACCTTACTTTCGTCGCATAGATTGAGGGGACATCACAGAAAAGTTGACCAAATTTGAAGATTATATCGCGAGAGACGCGCTATTGGTGATTTAAATAAATACTTAAAGTAAAATATGAATGTCATCATGCCTTCTTCGGTTATAGATTAACATACGTAGGTATATACAAACTTTTTGCCAATATGTCAAATATACAAGTGTCGTGTTTCTAGGTTATGTTTGTCGTTACACTAAAGTGGCATCACTTGGATATGAACAGTATAAATCTGAGGTGAGCAGGGCCGGCACGTGCGCCTGGTCGGACAGGCGATCGCCTTATGGCGCCATATTTTTAGGGCGGCATATTTTTGTAGCAGCGAATTTTTCGTGCGGTATTCTACTTTTTAAAAATGATTATATTGTTCGAGTTTTCACCGATTCTTAGTTCTACCTTCTACTACTATATAAAATATATCATCGGTTTATTAATTTTTTTAATATGTGGGGGGGGGGGGCGGCGGCAAAAGTTGTATTCGCCTTAGGCGGCATATTTTGACGCGCCGGCCCTGGAGGTGAGAAGGTTTGCCGCGCATCGCCTCATCGCTCTGGTCTGCACAAGCCATCAGGATGAGTGTTAGGCCTGGATTCAGACCCCCACTGGAAATCACTTTGCTACTGGGCAACTTATTTGACTCGTCTCAGTCTAAATTTCCACAATAATCTGTACAAAAACCGATTCTTATACTGATCACTTTTTTAATTTTTTGGTGACCCCTCGGACCTATAAGCCGACTCCGTTCAAATCTACTTTGACTTTTGGCTATTTCCCATCCATATCGTCCTGCAGTTCTGTATATATATAAATTTAAATTTCACAGTACCAGATATTTTCTAATGTTTGACACTCTAAAAACTTTTTTCCTCTTGGTGTTTCTTGCAATTCTCTTAACATGTTTTGAACGCAGTATTTGCTGTTACTGGGTGCATTGTCATAATCAACAGAATAATATAAATAAGCTGTGATAACATCATCTAGTGGTAACAAACCCTCTTTACGAAATATTGAACAATTCCATTCAGCCGCTCTAGCTAACATTACACTGTTACAACCAGTTTCAGCTTTGAATTTTATTATATCTGAATATTTTTCAATTTCTCTTGAGCCACCACTGAAAATAAAAATTTGGTTTTTAGGTAGTGGGTTCGAATTTTGGTAAGAAAAAAAAACATTATAAAATGCGTTTTACGCCGTTATTAACATTGTCATTAAGCGTACTGTTACTTCCATTCATTTTTTCCTCGCAATTTTACATTTTTTAAACATTACCATTGATAATACGCAATGCGAGCGGACTAATGATAGGAAATAGAACATAGTGCGCACAGTTGGAAAGGTTATGATCATAATAAGCTTGTAGGTAAGTTCGGTTTTGCGCTCAGATCAATCTGAGTGCTCTAATGCGTTCGAATTCAACATTTATATGCTCTGAAAGATCTATCCTGCGCTCAGATTTAAAATCTGGATGAGATCGAGCACGCTCTATGAGCTCCGAGGAAAGCGAGCGAGTAAGCAAATTTAACCATCTTCAGAAATCAGAGTATTCATTTTAAAAATGATGACTATGATCCATCTTGACACTTCATATTCAAATTGGTCGACAGAGGATATAACCAGGGGCGGATGGGCAGTACGGGCTCACCGGGTAAAACCCGGTGCGCCGCCGCTGTTTGGCGCCGCTGTTTTGTCCCAAAATATTATTATGTAGTAATATAACACAAAATACCAATGACGTTGTGCGAAATGACATGATACTACCAGTGCAAAACGTACTAATATTATTTCAATTATTTGCGAGAAAATTACTTACAGTATCTTATTTAGTTAACAATTAGATTAACAATCAATATTGTTATTACTTCCTATACTGTACAAATTCACTATTTTAGTGAAATTAACATAAGGACATCAGACGATATTAATCGTCATAACATGCCCTTATTAATTATTGTAGAAAGGCTACATAAGAAAAATTTAAATGCACCGCCGGGAATTGAACCCGGAACACCCAATATCGCGTCGGGCAAGTTTTCCAGTTACTCCACGGTGCACATGGCGTACACTTAATCTTTTCTTATATATAGCACAAATACACCGCAAGTCCACAAACTGCGAGAGCTAATATTATTTTTATTTTTATAACAACACTACAATGAATGTTGCTTTTCTCAAAATAGGCCGGATATGCCTAGTAATAATTTCAATTATTTGCGAGAAAATTACTTACAGTATCTTATTTAGTTAACAATTAGATTAACAATCAATATTGTTATTACTTCCTATACTGTACAAATTCACTATTTTAGTGAAATTAACATAAGGACATCAGACGATATTAATCGTCATAACATGCCCTTATTAATTATTGTAGAAAGGCTACATAAGAAAAATTTAAATGCACCGCCGGGAATTGAACCCGGAACACCCAATATCGCGTCGGGCAAGTTTTCCAGTTACTCCACGGTGCCCATGGCGTACACTTAATCTTTTCTTATATATAGCACAAATACACCGCAAGTCCACAAACTGCGAGAGCTAATATTATTTTTATTTTTATAACAACACTACAATGAATGTTGCTTTTCTCAAAATAGGCCGGATATGCCTAGTAATAATTTCAATTATTTGCGAGAAAATTACTTACAGTATCTTATTTAGTTAACAATTAGATTAACAATCAATATTGTTATTACTTCCTATACTGTACAAATTCACTATTTTAGTGAAATTAACATAAGGACATCAGACGATATTAATCGTCATAACATGCCCTTATTAATTATTGTAGAAAGGCTACATAAGAAAAATTTAAATGCACCGCCGGGAATTGAACCCGGAACACCCAATATCGCGTCGGGCAAGTTTTCCAGTTACTCCACGGTGCCCATGGCGTACACTTAATCTTTTCTTATATATAGCACAAATACACCGCAAGTCCACAAACTGCGAGAGCTAATATTATTTTTATTTTTATAACAACACTACAATGAATGTTGCTTTTCTCAAAATAGGCCGGATATGCCTAGTAATAATTTCAATTATTTGCGAGAAAATTACTTACAGTATCTTATTTAGTTAACAATTAGATTAACAATCAATATTGTTATTACTTCCTATACTGTACAAATTCACTATTTTAGTGAAATTAACATAAGGACATCAGACGATATTAATCGTCATAACATGCCCTTATTAATTATTGTAGAAAGGCTACATAAGAAAAATTTAAATGCACCGCCGGGAATTGAACCCGGAACACCCAATATCGCGTCGGGCAAGTTTTCCAGTTACAGTATAGGAAGTAATAACAATATTGATTGTTAATCTAATTGTTAACTAAATAAGATACTGTAAGTAATTTTCTCGCAAATAATTGAAATTATTACTAGGCATATCCGGCCTATTTTGAGAAAAGCAACATTCATTGTAGTGTTGTTATAAAAATAAAAATAATATTAGCTCTCGCAGTTTGTGGACTTGCGGTGTATTTGTGCTATATATAAGAAAAGATTAAGTGTACGCCATGGGCACCGTGGAGTAACTGGAAAACTTGCCCGACGCGATATTGGGTGTTCCGGGTTCAATTCCCGGCGGTGCATTTAAAATTTTTCTTATGTAGCCTTTCTACAATAATTAATAAGGGCATGTTATGACGATTAATATCGTCTGATGTCCTTATGTTAATTTCACTAAAATAGTGAATTTGTACAGTATAGGAAGTAATAACAATATTGATTGTTAATCTAATTGTTTACTAATATTATGTATTAGAAGTAGGACTGACTGAACCGGCGCCAATTTGGCGTCTACCGGCGTACTTATCGCCGTTCGGCGTTCCTCTTTTATCCCCTCCTCCATGTCAATTCTGCCTTAGCATCTGCTACTGTTCGAATTTATTATTCACCGACCAACCACTTTTTCTGGTTGTCTAGCGAACATTTCAAACCCGAAGTATGTGGTTCCTCCAAATCGTACTGCAAAAATTGCATATTATGCTGTTGGTGCGTTTTAGAAAAATACAGTCTGATTTGTGTAGCCTATGGAGTGATAGGTTTAGCATATAAATATTTCGCTACGCAATCCGTCACTCAAGTTGCCTGTGAAAGAAGCTTTTCGAAACTTAGGTTCATCAAAAACCGATTACGTAGCACAATGTCGCAGGAATTACTTTCTAGTTTTATGCTAATGTCCATCGAGAAAGATATTCTAAAGAATATCAACAGTGACGAAGTAATCGATTTGGTCGCTCATAAGTCAAAGCTATTGACCAAAAAATTGGTTTTTTAAAATAAGTATTTTTATCCTTTATTTTGTTGTTTTAAATCGAACTTCTGAAGTTTTTTTTTGTTTTTTTTTTCAAGTTAAGTTTGAGGTTTGCAATTTGCATTTTATAAAGAATTTTGTAATAAGTACCTATTATATTTTTAAGAAATTAATTATAGTTCATTCATGAAAAAAAAAATGCAAGTAAAAACCAAAGTTTTTTTTTATTTGTAATTTTGATCCAAAAAATTGAATCTAATATCCAAAGCATATTTCTATTTTTTTAAAAACCAAAGTATATTTTTTTACAACTTTTTTATATTTTTAAAGTACGTAGACTAAAGAACTAATATTTATCAATATACAAAAAAAAACTGTATTTTCCAATAAATACAAACATATCCTTGTATTGTTTTTTTAAACGAAAAATATCAAAAATTCCCCCCACCCCTCTCCTAAAATACCTCCAAAAACTGGCGCCGGTACGAGTTTTACCCGGTAAATAAATTTGCGCCCATCCGCCCCTGGATATAACCGTTTTGCGGCATGAGATATAGCAAGATATAGGGTACTTAGAAAAAAGTTCCATATTATATCTGCCTCAAGCGGGATTGGAAGTCAGTACCTTTCAAATGCGAATTTAATATTCTGGTCTATCACTACGGTCAAAAAAAAAAAAAAAAACAATAATTATTGGTCTTACTTTGCTATAATAGGTATATTTACGCTTTCCACTACTTTTTTAATAACATCTGTATGGTTTTGATGTTGTGGTCTTTCATTTATTGTTCTACCGTGTATCGCTATAGCTGATATTCCTGTACTTGCAAACGTTTTAACTAATTCAATTGTTTCATCTGCAGTTGGCAAAATTCGTATTTTGCACGAAATTGGTACATTTACACCTTCTACTAAAGTTTTTAATATTTTACAAGCTTTCTCTGGATTTTTTAACAGAGCAGCACCCATTCCACCTTTCAGAGAAAACTCTTTTGGACAACCCATGTTTATATCGATAGCAGCTACATCATTTTCTCTAAAAAAAAAAAAAAAAAAAATAATCATCACTTTTAGACAGTGAACTCTATAGTCTATACTTATATGTGATAGAGTTCATTACTTTTAGATAACTAGTAACTGAATAAGTAATACCTAATACACGACATTAAGGGGTTTTGCAAACCGAAGCGGTCGCGGGCACGGCCACAGTCCGACAGCGGTCAAACGCAACACGTTAAATATTAAACCTACTACAACCTGGCAAACGCGGCTGCGGTCTACGACAGGGTTCTAACAAGCGGCCACGGCCAGACGCTTGTTGCACAGTTTGGCCGTGGCCGCAATGTCTGTGATATCGTCTTTAGAGCTGTCAAAAGTAGTATTTCTTCCATATTATCTTCAATTTCACCGTCCATTTTACTAATACTTAAAACGTAGTCTGTCCGGCAATCTTGACCGCTTTGGTTGTGGTTGCACCCGCCCGTGTATAAACACAACCGTGGCCGCAGCCTCCACCGCTTCGGTTTAAAGAGTATACATACACCATTTTTGCAACTTTTAATGCACGTTCTGCATCACAAGTTCCCAATTGGATAACAACCTTTCCTTTTTCTTTTTCACATGTTCTAAAGACAACCGTCCCATCCGTTTGGTCAATGAAATCAACCGTTCCTAAAACGTCTATTAATTTTTTTTATTGCGAGTGTAATAAATTGATAGAGAATTATTCAAAGTAAATGTACACACCATTAACTCTTCTGAATGATCTTAGAAATTTCCAATCAATCAATTCTTCAGAATAAACAATATCGGCTCCATAATCAAGAGCTAATAATCTCATTGGTAATGTACCTACACGAACCATGGGAGCTAATATATTTTTATTACAATAATTAAGTTTTTTGTTGGACATTGTTGTTAAAAGTAGGTTTTATTGAGTCAAACTATTTATCATTTACAATAAAATTTCATTTCAATCTTCTTTACATAACCAAAAACTATACCGCGTGATCAGTTTGATGTCTTTTTACGAAGCTAACTGTTGTAACGAAACAAAGCGTTTAGTAAGTCCCGTTATGTTTTATTGCCCGTGAAAACTGAAGATGCATTTTCACGTCTTTTTTACGAAGTTACAAATTGCGTTATATATTTTGAGGTTATACGTTTGCACAACCAGTATAAGGTTTACAAATCACACACTTGCAAAGAAATGCTAATAAGTAGAAAAAAAACTGCAGACATTATATTATGTATTATTTCAGTTTCTTCCTAATTGCTTCTTTTTTTTAGAACTTTGCAACGATATTTTATACTGACATTTGACAGCAATAAGCATTGTCAAATAGTATACTTCACATAAAGATAAAAGGATTAAGGAACACTCCAGTTATATGAACCCTCTATGGATTTCGCGCATTCGCATTCACATCAATGGTGGATTCGTTTGTTTTTGTCACGTGCTCAAGGCCTTGTTTTTGACGTTTGTACTTTGTATAAACAAAATTAAATCGATGTAGTTTTACATATTATAAAATATAAATTAAAATGAAAAGAATTTCCTTTATGCATATATTTTTCGCGTTATGTGTATTCTCGATATTCATTTTATTTATAAAATACTGGGAAGCGTTGACAGGAAGCAGACAAATCATTAATCACCCATTTGACAACTTTGACAACACTAAAGGATCTTCGAAGAAGATAATTCCTAATTTAATTCATTATGTGATATTTAATCGTGATACTATAGATTTTATTACGTACGTCAGCATTATATCAGCAATAAAAATACAAAAACCTATCAAAGTATTTGTGCATTCGAATAAAAATAATTTTGGGGGTTATTATTGGGATAAAATACAAAACAGCAGTAACAACAAATTGGTTCAAATCCGTTACTTACCATTACCGACACATGTTTATGGTCAGAAACTTAGCTCTGTTTACCATGCTTCAGATGTAGCTCGCATACAGGTTTTAAGACAATGGGGCGGTATTTATTTGGACACCGATACAATTGTATTAAAGTCACTCGAGCACTTTCAATACTTCGAAATGGTAATAGGATGGCCAAAAGATCAGAATATCGGCACACAGGTATATATTATGTAAATTATTAATTCCAAAAATAATTTAATCAGGCTCGGATAAGATTGATGGGCAACCAGGCAAATGCATGATCAGCCCATAGCTTTACAAGACTGCTAAGTAGGGATGCGCAATACGGATCGATCTTTTAGTGTATCAATACTTTAGCTTTTGATACTCGATATTTTGTATCGATTTTTTTAATGCGATACATAATGAATATCGATATATTTTGGTGCGTATCGATACATTGTCTAGTCTAGTTCTTAAAATGGTTATTAGCCAGATCACAGGTTTTTTTTTTGCTCGCATGCATTTTATTATTTTCATGGTTTAGAAGTTATAAGCGAAAACCTGAAAAAAGTCAGAAAATTTGGAGGTGTTTCGGCTCGCCCCACGTTAGCACAGGGTCCTCGAGGTCGAAAACTCAGATTCTACTCCACAGAGTACCCACAAACAACATACCAATTTATCATTAACTTTGGAATAATTGTTAGGTAAAAAGTACCTGACTGCTGGACTATTATGAATTTTACTGTAGCTTTATTTCATTTTATTTTTTATTATTAAAATATTCAGTTATATTTAGTTGAACTAGTGCTCCACCAGATACCAGTTTATCAGTACTGGCAGACACAAAAGTTTGTTTTATAATCTTAAAAAAATTATGTCCACGTATCATTATGTGGTATCGTTTCAAGGATCAATATCGGTCCAATATTTGTGATCTTTATTCATTCTATGGTACCAGTGAATTTACTGTTTTTAATAAATTTCATAATATGTTATGTGATTTAACAGTACCATTTTTGTGAATGCTGATATAGAATTCGATTTTTTTTATTTATTGTAGATTATAGACGCGTCGACATCTCAGGTCATTAGCGTCTTTCAACTACACTAAATAACAACCCTATAGAATTTGAATTCTAAAGGTTATTATAATATGATAAATAATTCTTCTTTTATTCTATTTTTCAGATTCTTTTGGCCCACAGAAATGCGCGGTTTTTAGCTCTTTGGCTACAAAGCTACCGATTTTACAAACCAAGCAAGTGGTACTATAATGCCGGACAGCTGCCCACACAAAAAATTTTGTCACCGTTCCCGGGTTTGGTTCATCGTGTCCCTGTATTGTTCGGTGTGCATTATTTAATCCCTGAACTTTACACCGATTCCAGGTGGTTGGAGTGGAAACAGTATTATGCAATACATTTGCTAAGCAGACATACAAGAGTGACTAGAAATCTTAATGAAACTACTATTAAGGAAATGAACAATCCATTTAGTGATATAGTGAAGTGGATACTCAGTTTATAATTATTATATTGTTAATGTTATAGTGTTTGACAATTATTTATTTTGTTGTTCATCTCGTCGTTCATAAACTGGTTGGCTTTCGGTGAGTTTATTTTACATACGTACCTATTTATTATTTATTTTTTTACAAGTTTCGTGAGATTTCCTGATTTTTTTTGAAGTTTTTATCGAATAGAGAATTTTTCTAAATTAATTTTGAAAATAATATCGAAATTATTATGTGTTATGTCCACAGTGATAAATTTTAATGAACACAGGACATAAATTGAAATAAACTTTATTCGGTCTCTAGCTTACAAAATTGAGTGAAATTGAATACAATTCTTGGTGCAGATAATTGTAAAATTATCTAATATCCCTATATAAAAATTACATAATTAACTCTGTAAACTAAGTAAAGGCGGATATACATAATATTATGCTTAATTTTCTCTAGGAATTCTTCAGATTATTATTAATCAAAAAATGTTTTTTTTTATTTTTAGTCCAGTCACGAGAAAAAAGGTAGGTCCACCTTGCGTTTTTTGTAGCAAATGATTTTATTTTTTTGTGTCTTCGAGCATGTTTAGGAGATGTCAAATCCAAGTTTGCGACCTCTAAAACAGAGCGGGGGAGTTTTGGTGGGCTAAAAACCACGATTTTTTTGCACTTTTTTCGGTTTTTTCGGTTTTTTGCTTATAACATAAAAACGGCTGGTTCTATCGAAAAAATGGTCCTATTCAAAATTAAAGGACACAGAATTTACTTCAAAATGCACTTGTCAAATATGTTTTTTTCCGATTTTTACCGACTCTACAGAACTTAGAAAAACAAAAAAAAAATAAACTCTTTTTTTGTTTGAAGGTGCTAATCTCCTAGTTCCTGAGATCAGCGAGTTCAAACAAAAAAAGAGTTTATTTTTTTTTTGTTTGAACGCGCTAATCTCAGGAACTACCAATCCGATTTGAAATTTTTTTTTTGTTAGATAGCCCGTTTATTAAGGAAGGTTATAGGCTATTCGAGTTTTTCAATAGTTAAAAGCTTGAAAAAAATGCTTTTTTTTCATTTCGGTAAATTTTGGCGATTTTCTAAGTTCTGTAAAAATGGGAACATAAACATATTTGGCTAGTGCATTTTGAAGTAAATTTTGAATAGGACCATTTTTTCGATAGGACCAGCCGTTTCCATGTTATAAGCAAGAAACCGAAAAAAGTGCAAAAAAATCGTCGTTTTTAGCCCACCAAAACTCCCCCGCCCTGTTTTAGAGGTCGCAAACTTGGATTTGACATCTCCTAAACATGCTTGAGGACACAAAAAAATAAAATCATTTTGCTGCACAAAACGCAAGGTGGATTTCCTCTCGTGACTGGACTATTTCGTAAATTATTCCTAATTTATTGGAATAATTACTTTGGCAAAGTTTGACTAGTCTAGATATCCAGGGCCGGCGTTAGGGGGAGGGGGCAAGCGGGTCAAAGGTACCCCGGGTCCGGGCTCCCGAAGGGGGCCCGCCGGCCCGGGGCATACCTAATATATTTGATTTTTTGTATTAACATTTTCTGACTATTTCCAAAAAAAAAAAACAAATTTTTTGGAAGGGACAGGGGCCTGAGAGTGCTTAATCGGGGCCCGAAAATCCTGGCGCCGGCCCTGTAGATATCAACAAAGAATACCCACAAGAATATTTTCATTATATGTATGGCTAATGCGTTAAATTTTATATAGAAAAATTGAAGTTTATCAAAAGATTAGTAGATTGTATATCTAGCGGCGTAAAGAGTGACATTATGTTAAAACGTGCGATAGTGAGTTTTAACAGTCACACGAGTCATAATATCATAGCGCACGAGATATAGGTAGGTCTAGGTACAGTAGAATCTGGATATTAACCGGATGACGCACAAAGCGGACGCATAATATAATATATATATATGAAACCTAACTTGAGTTTGCATTTACGTCGCTAAAAACGGTTAGTCGTTATAAACGAAGTCGTAATAGACGGAATCTACTGTATATTACATTTTATTTTTTGTCCTACCCCCTATAAAAAAGCTGCTTTTGTCTTCATTTTCAGTATCTTCATAAAATTTGGACAGTTCACTTGTGTAACAAACGTAATTTCTAATAGTAGGTTGGGTTTGCAGAAGTCATTGTCAAAAAGTCTGATTTGACAATGACCTTAGATTGTGATCATATAATAATTAGTTTTTATACATGCAGTAGCAGTCTAATGTCGTTGTGAAACTGTCTGTTATGTAGAACATTATATTGTACATATAAGTAATATTTGATGGGAAAAATGGACGAATAATCGTATGTAAAACTTTTTTATTTATCGCCAATGTTTCGTCAACATTGCTGACTTCCTCAGGGCTCAAAATTGGACGTAATATGTAAAATTGGACGTAATATGTAAAACGTCCAATTTTGAGCCCTGAGGAAGTCAGCAATGTTGACGAAACGTTGGCGATAAATAAAAAAGTTTTACATACGATTATTTGTCCATCTTTCCCATCAAATATTACTTATATTAAATTACAATGGACTTAAACATTAATATTATATTGTACTCACACAAAAACGTGGAAATTGTACAAAAACTATGTTAAATAGATGCTTACTCAGTTCTAAAAAATTATCGTTTCATTGTTTTAAATATTTTTCGAGCAGAATCGATTTAAAATTCTACAATGCTTTTCTTATGGAGAAATATGTGTGGTCACAATGTAAGATTATTGTCAAGTCAGCTTTTCTGACAATGCTTTCTGCAACCGAGCATTATAACAGTAGTCTACATAGCATGAAGTCTGATAAGCGCTCACACACAACGGACGACGTGACCGTGTGGACAAATACAATGGTCTACAGTGTACAAGATACCAGGTTCGCGCCTGACTTAGTTTCTTAGAAGCTAGAATATTATGAAACAAAAATGAAATTTATTGATTTTTCTTTATTTGTTATTAAAAATTACAATAAAATACTATTGAATTTTACTTTCTCGCACACCAGCCTGTAAAAAGGCATTTTACATGCATGCAAAGCAGCTGTTTTACAGGGGGTAGAACAAAAAACAAATTATTACTCTAGGAGTCTACACTCTAGAGTCTAGAGTCAAGAATGTAGATATATACTTTGAAATGGTTATTACAATGGATTTGATACAATATATAGGCAACTTGTTATACTGTCGTCTGTAGATTGGCTGTCATAAGGCAACATATTATGGTTTTTGTAACATTTTTGGTAAAATAAAATCAATCATCCTGCTCACTGGTCCAGTTCTTTATTTTTTCACCCCAATAAAAAGAAACAGCACTGTCGATCAGATGCCACGAGGCATTCATACGAGAGTCGTGAACGCTGAAGGAAACGAAATTTATTCACCATATATTATTAAAAATGTAATTAAAATGCAGTGGCCCGGCTTTTTTAAGTGTAGCTTGTGTTGCCGTCTAGACAAGATGAGACAAGACTTTCAAAGTCTTGTCTTGTCTTGAAATATCAAGACAAGACTTCACTAAGTCTAAGTCTAGATTAAAAAACTCTTGTCTTGTCTTATATCAAGACTAGATTATTTTCAAGAGTAGATTAACCGAGTGATTTACTTTAAATGCGCGCGCATCCTGGGTTTTGTGGTGTGAGGACGATCAGATACAGATAGCCGTCATCCTCGTTTAGGATTGGTCGGATACCCCTACTGTTTTCGCTCGTGCTCTTGCTCTAACAGTAACTTATTTCATTTCATCATCCGCAAAATTCGCAGCTTCTGTAAAGACGGACAGCCCTGTAAGAAATATAAGTATACCTTTTTAGTTGATAGGAGCAGTGAGCACCTTCAATTTTACCGAAACTTCGTACCTAACTAATAAGTAACTTCCAGTGACTATGAGAGTAAAAAAAATTTTTTAACTGACTTCAAAAAAAAAGGAAGGTTCTGTTTTTCCCTATAGTATGTAGGTACATATGTATGTGTGTATGTGCGCGATGTAAACGGCCGATTTTTATGATTCTTTTTTTATTTAGTAGGGCATACCTTGGGGATGTTCTTATATAAATTTTACTTACATTTGTTCAGTAGTTCGACTGATTTTAATAAAAAGTAAGTAACATAGCGTAACACCGTTAAGGTAAATGTCAGTTTTGACACAGCCAAGTCGGTTAATAACGTGCAAACTACGTATTGTAAAGACACTAAAAATAGAAATAAATAAAAAAGCCACTAAAAAAGGAGGAAAATAATATAATTTTGAGATAAAGGGTGATTCCCGTTGACCTGGAATCATGAAATTTGGCAAAAAGCAAGGTCTCGCAGCACAAGCTAAGGAAAAAATCCGAAAATCACAAAAAGTGAAAATTAAAGGGGGTCCTATACCTATTTTGATATTCGCAAACTCTTTCATCAAAACCTGTAGAGTATACTTCCCGTTGACCTAGTATCATGAAATTTGGCAAAAAGCAAGGTCTCGCAGCACAAGTGAAGGGAAATATCCGAAAATTACTAAAAGAAAAAATTAAAGGAGGTTCCCACACAAAAAACGGAAAAACCTTTTAAAGACTGTATCTTTGGAACCGTAATAATAAGTATGTAGCCGGATATGTAGCAGAATATGTCTACCTAATTTAATTGTTGTAACGGTACGGAACCCTTGTAGCGCGAGTTCCATACGTTTTTTTTGCTTCTAAAAGTTAGATAATCTATGTTATGTAGTTTAATAACGTGGCTCCACTGTTTAATGCGCGTTGCGCGGTCAGTGATTTATAAAGGTCGTTAACCCATACACCGAAGTATTCCCGTGTACAGGGTACAGACTACAGTATGCAGTGCAGTTCACCCTTTATTGATGAATTATTCAGTCTGATCCACGCATTTCACATCAGAATTCACACCACTCTGTTCTTTTACTATTCCAACTCCACAAGTGGGGAATGGTAGTAGTTTAGGTCAAAATTCGCTTTTCGAAATTTTTTGATATTTTTAGGGTTCCGTATCTGAATAAGAAAAAACGGAACCCTTATAGGATCACTCGTTTGTCCGGCTGGCTGGCTGGCTGGGTGTCCGTCAGTCAAGGCCCATTTTCTCAGGAACGGATAGAGATATCAAGTTGAAATTTATACGAAACACTAAGGTCTACGATCCCTTAAAGGTGTAAAGAATTTAAACTTCTAGAATCTAGGTTAACGCAGTCAAAAGATACGGCTATTTTGTCATCTCATCAAAAACCCATAGGGTACTTCACGTTGACCTATAATCATGAAATTTGGCAAAAAGCAAGGTCTCGCAACACAAGTAAAGAGAAAAATCCGAAAATCACAAAAAGTAAAAATTAAAGGGGGTCCTATACCTATTTTGATATTCGTAAAATTACTCATCAAAAACCTATAGGGTACTTCCCGTTAACCTAGAATCATGAAATTTGGCAAAAAGCAAGGTCTCGCAGGACAAGTTAAGGAAAAAATCCGAAAGTCACAAAAAGTAAAAATTAAAGGGAGTCCTATACCTATTTTGATATTCGCAAACTCACTCATCAAAAACCTAAAGGGTACTTCCCGTTGACCTAGAATCATGAAATTTGGCAAAAAGCAAGGTCTCGCAGCACAAGTAAAGGGAAAAATCCGAAAATCAAAAAAGTAAAAATTAAAGGGGATCCTATTTCTACTTTGATATTCGCAAACTCACTCATCAAAAACCTATAGAGAACTTCCACCTAGAATAATGAAATTTGGGAAAAAGCAAGGTCTCGTAGCACAAGTAAAGGGAAAAATCCAAAAATCACAAAAAGTAAAAATTAAAGGAGGCCCCCACACATAAAACGGAAAAAGGCTGTATCTTTGGAACCGTAACATATAGCTGGTTGAAATTTTCACAGAATATGTATATACCTAATATAATTGTTGTAACGGTACGGAATCCTCGTAGCGCAAGTTCCACACGTACTTCACCGCTTTTTTTTCTTTTTAAGGTCTCCCGAGTCCAAAAAACATATTTTTGGAAAAAGTCTGTTCGTCTGTTAGTCTATGAGCACGATATAAGTCAAATTCTTGAGCGGATTGAAACCAAATTTTGAATATTTATTTGTAAAACGGCAAACGTTTATTAGCTTATACGCGACGCTCCACGAAAGCTTATAGAAAAAGAAAACTTTGTGTAAAATGGAAAATAATGGAAATAACGTGCTCAAATTTTTTGTACTATGAAATGCAATGCATTCGTCATGTATTTACATGGTTTCTTAGTGCTGTACACCGATTTGCACTGTAGGCAGCTACGTGAAATAAATCGAACAATATTTGTACTCCTTCCATTAGTTATGTCCGGTTAAATTTGGTATCATCCGAAAGGTCATTTCAAGAGAAACAATAATGATAAGAGGTGTAATTTCGCCAACTGTGAAAGGGGAGTCAGAATTTCAATAATTAACAGTGAAAGTGTCATATCGGAAGCCATTTTGAAAAAATGACGTAGGTATTTCCACCAAGAATATTTGAGGAAACTTTTGATATGTTATTTATGATACTTTTCACAATCGAATGCCGTTGCTTTCATTTTTGTGCCAATTATTTCCAGATTTGGCAACATTTTTTACTATTTTCAGGCGCCTATAATATCTTATCAAATGTTTCGCTAGGAATAGCGATTGAGAAATCGGAATTTCGAAAGCGAACGGCACACAATATAATATATTTACGGAAAGTGTACGTATAATGCACGTGACTTGGGAAAGAACAAATCTTATTGATTTAGTTGCTTCTCTACAGTTTTCTTATAAAGTATTACAGAAGCTAGGAAAGCCCTCACCTGTGGCTCGACGTTTCAAACATCGACAGACCACAATAATGGACTTAAAAACATTTAGCCAGAGGCGGGACTTGCTTCTATATATCAATGTTTTTTTTGTGAAAAAGAAACAAAATTGAAGTAAAACATGGATTACTAAATAATAAATAATTTTGAAATGAGCGTTAATAGCTTTCATCAGGCCCGGATTGGACTTACGGGTATAGCGGGCTTATATTCGGTGGCGGTGGGCCGGTCATAACCGCGGTGGATAGTCTGGAATCACCTTCAATATATTTTAAACATAGATATACATATTATGAATATTGCAAATTGCCTGCAATCTTGTTTGCCAACACGGGGTTGGTCCATGCCCTAAAGTTCCCGATCGATTTTTTTTACCCGTCCGGGTATGGTCTTCGTGTTGAGATTGTCGTACTGTCGTTGATCATATTGTGACGTTACTACAGTTTGTTTGCTGCAAAGCTCCGGTTCCCCGGTTCTAATCTGTGCGCTTAACATTCTCTGATGGGTATTCCATTTGTTAAAAATGTTTAAATAGAAAATATAATTTAGTACGATGCCTAAGTTCTGACATCTGGTTCCACCAACAATAGTTTGGCAGACTTTTGATATGTTATTTATGATACTTTTCACAAAAGAATGCCCGTTGCTTTCATCTAATTATTATCATCTAATTATTATTTCCAGGTCAAACCACATATTCAGGCGCCTCTGCTATAAACGACTTTTTATTGGGTTAATTATTTATATTTTAATATTTCAAAATTTTTTAACAATTCTGTATCAATTTTCTTTTAATGGCTCAACAAATAAAAGTTATTTAATTTATTGTTATGTTTTGTACGCTGTCGTTTTCTTACATGTACTAGGTAGTACATCTACATTTAGTGTCTCGACGTTCGATACGAGATTCTTTCCACGTTTACCGTTACCTTCAGCTGGATTACATGACGTACATGATTGCTTCTGTGATGGTCTTTGACGATTTCCGTTCGATTTTGATTTATAACTTATAAATTGTGTCACTATAATACCTTAAATTTTTGTTGACTATAATATTAAGGGTTTTATACAACGGAAAATATATTATACTAGTAAATTTTTAAAAATGTTATCTGTGGTAATCAAGGCTTCGCAAATTATGTAAAATGCTACTTAATTATGTAGTCCTAGTAAGAAAGTATTTTATCACAATATTCAAGGTATTTCGAATAGTTATGAGGAATTTGAAATATTTATACATAACAAGACTTACGATTTTATTTGTATAGCTGAACACTGGCTTACTACGGCTGAATTAGCGTTTCTGCATATCGACAATAATTATATACCGATTTCTGTATTCTGTAGAAAACATTATATACGTGGAGGTGTCGCATTACTTGGTAAAAATAAATTTGATAGGTAATAAGGAAATTAAAGAAATTAATGAACTTAGGTACTATAGAAAAACAACTATTTATTATTTATTTTCTTTATTCAAATGCAAGGCAACAGTACATTGAACCAACACACTAGGTTCACTAATGGTCTACTTACTGTTATTTATCTGTCACTTATTTATTTAGCACTGTTTGTCGAATTGGTCTCGTTGGCTTTCCAGAGTAGACTGACTTATATTTATCTATCGCTGTTATTTATTTCACTGTTTATTTATCTTCACTATTCGCACGTCTTCACTCGTCGATCCTCCAGAGTCGAATTTTCTCTCATAGACCAGCAAATATGTTTGCTGGTTTGTGTCCTCCGGTTTCTTCTTCTGCCGAAGTGACCTCCTGCGGCCCTTCGTGAAATTATCGCAGCACATCCGGCACTCTGTTTCTTGGTATCACCAGTTGAGGCTTCACGTCTGTGCCGTCTTCACTTTCCAGTTATTCGCTCCAGGAGGCCTTCTTCTCGATTTCTTCTTCCGCCGAAGTGCGGCCTCCTGCGGCCCTTCGTGAAGTTATCGCAGCACATCCGGCACTCAGTTTCTCGGTATCACCAGCTGAGGCCTCACGTCTATGTCGACTTCACTTTCCAGGTATTCTCTCCAGGAGGCCGTCTTCCACCGTCAGAGATACTGGTCTGATGTCCTCTCTCGTCGACTTTCCCGAGTAGAATCCCTCCGACAATCGATGAACTTGTATTTATAACGTTTTCAGTTCATTGTCAGCCCAGGGTGACTGTTTTTCCATTATTGCCACGTCAGAATATTTCCTGCGCTCAAGGCTGCGCGATAAAATATTCTCTAGAATGTTGGTTGACGTCAAACGGTGCGCTAGATCCGTTAAATTAGGTTATGTTATAAGAAGAACAAAAAACATTAATTTTTGTCAATATAGCCAACAAACAATTCAGTGTGGAGTGGTTCGGCGTGTGCTAGCTGGCTTGTGGCAGATAAAATTATTATTAATCGTTAGCTTAAAGTCCAACTTAAAATTAAAGGTACAGATCATTATGTTTAGTGATGGGAGATTGTAAGATGTTTTTACAATCGAAACAATTGCAATCGTTCATAATAACAACAGTGGCGGATTTACCAGCAGGCTGAGTAGGCTGGAGCCTAGGGCGGCAGATTTTAGGGGCGGCAAATTTGGGGCCAACATTTTTTTTATGTCTTACAGAAATTAAAAAGATTCATATTTATATAGGTAACTAAATGTTATTAGGTCCACACAAACAATTCAACATGTAATAATTAATATGTTTCACCACTTAGATAATTTTTTCTACAATTTACCCAAAAACTATTTCTTGTGCAATCTTAACTAAATCGTTGGGTTGTAAAAATAATCTAGGAACTGACACATCGATCCCCTAGTTCACAATCATACTAATTACGGGGAAAAGGTGGTGTAAATAGGACGATCGATAGTGCACAAATCATAAAGTTACAATATCATTGACAAGAAATTTTAATTAATATGATTGTGAACTAGGGTATCGAATTGTAGGGGCGGCAAAATTTGAATAGCCTCCTGGCGGCAAATGTGTAAATCCGCCACTGAATAACAATCGAGTCCACAATCGACTCGGAGTTTGATTTTACAATCGAAATGTTCGATTGTTCAAGTCGATTATTTGCCAGCGAATGAGAATACATAATAATCGCGATTCAAGGTTATATGCTAGTTGACTGACGTCTGACGTTCACGCGGCTCGTTCATCGTTGATTGTTATCTGTTCACACTGTTTAGTCGATACTCTGTAGTCGACAGTGTACATCGTCTGTACGATTCAATACTATATGCGACTCGGTCAACTATGAAACAACACAATCGAGTCCAAGTGAAAACCATCGAGAGTCATCGAGATGTTTGAACAATCGACAAAAATATCTCGTAATCGCCCATCACTAATTATGTTACCATTTATGTACAACTCGCGGGAGAGGAAGCCGCGGGTACTTAAATAAGTTGTAGAGAATTGTGTTCTCTACAAGATTGATAATAACCATTTTTTACTAAAAATGGAACGGAACCGAGAAATTCTTAAAAAAACGTTTTTTGTGAACTTTGACCTTGAATAATTTTTAACGCCGTGGTGATCTCGTTCTCGATTTTTATATTTGCTTTAAAACATAAAAAAACGAAGTATCTAATTAAACTGGACTACTACAATAATTAATGTAAAAATACTCCGTTGCGTTATACAAAAGTTTATATAAAAAATCAGTTAGTAGGTATTTTAAAATTCTAAAAACTTTTGTACCTTAGGTATTAGCTTTCCGTCCCGATTCGCCTGGTAGATTTTAGTTTGGCAGCGAAATTTGAATGTCAGGGAAATTAGAATAGGTACCTACCTATATATTAGTGACTATCAATTTGTATTTACGTTAGCCTAAAGTTAAAAATCACAGGATCCCCGACTTACTTTACATTTTCGCTTGCTGCTCATCCCCCTTCTGTCGTAGCGTAATAATATACAGCCATAATTGTTTTTTATACTTTTTTTTAAATATATTTATTTATTATATTTATATTTAATTATTTATTACAAAAAAAGCATGTTTGTGTTGAGATTCCAACCCGAGACCTATTGCGTATGACACGGCGGTGCTATCCGTTACACCACGCACATCTTACATAGCAGTGCTATATAATAGGGTATTATAATCATGAAAAATAATAATGTAAACAGTACGGGTGTTGGAGTACGAACTCACATTTAACGAAAGCGGCATAAACGAGCGTTTGTATAGCAATAGCTTTTATTAATGTTATTCAAAACTGAAAACGCTCTTGTTACATTGTGACTGGTGATAATAGGGTATTATAATCATGAACTTCCGACTAACTTCATGGTGTTAAACGTAAAAATTAACTCTCATCATTTTTTCCATAACGCGCCAAAAGAAGTAATCACTTCAAAAACTTTACCTCTCTATACCTATATTAAAACTAATATAGATACCATAAACGAAGATTTGTTTGCTCATTATGGATTAATAACTATAGTATCGAGCGTCTATAATCCACATTTCATTCATTCAATAACTATAGTAGACCTTAAGGCTTCTGGTATCGACCAGTAAGCACGTTATCTCTGTAGTAAGCAGTGCCAATGGATCAGGACAAGTTGACAACGATCAAACGATATATGTTTATTCGTAGCTTCGTAGCTGTGTGTATATACTTTACTTTCGCTCTTTGAAATTCATGAGCTCGTGTCCCTCAACTTCCCAATGGTGCATTCCGAGACCTGATAAATTCTTTTAACGATTTAACATGTTTACGATTGTCTTTGTGAAGCCATACTGGCGTGTGTTATTTTATAATATGAATATTCAACAAATTCAGTATGTCAGTCGGTTGAAAACGCGTCATGAATTTAAATCGATCATTAAGCAGACCGCACTGTTTGTGTGTCACGTGGACATTTAATAAAATTTTTATTCAACGGCCGATGATGAGATCGACGTGTCAAGTTTATTTACTGTGATATGCTTACTTGTTTTTTGTAACGACCTCCGTGTTTGATGGGAACAGACATGTAGAATGTGGCTTTTCTGGAAAAGACATTAAAGACGCTTTCAGATAGTGATAACGAATCGCGCTAAATGTCTGCGAACATTTAAAAAATGCGCAATTTGTAGTACACTGCAACACTATTCCGCGTAAAAATGCGCACAACAGATTAAAACTCAAATAAATGCTTTTTCCAGTGACTTCAAAAAAAGGAGGTGGTTCTCAATTCGGTTGTATTTTTTTTTCTTTATGTTTGTTACCTCATAACTCAGTCATTTATAAACCGATTTTGAAATTTTTTTTATTTGAAAGACTATACTTTCAGATTGGTCCCATAGAAATTTCATCAAAATCGGTTCAGTAGTTCGGCTGATTTTAATAAAAGTCAGTAACGGCGTGTGATCCTTTTAATAATAATAATAATAATAACTTTATTCAGAAAAATGTCACAATGACAAAGAATGCGTCAGTCAAGAATATACAATAAATGTGATACATAGTTCAAAAAATTTGGTATGGGCACTTATCAATAAGATAATTTAAAACTTGTGTTTTAAATACTTTGTAGCTTTTGAGGCTTACAATTTCGGCTGGTAAGCTGTCAAATAGTTTGACAGCTGAGTAACGGGGTCCCTTAGTATATAATGCGAGGTGATGTTCCGGAACACCGTGATTGAATCGACCTCGGGTATCGTAATTGTGATCCGGCAAATGGCGGTGAAAAAGATGTTTATTTTTGAATAAAAAACAAACCGATTTTAGTATGTATATCGCATATATTGTCATAATTCTGTATTTAATGAATACTGGCTTACAGGAGTCAGTAGGCTTTAGATGGAAAACGAGTCTGAGTATCTTTTTCTGCATTATAAAAGCCCTTTCAATATCAGGAGACTTACCCCAGCACATAATCCCGTAGTTTAGAACAGGATAGATATAGGCGTAGTATGCGGTTAGGCAAGTTGAAATGTCACTTATAGTGCGAAGGCGGAAAATGAGATATTTAAGCTTGGATAATTTTGAGCATACTTTAGCGACGTGTTGTTTCCAAGCAAGATGGTTGTCAATGGTGACGCCAAGAAAGTTAAACGTGGACACTACATCTATAGGATCACTATCGATCAACAGGGGGACATCAAAGTTAAGACCCGGTTGTTTGGCTGAGAATAGCATACACTTGGTTTTGGAAGTGTTAAGCTTAAGCTTATTATTGCCAGTCCATTCAGATATGTCCTGGGAAGCCTGAGTAGATACATCATACAGCTCTTGTAAATTTTTCTTCCGTGTCAGTACGGTTGTGTCATCTGCGTACATAACAACTGCAGATGAGTTACAAAGTGACAATGGCAGATCATTGATAAATAATAAAAAAAGTAAAGGACCCAACGAGGATCCTTGTGGCACACCGCAAGAGATGTGGCGTGCAGATGATAGGGAGTTAGAGCTGCCACCTGCAATTAAAACTTTCTGGGATCTATCGGCGAGGAAGGATTGGACCCAGGCCAATGTAACGCCGCGAACTCCATAAGTCTCAAGTTTATTAAACAGAATGGTGTGATCAATCGAGTCGAAAGCACGAGAAAGATCGTAAAATGTAATTAGGGGCTTATCACCTTCATCAATCGCACAATACAACGAATCAATAATACTAAACATAGCAGACTCTGTGCTGAGGTCTTTGCGAAAGCCAAACTGGCAGGTCGAAAACAGACTAAATTTATTTAAGTACGAAGTTAATCGCACTTCATAAGCTTTTTCAAATAGTTTCGAGAAAGATGACAATATAGCGATTGGACGATAATTTTCGCATAGTAAACTATCACCTTTATGTTTAAAAATTGGTAAAACCTTAGCTACTTTAAGTATTTCAGGAAAAGTGCCCGTACGAAAAGACATATTAATAAAATTTGTTAAAACAGGTAAAATATAAAATAAACTAGATTTAATAATTTTCATTGGAATTTCGTCAAATCCAGATGAGTCGGTGCATTTGAGACCCATAATTAAATAATAAAGTTCATGCTCACAGAACGGGTTTAAAAAGAAATTATGCTCACAGCTGTGTAATTTAATTTTAGTGTGTGTTGATTTCGGTAACACACCTGTATTGGCGAAGTGGTCATTGAACAAGTTGGCTATTTCTGAGAGATCAGTTATGATATTGCCAGCCCCATCTTTAATCTTATCAACATTGTTAATTTTATTGTTAACAGAAGTATTATCTTTAATAATGTTCCACACACATTTAGAATTATTATTAGAAGCTCTGATTTTGTTGCTTATGCTATGAGATTTAGCAAGCCTAACTGCTTCAATGTATTTAGATTTTATGTCTCTGTAAATTTGTTTACATTGCGGATTATTGGTCATTTTAAATAGCGATGACCAAACTTGAACTGATCCTCCAGGAGGCAAATCTCATCAGTTATCCAGCTGTTCACCTTATGACTACATCGCACTCTCATACGAGGGAATGCAGTATTAAAATGAAACAAAAAACTATTATAAAAATCATTAAAACATTCATTAAAATTATCGCAGGTAAAATTGTAGTTCCATTTTTCTTTATTTAGCAAATAGAGAAAGTAATTAATGTTAAAATCGTTAAAACATCGGCGAGTAATTGTTTTGTTACATTTAGAATTGAGAACCTTGTTAATCTGGAGAGATATAAACTGAGCATAATGATCAGATATATCTATCTCAATAACACCCGATTTAAATTTATCAGCTGGTAGGTTTGTGAGTATATTATCCAGAGTAGAGCTGGAAGTACTGGTAACACGTGTAGCAGTTGAGATGGTATGAACCAAGTCAAATGAATTTAAAATAGATAAAAATTCTTGTGAGGCGATATTGTTTACTGTAACATCTATATTAAAGTCTCCGCAGATAATCAGATTACAGACAGTTTTATTGAGACGGTGTAAAATAACCTCAAATTGTGAGAGAAAAGTTTGAAGGTCACAACTCGGCGGCCTGTAAACACAAACGATATGATAAACGTCACCACCGGAGTTAACTTTAACTCCTGAGCATTCAACAACACCAGTTATAGACAGTTCGGCAAGCCAGGCGATTGGAACTGTTTTAGGTAGGTTATTACTGACAAAAATACAAGTGCCACCATGGGTCATATTGTTAGTTCTACAAAATGAATGAATAAGATTATATCCATAAATCTTGTACTGTTTAAGTTCTTCATGACTTAGTGTCCAGTGCTCGCTTACACAAAAAACATTTGGACACTCCGAATGTAAAAAAACTTCAATAGCTTCAAGTTTATTACGTATGCTTTGAACATTGAGGTGTAATATATTGAACAGATAGTTAGATTTGCGTAGACAGCTTTGGATCATTTCTTTTTTGGGTGACTCGTGCGCTCCCGAAAAGAGCGCAGGTGTTTAAATCGGTTTATCTTGGCACCGTTAGGCCAAACTGCACTATCTAGAACTTCATCCCAGTCGCTAGTGGGAAAACTAACCCTAAAGGATGAATAATGGTCGTATTTGGCGTTTAGCTTGAAGCAACTAAATTTAATGTTCGGCTTTTTATCGCGCAAATATGACAAAAGTTTATTTACATTAACTTCTGGAGCTAAGTTAAAAACATGCAAGTGCGACACTTGCGCTGCACTGTGGATCACCGAACTGTTATCAGAACCAATTAAAAGATTGTTTTTATTGACATTATTGACAGCACTTTTACTTATACTACAATCAACATTCGCACGAGTTACAGTCTTGCGGGGACTGCGGCGTCTCTTGGATTTGACAACTATAAAATTGTCATTATCATTATTACTATTTCCATCGTCTTCGGAAATGTCAGAATCAGCTGTATTCCGTGGCATGTCAGCTGGCGTGGACGACAGCGATATAGCGATTAAACGACCAACTGAGGACGTAGGTAATACGTAAGGTAAATGTCACTTTTTGACATATCAGACAGCGTAAGAAAGTCGGTTTAATAAAAGTGAGTAACGGCGTGTGATTCTTTTAAGGTCAATGTCACTTTTTGACACTAAAAAGTAAAAAATAAAACACTTTTTAACAAAAAAAAAACCTCCTTCAAAAAACCACTAAAAAGAGGAAAATAATGAAATTTTGAGGTCTGTGCAAATTTAATTAAATATGAAGTTGGTTAAAAAGAAGATATTAATCACTATAATATACTTTTTTACCGACTTCATATTTTATTAAATTTGCACAGACCTCAAAATTTCATTATTTTCCTCTTTTTACTGGTTTTTTGAAGGAGGTTTTTTTTTTTTGTTAAAAAGTTTTTTATTGTTTATTTTGTTTGGACGCCTTCTCGAATTTATATTTAATGGAATTTTATATTATAAATGCATTCACTTTATGAGCGCCTTGTTATAAAGAAAAATTCTTATCTGAATCTTCCAGTTTCGACATAAAAGTTAGGTATACTGCACTGCACGTCAGTACACATTCAATTTTATAATATCGAGCACAACATAAAGATTTAAAAACAAAATGAAAAGTGAAAATAGTTAATATAAGCAAAACATAAAGTATGTTTATCGATACCAATGAGATGGTGTAAATTGGGAAACTTAGTTAAACATAAATTTGTATGTACAGGACAAACAGCATGATCCTACATATTTATTTTTTTTTTAAATTACTTTCCTAATTTACACTATTTTAACAGTATCAGTAAACGGGATTTATGGCTGATTCCACCATGAAATTACATTTTTTTTATGGCAGACTAAAAATGCAGGAATCTCATTCGAATATTGTGATAAACGACCTGTAAAGTTATAATGTGTTGATCTTACATCACATTTGCAAAATGCATACGTATATTATATAAGTAATATTCAAGTTTAAGTTTCAACTTCTCTAATATAATAATTAGCAAAGTTCCGTTTGTGATATCTTCAGTCGCACGTCATGAGAACATAATATAAGTACTATAATATGTGGCCGCAAGACAAAAATGCTTATGTCGATTGTAATATTTCCATTATCTTACAATAGATTCTAAATATGTATAAATTCTATGAACGTCCGAAAAAAATTCTTGTCCCACAAGTCCCCAGTTCCCGGATTCTAGCCCGAGAGCTGGTAAAAGTGTCAATTGGATTTTCAATTTATTATTTAAAAAAAAATAATGAATTGAAAATGTGAATTGGTGCTAGGCCCAAATATCCTTAGCTGTTGGTGGTCTTTAAAACACAGAATTGTTTTCGGGCCCTCGAATTTAGAATCGAATTATATGTCAAATGACTAGTAATGATGTGATTAGAAATACAGACGCTCAAAGTGGTCACGATAGGATCCATTCAGCAAGTAAATTACTTTTAGATTTTTACTCCACTAATGTTTATGTTGAACAAACGTCTCCCACTAGTATATAAAGGTTTTTTGGGTCACTGCAGATTACGAATCTGTGGTCAAAATTCACAAGTTTAGAACGGCGGACTTAAAAATGAAAAAAATTCGACTGATGACCAGTCCTATACTTCCCACCTAGTAAATATTTGCAAAAAATAAACACTCTTTTTTATTAAAATTAAGCAAAATCGCAGGATAGTGGACAAAATAATTTGATTTATTAAATTAAATGTACGACGTTTCGTCTATAGATTTAGACTTTTTCAAGTACAATCATAAAAATAACAATATTTATGAAAATTAATATTAATTACTAACCATAGCAATTAACATAAGATAGGGTACATAAGACAAAAACATGGTAACATGGTAACAAATTATGTTGACTATAAATTTTAACAATCAATAATAATAATAATACAAAAATTAGTATAATTTCATAATATAATTGTACTGACTACTTAAATTTTGAGTATCTGTTCTATAATTGATTGAATTGTTTTTTCTAATAAAACACATTTCACTGATATTGCGTTTCTTCCAATTTGACTCTTTATCTAATATTTGAACTTCATTGAAAAGAAATTTATGCCCAGTGTCGAAATGATGAGATGACAACGCCGTTTTATTATCACTTAATAAGTTTATGTTTCTACAGTCCATTTTGTGCTGATAAATTCTATTTTTTAATAACTGTTTAGTTTGTCCCACATAACACTTATTACATTCACAAGGTATTTTATAAATAATATTAGATTGATGTGAGATAGGCGTCTTATCTTTAAGTCTTGTGAATAACCTATCCAATTTATTTAAGTTATAAAACACCAACTTAATATTTGTGTTCGAAAATAATCTGTTGATCTTATAAGACAAGTTCTTCACAAATGGAAATCTAACATAAATCTTGGTAGACTTAGATCTTTCATCCACAGTATCCAACGTGTTATTTAGGTGATTTTGGTCCTCTATAAACCTATTAACGCATTGATGTATAAAGTTGACAGGGTAATTATTAGCTTTTAAGATATTTTCAACTTTCTTAAAATTGTCCTTATGGTAGTCTTGGTGACTTAATTTTGTTACCCTGTGTAACAAGCTTTTTATAACACTAATTTTCTGCTGCACTGGATGGTTAGATCGAAAATTCAGAAGTCTGCCTGAATGGGAAGGTTTCATATACCAATTCGTTTTTAATTCTCCCGAAGCTGAGCGTGTTACTAAGGTGTCCAAAAATGGAATTGATTTATCAACTTCTTTCTCCATAGTGAATTGAATCTTTTCATTAAACTGGTTAAACCTTTGTAATAAATCATCAATTTTATTTTCGGGAACTGCAATGAAAGTGTCATCCACGTAAACTTTTAGTATCGGAATTTTATATGGTAAAGTTTTTAGTACTTTGGAAACAACGTAATCCATCACAATGTTAGCTAAAACTGGACTTGCTGGGTTTCCCATTGCGCTGCCGTCAAGTTGAAGGTAGAAATTGTTATTGTAGCTAAAATAACTTGTATCAAAACAAAAACAAATAAGTTCAATAAAATTTATAGTCAACATAATTTGTTACCATGTTACCATGTTTTTGTCTTATGTACCCTATCTTATGTTAATTGCTATGGTTAGTAATTAATATTAATTTTCATAAATATTGTTATTTTTATGATTGTACTTGAAAAAGTCTAAATCTATAGACGAAACGTCGTACATTTAATTTAATAAATCAAATTATTTTGTCCACTATCCTGCGATTTTGCTTAATTTTATTATAATCACGATGGACACGATTTCTAATATAAACTCTTTTTTATTCTTTGAAAAAAAGTATGGCCTTCTTTTTTGTTTGGTGATCTACTGATGACTAGTAATATAGCAAAAATCATGCATGGTTACCTTGATTTACGTACAATTTTCTTTTTTTAGTAAAATATTTTTTTTCTCGAAAACTATACATTTTAGAGAAAAAAATATTTACATTTTTTTCATATTATAACATCTAGAATGGATTTATATTTTTTTTACCTATGTTAATACGTGACATTGAGAACGTTTTTTTTTAATATCTCAGGATTCACTGAACCGATTTGACTCAAAATCTAATCAGATCTAAGTTAAAGGCTGATAAACACAATAGAACAATCGGCATGGCCGTATGCTGTTCCGTTTTTACGATATCGAAGGCGAAAAATTGACCACACACACACACACACACAAACATACAGACATCAGTCAGAAAATGATCTTAAACGATTGCTAGGGTCTCAAAACGTGAAGATCTGTTAAAATCTCGAAATAATTTTTTCGGACTAAATCCATTACTTCCCTACCATAGTAGAGGTGGGAAGTAATTATATCCCAAATGACTAGTTATGATGAGATTATAATCACAGAAAAATTTTAAGTTGAGCATAAATGGTTGGTTTTAGAAATATAGACGGTCAAAGTGGTCTCGCTAGGATCCATTCAGCAAGTAAATTACTTTTAGATTTTTACTCCACTAATGTTAATGCTGAACAAACGTTTCTGATAGTATGTAAAGTTTTTTTTGGGTCGCTGATTACGAATCTGTGGTCAAAATTCACAACCTCTGAATGGCGGACTTAAAAATGAAAAAAATGTATAGATTCTAAACCTAATTGTCGCTATTATTCAATATCGACGTAAAACATACCGTCTCCAAGAGCTTTCTGAATAATAGTGAAAGCCGCATCGAAACCGATTCAGTAATTTTTTTGCTTATTGTGAGCGAATTTTATATAAGTACTAGCGGCTCGGTACCGGCTTCGCCCGAGTGCTAGAATTCATGAACCTACAGAAACCTTCTCGGTAATGAGCACAACCTCGCCAAAGTTTCATCGCAATCGGATGAGTAGGTTCTGAGATCAGGTTTGTTCACTCGGGCGAAGCCGGATCGGACAATTTTATAATTCAGAAACTTTCGCGGGCGTACGCACAATAACTCACCAAAGTGTCATTCCAATCGGATGAGTGGTTTCGGAGATTACTTTTTCACTCGGGCAAAGTCAGATCGGAAATTTTATAATTCAGAAACCTTCGGGGGCGTTTGCACAACAACTCACACACACACACATTGACTTTTATATATTATATAGATAGATTAGGATATAGATTTTTTTGAATGGATCAAATACAACATGAACATAAATATTCAGTAGGTACAGTAAAAATCTAGTAGTCATAATTGCTGAATGAAGCCGGGTGACCACTTTGACCTTCTTGAATCGAAGATATTTTATCAATGTAGATACATTTTTACTTCCCACCTCTACTATACGGTAGGGAAGTAATGGATTTAGTCCGAAAAAAATATTTCGAGATTTTAACAGATTTTCACGTTTTGAGACCCTAGCAATCGTTTAAGATCATTTTCTGACTGATGTCTCTATGTGTGTGTGTATGTGGTCAATTTTTCGCCTTCGATATCGTAAAAACGGAACAACATACGGCCATGCTGATTGTTCTATTGTGTTTATCAGCCTTTAACTTAGATCTGATTAGATTTTGAATCAAATCGGTTCAGTGGATCCGGAGATATTAAAAAAAACGTTCTCAATGTCACGTATTAACATAGGTAAAAAAAATATAAATGAATTCTAGATGTTATAATATGAAAAAAATGTAAATATTTTTTTTCTCTAAAATGTAAGTATAGTTTTTGAGAAAAAAAATATTTTACTAAAAAAAAATAAAAATTGTACGTAAATCAAGGTAACCATGATTTTTGCTATATTAAGCTAGTCATCAGTAGATCACTAAACAAAAAAGAGGGCCATGCTTTTTTTCAAAGAATAAAAAAAAGAGTGTTTATTTTTTGCAAATATTTACTAGGTGGGAAGTATAGGACTGGTCATCAGTCGAATTTTTTAAATCTAAATAAACCTCTAAAATGAGTTCAACGACGTTTAGAATCTAGGTATCTATGCTTATAAATGAATATAAATAGATATTTTATTATGTATTAATATTATATTATAGACGCTCGACTTTATAAATAAAGTTTGTTCGACTCGAAGTTCGCGACACTTGTGAGTAGGAAAGAGCCACGATGCAATCAGCCAACACGTCTCTTTTCATTGTAGCGTAGAACTCAACTGGATGATTAAATCTTTGTTTACCTTATTTTACCACTAAATCGACGTTAGCGCTTCTGCCTTTCGGCCACAGGTATAATATATGCCCGACTTATTGAAGTCACCTGTACCCATAAATTCTGGTTGCATACATCTCGGTATTATAATTTGCTCGCAGTGTCTTGTTTATTATTTCATTGAAGTTTTAATTAAGTGGGTGGTGACACAGTTACAGTAAATTAAAGGACTATGCCATGTCCTAAAATCGGTTTTATTTTAGTGCACAACTAGAATGACGTGTATTATTTCCATGTTCTGTTAGTAAAGGAAATTTTGGTAGAAGTATGGCTCGAAAAATCGTGTACGAGATAAGGTCAAATTCTAACTGTACTACCCTCAAATCGTAAAGAAAAGTATAAGTTTTTCGTATGTGCGTGTGTTTGACTGTCTGTGGAATTTGTACAAAAGTTTTTTTCAAATGTTTGTCTCAATGTTTTGAAAATATATGCAATTTTGTGCACTGTACTTATAGTTATTTATTTCGTTCCCAATAATTATGCAAAAATTCACCACTTTGATTTTACATTTTTATCGTTCTTAAGGCCCATGACCTATTATTACGTTTTTAATTAGAGTTGCATTAATCCGGTACAAATTGATAGATTTTGTTATAAATTTTGACTGATGTTAGGGTAATCACCGTAGAGAATAGATATAACGGAATAAAATAGTGCCTGTACAGTGTACACATCTCGACACAATATATATATTTTATATAAAACAGTTCCGTGACTGACTGACTAACAGACAACGCTCATGTCAAACCGCTGAAGATATAAACGTGAAATTTGGACAGTAGGTAACTTTTATGACGTAAGCACCCACTAAGAAAGGATTTTTGAAAATTCATCACCTAAGGAAATTAAATAGGCGATGAACGTTTGTATGAAAGTTCGTCATTTTTGAAGTTTTGCACAGGAGTTTCTTATATAACGTAGGTGAGTAATAAGAAAAGATTTTTGAAAATTTATCATTATCATTATCATTATTGCATTAGATGCAAATATTTGTCAATCGGCTCATGACAACTACAGAAAAAAATCATACCTATACCCTTTTACAAGTGAATTCTAGTTTAGTGAACCCAGTATGTTAGCCCGGGAGTTTGCGTTGCAAATGAAAAAGTGATAGTAAGCCGGCTGATTTTGATATTGATAGTTGATCTCGTACAACTAATCAGTGAACCAACCGTCAGCTGCTCAAGTAGCGATGGGTTTGGGTGTGGGATACTGCGAAAGTGGTAAAAAAAATACTTAAGTAATAATTCGCCGGCTGAAACTTTTTTTATAAATAGTTTACATCATAGTGAGTTGAAAAAAAATTATCAGCTGCATCGTGGAGGGGAGATTGTGCGTCAGCTGCTCGCATGAACTTGTAAAAAAACACGTAAAATATTGCGCATTTCACTTTTTTGCACTCACAGCAGCTGAGACAATTACGTTACCTAGGATTTTGATCATATCGCTATCATAATCCTATGTAACGTAATTGTCTCAGCTGCTGTCAGTGCAAAAAAGTGAAATGCGCAATATTTTACGTGTTTTTTTTACAAGTTCATGCGAGCAGCTGACGCACAATCCCCCCTCCACGATGCAGCTGACAATTTCTTTTTCAACTCACTATGATGTCAACTATTTATAAAAAAAGTTTCAGCCGGCGTACTATTACTTAAAAATAATTTTGTTTACCACTTTCGCAGCCTCTCACACCCACACCCACCGCGGGTGCGTCAGCTGACGTTTGGTTTACTTATTAGTCATACCAGATTTATCGAAAAAGATAACAATCAATCGGCGTAAAAACACTACCTAAAATGCAACGCAAACTGCCGGGCTATGTGTTCAGTTGGGCACACTAATAATAATCCTTGGACATTTCTGCAATAGAAAACTCTGATATTTGTCGTGCTATTATTAATATAAGCAAGATGGGTAATTTTTTAATTAGATGTCGACAATAAAAAGTGTAAACGAGGCCTTAAAGTTTTGAATAGATTTAATGGCGGGGGTGGTGTATTTATACTGTATACATTATGTATAAGGTATTATAACGGGGGTGGCGGTTATACTAAGGGTCGCTGCGCGTGCGCGCTGTATCTCGAGACTTCGATAACACACAACACAACCGCTTCCCCGACGCTCGTCTATGGCTCGAATGAATTCTATTTATTTCCGCCGTCGGTTATTTTGTACATAACCTCACTTTTGTTGTTTAATATGGCTCGTGTATTGCGTGTGTGCGTGTACAAGATATATTATTTAAGTGTGTAGATGCGTGGATATTGTACCTGCCTGACGGCGTGCGTGACTGCATCAAAATAACCGCTTTATCGCGTAAAACATACTGTGTTTATGTGTTGTATGATATTGAGGTGACCGATATTGCCAATGAATCAGTTCGTTTCGATTGATTCGATTCGTTTGCATCGATTATTGTTTCGTATTGTTTTTATTGCATTTGGATTACGACGTTGTTATTACTGCCGGAAGTCTCTTTTTATTGACGATGCTTGCTTGTCTCTGCTGGGAATCGCAACGTAAATCTAGCAGATTATTGTTTTCACTGTTTAGAATTCGCTATAGGAATGATGTTTTTCTATTTAGTTTCTAATTTTTCTAAGCCAATGTCGGTAATAGGTAGATAGGTGTCATTCAGTCTATATATTTCATATTTCGACTAAATTATTATACGGGCTGCGATATAAAATAATACTACCCAACTTACATTCTCAAGGTAATTCTGATTTACACACATAATTAATACATTTCAAAACTGCATTTTATATGCGTTTTTGTTTTTATTTTAAGGTGGCCAGACTTACTTTAAAATTGTAAATTAGGTTGGATTATGATCTGTTATTAGTTTGATACGATTAAAATAGACACATTATATACTTACATAATTTGCTATAAGGTACCAATATATTGAATAGATGGGTTCTTATTGCTATAAATATTTTCAAAATTGATTTTTAATCACATTTCATTTATTTAAATTATTCTTAAAAGTTATTACTATATTAACAAATGCTTGCATAGTTTTGGGTAAACTTTTTTCTGGTTATTGATAAATGATAATTTATGAGCGACTAGGTTTGTTAAGTACATATTATATATCATAAATATATTATACAGAATTAAGTTTGGTTTATAAAGAACGTAAATTGCACATTACATAAAGTAAATTAGAAGGAAAACATTACCTCAGATAATTAATTATTCATTTCTGCAATTAACTTCCCATCATTTGTATAATATTATACTTCTAGTTTTAATAACGCTTCAGTTTTACTGAGATCGTAATTAATAAAATCAAGCAAACAGCTGATAATAATTAGGTACAGACAGAGGTGAAATTGATTTAATCTAATAAATATATGAGCATGAGCAGGAAAAGATCATCTGCACGTCTCTCTGGCATTTAATTTAACTAGGATATGGATGAAATGTTTTTGAGCTTTAAAAATCAACTTTTAAACAGCAATTATAAAATATTAATAAATTACCTTGAATCTTGATATTATTAAATAAAATACTTTATAATTTAAAAACATTTCTTCATAATTATATGACAAAAATTTATTACGCATAGGTATGTTTTATAAGTTACTATGAAAAATTAACTACATATTTATTAAATTAACGTTGCGATTAATAATTGATTATTAAAAAATTTTTACTGATATAAATATTCTAAAAATCTAATTGATTATGGTACTGAATATTTATATTATTAATAAAAAAAAATTTTTTTCAGTGTAACCATAATGTTTAAAAAATATGCAATGACGTATTTATTATTATCGTTTGTCAATCAAATTAATAAATTATAGTTTCAAAGTAATGTTTATGATTTAACAACAAACTACAAAATAATAATTTGCCTCAGTTGTAGGTATTAATGCGGTATATAATAATATGTCTCCGTAAACTGCAGACGTATTACAAAACCGCGTCTGCATTTTACATCGTTTTTGATTGGCAGTGTAACTTCGAAATAAAGGAAGTTATATTGTATATACCTAACGCGTCTGCAGATTACGTATATGCGCCCGCCTTCGCCCGGGTGCTAAGAATTTATGATTTATTATCCCCCTGCGATAAATTCTCTCCCTGCGAAGCGAAGTCGGGCTGGTGTTGTTTATAATATTAGTTTGACGTTAGTTACAAATATAAATGTGGTGGAAACGCAGCTATTAATCACGTCACCTCCACCACATAATTTATATATTACTTAATATAATTAGTGCTTAAAATAGATAATTTGTAGTTTTCAGATTTTTTCGTTTGTATACACCTAATGATCTATCTTGATGCCAAATTTCAAGTTTCTAAGTCACCTAGAAGTGGTCTAGGTTTTTGATGAGTGAGTGAGTCAGTCAGTGAATGAGTGAGTGAGTGATAAAAATGGCACTTTTTAGACCTTAATAACTCAAGAACTATAATAGGTTTATTAATGAAATTTGGGATTCTAGGTGTTCAAAAGAGCCTTATTAGCCTTGCAAAATTGCAAGTGTGTAGATCTAATATTTTCTGAGTTATGGGGGGACGAAAGTAGCTCGAAATGGTTCGTGAAAATATACACACATCAGTGTTGCCGAACTTGGCTGACACACTGCCGTGTGTCTAGATAATTTTTAATAATTTAGGTTCATAATTATAAAACGTGGGTTGTGACTAATAAACTATCATAGTCGAGTTTAATACCCACGCCTTTATAATTATGTATATTGTAATTAGACAGTGGATAGTTTTTCATTTTCACAATAATCAACAAGGAATGTGCACAAAAAATGTATACACCTTTGCTTCCACCATCTGCCAATGCTGTTTCTTTTAAATAGAGACTGCAATCTTTGCTCAAGTTAGATTAATTATGATTGTATGTTATTTGCTTTTCTTTAAAACACAAGTAATGCATACGACTGTAAATTTTGCAAATAGACTTTCATTTTTAGATTCAAAATAAAACATGAAAAATTGGTCTCACTATGATTTTTTTGAATAGGTATAGAAAATGTATAACGGCATATAGGGAAACACAGCAGGACTTATATATTATGTCTCCGGGCGGCATAAATTGAAATAAAGGAATCGATTTATAGGTTAATCGAATCGGTCATCTTTATCTACAACTCCATGTGGGTTACAAACATGCACACGTATTTTTCCATACACATTGCACACACACGTACACGCACGCGCGCATACATGACCAAGACACTCACAGGACCGTACCTATGCAGAGCTGTGCAAAAGACACCGGTAACGTTATGGCAGTTTCCACTTGTGAGGGATGAAACTGGAATTTTTGAAATGAAACTTCTATAGCGAAGGTAAGTTCATAAGACGATCAAACGAAAAAGCGACATTTGGTTTTGCACTCAGATCGATCTAAGTGCTCTAATGCGTTCGAATTTAACATTTATATACTCTGAAAGATCTCTCTATCCTGCGTTCGGAAATCGAGCCCAACGCTCTATGAGCCTAGAGGAAAGCGAGCGAGCAGCAGATTTAACCACTTTCAGAGCATTTATTTTTAAAATGAGCGGAATCACGTGTTGTAAGAATTGATAAATTTGAAAGTTTATTTGTATGAAGTAATTTTTCAATAGGTAAAAATACACCTATAATATTTGTTCAAAGAATAGTAATAACCAATAAGTCTATATCGCACAAAATGATTAAATAAAATATTTATTATATCTATGGGTCGAGTATTAATTCTAAAATAAAAGAATAAAACGAAAAAAATTATAAATCATGACTTACTATTATAACAATGTTGAATTAAATCAAAAATGAGGAAAAATAAAGAATATGTATCGGCTTTTGTAATAAGAACTTAATTTACTGACGCCACTTGATTCTGACGTTTGGAAAAATCTGCTAGATTGCGTTCAGAATTGTTTAGATGGCTCGAATTGCTCGCTTGTCGCGTGACCGCAAAAATCTGTTCACCCGGCTCGATCAGTCGAGTGCAAAACCGAACTTATCTAAAATTACGTACTAAAATTTATCTTTAGTAATTGTATATGGCAAATTAGCTTTTGCCTGTGGTTTCGCTCTCGTGAACGTCAGTTTTATCAGCAAAGTTGCTCGCGTTATACAGGGTGTCCAAAACTTGCGTTGTCGGCCGATATATTGATTTTGGGTGAAGATAGAAAAAAAGTTTAAATACAAAAGTTGTATAAATTTTAATGGTGTATAACCTAAAAATATTTTCAATTATACAGCCTGTCCCATTTAAGCGTGGCAGATCAAAGCTATTTTTTTTTAACCTAGCACCCTGTTTTTATTTGTTTTTTCAATTCTGCATCTAAATGTGAATAGAAATTGTAAGGAAAGCCATGCTCGAAAATTCAGTAATTTTTGAGTTATTCAAGCTTTTCAGAAATTTTTGACACGTGCAGACCTTTACCTAAAATTCGACATAGCCAAAACAGAAACCTTTATCAAACTGAAATTTTGAGGATCACTAGATAATTGACGGACAAATTAATGTCTGTCCTAAAAAAAATGAATTTATTATACAGGGTGTTCAAAATAATGTACTTCTTTTATCTAACTTCAATTACGTGTAACTTTTGATTGTTAAATACAACGAGGTAATTTTTTTGCTGGAATTGTATTCTTTAGGATATTTACTAGCACTTTTATTAAGGGTTGTCCAAACCTAAACCTATTATTTTAATACGAAAATATGAAGTTTAGGTTTGGACAACCCTTGATAAAAGTGTTAGTAAATATCCAAGCAAAAAAATAACCTCGTTGTATTTAACAATCAAAAGTTACACGTGATTGAAGTTAAGTAAAAGAAGTACATTATTTTGAACACCCTGTATAATAAATTCATTTTTTTAGGACAGACATTAATTTGTCCGTCCATTGTCTAGTGATCCTCAAAATTTCAGTTTGATAAAGGTTTCTGTTTTGGCTATGTCGAATTTTAGGTAAAGGTCTGCACGTGTCAAAAATGTCTGAAAAACTTGAATAACTCAAAAATTACTGAATTTTCGAGAATGGCTTTCCTTACAATTTCTATTCACATTTAGATGCAGAATTGAAAAAACAAATAAAAACAGGGTGCTAGGTTAAAAAAAACATAGCTTTGATCTGCTACGCTTAAATGGGACAGGCTGTATAATTGAAAATATTTTTAGGTTATACACCATTAAAATTTATACAACTTTTGTATTTAAACTTTTATTCTATCTTCACCTAAAATCAATATATCGGCCGACAACGCAAGTCTTGGACACCCTGTATAGCCTGACGGTTAATCCGTTCCTGACTCCAGTTTAAGACATTTAAATATAGGAGATTTAAAATAGCTTAAATGTGGGGACATGTAAAACAGTATCAAACAAGCCTTGAGGCGGGTCGTTTATTGGGATTGAAGTTACTTTTAATAGGGACTCTACAAATGCGACCCTTGAGGTCCACATGACGAACTTCCTAGTTTGATGAATATTGAATATCAATAATTAAATTAGAAATTACACAGAAAAGTAATCATTTTAATCATTAAAACGTAATTATTATTTATTTTTAACAATTTTAACAATTAAGAAACGGCTGGACCGATTTTTATAAAATTTATGTCGGATCGTAGTGACGTTAACATGCTTTGATAGACACCTCAACGAAGTTGATAACATTTTTTTGGGCAAGATTTCGTATAAATCTACTTTTTTGCAGCCGTTTTGTTTAAACAAAAAAAAACGGCTTGATCGATTTTGATAAAATTTATTTCGGGTCTTGTTGATGTCAATATCCTTCTATTTGTACCCTAACAAAGTCGATATCATTTTTTATTCGCAAAATTTCGTGTAAAATTCTATTTTTGCAGTCTTTTTCTTAAAAAAAAAAACGGTGGGACCGATTTTTATAAAATTTCTTTTGGATCAAAATGACGTTAATACGCCTCGATTGACACCCATACGAAGTCGATATAATTTTTTATTCGCGAGATATTGTGTAAAATCTATTTTTTTGGAGTCTATTTGGTTAAGAAAAAAGAACGGCTGGATTTTGAAAAAAATTCTTTCTGATCATATTTACGTTAATACGCGTCGATTGGCATCCTAACGTAGTCGATATCATTTTTCATTCTCGAGATTTGGTCTTAAAAAGAAATGATAACATACGTACACATACATACACACACACACACACACAGACATCTTTTCAAAAATAGTGTAGTGACCTTGAAACATAAAAATTAAAAATTTGTTAAAAATTTTGATTTCGATTTTCGGACCCATTACAATAACTTCCCAATGTACTGGGACGTTAACAATATGAATGTGTTCAGATATCAATATATTTCTGTGGAAAGTTTTGTCATGACAGACTGGCATACATTGTAAATCCGCAAGGATACTAAAGCAATTAAATAGGTTAAATCAAGATCCCGATTTATTCGTAAATCTGAAATATAACCTCAATGGTGATAATATCACTCGTAATAGTCCTCTGATATGCATTTTTTATTTTATCAACCCTGGTCTAGCCATCCACTCACGAATACATGCATGCGTTTTGCAATATCCAGACGCGGGGTGTAACAAGGGGCGAGATAACGTCGGTGCAACCCCAACATTATGTGTCTATGTTTGTATGTGTGTATGTGGTGCTTGGGGTAGTTGCCACGCATTTACTTCGTCTCACTCTGCACGCGATCCTTTTGAGGTTTACGTGGGTACATTCATGATAGATCGACGGCTTAAAGTAAATAATTTAAGCAGAGCGTATTTAAAAAATCATTTGCTGGGTGATAAAATGTAAGATTTTTATCACCAATTTTCTAGATATTTTATTGTGAAATCGTTTATCTGTATTAAACACGTATTTTATGATCTGTCGCTTATTAAGTTAGTCGTTTTTTATCAACAATAAGAACGATGTACATTGTACACCACCATTAAAAATACGGGGTATCTTTAGATATGGTATGGCGACTATATAGTCACTGCAAGATATATCACTACGTGTTAGTAAATTTGATATTACTTTTTAATTAATTTTAATTCTTTTATTGCACAGTGAAGTACATCCCACTTTCTACTTTGTCTTCCTACCCGCGTAACTTAATACTCTAACAGTGCAAACCGAAAGTGCTTTTAAGAACCCCAATTTGATGTTTGAGGCTTACTTTGATAGGGTAATGTTTTAAGGTTATGCTTTGTAATTTACTGCGAAAAAACTTTTGAAGTATCAAAAAAATATGTTGACGCTACAGCTTATTTTATAGCACTTTAATTTTTTTTACACAAGCACTAAGTCACAATTTATTAGTCGTAAATAATATCCTCTGCAGTACTTGCTGTCGATAATACTAAAATTTGTTGTTCTCAGTACGATAGTATGAACAATGAACATGTTTACTATACGATCTACGAGCAAAGAGTTGTTAGTTTGTTGTTGTTGGTTTGTCAACGTGTTCAATAATTTTTCTAAACAGTAGTTGCGAATCTTTTTAGGTGCGTACAGACCAGCCCAACGAAGGCTAACGAAAGGGTTTCGTTCATGGTTCGGTGTAAACGGTTTAGCGAACGCCAACGAACGTTTGTTGGCGTTCGCTCACAATCTGTAGTGTGGTGGTAACATCAAAGGAATAGAAACATTCGAGCGTACGCCGTGTGGGCGGGCAAAACGTATACAGATTAAACGAATTGACGTCCAACGAACGTGCGGTAGCCAACGCCGAATCTCGTTCGTTGGTTTTCGTTGGGCCCGTCTGTACGCACCTTTAGGCATTGCTGTCTTAGACTTTCCAAACGTACTAACAAATTTGGTATTCTTTAATTTATTTTAGTAAGTTTTTTTATGTTTTTTTGTCATTCTATAACTTTCTTTAAATTAGTTGTAAATGTAATGTAGGCCCACGAAAGATACACGCTGGCGACATCGGTTCGATGTCGCGTCGCTGTTGCGCAGCTTTGGTGGGACAAGGGCCAATTATTCTCTCCAAATCTTTTTAAATCCGTTAGTTGCATTTGTGTCACAAATGGGTCGACTTTCAAAGTAGTAATGAATCAACTGAGTATGTTCGTTGCGCAATCTAATTATTGTTACTTATTTTTGCAAATCTTGTTCCATAATTTGAACTCTGCTCTAGCTGAAGTTGTTTTGCTGTAAATATACCTGAAACACAATTCAACTTTTTATAGTAGGATTACCATTTTACTACACTCACAGGCTTTAATTAACTGTTGGGTCATTCTAGATCGGTCCCATTTCATGTTTAAACCTTCTTATTAAATCTTCCTCACTTGGATTCAGTTTCCACTGAACTGTTGTTTTTCTCTTTTTTATACTTAAATTTTTGTTGTCAACTCAATATAAAATTTTGATACGCGCCGTAATAGTATATGAGTAGTTCAGTGAATGGAGTTTTTTTACTTCTAACCCCACCATAACAGATCCGATTTTGATGAAATTTTTTAAAAATGTTTGTAGGTAATATTACATTTTGTTGGAAAAATTTTTAATTACGAGGGATTGCTTACTACTTGGGAATTATAACTGGCTCTTCAGTCAAATTTTTTTCTTAGCATTTCTAGGTTCGCTCCTCACAGGCTCACAGGCTATATACGCGACTTTAACGCTACCACGGCGATGTTCAAATAAGAGTGAATTCTTAGCAATCAGACTACGAGTTTTTAGTTGCATTTAAATCTTGCTATCTCTAGTGAAAGAATTTATGTTTGAAACTCTGATAACTCAAAGAGACCTAGCGTCGCAATGTTGTAGTTGCGTATATTGTTGGTGAGAGAGCGGCCTAAGGATGAAACATGGGCAATGTTAAATGCAAGCGATTTTTAACTTCCAATTGGAAGTTATTGTAATGGGTCCGAAAATCGAAATCAAAATGTATAACAAATTTTTATGTTTCAAGGTCACTACACTATTTTTACACTATTTTTAGTAAGATGTCTGTCTGTGTGTGTGTGTACGTATGTACGTACGTACGTACGTATGTGACCATTTCTTTCTAAGACGAAATCTCGAGAATGAAAAATGATATCGACTACGTTAGGGTGCCAATCGACGCGTATTAACGTAAATATGATCTGAAAGAAATTTTTTCAAAATCGGTTCAGCCGTTCTTTTTTCTTAACCAAATAGACTCCAAAAAAGTAGATTTTACACAATATCTCGCGAATAAAAAATTATATCGACTTCGTAAGGGTGTCAATCGAGGCGTGTTAACGTCATTTTGATCTGACATAAATTTTATAAAAATCTGTTCAGCCTTTTTTTTGAATTATTGTTAAAAATAAATAATAATTATGTTTTAATGATTAAAATGATTACTTTTCTGTGTAATATCTAATTTAATTATTATTATTAAATATTTATCAAACTGGGAAGTTCGTCGTGTGGATCTCAAGGGTCGCACTTTAGTCTTAATAAACGACCCACCTCACGGCTTGTTGAAATTTTGTTTTTAAACTTCAAAAACGGTGAGGCTCTGGCAGGGACTTCATTTTTTCCAAGTTTTTGAATTTTGTTTGATCCGTTCGCAATACTGAAAGGATAACCCACACACCTACTTAAGGGTTAATTATAGTCGTTCTTAAATTTAGAATTTATGTAGAGATTATATGTTTTTTCGTAGTAGGTATTTCGCGAGTTAGAAATGTCCATATGAAGACAAAAAGATATAAAAGTACTAATAAAAATTCGATGGTAAAAATAGAAACTAAGTGACGTATAAATAATGCAGATGTATGATCGTAGAAAATACTAATTTAATATGTGAATCTGTACACTTTTATTTGCATATAAATCATATTATGCTTGATATTTAATTCGCAGTTTTAGCCTGTCTATGTGCATTTTAACAGTTTTTTTTTGTACTACGCAAAACTATGCAGGTGTCTACTTACAAAGTTAAATATGAGTTACGTTACGTGTACATTCCACATAATAATATTATATGTATAATACACACGCATTTAACATACTTTCATCTCTTTCTATTCTAAACATAGTGAAATAGATATTTTAGTATTTACCTGCGTGACGTAAGAAAAACAAAACGTTAAACGCATACGCCTACGACTGCGATTGGCAATTGGACGTCGACGAAGGTTGATGATAGTCATTTGTTATCGATAAGGGGTTGCGATAGTATCTACCTATAGTTTTGTATGTATATGACTTCACATGAATCATATGAAGATTGTTTTTTTTAAGATCGGCGTGTAGAGAAGCATCGGCCAATTAATTGTGCGGGTAATGTTTGACGAGCTGACAGTGAAATTAAGTGTGTGTTTTGAAGTGTTTCATTTTTTACTGAAAATGGAAGTGGACGCTTATCAGTTTCCAAATGTAAACGGAAAATTATTTTTGAGAAAATGTAACAGGTTTGTTTATAATTGTATATTTTTATAATTTAAGGCTTTTATTTAGGACTTTCTAATATATTTTATAAATTAGAGAAAAAATACCTTGTGTTCTTAATTCTTGTACAGAATGAATATTCTAAGCAGCTGGGACTTATTTGTAAAATTTGCGCCCTGGGCAAAGACGATTTGCCACCCCTCTTTCAGTTCAATTTTTTCTACGCCGTGCACATTGCTTCTGATATTTTAAATCGGCGCGGCGCGTGGTTGTGCCAAACATACAAACCGACAGACAGTCAGACATTTTTTTTTAGAAAATACGATATTTCTACTTGACATCAATTATAAAGAATATTCGTAAAGGAATTTTGTAAAAACATTTACATGGGTTGAGACTTTTTACACGAAGGTGTTTACCTACAAAAATTGCACTATCTAGAAATTATTTCCCTGAATGGTCGTTCTTAATTAGTCTAAAATTATAACTGGGCTATAAATGAAATGGATAGACCATGTATAGGTATTGAAGGTAAATAGTAGAGTGTATATTGTATATCTAGTGTCGTAACGAGGTATATTATTGACGAATTAGTGACAATATGTTAAAACGAGCACAGCGAGTTTTAACAGTCACATGAGTCATAATATCATTACGCACGAGATATTATGGTATTTTTTGCCATACCCACTGTAGAATAGCTGCTTTTCATTTTTTTCAGTATTTTCAAAAAAAAATTGTCAGTTCATTTGCGTCGTCAACTTTACTTTTATAGCAGGCCGCGAGGCACGCACAATAGCGGACGGATCAGGGCGAATAAACATAAATTACTATGGAAATGATTTACTTTCCACACTAGTGTAGAATATACGTTTCCATTATACACAAGCTTGTTAAATGACCCTTTACAGGCCGATATACATGTATGTAAAGCAGCTATTTTATAGTGGGTATGGAAAAAAATATTTTGCAACATTAACAATACACAATATTCTTCAGCTGAAATAGAAATAAATGTGGTGGAGGCGTAGGTACCTACCTACGCCTCCACCACATTTCTCGCTGAACTGCATCGACCGCGGGTTTTTGTACTTCTGAATTTAGTGACTTTAGTGATTTAGTGACTTCCTATTAAACTAACAAACTCTGGTTTCAGTATATGCGAGAGTTTTTACGTTAATGAATTTATACAGACGTTATAGTTCAATCAATACAAATAATTAACAAAATCGAAACTTATTTGTAATTGTCATATTGCATTTTCGAAAAAAAATGTCTATCTGTCTGTATATTTATTTGTTTACTTGAGAACTACCGCACCAATTTTAATAAAAGTATTTTTAATCGTTAGCTTTAATTAAATAACTTAAATAGGTATAAATCATTGTGTTAGATCACCGTTATGTACGGGTCGAGGGAAAGCCGCGGGTACAGCTAGTTTTATCTATATTAATATTATAAAGAGGAAAAGTTTGTTTGTGAGTTTGTTTGTATGTAGGGGGAAATCTCTGGAAGTACTGAACCGATTCTAAAAATTCTTTCACTAATAGAAAGCTACATTATCCTTGAGTGATTAGGCTATATTCTATTTTGATAATTCTCGCGGGGGGGATAACTTCGGTGGGATAGTAAACGTAATTCTGCAATTCTTTTGCATATTTTTAGCGCATTGCCGGAGTTCTATAACTAATATTATAAACACCACCAACTCGGCTTCGGTTCGCAGGGGAGATTTTCTTGCAGAGGGGCGATAATTCCTGTGGGAAAGTAACAAAATGTAACTCTGGAATTTTTTTGCATTTTAGTGTATTGGCGGAATTCTACTAATATTATAAACACCACCAGCCCTGCTTCGCTTCGCAGGGGAATAATTTCTCGCGGCGGGAGGGGATAATAAATCAAAAATAATTAGCACACGAGCGAGGCCGGACGGGACCGCTAGTAAAATATAATAATATTCTTTTTATCCAAGTGTGCAAGCTTTCACGGCCGGCATTGTTCAAAGGCGATATGGCGATATGGCAGCGGTCGAAGTGTCCTCCTTGGCGGCTCACAGGTGAATTTGCCGCCAAGGAGGACACTTCGACCGCTGCCATATCGCCTTTGAGAATGTCTACCGCAGTTGTAGACGAAACGTCAGGTAGAAATACCACCAGACCACGGTCTACAAGCCCGGAAACCATGAAGACTTGGAATATTCTTTTTGGTCACAGATATTGTTCCGAAAAGATTACACATGTTTTCTTAACGCCAGATATATAACAGTGTATTTTTTGCCGAAAAGGTAGGTAGTACATTATGTCGACAACATTTTTCTGACCCCAATTGCTATTTGTCACGTAACTTTATTCGTGGTCAACGCCGCTGACATTCTATTTTATTTGTTCCACCTGTCACTCCGTAGAAAAATAACGTGGATAATCTTAAAATTAATGCACAATTTGTACTCGTATATCGCGTGCAATAAAAAATACACACATAAGGCGTTGACCGCTGTGTTACGTAACAGAGAGTGACCTTTATTCGAATCAAAATTGTGGTGTGACATTTCATGTGCTTTTTTTACGTTTTACATGTCATCATAAATGTTCGTGCTTTTTTTGCACTGAAAAACAAGAGTGCGCTTGTGTTCTGTTTTTAAATTAAAAAACTGTGCCTTTGAACCATTAGAAAAAACCACATAGAAACCGTTACTATATAAGTACTATTCTTGTTATGACTCCGCTGTCCATCGCGTTTGTGAACTTTTCGTCATCGTGAAGCACAAAGATCAACAATGTATATAAGAGATTAACGGGAACTTGGACCATGGGTTGATTGAAACTCAGTTAATTCGCAACGTTTCGTCCATATTTTAGACTTCTTCAGGCTCTGTGAATAATAACCACATACATTACTTGTACAACTCATACAAACTTATAATATTAAATATCTTATTAAAAACCTTAAAACAATAAGATATTTAATATTATAAGTTTGTATGAGTTGTACAAGTAATGTATGTGGTTATTATTCTCAGAGCCTGAAGAAGTCTAAAATATAGACGAAACGTTGCGAATTAAAACTTTAACTGAGTTTCAATCAACCCACGGTCCAAGCTCCCGTTAATCTCTTATATATAGTTACGATGGACATGACAACTAAAAACATCAACAATGTAATTCAACTTTAAATAGTTTTCGCTTATTTTTAGAGTGTATTTTGCTTTACTTTGCTCAACACGTTCTTTGTTGGCGTGGTGGGCGTCGCGTAATATTATGTCTGTATGTGTGCGTGACGTCACGACTTCCAAGAGATGACTCATCTGGAGAGGAGAGACTGAATGAGAAAGCATCACTGAAGTCTGTTATAGGGCTGAGGAATTTATTAGTCAAATATCGTTTATCGATATCAAATGTATGTCAACATTTTTCGAGAACTGTTTTTGGGCCCAAAAACACCTAAAAATTAACGGAATTGTTTTAAAATTGTAATTTAACCCTTTAGTAAATATTAAAAAGTGCCCCTAAAACTTTATCAAAATCGACCACACATAGTCGGACTTTTTTATTTTTACTTCTTTAGACGCGCTTTGCCTGGACAGTGAACAACGGTGATGTGATTCCCACCCGACGGAGACGATCGGAGTTACTCGGCTCAAACACGAACACGTATTTCCAATATGCTGGTAATAATTTGTAGTTCATATTAAGTGTGTTAATAGATGACACTAAAAACTTCATACGAGTATTACGTTATTTGTAGTTCATAAGTCCGTTAATAGATGACACAAAAACTTAATATGCGTATTTAAAGTGTATACAAAATTATCGATTCCTATTTTAGTTGAACAGCGCAGCTGTCAAAATCCAATTCAAAGGTTAAACATTATTATCGTTAAGGTACCTATTTTATTCATTAAATTTAATTGTATAGGCCGATTTTAATATATATATGATTAAACTGTGTGATTAAAAACTTATATACAGGATGTCTGTAAAGACACTTAACACACGCCTACCACATGTTCCTGAGACCAAAATAAGCCGATTTAAGCAAACTTACCTTCTTACAAAATTGCTTAGTTTGGGCGCTATACGGCCCTGATGTTACAGTTTTAAAATCGTTTTTTTGTTATAAATTTAAAACAGCTTGTGCGATTTTGCTAAAATTTGGCACGTTGGCATAGTTTTATGGAACAAAAAAAACCCATATCAAAATTATAATTAATATTAATCCATTGGCGTAGAACTCGGGTTTTTTAATATTTGAACGTTTCAAATTTCTACGCCAATGAAAGAAAAGGGGTTTAAGTATAAAATTTAGATTCAGTAACTTATTTGCTACAAAAAAGTTACTCTTAATAAGACTCGATTACTCTCATGGTTTTTAAGAAATTTGTATTTTAATAATTCGCAGTAATTTTTATAAAATGAAGTAAAGTTACTAAAACATGAATAGAAATAAATAAAAATGTCATAAAAAGTGGTCAAAGTGTCCACCATTTTCACGCATACAAAGATTTATACGACGAAGAAAATTAACTTAAGTACTCTTTGCATAACTTTTTCATTATCTCCAGTTTTATTCTTAGAAAAAAGCATAGCCATCTTATTTGTTTATTGATCAACTTATTATTATCAACGTATTATTATTGATCAACTTATTATTAAAATACAAATTTCTCAGAAACTATGAGAGTAAGCGAGTCTTATTAAGAGTAGCTTTTTTGTAGCAAATAAGTTACTGAATCTAAATTTTATACTTAAAGCCCTTTTCTTCCATTGGCATAGAAATTTGAAACGTTCAAATGTTAAAAAACCCGAGTTCTACGCCTATGGATTAATATTAATCATAATTTTGATATTGGTTTTTTTGTTCCATAAAACTATGTCAACGTGCCAAATTTTAGCAAAATCGCACAAGCCGTTTTAAATTTATAACAAAAAAACGATTTCAAAACTGTAACTTCAGGGCTGTATAGCGCCCAAACTAAGCAATTTTGTAAGAAGGTAAGTTTGCTTAAATCGGCTTATTTTGGTCTCAGGAATATGTGGTAGGCTTGTGTTAAGTGTCTTTGCAGACACCCTGTATATATTTTAATATTAAAAAATCAAAAGTTTTCATTTCTGTCGTGTGGTCATAAGCACACACCCATTTTTTTATTTGTTTAGTGATGTACTAACTTCTAATGATCAAAAATATCTGACCCATTCTTATAGTCGCTGTTCAATTTATTTAGCACTTACACCAAGCAAATATGTTTTTGGAGCTGAATTTTCCCCGCGTTGAAATGTCCTATTTTTTACGATGTGCACGTTTACGTTAATTAAAGCAAGTATTTTCGCTCATTTTTAAACTCAGAATGAAATGAATGCTCGATGATTAAATCTGCTTGCTCGCTCACTTTCCTCGGAGATCATGGTTCCATGACATTTGATTCCAGCAATTTGATACCACGACATTTGATCCCACGACAATTGATCCCAACGACATTTGATCCCAACGACAATTGATCCCACGACATTTGATCCCAAAAAATTGTCTATAAACTAACAGAGCCTGATAAGTAATAAAGTTATTAAATTTTATTAATTTAATGAAATAATTTGACCGATTATTCCCTTTGTGGGGAAATTTGTTTGAATTAAATTTGTAGACGCTATGATATATTAGTATTTACTAAGCATGCATGAAGAAGTACCCAAATTAGTGGGTCATAGAGTGGGTATGTGGGTCAGTAGCGAACCTAGATCCTCTATACTTATAGTTTTGTGGTTGTTATTCCTTTCTCCTCACCTCCACCACTACTTCCGTCATCCTTTTCGTTACACTGGTCGATCGGAATTACTCCTACTCGCCGCGCCTAAAAAAGTTTCATTTTAAAAGTGTACTATTTGAAATAGAGTAGTTCTCCGAGAACTGATGGTAATATTCTCGTCGTCAATTTTTTATCATCCCTGTTACAGTCTGCTGCCGTACTGTGCGCAGTATAACGGCAGAGTGAACGCAGTATTAACGACGTAACGGAGAGACTCTGTTGCAGACGTCCTGCGGCCGCCATTCGGTCGCCGAACTGAATAGCGCGCGTGTATATTATACAGTCTGACTCTAAATTGGGTAATTAATCATACCGGCTGTAACAGCGATGAATTGTAAAACATCAATAGAATGAATTCATGGAAAGAAAAACAATCAATAGATTAGGAAAGAAAGGCGTGACGGAGTCGCAACTGTCTCCTAACTAGAATCTGCGTTAAACGTACGTTGTGAATGGAATCATTCTTTCCCGTCGCCTTGACAGGACACAACTATCAAGTTTCATTCATTCTACTGACATAACCTCATTTTTTAAACACGTTGTCGTCGTTAATAATTAAAGCAATTTGTTATGGGGTGGTGTTTTGTACCTGACGGAGGGAAAAGCTAAAATAATACCTAGATATCCAATACTAATTGGTGAAAACATTTTTTTTTATACTTTTAGCTTACCTTCGCTTGATTTAGCGTAACTCAGACGACTTCAGAACACTTTTCCAACTCCAAATGGAAAGAACAAACTCAATTTCTAATTATAATTGTGTAACGATAGCCTGCAGCATCGTCACTAGTGCGAATAAGTAAACGCGGTACCAGTGTATGTGCAATAGTGCGTAGCCAGTTATAAAGTAAACCGTTTTGTGTTTAAAATCGTGAAAAGACGTGTTTTAATAGAATGTGCTACGCACACCGATAATAAAATGTGTTTTGTGAACAGTTTTAATTTAGCTCTCGCTAAAGCAATGATACTGTAAATATTGACCTGTGTTGAATACCAATGACTGATTTGAGAAACGCCTCACGTTCTCCATAGATAGTATTATAGCCTTCAGCTTGTGTTGTAGTGATAACACCACCTCTCCGACCCGCTTACCTAGTCCTTATCTAAACCGCGTTTCCCCCGCCGGTATTGGGAGCCGATTGACTCCCGGTTCGTTGCGAACTACTGGAACCTCTCCTATAGTCAGCCGGTGTTGGGGGTTGATTAATCCCCGGCCTGTTGCAGGTCACCGGTTGAGTCCGTCACAGCCTGACTAACCGTTCCCCTATAACCCGGTTACTAGCGTATTTTCTAACCTTAAATATTTTGTGTACCTAATAAACTTCTGTCAAAATTTTTCAATATGACAAAAAGCTGGATTTACCAACTGACAAAAGACAGACTAGTAATGTTTCTCACCGATAATAATATAGACGCTACCGGTACCTGTGATGAATTACGCAAGAAAGTAAGTGCTTTTGTGGACTTACATCCCGACCGTTTTCGTCCGAAACAGACACAGTTTGGAGAGAAGTGTCTCCGTCTTCGCCAGCGTCCGTTTTCTGTGACGCAGTTGATGAAGACAACTGCTGCAACCGTTTCGCACCAGCCAGCTCATTCCGTTGGCCATCTCGGCCATAGCTCGAACGGCCGCCAACCGCTTGCGTTCCATCACCAGACCGCCCTTCGTCATAGCCGTCAATCGACCAGACCGCCAACTAGTGGTTACCGCACCGAACCTTCCAGACCGCCACACCGACTAGCGTCCGTGTCTAGTCAACTGGTGGTCACCGCACCGAACCGACCGTCCAGACCGCCACACCGACTAGCGTCCGTGTCTAGTCAACTGGTGGTTACCGCACCGTACCGACCGACCAGACCGCCAGCTGGTGGTACCAGAAGCGACCGACCGACCAGACCGCACCATGTGATCCCCAGGGCAACAGCCCAGCCGCCAGACCGCACCGCAGCCGACAATCGGCACCGATCGACTCGTTCGCTGACCGTTTCAGCGATCCGCCAAGCGACCACTCAAATCCACGGCCATAGCCGCAGGCCGCTCCAACATCGAGCTGTCTGCTACAGGCCGTCCTTTGCGACCAGCAGAGCACCCGTTCATCTGCTGATCACTTGCTGGCCAACTGCCAGCTCAACCAGAAGCTGTATGCCGCTCAACCGCCAGGCCGCCCGTTGCTACGCCGGCCCGGCTAGCAGCACATAGCTACACCTGCCGTCCGCCTTTCGGCTACTTGTCAGCCGAACCAGCGGCCACTCGCCGTCCGTCAGCCAGACCGTTGAGCATCCAGCCACCGGCCCGGCTAACACCGGCAACCGACTCCAGCAGCCACCCGTCCGTCAACTAAGCCTGAGTCGCGCGGATGGTTGCCAATCGCCAGACCGTCAGACCGGCTACTCCGCTACCGGTCCGACCAGCGATAATGCAGCGTCCCGAACGATGTCTGCCAAATACCAGTCCGTAGGCCTGCCCGCCGCACGCCGTCATATCGTCCAGCGGGAACAAGCCAGTTCCCGACCAGGGCTGTCCGTCGTCAGCCGAGCTGTCAGCGAAAACTGCTGACCATTGCCGGCGCTATCGACACAGCCACCGCAGTAGGACTCCGAAAGGGTCCCTTCCGACCCCCGCCGATTCTGCTGAAGATCGCGCCAGGGGTATTCCTGTCCGTACCGAATCATGTGGTTCACACGTCACGCACCTGGGCCGCGCTCGCCTCCAACAACCAGCGAAACTCCGTTTCTCGCACGACAGAGAACTTCGCCGTGCCTACCCCACTTCTGTGCGAAAAGGGGGGGTAATGTAACGATAGCCTGCAGCATCGTCACTAGTGCGAATAAGTAAACGCGGTACCAGTGTATGTGCAATAGTGCGTAGCCAGTTATAAAGTAAACCGTTTTGTGTTTAAAATCGTGAAAAGACGTGTTTTAATAGAATGTGCTACGCACACCGATAATAAAATGTGTTTTGTGAACAGTTTTAATTTAGCTCTCGCTAAAGCAATGATACTGTAAATATTGACCTGTGTTGAATACCAGTGACTGATTTGAGAAACGCCTCACGTTCTCCATAGATAGTATTATAGCCTTCAGCTTGTGTTGTAGTGATAACACCACCTCTCCGACCCGCTTACCTAGTCCTTATCTAAACCGCGTTTCCCCCGCCGGTATTGGGAGCCGATTGACTCCCGGTTCGTTGCGAACTACTGGAACCTCTCCTATAGTCAGCCGGTGTTGGGGGTTGATTAATCCCCGGCCTGTTGCAGGTCACCGGTTGAGTCCGTCACAGCCTGACTAACCGTTCCCCTATAACCCGTACCCCCTGGCGATCGTTGTGGCACCAGTGCGTTGTGCTATCGCCAGATGTCCTACCGCTTTTTCCCCCACCGTTTCAGATAAGGGGTACGCCCCTCCGGTATAATACCGTTGTATATATTTTCCTGTTGATAAACAGTTTTGAGTTTGTATCGAGTCACTACCGTTGCTCCGTAAAGTAGGGATTTAGTTTATATAGAGTCGTTTGGATACTACGGTATCATTTGAAATATATGTACATATTATTCTGTCTTACTTTTTGTAAAGGGTACTTTTTATTTTTATCTTTGTTTCTAAATAAATATTATTATAGAAAATACGCTGGTTATTCATTTCTTATACAGTATTCCGTTTCTACTGGCTTCGTACCCTGGATTCCGGCGAGCTATCCGCCCGACGCAAACCAGTGGACCGTTGCGACACATGTGCGCGAACACCTAAAAAGCCACGACGTTGCAATTGCTTAAATTTAATATACCTCGACAAACGTCAACGAGGTTAAGTTAGGTTAGAATAATCAAGTTACGACATCCATTTCTCATAAATTTTTAAATTAAAAAAAAAAAAATATTTCACACGAAATAATGAAGTTTTGTAGCCAATAATGACGGGATTTATTAATTATTTTTATGAAACAGCCATTGTTTTGGTTAGAAATGTGTTTTAAGAAAATTGTAATGAATATTCCGTTAAAACCCATACATTTATGAACGCAAATCGACTTAACTTTAAATTTCGCGCTAAAATGCTGTCCAAAGTTCTTCCTATGAAATTTTTTTTCATATAAAAATTCATGGGGGTAGATGGTTTGCTGCGAGGTTTGCTGTATCTTCGAGTTGTTGATTGGTGGATCTTAACTTCTCAAAGTTTTCCAAACCCTGGTCTAAGAAACTATAAATCTTGAAATACCATCATGATACCTTAAAGTTGTTTAGGATGTACAAACGTAGACAAACGGGATGACAAATCTAATTTCAGTAATATTTTCTAAATAATTGAATTTATTGCAATTTCATATGTTATAATAGACAGTAATTGAATTGGTACGAACATGCCAAAGATGGCGCGGTTTAGGTCGATGCCGCGGTTTATGTATATGTTCTTACGAGACCGTACATAGCAAAGATGGTTCACCTGCAATTCACCCTCGCCACTTACCTCGTTGTTTACATCGTTGTAAATATCAAAACAAAACGTAACAAGCTATGGAAAAACAAGGAATAACAGTAATTCTCATCAGCTAAAAACAGAAGTCAAAAAGCACTTCATAGAAGTTTATTTTCAGTGTTGGTCCTTACGTATTTATTGCATATTGTGTATTTTCTCGCAAATAATTGAAATCAAAACAAAGTAGTTTTGTTATTTCATCGAGGTAGAACTCTAAGCATCGCGGTAAATGCGAGGTTATTGGTCTACATCAGTGGTTCCCAAAGTTGACTGAACCGCAACCCACCTAACAATAACTTCCAAATTCGGGACTCACCTCTTGGCTGTCATGAAGAAAAAAAGGGCTTAACTATATGAATGACTGTTCAAATAAGAAAAGAAACATTCAGTTACAATCGAAAATTTTAATGCTTATTTAAATACAAGGAGTGCTATTTCAATTAGAAGGATGTATTTGTTTCCTTACCGTCCGTCAGTGCGGCCGGTCGGTCGATGTATCGTCCTATTTTTCAGGGCCCACCCAATATTCGCTCGCGACTCACCAGTTGGTCTTTTTTAGTTTCTCTGTAGATTTTTTCGTAAAAAGCTCTACATAGAATACTTCTAAAAGATCGGTACCGATATAATGAAAAGATGTATATTTACTGTATAATATTGGGAAAATATCACTTAAACTGTAATTGGACAAAATCTCTTTTTATACATAGGCATTTTTTACGTATGAAAAATTTAATAAAAAGATTTTTTGTCATCAGGGCTGCGTAATAAGTATTAACTTCAAGCGTCGTCACTGGACTAGAAAGAATATAATGTCAGCTTAATTGATTAATTTTTAACTTTCACGAATATTTTTTCTGATATACAATGTCGACAACATTTTATAAATTTTATATTAAGATTTAAATTATTATTTTATGTTTGTTAATTTTTTTTAGAAAAATATTGTTTTGTGTACACAAATAATTAATACCAACTAAGAAATTATTGTTTCTTTTGTGTCTTGGAGAGTTATGAAAGTAAACATGGACATTGGACATCCGGTTATCATATAGTAATTAGAGTCCAGGAAAAATAGACATAAAAATGTCCAAAGTTTGGAAATAATGTGTAACAGTCTGCATTTTTGCATACACATTGGTATTGGCATTCTAAATAATATTCGAGAGCTGCTCATCGACCCGACACCTGCGTGGCTAATTACGCGGGGTCAAATGTCACAAAAAATGTTTTTTTTTTGCAAATATTTTGAAAATGGTGAACTTTTTGACAAAAACATTTATTACCAAAATTGTAATTATAAGTAGGAAGTTTCCATTGGACGAAAATACTAATTATGATACTGTCACAGCATTGTAATAAAGATAATTTTAAAAATTCTGAAATAATTATTTTGATATCTTTAATTTCAACGGAGATATTCAATTTCTTGTACGTGGGGTCGCAAACGAAACTGATTTTTGAATATGACGTCACGCGGTACAAGTTTGCTGTTTTATTAGCTTTGTGAGTAATTAGAACCTAAGTTACTTAGTAACTATTTTGTTGTAATACAGACTTTTCTATTTATATTAAACTAGCGGCCCGGTCCGGCTTCGCCCGGACTGCAATACTACTCACTCGCTTCGCTCTTTCGCTTGAATATTATAATTACATCACTCTCTCGCTTCGCTCGTTCGTTTGAATATTATAATTACATTACTCACTCGCTTCGCTCGTTCACTCCCGGGTGGTACGGTTTTCGAGATATTTGCAAAAAACGATGTTTCGTGACCTTTGACCCTGAGTAATTAACTACGCAGTCTCAGATTGATGACGAACTCTCGCATATTATTTAGAACCTAAATTCCAACGTGTACGCAAAAATTCAGCCTGTTACAAACCATGTTGGATGCCTATTTTTCCAGGACTAATTAGGTCACAAACGATAGTCCAAACGGTCTAAGTGCAATTCAATGAATTTTCAGGCACCAAAGTTCTATAACGGGAAATAAAAGGGATTAGTATGAAGTAAGCCCCCCCCATATGTGGAATAACGGAATAAAGTGTGAAAATCCATGAAATGTTCACACTTTATTCCGTTATTCCACATATGGGGGGGAGGGGCTGCTCTCCTGCCGCGACCATGCACACAACTCAACTGTACATCGCAAAGTAGAGTATACGCTACTCAATATTTAAAAGGTTAACTTAGAATGTTACCGACCTTAACACTATAACCTATTCTCTTCAGGAAGTGAGCATTTAACAAAATAATCACGTAGTAAAAATAAAAGAATAGAAAAATATGTGTCTGTTGACAGTTAGCCGATAAATCATTTTAATATTTGTAGAGATGATATCTAAACGTTTTTTACAAGCGTTTTTGTAAATTTAATGATCCTTGAGCATGCATGGGTTTTTATTAGTGAAATTTGAATTTTCGCTGCGAATTACTTTGTGAACGTACATATTCTTCATTAATTTAGGTACTTGAAATCGAAAATCTAGTGTGTATAGCAAAATTGAGTGTAATATGTATTTCGATGTTAATGATTACAGACTCTTAATTTTTTGATTAACTTCTTTTATCATAGTATTGTAATAGATTCTTATTATAAGTTTTAATACATATTTTGATAAATGTGTATGAAAAGTTTTTGGATTTTTTCTCAATTTGCTGGTAATTGCCGAACTATCTCGTCAGCATTGAAGATGGAAATTGTTAAAATAGTTCAATTACCTAATTTATTATTATAATTTGCAATGGATACAAGAAAAATACTCGTATTTTATATGAAAGTTCAATTTAGTACTGTATTTTTAATTTTTTACAAAAACTCTTGTAATGTACTTTAGATGGAGTTTTGAAAAATTGGAATGTATGTTTGAATATACAGATTTTTTTAAATTTTAATTATAATAAATATGGGAAAAATAATTTATTTAGGATCTAAAACCTAGATTGTATAAGATTGTGAAACTTAGGGGTAACAAGGTAGTACTCCTAAGCGTAAAATTAATTTGAATAAAATATAAATTCTAAATGCGCAAATTTTAAGTTTATTTTTATATTAAAGCATTAGAGGTGAGCTTCTCAATGGCATGGCTCTATGATGTTTAATAAAACGATCTTACTGATGCGAAATTTTGACAATTTACAGTTGCAAGTTGTCAAATTCTAGATAGCATGACAATCTCGTACCTACCTATAATTTGTCGTGGCCTATGCGAATGCGGGTGTGCTAGCTGCGTTTTAACCCAGATAATGTATAAATAAACCTTTAACTTGACCTCCGACAAGCTAACGTCAACTAACGAAAAGACATGTGCTCAGTTACTTATAGCTTGTTGTTAAGCTAAAGACTAAAGTTGACCTATTTCTAGTTGGTAATTTAGTTGTATCAATTATTTACCACACGCAACACGGAACGCACTGCTTTGGGTCGCGTTTATACCAAACTATCAAAATCATAATATTCAGTGTCTTGTCATGTCCCCGGCAGCTGCTCTGTGCCCTGTGGCCCTACCGACATTTCATTCCTTTAACTGACTATCTCTGTGACAGTTATGACCTTTTCATAGTATAATTATTTATATATTAAATAGATTTATACCTACGGCTGTTTTGCAATTGACAATTTTTAATGGAAGAGCAGTCTGAAATTGTATTTTAAAGACCACCAACAGCTAAGGTTATTTGGGCCTAGCACTAATTCATATTTTCAATTCATTATTTTCAATTCATTATTATTTTTTTTTTTTTTAATAATAAATTGAAAATCCAATTGACACTTTTACCAGCTCTCGGGCTAGAACTCGAGAACTGGGGACTTGTAATAGAGGAACCATAGCAACGCCATGTAAACAACAGCGCCGCTACACTCTCGGCTATTCTCAAGCCCTAAGAGCAGTCTGCAATTACATAATTGATTTCTGCAAATATCGAAAAAAATCATTTTAACAACCATAGTCACAGTCAGGACTCTAACCTGAACCTTCTCACTATCGCGGCGGAATGAGCTTACAATTACTCAACCGTGAAATGATTACAAATCTAACATTCTCCATATATACAAAGGAATCAATAGATTTCCACTACATGCGAGTGTTATTAATTATAGCTAGGTTGTAGATGTGCATTATTTGAAATATAATAAAAAAATGGCTGATTTTCCAAAAATTTTACTCGCCCTGCCATAATTTGCGACCTTACGTATTAAAAACATGATTTTTCGAAATCAGTGACCCCGAGAACATATGAAACGAGACCTCACTCAAAAAAATGCGCCATTTTGAAAAAAAGGGCCGTGGGTTCTGGGAGCCTTGCTTGTAGTCTTAAACGTCCCAAATTTCACATGTGCACCAAATTTCAGTCAAAATACGCATTTTCGTTTGTTTTGGAACTAAAAAGTGTCGTACTTTTTAGTTCCAAAACAAACGAAAATGCGTATTTTCCCCTGGCGGAAGCCCCGACTTTTCAACATTTCTTATATCAAGGAGTAGGGTCCAACGAACAAGTATACCAAATTTCAAGCCTTGAGCATAAAATGCAAGATGGATTCTCTTACCCTCCGGACCAACCATGCTATAAAAAGGCCCCCGCGGGGGTCCTGACCGTGGCAACATTTCTTATATCAAATGGTATGGTCTAACGAACAAGTGTACCAAATTTCAATGCTTGAGCATAAAATGTAAAGTGGGGTCCATTTTTGCGCGTTACCGTCCGCACTATTAGTAAGATTATATTATGGTTTCATTCATAAAGCTACGTTACTACGTAACAACAGTGGCTGAGAGTACACACTTAATCGCTCATAATGCTGTTATGAAAGTGCAGATTTTTCAAGAATGTTTGTATAGTACAGACTTCTATTTTACATTTGTTTATTTTTAACCGACGTTCAAAAAGAAGGAGGTTCTCAGTTTCCTCTGTATGTTTCTCTGTGCATTTGTTTGCACATAAATTTAAAATTACTGAACAGGTTGCAACGAATCCAATTGCATTATGTTCAGCATCTCTCTGCGAAAATCACAAGCAATTAAAATCGTTATCTGTCACTCTTTACGCAAAGAAAATATTTAAACCCAAAAATAGCAAAACAAGTCACAAGAAACATTTATTTGCTCCGTGCGTCTGTTTGGAGAAGATAGTCGAAACGATCTACGCGCACGAGGTGGAGAAACGGAGAAATAATGGTGCATGATTTCTGATCTTTATGTAAACCGTGGGTTGTGGATAGTGCTTTGTGTATATACGGAAATGTGTGCATAATTTGGTGCAGATGTTAGATTGATAAAAGACTTACAGAATATTGAAATTAAAAAAAATTGTAATCACTTTAAGGGATGCATTAAAGGGTTACATTTTTGTTTTGTCAAAAAACGAATTTCCGTTTACATAGGTAATAATTCTTTGAAATGCCATTAGCAAATACACTATTTTTTCGCAACCCTTTTCAAGTATACCACTTCTCAGTTCCTTTTAAAAGCATGTTTTCCTTTTTGGAGTCCTCATTTTATATTATGTACTACGTCACTGTCCAGAGGTTATGGCATAAATGTGAATTATAGAACGAATGCAAATTACAGGGGGAGATTCTTCAAGAAGTCTCATGTAAGTTGAAATTGCCTTTGGATTGACTCATATCATACAAATTAAAGGGTTCAATGCAGGGTCTTCGTTCTCAAACTAAGACACTAGACAATGCGCAGTGTGATTACAGTAAACACACTTTTATCTTATAAATTGTGTCTACTAAGCCTCTAGAAACATCGTTTAACAATTTATTATGAAGTGGAGGCTAATTGCGTATATTATATTATTATTATCTCAACACTATTGCAACACTGCGTCATCACAACCAGACAACTTAGCAGTTGCTCTGTTCCAACGTCCTATAAATGGATCGTTCTGAAACGGTAACGAAACTGTTTGTATCGGTTTTGTGCGCATGCGTCGATTTAGCACAGTTCTTTGACGATGCAAACATAGACATTGGTTGGTTTGTGACCGTTTTGTGCATCAAATCATGGTCTTCTTGCATCAAGTGATCAAAATATACTGTTTATTTATTTATCGAGGGTAATCACAGGAACTACTGAAATGATTTGAAAAATTCTTATATTGTTTAAAAGCCCACTTCGTCCCAAGTAGCATATGAGCTAAATATTATTACGCTAAGACAAAAGGGAGATACGCAGTGGGCGAAAATGTAAAGCAAGTCAAATTAAATTCTTTTATTATGAAGTATCAGAAATACCTTGTATTTTTTGATCTCCGTCTTGTGACTTCCTGTGTTTTAACACGACGCGTTTCACCAACGAGTTGCTATCTTCAGGTGTGGTTAAATTCTTTTTTTTTAAATTACACATTGAGTATCCGTAACACGTTATAATATTAAGCACATGCGTATTATGTAATGGATTGTGGAGTACTGATTTAAATTTCGAGAGAGTGTGTGTGTATTTATGTAGACGATTAATGAGAATTGGGTGTTTGTGTGTTGTTAATTATTGTGTCGTATATTATGTTCGATTTTAACGTTAGTTTGTCATTAAGAATGTTGGTATTGTTGAATTTTGTGGTTTTATATATTTCATATTCTTCGAGGGTGTCCATATTCTTCGAGGGTTTACTGCAAATATGTAGTGGAATAAAATTTGTTTCAAAATCGCGATTTTCATGATTTTGTGAAATTATATGTTGAGCGTAATTTGATTTAGCATTTAACAAGTTTCTTTTAGGGAGATGTTCTTTGAAGCGCTCTTTAAAAGGTCTTCCAGTTTGTCCTATGTAGAATTTATCACATGTGCTGCATATTATTTTATAGACTCCGGGGTGTTTTATTTTTAGGTGTTTCTTTTGATACGCGACCGGTTACAGCAATTATCTGATTTTATCCAAAAGATAAAAAATCGGGCTAATTTATACTTGTAGGATATTTGGTACATCCCTGTTTAGTAGTTTTTTACAAATCGTGTTTCAGCGATGCATTGAACGGTAAAACATTTTAAACTGATCTATACTGTACACGACGCGGGCATGTGTGGATGACAGGCAACACGAGCAACACGTCGCGACGCCCGTCGGGAGTTTTCATCGCATGTGCACACACACACACAAATTTGCAGTCCACATGTAAGTGGTGCGCGGACGTCGTGTTTTCACAAGTCAGTCAGTCGGTTGACAGTCTGCAGTATAAGCGCGTCGCTATTGTCGTTACGAGCCGCGCTAAACGTGCTCTTATTTTGTTATTACGTATTGCTGCTGTCATATCGAAGTATATACGTGCGGCGTTAATATGAACTCAGTTATCGAGCGTCTATAATCTATTTAACGGCAGCTGTTTATTAATACATGTTATTACGACCGACAAAACCGTTTTAGGTTGAAGAATTTTTATAAATATAAAACGTTACTGTCGTAACTCTGCATTCATTAATTGTTAAATCAACAAAATTTATCGTGTTTTTCTGTTGATTTATCACGCTGTTTCGTTATAACGTACTACTCGAATTTCAAAGGAGTTTGTTTAATGCTATTTTTTAAAACAGGCACTTGTTTTGTGTAAAAAATGGTGATTTTGTTCTGTTGATTTATATTGTGATAATATTTCGTTGTGTATACCTTTTTTGTAGTTTACCTTTGTAGTTCATTATATCTACATAAATAATTGGTATGTTTGCTATAATAACGAACATCTAATTCGTGTAACAAACAATTATTGATGTGTTATATACGATATCTTTATTACGTTATACGCTGTGTTCATTAGTTGACACGTTTGTTAATCCTTAATCGTAGTAATTTTGAACTGTTGATTAATTTATATTGCATGAAACGTGGTAGCATACATAAAATACGTTTCTTGTACAACGTGCTGCATGTCGCCGTAATATCATATAGTGCAGCGTTTCCCAAACTGTTTCGCCTACGGACCACTTAGAGATTAGCAAAATCGTCACGGACCCCCATTAACATAAAACAATAGTAATTTAATTTTTTAATTTTTTTTGAAGTGTAAACGTCAATTTTTAACATTGCGATGTAGATTTTGCGTAAGTTTCATTTCTGTAGGGTGTAGTGTACTAAACCGCATATCACTGCTTGCCCGGATGGGGCCCGTTCATACAGTTCGGCCCACTTACACCAGAGATGAGTCCGCGGACCCCTTGGTTATACTTATGGACCACAGTTTAGGAAACGCTGTCGTAATGTATTGCATATCTATATATTTGTCCACGTTTGCGGCTTCAAAATAGTATAAAGCACAGAAAATTCGGGAAATTATCGCTATATCTGGAAATTACGCCCGGAAAATTTGTCTTTATTATAGTCAACGACGAAATCCGAACGACGAGCGTCCCCTGAGCTAACCAGACACGTAATCTTGGCCTATTGAATTGATTTGACCACTTACTTTTTACAAGCTTTTATTTAACTTGCAATGTATGTTAGTTAGTTAGTTAGTTTGTGTGTTTGTTTAGGTCAAAACTTGCAAGTCAATTTTGAACGACTTCCACGTATCCGATCGATTTGAAATTTTGTACACATATGTATTCCCGGTGACAATACATGAATAAATCGTTTTTAGAAATAAATTCAGCCCCTAAGGGATTAAAACGGGGATGTAGGGTTTTTTTGACTAATCAACGCCCAGGCCAAATCGCTGAAGCTAGAATCTTGAAATTTGGACAGTTGGTTCCTTTTCTGACGTAAGCATCCACTAAGAAAGGATTTCTCGAAATTCAACCCCTACGGGTGGCAAAGGGGGGTAAAATGAACAAAATAAATTATTGACAACCTAAATTATTAAAATTTATTTTTTCCTTTTTAGTGCATTTAAATAAAAGCGAGAATAAAAGCTTGTCTCTAAAAAGTTTTTTTATTATTATTTTTGGTTCTAATAACATCTTCCTCTGAAGAATTTCTTCCTTGATTCTGACTCTGATAGTTTTTTTTTTCATACCATTGTATAATGATTAAGAGACATTCATATTCACATGAAGCAGCGTCGGTATCTAAAAATTTATTTATTATTTATTTATTTTTAAAAATCGGAAAATTAAAAATAAATGTGACAACTTAGGTGTTTACTGTTTATTTTGTTTAAAAACCACCTATTTTTTGTACAAGTAAAACAGCCAATCTTAAGTCAAGAAAAGAATCTATTAATATTTCTTACCGTGGTTAAAAATTCCGATAAGGGTAGCTAGTACAAACGGCCACAAATAATGATATATGGGTAAACAATGAAACATTGCTGTGACTTGACATCAGTCAGTCATGACATATCTGATATCACAGTTCGTTGATTCATTCGTTTGCATTGGTTTGATTTGAAGTCGCATGTCAGATGCATGTTATTTGCCACATTTTGTTGTAACTTCGCTTCAACGTGCTCGTCCTGTCTTATTGTCCAACAATTAGAGTTTTACTGCATCACGTATAATAGGTTTACGCGTGTTTTATTCTGTTGCTATTCCGTTCACTGTCAACATTAGACAATAAACGAACATGGCCTGTAACGGAGTGTCTGATGTCTATGCATAAGTAATCACAAAACAGCAAACCACTTATTTCTTCTTGACGTACGTTTTGCTAACCCTGTTAGCATCATCAGCAGATATAATGTTCAAATTATGAAGTATTTTCAAAAGATTAACACCTAGCATTTTTGTTGTTCGAAATCTTTCCCAAATTGTTTCTCGACACGTCCTAATTTTGGTATGTCATGCATTAATACAGTCAGTGGTATCATATGCAATTTTAATATGGGGTCATTCGCCACATGCAAATCTAGTGTTTGGTCTACAAAGGAGAGCGCTACGTATAATTCATTCTCTAGCTTACAGACAGGACTGTAAAGAATATTTTGCAATCTCTAAAATTTTGACTGTGCCGTCTATTTACATTCTTCAATGCATTATGTACGTAAAATTAAACTTAGCTGAATTTAAAATTAACAATAATTTTCATTCACATAACACTAGATCCAACATGGACATGCATATAGAATTTCATCGTATCCAAAAAATAAAGACAGGTATAACCCACTATGGGCCAAAATTATTCAATGTTCTACCACAGTCTGTTAGAGATTTGCCAGTTAACCAGTTTAAGGAACAGATAAAAAACTACCTTACAAAAAATAGTTTTTATTCCATCGAGGAATTTTTGAATAAAAAATTTATATAAAAATTTTTTAAATGTTTTTTAGAAGAAAAAATGTCGTTTTATATTAAAGATTTTAATTAAGAGAGAACTTACTCAAAAATAATTTTATAAAATTTCTATCTATCTATCTATCTATCTTGTATTATGTCCGTCTTGTGACTTCTTGTGATTTATCACTACGCGTTTCAGCAACGAGTTGCCATCTTTAGGTGTGGTCAATTATTTTTAAAAAACACGCATTGAGTATTTCGTAACACTATATAATATTGTGATGCTAAGCACTGTGTATTATGTCCACGACATAATACACAGTGCTTAGCATCATAATATTTATAGTGTTACGATTTCTCAATGTGTGTTTTTTAAAAAATAATTAACCACACCTGAAAATGGCAACTCGTTGCCGAAACGCGTCGTGTTAAATCACAAGAAGTCACAAGACGGACATAATACAAGGTATTTCTAATACTTCATAATATTCATATGGTGATTTGGAGACCCAACACTCTAAAAATGTATCAGATATAATGTTAGTATATCTATGATATAATTATCTCCTGATGATGCTAACATGGTTAGCGAAACGTGCATAGAGAAGAAATAAGTAGTGTTTTGTGCTTACTTTTAACATTCACGTATCAACATCAAAGGTTCCATCACTCTTCATGTCTATGCATAAACAAATAAATACAATTAATAAATTTAAATTAACATGTGTTGTAAGGCAGCAAATGGTCAAAATTTTGTTCTTGTCACTTCGACTTGAATTTAAATCCCACCTCCTTATAACCGCATGCACATGGTTTTTACTTCTTAATAATTTTTGTAAAGCTCAATTTTTGTTTTGTGACTTAACTGACCACAACAACCTATTAAAAATCTTGTAAATTCTCATCAAGGTGAACTGGATTTCCAGACATCTATACTTTTGATTTTTTTAATGACAAATATTTTTTCTTTTATCGTCCGATTAACAGTTCGGAAACTAGACGCGAAAACACAGCGGTGGAATATCTTTGGGGGTGTTTTTAAGGGGATGAAGGGTGCATAGGAGACCCTAGGACTTTTTGTATAAATATTTGCACTAATTTAGAGATTTCTTTGAAAATTTGGGCTTTGATAACGGATTTTTGAACTTTTAAAATACATTAAAACACCACACGTACAGAATATTAAAACACTTTTAATTTTTTATAAATGTCCGTGGAAAGTTGTTGCTTTATAATTGTGTGCATGTTGTTTGGCTCATGATACCTCGAAATATCCTGTACTTACTGATTTAATGCGATATGAAAGAAACGGCTAAAATAAAATATTTAAAACTGCAGCTACTATGGTGGGAGTATGCTGCGTATAATGAAACACTGTATAGTGTATATTATTTCATATAATACAATAATTAATATGTAATAATGCAGGAAACTGGAGTGCATGCCCCATAGGTCTCTCCGATACAAATGTTTGATGCGATAATTATAGAAAATTTATGTAAATGGGTAGTATAATTTTTAGTTTGATTTTAATGTGCTTCATTGACAAATCAATAGCTGCTGCAGAATGAACAAAAAAGGGTTTCGATAAGCTTGCATTATTTTCAGTTTGATTAGTATCAGGCCTCGTTGAAATGTAAATAGACCTTAACTGACGCAGTTGTTCTGCTCTAATGAAATACCGTTGATTGATTCATGCAGTACTTTTTAATGTGTTAACGCACCGCGCACGTGCTGTTTATTTACAGGAATAGTCTAGTGACGGTTTGGAAATTCTGTTAATTGATGTATCAACACTTTATTTTCATTTTACTTACATTTTTAGGGTTCCATAGCCAAATGGCAAAAGCGGAACCCTTATAATTTCGTCCTGTCCGTCCGTATGTCACAGCCATTTTATTCGGAGATTATTGGCACTATACAGGGTGTATCACAGGATTGAATACATAGAAAAGTAATGAGTGCAACAAGGAAAACATAAGCAAAATGAGTAGCGTGACAAAAATAGAATACACATGACAAACTTAACTAAATTAATTATCATGATTTTTTACATGAATAGAGGGCAAAGCAATCTCTGATCTTAACTAATTTGTACTGTGTACTTTTCCCTATGTTCGGTTTCCTGTGATACACCCTGTATAGATGTAATTTGGAAGGTAGGTGCTTTCTATGAACCTCTAACTTTTCAATATGGGATGGAAAATTTTGAAAAAATTTAAGGAAGTAGAACTTATGAAATACTTTCAACGAAAATTTGTTTGAAAAAAAAATTATGGGTGACACACCATACCTACATGTAACTGGGGAATGAAAAAAAATTCCAATGCACATAAGCATGTTGGGGTATCTTTAGATAAGTCTTCAAAAATGATGTCGAAGATTCAAAATGACTTTTTTATTAGTTAGTGAGATTATGCGCTTCTAAATTCGTAAAAAGTGTTTGTCCTCCCCCCCTTTAACTTTGCAACTATGAGGTGGAAAATTCTGAAAAAAATTCTGAAAATAGAACTTATAAAATACTTTCAACGAAAATTGGGTTGAATAAGATATGTTGTGTAGTTTTTGAGATATGGGATATTTTCGGCCGACTACGGAACCCTTCACTGTGCGTGGTCCGACACGCACTTGGCCGCTTTTTTAAATTAGAACTGTGTGTTTTGTATTATAATCTTTATACATCCATGTTTCGTAATGGTGATAGAAAGTTGAATAATCGTGTTTGAGATAAGGTCAGATTGTGAATGTAATACCCTGAAAACGTAAAGAAAACGAGCTTTTTGGATGTATGTGGAATTTTCTTTCTTTTACAGTAACTTCCCCATGAATCTCTTGAAGAGGGATGGAATCTTTAGTGACTAGTGATGGGCGATACGAGATATTTTAGTCGATTGTCTCGATTGTTCAAACATCTCGATGACTCTCGATGGTTTTCACTTGGACTCGATTGTTGTTGTTTCATATTTCACCGAGACCAAGTTGCATAGTACTGAATCGTACAGACGATGTCCACTGTCGAGAGCCACATAATATATAATCGTTCATCACTCAACAACTGTGGTCGAGTCGATGGATGGTCGATTGTGCAGTAATCGAATGCTCTGAGACCGACTGAACAGTGTGAACAGTGAATCAACGATGAACGAGTAGCGTAAACGTCAGACTTCATTCGACCAGCATATATAACCTTGAATCGCGATTATATGTATTCTCATTCGCTGGCAAATAATCGACTTGGGCAATCGAACATTTCGATTGTAAAATCAAACTCCGAGTCGATTGTGGACTCGATTGTTATTATGAACGATTGCGATTGTTTCGATTGTAAAAACATCTCGTATTCTCCCAACGCTATTAGTGACATTGAATATTAAAAAATAACTACAAAACGCCTCATTTCTTGATGCTTACATAATATGGTTAGTGAAACTTGCATTAAGAAAAAAGCGTTTGTGGTTATATTTTAATATTCATAATAAATTCTGCAAATTGCACCAATTTCAATGATTTTTTTTAAATGTGTGTCTCAGTTAGGTCATCGAGGCTATTGATTTTATTGCCAATTTGGAAATATAAGCAATTTTGTACATATTTTTTCATATTAAATATTGAAAAATGATTTTATAACACGGAAGTCAAGTATGTTTTTCCTGCCGATATTTTATATAGTTTTTGTAAAATTATTTTGGTAGAAAAAAGTTGTTTTTTTTGGTGTCTAAATTGAATTTTTTCGATGATGAATATACACTATTGGGTTTATTTTTTGGGCATAAAAATGTTATTATTTTTTGAGAGACAAACGGCGAGTAATCTATAATGAAAGATAACGTCATTTTGTTGATAAAAATTTAAATGTCGATAGAATGTTCTATAAATCTGAGGTTATGTTCAGATTAAAATGACCTTCAGATGAAGCGTCAAATAAGCACACGTTCCATTTTAGTTTACCGACCCTTTTGTTATTTTTTGCTTTTAGTGGGCTCATTTGAATTTTTTGATTTTAAAATTTTAAAAACCGTCCATTGTGCTGATTTGTTTTCTTTTTAAAAATAATTTTGCAAAAACTAGTTAGCATGGTCAGCTGAAAGTTCTCTTTAAAATATTAGCTATTTTCTATGTTTGTTTACAATCTTATTTGTTACCTAACTAACGTAAACAAGTTTAGCTACTTATACTCTGTATTTTTTAAGTTTTGTTATCTGCTCTTTTCATTGTCTTGACTGAGCAATGTAGCTTAGTGGCAAAGCAGACTCGCAATGTAGCATAGTGGTAGAGCACTAGACTCGCATTCGGAAGGTACTGGATTCGAATCCCGGCGGGGGCAGATGTGGCTAGGATTTTTTTCTACTGCCTCACGCCGAGAAACGGTAATTCCTGTACTGGCCATATTTTTTGAGGTTTTCCATGGTTTCCCTCAATAATTCCAGATGAATATCGAGATGGTTCCTTATTCAAGGCCACGGCCGATTACCTGTCAAACTCCTATGCTTTCAATATTGCTTTATACCTTATCATAATTCCTACATTCGCACATTACTATTAAGTAATTTAAAGTTAAAAAAAATGCTGAAAACAACGGGAAGTGGTAAAATGGAAAATAGTAAGGGTGCGAATGGCGTCTGTTATGACATTATGTCGAGAAACGAACTTTAAACGCATTATAGTGTATATAGGGAGTCTCAGATCGATCATCTACGAACAGTACAGTGAAGTATAGAGGAAAAAATTTCGAGCAGAAAAGTCCTTAGACATTTTTTGATCCGATGTACCGTAATTATCACCAACAAGTGTGGGAGTAGGCGTGGTTTATTAATATTCTTTTGTATTTAACTTATTCGTGACGATTAAATTTACTGTGCATCGGATCAAAAAATGTCTAAGAACATTTCTGCTGAGAATTTTGTTCTCTATTTCACTGTACCGTCCGTAGGAGATTGATCTGAGACACCGTGTATATTGGGGAGTATGTGCCAATATTTTTTCTTGTCATAAAATTTGTTCTCTGGTTAGCCTGGCTTGCTTGCATGATTTATTTTAGAAGTGTATTTTTGAAATATTTTTGTATTAAAATACTAATTATTGATTAACCGTCAAAATCGAGATTGAGTATTAAATAATTATTGTTGCTCATTCACGGAATATTTTATAGATATTTTTAATTTTTTTATAAGTAGTCTTGTCTGAGTTATACAATAAAATCTGCCTTTTTACTAAATGTCTGGTCAGTTTATGAGTTGCGATTTTTTGGTAAAATGATGATCTAATCGTGCAGATATAAGTTTCGGAGAACAGTTTTGTTTATGTGTAATAAAATTAAGTTGTTCGCAAAACAACTAGCTAAGAGTTTGCGAACTAAATGAATAAAAAAAAATTTAAAGCGCTGAAACAAAATGTTTTTCTCAGTAATTCAAAATGACATATTTTTGTAAAACAGTGACACATACTGTAATCGTGTTTTTTTCATTTTAAAACGTTTGAATAAATTATGTCAGTAGTCATAAAGCAAAACCGCCTGCCAGATTTTCAGTAAAATAAAGTTAATTAGGATCCGTTTCTCCGTTTTTCGCTGCAATAAAAAGAGACAGCCACAGCACTATCAATCACGTCTTGAGGTACCTCCCTACAATTGAGTGTCGCAAACAACGAGTCCAATTAAATTTATTCAGAGCCGTAGATTTTATATCAAAATAACATCGCGAAAATAGTGAAAACACTTCGGGAAGTCGAAAGCGTCACCATTTCAGTATGTAGTCGTTCGTGTTTATCGTGTATTAAGAAGGTACCTCGAAATCTGGGCTAGATAGTGCAGTCTCTTGAATCGAAAAATGGAATATTAGATGACCCGCAGGGCTTGAGAATAGCCGAGAGTGTAGCGGCGCTGTTGTTTACATGGCGTTGCTATGGTTCCTCTATTACAAGTCCCCAGTTCCCGAGTTCTAGCCCGAGAGCTGGTAAAAGTGTCAATTGGATTTTCAATTTATTATTAAAAAAAAAAAAAAAAATAATGAATTGAAAATATGAATTGGTGCTGGGCCCAAATAACCTTAGCTGTTGGTGGTCTTTAAAATACAATTAAACAATTAGATGACCCGCACACCTTTTAAAGGTTAACAAACCGTTTTGAAATGCAGAATGAAACGTTTTTACATAATTGGAAACGATTTTTATTTTAGTAGTACTTAAGGTGATAATATTGTGATTTTTTTTGGAAAAACAGCAGCCATAAAGTTGTAAACATATTATTCTAACTAATATAAATGCGAAAGTGGGTTTGTTTATTTGTTTTGTTCCGCTTTCACGCCTCAACAAATCAACCAATCTCTGTGAAATTTTGAACACGGGTAGCTTCCGCAGTGGAGATGAACATAGGCTATATAATAACTAGCCGGCCCGCTTTAGATCGGGTAAGAATCGGGGATAATCTCAGAAATTACTGTACCGATTTTTTTTCACTGCGTCCGATTCGATAGGTGATATTTTCCTTTAAGACATACGCTATAATGACTGGAGCGAACGAGCGAAGCGAGTGAGTAATGCATTAATAAATCATAAATTTATATCACCCGGGAGAAGCCGGACCGAGCCGCTAGTTTTATATATATTATAACATTTATCGTATTTTAAGACATATCAACGTTTCGCCAAAATTGGCTTCATCGGGATACAATTTAGATAACATTTTTTTAGTGTTTCGTGCAAACGAAACACTTATGGAATCACTTCGGTGTCGTTCCGTCCGTTTGTCACAGGCGATTTTCTCTGAAACTATTTGACGTAAAAAGGTGAAATTTGGCACAGAGATAGTGTGGTGGCCCAATCACAGACGTGAAGTATAAAAAGTTGAATTGTGATTCTGGGCGTTAATTTCAGGTGGGAAAGGGCATAGTGTAGGGTGTCAAATGAAAGTTTATTGAAGCACGAATTCAACAATATATATACAGACTGTTTGGTAAACATACGACCAAAATTCAAGGGATAATTCCTTGAGTAATTTTAAGAAAATTTTGTTCTTTCATGATTTTCGGAAAACCGCTTTTTTTTTGGAAAATGAAGATTTGAGAAATCGGATAATTGTATGCAATACGAAACAAACCTTGTGTGCAAGTATGGCGTGTACTTGACCGTTTTTTTTTTGTTTTAGTTGCATTTTTTATCAAATAGTATGTTTACAACTTTTTATTGCTATTTTTCCAACAATTTTCCACATTTTTACATAACGTTATTTGCAAAATTAACTTGAAAAAAATCTATCTGAAAGCAAAGAAAAATTAACACTAAAAACTTGATAATATAAGCGATTTTGTCTTGTGACTGCGGGTACATTCTTAACAATTTCTGAAAATGTTGTTATTAAAAGTTAAGTAAAATTAATGAACTGCGCGAAATATTCGATTATTCGCGTTAACACAGTTTAGACAGTGTAATGACTGAACCGCGTTACAAAGAACTTGATTGACATATTGAATGCCATGTGTGTGTGACACGGCCATTCATCAAATTCAAGCTGTATTTTTAAGCTTCAGTAAACATTTTCATAAAAATGAACATTTTTTTAATAATCTAAAAGGGATTTTATGCTATACTTTTCAGTGTCAAATTGTGGTGTATTGAAGTTCGGTTGAATTTTGCATTTAAAAAATGCGTTCAGTGGTAATTTATCGTACGCTCAGACAGTATGCGTTGCAATGTATCGCCGGTTGGTGTCAGTGTTAATTAATTAGAGAATAACTGACTCATGTCAGTTGTTAATTAAACTACAGCAATGAAAATGAAAGGATTATTTCTGTTCAATCCGTACGTCGACATCAATCGACAGCAAGGTAATTTTTGTTAATCAATCATATCTTTGTAATTTATCTATCATAATATAATTTTAAGATTCTATTGTACTATTTCTAAAGCATACATTTATTGTGACTAACAGTCCGTTCGTTTTATCGATTTCAATTAAAATTTATGCATTGAAATTTATATAATAAGAAATTGACAAGGTTCAACCAAATTTTTTTGTTGTCTCGTCTTTTTGTTAATAAAAGAAGTCCAATTTTATTGCAGAATAGCCCTAAATTAAGAAACTTTCCGAATTAATGTTGAAGGGATTATTATTTTTAAAGCATTCGAAGTAATTCGGTCTATTTTTAACCAGATTAAAACAGATTTGATATGTTTGTATGTGTGTATGACCGCAATTATTTTATAAATTACTGGACCTATTTGAAAAATGTTTTCACTGTTTAAAAACCTACTCATTCTCGAGTAACATGGGATATACCGGGTGATCCATTTTAATCTTTTTTTGAAATTATTGGGAAGGGGCAACATTTTCTGAAAAAAAATGTTCAGACATAAGTTATGTAGTTTGGAGAGGGACATCGTTTGGAGACAAAAACCACCCCCCACTCCACCCCCTTGCGCAGGGGTGGGGATAATTTCGACATTTTAAATAGGAACCCCCATTTTTTATTGTGTATTATGATTCTACGGGAAAAAATGTTTTCATGTTTTCTTGCTCCATTGCGTAAAATTAATTTTTTATGAAAAAAAAAATTTTTTCAAAAATTTTTCAAAATTTATTTTTCACTATTTTTTCTTCTTTGTTCATATTTTTTCCCGTAGAATCATAATACACAATAAAAAATGAAGGTTCCTATTTAAAATATCGAAGTCACCCCCACCCCTGCGCAAAGGGGAGGTGGGGGGTGGTTTTTGTCTTCAAACGATGTCTCCCTCCAAACTACATAACTCATGTCTGAACATTTTTTTTCAGAAAATGTTGCCCCTTCCCAATAATTTAAAAAAAAGATTAAAATGGATCACCCAGTATATTATTATTACGCTATGATAAAAGGAGGATGAGCATTGAGCGAAAATGTAAAGCAAGTTGAATTGAAATTTTGTTTTTTATAGAGCACAGATAAGAGAAAGGTTTGAAGAATTATGAAAAGAGCTGTACAATTAATAGTATAATTTCTATTTTTAAGAAAAAAACGTTTAGGTTACAAAGCCGATTTTTCGATGATTTTTTCGGTATAAATCGCATTAGCTTTTCGTCTTTTCGCACTTTTTACTATAAATATTAATTAATGATTAGACATACCTAATAAATAATTAAAAAATAATAATAAACGAGACTAGTTTATAGAAACACTTCGTAATTCTTATGTAGGTAACCAAAAATTCGCACTTGTGTACATTTAATAATTATGAAACCTAGTCTGAAATGAAAACTACATGAACTGTAGTTACCAATTCTTCAGTTATTCCGGGAAATATCAATGCTATGAAACGAGAAACATGTATATTTATTTTAATTGAAAGTTGTAAGTATCTTTTGAGCATATAAACTTTGCCAAAGTTTTCGTTGTTTCTGAATCATAACATAATACATGTATAATGCTAAAGTTCACTTTGTCTGCATTTATAAGAAGTTTATGACTCTGCGCAGATAGACTAGCTATCGGTCGATTCGTGTACTAATCGCTTTACGTCAGCCTTTGTTATTCAAATTGCTGAAGGATTTTTTAAGGCCCGATTTGATTGTACTTTAATTTTGAAAGGCTTTTTAATTTTTTTCTGAATTATATTATTATGGTACTAATTTATTGAGCGTTATTTTAGTACTGTCTGGCACAAAATAAACTAGCGAGAAATTTCGCGCGAGTTCTGTCGTACACTGATGTCACAACTCACAAGTCAAATTAGAGTTACGAATCAATTTTTTGGAACTTGGGAAATACCTGATATGACACTTTCGCTTGGCAGTCTAATAATAATAATAATAATATTTATTTTTTGCACTGCCAATAAATGGATACAAAACGTCAATAAAATTCAAAATTACATTAGTTCATAAAGATCATAAGGCACAGATTTCAGAAAATATTTTTTTAATTCTTTTTGGAATTTGATCAAATTTTTTTCATTTCTAACAGCTTCAGGCAATCTTACATATATTTTATAACCTATATAATATGTAGGGCATTTTTCATAAAATGTTGTTCTATGTTTTATGGCAACATTGTTATTGGGTCGCGTATCATAATAGTCCGGGATACAGCGCCTATATTTTAAAATGATTGCTAACAGGCTGAATTTTCGTGAGTGGCTTAGTTTTGACGAGTCCCTCGACTCTCTCTCTGCGAAAATTCTCGGTAGAGGTATGCAAAGTTCTGCGGAGCCGCTAAACATGTTGATTTGGCGAGTTTTTAAATGTTATACCTAATACTTTGTTTTTCAATTAAATTGCCAGATAATTTATAAAAGAACAGGAAGCTGCGCTTGTCCTACAAAAGCGATGGGTTGTAATGGCGAGTCCTCCGCCCCCAATATGTAAAAATAACTAGATTTGAAATTCTATTACTATAACGGACTGATTTTTAGTTTATTGTTAAATTAATATTTTTGAAATCGAATGGTCAAATATTTTTTGGACGGGTGCGCGCGCATGCGAATATTTTATACACGTATGTGAGCATTTAAATGCTGGGTGCTATGGCAACGAAGTAAATAATCTCAGCTGTCAGTGAGATTTCGGTGTTTGAAATTGATTAAATAATAAAGCTATAGGTTGAAATTGTAGTACATTTCATACATGTGTTAAAAAAAATAATTTATACAACTAGTACAATTATGTATATCATCCCTCGTGTCATATACATAATTGTACTAGTTGTACAAACTACTATTATATACCCTTGTGATTACGGGTCCCCGATAGAACTCAGTCGTCGCATTTCATAAGGTGCGTTTGGTATCAAGGTGTAGTGTAAAAAGTGTAAGCACTTTTGACACTATTACGTTTGTTATACAAAAGTGTAAAATAACTGATCTGTTTGTTATTTCAGTGTGGGACTAAAAGTGTAACAACTATTAGTCCTGACTTTTGAGCAGGTGCACGTAGTGTAGTGTAGGTCACGTGATATATGTCTGAATTGACAATCGCTTTGACAGATTTGATACTTTTTTCGTACTCAATTTTTTACATTTTTTGTCTCTTAAAAATGAATGAGCTTTAAAATGTAATGGTACAAGATAAATATGGCAGTGAGTTTAACATTTTTACGACCAAAAAAACTGTAAAAACTAGAAATAATGAACTCAGCCAATCTGTCATTAATTTATTTTGTAACGCGCATGTACAATCTACTCAGAATGTACACTAGCCCGTTTGTTACAAGTGTACATTTAGTTTACACTTTTGGTGAACTTTTTACACTTTTCAGTGAAAAATTATCTACACTACACTACACTACACCTTGATACCAAACGCACCTATAATGTATACATAATATCTATACTAATATTGTAAAGCTGAAGAGTTTGTTTGTTTGGTTGAACGCGCTAATCTCAGGAACTACTGGTTCGAATTGAAAAATTATTTTTGTGTTAGATAGTTCATTTATCGAGGAAGGCTATAGACTATATAATATCACGCTACGACCAATAGGAGCGGAGCATCAATGAAAAATGTTGCAAAAACGGGAAAAATTATTCCTTTGAGAGCTTCCGTTGCGTGCGCTGCGTAAACGGTTAAAGTTACGCAAAAATCATGTATGACGGAATTGTTCCCGGAAGGTTTATATATATGTAGCGAACGAGCGAAGCGAGTGAGTAATATAATTCCTAAACCACGCAACAGATTTTGATGCGGTTTTCACCTTCAGTTAGATAATTTTTCACGGAAGGTTTATATATATAGCGAACGAGCGAAGCGGGTGAGTAATGTATTTATAATATTCAAGCGAACGAGCGAAGCGAGTGAGTAGTGTATTGCACCCGGGCGAAGCCGAACGGGGCCGCTAGTAATATAATATTATGGAAATTACGACGTCCACACACAAACAGTTAGTTTGGGACAAATAAGGTCATTACAATTTGAAAGCTGATAAAATTTCGAACAAAATGACGTCTTTAAAGTAAAATATTTTTAATCGTTAAAAAAAATCATCTGTGATGTGCATTTGGTCATTATTTATGGACAAAATAATACCAAAACTAAACAGCGGGAAGTTTCAGGGATGGCCTGCAGGGTCAACTGTTTTTCAAATTTTTTTTGATCACATAATATGGTTTCTTTTTAAGTGCGATTTATACCCGCACGAAGCCGGGCCAGTTAGCGAAATATTGTATTGTCATCTGAACTTCACTTGTATGCAAAATTTCAACTTAATCGGTTACTGGAAAGTGGGTGAAAAATCGATTTCAAGATTTCATTGTTAGTTAGCTTAGCATGCAGTGAAACTATAAATAAAAGCCTTTAAAAAGGAGCGAAGTTTTTCCTGTGAATGTTTGGTCTTTAAAAATGGTCAGATCTATAGTACGGCCAATTTCAATTTATTTACATTATTCAAGATACTGTATTATGCGCATTTTACAGTAGACCTATAGTGAATTTCAGATTACTAATTTTAGCGCGATCTATATATTGGACAAATCACGGGAAATTTATATGTCTGTACGTTTGTTTAAACACGCCAATGTGTTCACAGAAAACAGCATTGTACAGGGATGGCTCATTTTCATTATAAGTTCAGATATTCTCAGTAACTTTAAATCTAATATAATTATACGAGTAGATAGCAATTTAAGTGTTCACTTCTTATCTGGTTTTCCGAGAAAATTAAAATGTTGGTAGTATGTTTTCATTTTTGAGCTATAGATTGTGTGCACGAAGCCTACTAGCGCCGCTAGCGGGCAATAGTGTACGATTGAACTCATTTTTAACCCCCGACAAAAAAGGGGTGTTATAGTTTAACGTGTGTATCTGTGTGTCTGTCTGTGGCATCGTAGCTCCCAAACGGATCAACCGATTTAAAAGCGGTTTTGTTTGTTTGGAAGATGGTATTTGCGAGATGGTTCTTAGCCATGTTTGATTAAAATCGGTTCAGCCGTTTCCAAGATTTTCAGCTTTCAGACATTACAAACTGTGATAAAAGCTGAAAATCTTGGAAACGGCTGAACCGATTTCAGTCAAACATAGCTAAGAACCATCTCGCATATACCATCTTTCAAACAAACAAAACCGCATTGAAATCGGTCAATCCGTTTGGGAGCTGCGATGCCACAAACATTACAGAAAATTAAATGATTAGTAATTAGTTTAAAAAGTATAAAATAAAATTAAATTAAAAATTTAAAAAGCCCCCGACCCAAAAAAGCAAACCTTTAAAAAGTGAGAAATAATTAATATCACTATATCTGGCCCGATGCACCGTCTATTTCTTCGTTTAGATGAAATATTTTATTCGTAAATGCGTCGGGGATCATGACTGTAAAATGACAAAAATACCAATGTCTCAGCGGTCCCCGACGCATTTACGAATAAAATATTTCATCTAAATGAAGAAATAGACGATGCATCGAGCCAGATGTAGTAGGTATTAATTATTTCTCACTTTAAAAGGTTTACTTTTTTGCGTCGGAGGGTTTTTAAATTTTTAATTTAATTTTATTATTGTTGTCTCATACCGAGAAATTTTTTAATAAACGAATTCCATTTGTGTCCAAATAGTATAAATAGTATAGCATAAAAGGGTACGTAAAAATTATTTATATAAAGTTTTTTTCTTCTTCAATTTTGACGTATAATAAAAAATAATTGATTAATTTATATCAGACATGGAGGTGTACCTACACCTATGTCTATGGTTTATATTGACAGACGACAGCATAACCTCAAACCATGGCGCCTGTAATCTTGCGGACCGGGTTTAAAAGTGTCAAATTTATCAGATTTATAGTAATAATTTCCAAAATAAGTTAGAAGTAAAATCATGGTTTTACTTACTTGACTTTTTAAACAACAATGCTCACTGACAATTACGGAAAATTGGAGTTTAGAGTTTACAACGGATCTCACAACAAGCGCTCGCGTCGATATTATTATAACTCCGCCCCCCCTGCACACAGTCTATAGAAGAAAATTGAAATTTACTTGATTTTAATAATTTGTTATTTTTAAGTGAAAAAACGTCGTAAACCCGCCTTATTTTCTATTTAAATGAAATTACGTAATTTTATATACAGGCTTAGTTACTAAGAATGACTCGGGCAATATCTCTTTAATAATTATTATGAACATTAGAAAAAAAGTTTTAAATAACAGTTGGATTGGAATAAAAGCACTATACTTTAAATTATTTTTAGCTATACAGGGTGTACGATGTAGTCATGGTACATCTGACTTGTATTTTTACTTTCCACCTCTACTATGGTAGGGAAGTAATGGATTTAGCCCGAAAAAATATTTTGAGATTTTAACAGATCTTCACGTTTTGAGACCCTAGCAATCGTTTAAGATCATTTTCAGACTGATGTCGGTATGTGTGTGTGTGTGTATATGGTCAATTTTTCGCCTTCGATATCGTAAAAACGGAAGAACATACGGCCATGCCGATTGTTCTATTGTGTTTATTAGCCTTTAACTTAGATCTGATTAGATTTTGAGTTGAATCGGTTCAGTGGATCCTGAGATATTAAAAAAGCGTTCTCAATGTCACGTTTTAACATTGATAAACAATTATATAAATGAATTCTAGATGTTATAATATGAAAAAAATGTAAATATTTTTTTCTCTAAAATGTATAGTTTTCGAGAAAAACAATATTTTACTAAAAAATGAAAATTGTATGCAAATCAAGGTAACCATAATTTTTGCTATATTACTAGCCATCAGTAGATCACCAAACAAAAAAAGGGCCATGCTTTTTTTCAAAGAATAAAAAAAGAGTGTTTATTTTTTGCAAATATTTACTAGGTGGGAAGTAGGACTGGACATCAGTCGAATTTTTATAAATAGAACACCCTGTATAATTTCAGGCCATCTCATTGTCCATTCGGAAGCCTACATAAAACTGTGCCATTTTTGAAATTCGGTTGCGACGTTGCCAGAATATTTAACTGTTTCTGCAAAATTCTACTTTTTCGTTATCTACTACTAAAATACACACCAACCACACTTTTCAAGTTGAGTCAATTTTTGAGTGTCATAACATATTGAGCTACCATTCTTTATCATATTCGAAGACCTATCTAACGATAACCCATACGCTTATGTGCACGGGAAATTTTTTTCCATCCCTCTTTTACATGTATGAAGTGCCACCCCTATTTTTTTTCATAATTTCACTTCACCATTGTGTAACGGTTTATAGAAAACACCTATCTTCCAAATTTCATCTATATAGTGCCAATAGTCTCCGAGTAAAATGGCTGTAACATACGGACGGACAGGACGAAATTATAAGGGTTCCGTTTTTTCCATTTGGCTACGGAACCGTGAAAAGCGTTGGTGGTAAACTCTATGAATTTATTACAGTCACGCCTCACGACCCACGCTTTTTTAATTATGAACCAAAATTAAATATTATTTTTTTCTTTGTAGTTATAGGTACCTATACATAACAATTAACATTTATGCAAGACTTACTGAAAATAAAAACATTTTACTTAAGAACATTTTTTTATTTATTTTATTTTATTGTTTAGTTAATAAAACATTTGAGAGTATGATGATGGAATTTTGGCAGCAGCTTTTAAAAAATAAAATTTATTGAAAAAACAACAAAATAAACAATTCTCGATATAATATGAAAACATGGGATGAACAAACAGTGTTTTGTTATAAATGCAACTCACGGGAAATAGATGAAATGCTGAAATAGTTCGCTACTATTTAGTGTCACAACGTTTTGCGGTGACGTTTTTTGTATAGAGCACTGCTGACTGCTGAATAATACTTGTGCATAAAACGTTTAGCTCTATAGTGAGTGCAGAAGTTTATTGTAACTCTTCATTTACAACTTACGTTGTTATGTTTTGTCAGTGCTCTATCTATTCTGCTATCCCAATAAATTATCTTAGACACCTGAACAGTCTATATCTTTATAAACGATCGGAAGTAAACGCGGTTTAAATCCGATATGATTGATTATGAAATTCATCACAAAAGTATTTATTGAAGGAGTAAGGTAATTTTGATTGACAATAACAAGGATTATCTTCATCAGAAAGCCTTTTCATTTGCAGATTTTGAAATGGGTTTAAATTTAAGTTATAGTCTAATCAGCAAAAATCAAACGCTGCATATTTTTTAAGAAGACGCGCAGCTGCTAAGCTATATGCATTAATATAGGAGGTACATTAAAAAAAACACTATAAAAATGTTTTACCTATACAAAAGTGTGAAGAGGGAAAGAAGATGGTGATATTGGTATGATATTGTATATCAAGACCAGGCTAAGGTCAGTTTTGATTTTTTATTTCAGAATACGATACGGTATTTAATAGTGAACAAAGTAGTGTTAAGGTATATTTATGATCAAATAAGTGAAATATTTAGAAATTAAATAACAAATTTAATTTTTCAACTTATTCAGTCTTCTTATGAATTGAATTCAAGTCAAGAAGGTCGGCCTGCATCATGGGTATATCTGCTATGTCATAATTTATCTATCTATCTATCGAAATTACTTGGACAGGCATTGTTTCATAAACGTCAGATTGAGATAGATAATAGATTAGAAAAGGAAGGCGTGGTGGAGTCGCAACTGTCTCCTTCTAACTAGAATCTGCTTTAAACGTACGTTCACCCATTAACACGACACAACTGTCAAATTTCATTCATTCTACTGACATAACCTCGTTTTTTTAAACACGTCGTCGTTAATAATTAAAGCAATTTGTTATGGGATAGTGTTTTGTACTTGACTGCAGTTATAATGAAAATTATGACTGCAAAAAGTTTAAATTTCCGACTGAGGAAAAGGTTAAAATAATACCTAATTGATGAAAACATTTCTTTTATCCTTTTAGCTTGCCCTCCTTTGATCTAGCGTAGCTCAGACGACTTCAGAACACTTAAACAACTCCAAATGGAAAGAACAAACTCAATTTCTAATTATAATTGCTTAAATTATACCTTGATAAACGTCGACGAAGTTAAGTTAGGTTAGAATAAACGTCACTGGCTGAATCAAGTTAGGACATTCATTTTTCATAAATTTTTAATTTCAAATAAAAAATTATTTCACACGAAATAATAAAGTTTTGTAGCCAATAATAACGGGATTTATTAATTATTTTTATGAACAGCTATTATTTTGGTAAGAAATGTGTTTTAAGAGAATAGTAATAAATATTCCGTTAAACCCCATACATTTTTGATTGCTAATCGACTCCACTTTAAATTTCGCGTTCAAATTAGGACCGCCTACTTCTGTAGTCTATTATGGCATAGTAGATTAGCCATGATATTACGCGCAGGCCTTCTTGACTTGAATTCAGTTCATAAGAGGACATAATTGAAAAATTTAATTTATCTATATTATACCTTTTGAAAGGTAACACCACCAGTACCGTTATACGTATCTGTCTGTCTGACATGTATTGTTTACGCGGAAACAGTACTTAGGTTATAACAGAGAAATATTTGTTGAAATTTTTACTTTAAAACCCATTTCTACATGGTGCCACAACAAACGTTACTCCTGTACCATTACTTCAGCCCTCACTCCACCTTTTTTCTGCTTTTTTTCATTATTTAAGCTTTTTTCTTCGTTTTCAACAATAATATTAAAGAATTTGAACATTTAAATTTTTTAACCTTCGTGTCCAGTTTTCATATACCTACTCAGAGAAAGTTAACACAACAGAAGTTGTCCGGTAAAATAGTTGGCTGCTGAGTGCAGAAGTTTATTTGTAAACGTTTTTGTGTGTGCAGCGTACGAAGAATGTACATCTCTCCGGTGTAACATAACATGATGCAGCGACAACTTCAGTCGTTTTGTGGTGATGGCTTCGGGCTTCACTTCAAGTCTGGAGGGGCTTTCTACTACCTATATATATACATTATACACAGAAAACTTAAATACTTGAACTCTATACTGGTATGACACAGAACTGTCAGTCGTGTTAAAACAAAGCAATAGTTTTTATACTACTTCAAAAATGTGTAGGTATATTTTTCATATCAGTTTTCTGTCAGTCAACATTATAACTTTGTGTATGTTAAATAGGCAGTCTCTTCTGAACCCATAGCGGGCTTGAGAATAGCCGAGCGCGCAGCAATGCCGTTGTTTACATGGCGTTGCTATGGTTCTTCTATTACAAGTCCCCAGTTCCCGGCTTCTAGCCCGAGAGCTGGTAAAAGTGTCAATTGGATTTTCAATTTATTATTAAAAAAAAAATAATGAATTGAAAATATGAATTGGTGCTAGGCCCAAATAACCTTAGCTGTTGGTGGTCTTTAAAAACACAATTTTTTTTCTGTTCCCATAGCCTTTTGATAAACAACTAAACAGTTGAACTATTGAAAATTGATTGCATGCGCCCGGCCTAAGGCCTTGCGCATATAATCAATTTTGGTTAGATAGCCCGTTTATTGAGGAAGGTCATAGGCTATTCGAGTTTTTTTAAATTGAACCCCAAAAGGGGTTAAACAGGGGTATAGGATTTTAGAATATACTATATATCTACTAATATTATAAACTGTAGGCAAGTACGCGAAACGAGAACGACAGGCAACGTCTCTTCGTAGGGGAAGAAATTATCGCGGGGGGAGAATAATAAACCATACATTCTTAGCACCTGGACGGGGCCGCTGGTAATATTTATATAGATAACAAGCGGAATAAGGAAATAAAAACATGTGGTGGAAGTGACGGTGGTAATGATGGGAAAACGTGTCTCGTGTTATTTAAAATGTAGCCAAATCTTCTGGAGCTCATAAGAAGATCCAGGCTATTTGTGGATTAGATCCAGCTAATGGGGAAGCACAAAAATCCTTCTAGGATGTGGTGCAGTTTATGGGCCAATCCAGGACCACCCCTAATTGTTTTTAATCTTTAAATCTTATTTAAAATTTAAATGTAATATGTTATAATATACTAATGACTAAAAATTTGAAAATAAAAATATATACATATTTAAAAAAAATAAATAACGCTTATATGAACGCACTAAAAGCTAGAAAATAAATTTCTTTCTCTTCAATAACGTTTAAAAGCGTGGAGCACTCGATGAATTAAATGATATATTGGTAAAAATTATAGAAAAGGAAGAAATTTGTTTTCTACTTTTTAGTGCGTTGATATAAGCATGTTCTTTATTTATTTATGTTGGTACTGTGAAATAGTTATGAATCAAACTTGAATATCATAGCAAGTAATGTTTAACGTCGCGTGTAAAACACTTCCATGAGATTACAACTCATTTTTTACATAAGACGTTTCTGATTCATGTATGCATTTTGCCGTTTGCGTGAATTATTAAAAAAGTTTTATTGTATAGAAATAGTAGTTACGTATGGGAATATTATCTATAGCGGGAATAATATTGGCTTGTACTATATTAGAAATCGTGTCCATCTTGATTATAATAAAATTAAGAAAAATCGCAGGATAGTGGACAAAATATTTGATTTATTTAATTAAATGTACGACGTTTCGTCTATATATTTAGATTTTTTCAAGTACATAAAAATAACAATATTTATAAATATTGTTATTTTTATGTACTTGAAAAAGTCTAAATATATTGACGAAACGTCGTACATTTAATTAAATAAATCAAATATTTTGTCCACTATCCTGCGATTTTTCTTAATTTTATTGGCTTGTACTTTTAGGTTTCTTTTATGTTACAAAGTAAAAATACAATAAATTAGTCTGTATTTTGTATTTTACAATGATTTTATTGATTGATAGTTTTTCTTTAAATTAAGAATAACTTTTTGTACCTATATTAATTGACCAAATTATTTCCTTTTATAGGTCTGCAGCTCAAACGTGTTTTTGACAGAACCGGTAAGCGCGAGATTTCTCGTTCTCTCGCAAAATTATCGAAAGTATATCAGGTCAGGATACGATTGAAATTATCGCACTAAATATTCCACTTTTTGTCAGTCCGTGTCTTCATTTGATGTAATTTTGGTAATTTCCGGCGCAGTAACTTTGTATTACTATCTAGCAATTATGTAACTAAAATAAAATCTATAAAAGTACTGTTACGTGGTTTTTTATTTTGTTTGACAAATTAGACTCCTTGTAGTCTTTTGAAGGAAATAAAATAATAATAATAATAAATAAATTAATATTAGTAAATGAAAATTAATATTCATTACAGTACTAATGTCGTAATTTAACTATGCAATTTAACTACAATAAAAATAATAAAATAATGTGGACGAGCCTTTGGTCTTGAGGTAGTCTAAATTTCCTTAATTTTGGATTAACTGCTACATATTTTTCCACCTATTTAAAAATTAACATTGAAAATAATAAATTGTTTTTTTTCGTGTGGCTGAATATTTCTATGATATACCCAATAGCCAATTAACTTTATTGTAACTTTGGCGGAAAAACAATGTTACAACGGTAAAACGATTTAAAAGTTCAATCCACGATTACAGAATCTAAAGAAGGTTTGTATGGGTGCGTAGCAGAAGAAAAGTAGGTACCTACGGTTTTTCAAGACCTACTGAAAAATTGAAGTATAATCTTTTAAAAACACTGTTGACTGTACCTAAGTATATCGAAAGGTTTCATGGATCTCCCGGTAGATTTAACCTTTCGGCAGAATACCACGTATGAGGAATGAGAAACTAATAGATAATTCAAGTTATACGTGTAGGTAGGAGTATTCAATAAATTCGTGTCTATCTTAAAATGCTCGTTGGCAGTTGCAGTAAAACATTAACGATTTTGTTACATAGCCTGTAAATAGCTGTCGCAAAACAAATTGACATTAATAAAATAAAAACGGACCGTGTAGAGCAGTTAACACTGCACACTACAGAAGTAAAATTTCTAATCAAAGAGTATTTGTAAACACGAATAAATGATTATATAGGTGCGTATATACAGGGTGTCCCACGACATGACTGCCATAGCCTGGGACTATGTTGCTGGTGTGATTTCAAGTCAAAAATGTCTATTGAACATGTACCCGGAACGCTATCCTAACTGAACTAGAAACATTTGAAATTTTAAATAAGTAAGCCCACTAATGCAGGTATTAGGTTCGGCTGTTGGTTTTGTTATTATTAAAAAGACCAGGTGGCTGTGAATCACCATTAGTATTTATTGTGACAGTAAACGTCAATTAAAATAATTAAAATAAAACTATTCGTGCTGATCCTGAGACTCTTCGCAGAACTACCACTTCAATTCTAAGAAGAGCTAGACTATATGTATACAGCAACTGGGTGGACATTTTGAGCAACTAATTCAATAAAGCGATTTCTTTTTAAATGGTTTTTAAATTAGTTGGGAATTCCTACTACTATACTTATCTAAACTTTCAAATGCTTCTAGCTCAGTTAGGATAGCGTTCCGGGTATATGTTCATTAGACATTTTTGACTTGAAATCACCCCAGCAACACAGTCCCAGGCTATGGCAGTCATGTCGTCAGACACCCTGTATATATTATTATATAATATGCACAAAACATGAACTATGCGTGGTCGGGATCCATACGTCAACAGCGCAGTTTCGTCGGGTCTTTTCGTTACCGCGCCATCCGTTACTGTCGACAATTTTTTTTTTTCATTATTTGGAATAAAAATGTCATTAAATTAAGTAAGAGATAGGCACTTAATTGTAGTAGGTATATTGTGTAACTAGTGTGCTAAATACATCATTATGCGTTTGAGTTTGACGCATAAAGATTTAGCACACGCGTTGCACACTATACTTTATTCAACGCATGCATGATTTTAGACTTTAATTGAATTAAAGTCAAACACTTTAGATTCACCGACAGCAGTACATCTCATAATAAAAGCATTGGCCTTGATATTATTTATTTACTTCGTTGCTATAGTATCCATATTTCATTATAGCATCGAAATCATTACAAAATGATTCATTATTTAACGGGATTTTCAAATGTTTTTCATTATAGCATCGAGGACCGTTTCATAATGGACCATGACGTGACCAGTCAATAAACGACCATAAAAGATCCTCATTCAAGCGTGCATGTGTTGAAAAAAATTTTTTATGTTATTTAGAGACATGCTTTAACCATTCATTATTTTAAAACCTACATCTGCACGCACTGACACAGATTGAAATGTTATTCGAATTGAATCTACGGCTTACAAAAGGGAACGAATCCATTGTTTCAATTCAAATAATTTTAATTTAAAAGACATCAGTTTGAAAGCCGATAAATACGGTAGGTAATGTGGGCGGCTTCTTCCGCGGAAATTATAAATCTATTCAATACTACTGTCTAAGGACACATTCTAAACGCTTTTAGCATTCCTATATTGCCCACATTGATAATTACTGGAAATAAAACAGTTTAGGGGTATGAATTATGCTTTAAAAAATACACAATGCCTATATAATCCATTTTGTTGCTTGATTTTTAGTTCTAAATTTCAAGGCGACTCAATTAATGTTGAGCTGGCAATGCCCTTTTTCATTGTAGATTAGATTAGATTGTAGATTATAGACGCATTTTTTTTGATTATATAAGTATGTAATATGTCATCCCACCTCAAAATAGCGTCCAGCTCTCTCCACATTTTAAACTAGCATGTTTAATATTCTTTACAATAAGTGATGGTGGGCCAATAGCCCCCCCCCCCAATGTCGCCAATGTATATACTTAATTATAAGAACTTAAATTTGTTTGTTGAATAAAAGAAATGTACCTTTTAACACGTTCTTTCAAATTACTTAATCGACAATTATTTTATCAGTTCATCTGCATCATATACACGTATAATAAGTAATTAATTAGGTATGTTTTCTTAATGTATGTTAATCCGGTCTAATAATGAACATTTTGTGTACATTAAGTAAGTACTTTTTTAACACGTACAAGAAAGTATCTTTGAAACTGATTTTTGAAGTTTAGTACTTGATGGTTAAATATAGGAAGGCAAATTTTAGAGAAAAAAATTCGACTGATGACCAGTCCTATACTTCCCACCTAGTAAATATTTGCAAAAAATAAACACTCTTTTTTTTTTATTCTTTGACTAGGCCCAAATAACCTTAGCTGTTGGTGGTCTTTAAAACACAATTTAATTTTTATTCTTTGAAAAAAGCATGGCCCTCTTTTTTGTTTGGTGATCTACTGATGGCTAACTTAATATAGCAAAAATCATGGTTACCTTGATTTACGTACAATTTTTATTTTTTTTAGTAAAATATTTTTTTTCTCGAAAACTATACATTTTAGAGAAAAAAATATTTACATTTTTTTCTTATTATAACATCTAGAATTCATTTATATTTTTTTTTACCTATGTTAATACGTGACATTGAGGACGTTTTTTTGAATATCTCAGGATCCACTGAACCGATTTGACTCAAAATCTAATCAGATCTAAGTTAAAGGCTGATAAACACAATAGAACAATCGGCATGCCCGTATGTTGTTCCGTTCTTAAGATATCGAAGGCGAAAAATCGACCACATAAACACATACACACACATACACACACACACACATACACACACACATACAGACATCAGTCAGAAAATGATCTTAAACGATTGCTAGGGTCTCAAAACGTGAAAATCTGTTAAAATCTCGAAATATTTTTTTCGGACTGAATCCATTACTTTACCATAGTAGAGGTGGGAAGTAAAAAAAATGGTATCGCGCTTGTCAGGGCTTAGGAATAGCCACTCTTGTAGATATTTCAATGGGGTATTAAAAATAAATTGCAAATATGAATTGGTATTACATAGGCTGCAGTTAGTGACCTTAAAATAAAAAAAAATCGTGACATTTTGGTGACCCTTGAACTAACAATAGGACACAATTTACAATAGTCGTAGCCACATTAGCTTTGCGGATCGTTAACCATTACAGCGTTGGCTCACGCTGCATTATAATCAGAACACAATCGATCTGCTTGCTGTCGAGTCGAGTTCTGCAATCTGCTGGCAGTCGCACTGTATCACAACTAGTACATGTGTACATAGCAACCATGTTCAATCCGAATTGATGTTCAGAATGAAAGATATTTGGAAATGTGTCAGTCAAAGTTTTTTTGGGTTTTTAGGGTTCCGTACCTCCGAACGGAACCCTAAAAAAGATATCTCAAATTTAAAGTGCGACTCGCACGCGCTTTGTGACACCGTTAATGCAGATGTCAAAACGTAAGGTTAAACATATAAATAGGTTTGGGTGACTGTTTATTTTTGTGACACCGTTAATGCAAACTATTTAGTGATTTTAAGCCTGACTTAACTTCGCAGGGGGAGAGACTCTCGCGGGGGGGATAATAAATCATACTTAACTTCTCAGCGGGAGGATTTCTCGCGAGGGGATAATAAATTAACAATATGTACAGGATTTTTTATTACTGGACATAAGAAAATCTAAATATACGTGAGCGGAGCCACGGGCAACCACTAGTAAATATAATATGTAGGTAGGTATATTGTGTAATGATATTCTTGCCAATGGTTTTACACCCATAAACCACGGAAGTGTAGTATAGCAGGTGTCTATTCTACGATCATATTGCTCTTCCTCGTGTAATACATATATTATGTAAATGATCTCTCGTTAACCGTTAATTGTGTTATAATTTTGTATGCAGGCGACATAATCATTTGTGCATACCCTTTTCTGTGCTATACCATTAATCTACATAGACAAAATATATTTTCAACAATATTTTAATTTATTATATTCTGCTAGTTTTTAACTATTGGTGTGTAACTGATATATTAATTTTCGTTGCAACATTATTAATCTACATTGAAAATTTAAATGATTTTTTAATAAAAAAATTTGAAATTTATTTAACGATCATTTCCGAGAGCGACCCGTCGCTGTCTGAAATTAATATTATGCTTGTAATTTATTATTTATTTATTTGTTGCACTACAAATTCATGCCAGTTTCAAAATTCAAGATTGATAGCTACAAAATACACATTTTTGAAGGCTCTTGTTTCATCTGTAAGTAGATCAAAATCGGAGACACTGATTCTTTACATTGTAGTTGAAATATAAATTAAAACTTATGTTGAAAATAAGACATGCTCTCCAGATCCTGTAGTGGGCCCCCAGGCCTGGATTTTTGGCGAGCCCCTCTACCTACCGCTGCAGTTTTTGTCTTTAATTCATTTCTTAGTTGACCTACCCGCCATGGCGGGCCTCTCGTTATCCCAGGGAGGCCATGATATGTTTATTTAAAAATTAGATAATTCTGAATTAAAATGTGGAATAAATTAAGTGAGCGAAATGAGTTTAGGCTCATACATCCTATCTCTCCTGTGACTCTAAAAGGGAAAAAAATTCGACTGATGACCAGTCCTATACTTCCCACCTAGTAAATATTTGCAAAAAAAAAAAATAAACACTCCTTTTTTTTATTCTTTGACTAGGCCCAAATAACCTTAGCTGTTGGTGGTCTTTAAAACACAATTTAATTTTTATTCTTTGAAAAAAGCATGGCCCTCTTTTTTGTTTGGTGATCTACTGATGCTTAATATAGCAAAAATCATGGATACCTTGATTTCCGCACAATTTTTATTTTTTTTAGTAAAATATTTTTTTTCTCGAAAACTATACATTTTAGAGAAAAAAATATTTACATTTTTTTCATATTATAACATCTAGAATTCATTTATATTTTTTTTACCTATGTTAATACGTGACATTGAGAACGTTTTTTTTAATATCTCAGGATCCACTGAACCGATTTGACTCAAAATCTAATCAGATCTAAGTTAAAGGCTGATAAACACAATAGAACAATCGGCATGCCAGTACGTTGTTCCGTTCTTAAGATATCGAAGGCGAAAAATTGACCACATACACACACACACACATACAGACATCAGTCAGAAAATGATCTTAAACGATTGCTAGGGTCTCAAAACGTGAAATTTGTTAAAATCTCGAAACAAATTTTTCGGACTAAATCCATTACTTCCCTACCATAGTAGAGGTGGGAAGTAAAAATCAGTCAATAATATTGAGGATCCCACAGATCGCACTTCTTTGGAAATTGCTGGGAGAAAGGTGACTTCAGTAAGGACTTACTTCAGTCTCCCATGTTCTAAGACAGTGCTTCTCAAAGTAGTAGTCTCTCCCCCCAGGAAGATTTGAATCCTTGGTTAGGTACTATCACCATAACTATAGTGGTCGATTTTCACTAATCCCACTGCATCACTAGGGAAGTCTTTCACTTTTGTTATTTAATTTAGGGAGGTCTGGATTGACCCAAACAGACACACAGACAGACAAAATTATGAGCTAAATAAAATAGTATAATAAGGAATATTTAATGTGAAAAGCGCGTTAATGCGTTGCGAATTACGATAATATTGCATATCTTCAATTTGCACGAGTGATAGCGAATATCATACATGATATTGAAACAATACATCAAGATCAACAAGACTTAATATCTGACAGCCCGCTTATTGCACGGTGTATTAAATAGATGAGATGCAATTAGATAGAACACAAGGTGAAAATACAGCTATTACTTCAACAATTAATATTTTACATATACGTCTTTTGCTAGTAATATTTAATGTAATTGTTGATATTTTTGTTACCAAATATTAGGCTTATTTTTGAAATGTAATTTGTGAATCACCCTCGAAGCCCGGTTCTTTGAGTGAAAGGCGGACAACTTATACATTACGGCTTAGGCTATGGACCATGAGTTTATGTTTATAAAAAGGCATAAATAGTACCTACCTACAAGTTTCTTTTTTTTCCTTTTTCAAAAAGGTTATTTTTTGAATTTTTAAAGAGAGTTTTTAAAGATAAATTACCTAACGAAAACATTATTTAGAATCGGTCCTTAAAAATAGTAGCAAAAATCTTTAACGGGGAGTAATTATTATTAACAAAATATCATTATTCCATGTGAAAATCATAGGTAGGTTTGTACAAAAAGCAAACAAAAATATCATTTTTGTTTACTTGATTTTAAGGCCACTCATTGCTATAATGGGCCTAATATTTATGAATAATTTACTTATTGAAAGAATAATTATTGTAAATCCAGTGGATACTTTCACCAATTTTTATTTTCTTTTTTATAAAGGCCACTAAAACAGTCAGGGCTATTTGGGCCTGGTACCATATCATATTTTCAATTTGTTATTTTTTTTTTGCCATACCCACTACAAAATAGCTACTTTCGATGTATGTATAGCGGCCATTAATGACCCATTTAATAGGCAGGTGTGCGGAAAATGGTTTACTTTCTGCACTATAGCGCAGAAAATAACGGTTGCCATAGCAACTTCTGTTTATTCGCTCTATACACCTGAGTACGCTTGCGTGCGCCTGTCATTACTTGCACGAACTTCGCGGCACACTGGAAGGAAAGATGGCGACGCAAATGAACTGTCAGAATTTTTTGAAAATGACGTGAACAGTAGGTATTTTGTAGTAGGTATGGCAAAAAATACCATACATGTCTCGTACGTAATGTGCTATTACCAGGGCCGGCACGTGCGCCTGGTCGGACAGGCGATCGCCTTACGGCGCCATATTTTTAGGGCAGCATATTTTTGTAGCAGCGAATTTTTCGTGCGATATTCTACTTTTTAAAAAATGATTATATTGTTCGAGTTTTCACCGATTCTTAGTTCTACCTTCTACTACTAGATAAAAGATGCCGCATGTCGCCCAGTCGCTCGGCGCAAATACCATAAGTTGTAAAGGGGGTATTTACAAATTACAGGCAGCTAGGCAGCGTTTATTATATATTTCACGTTGTGACGTTTATAAAATTGTCTATACCTATATTATTTTTTTGTAAATATTGTTATTAGAATTACATTTGTTTTTTATTTGTTAAGTAAATAAAATATATCATCGGTTTATTAATGTTTTTAATATGTGGGGGGGGGCGTCAAAAGTTGTATTCGCCTTAGGCGACATATTTTGACGCGCCGGCCCTGGCTATTACGGCTCGTGTGACTGTAATAACTTGCTTTCGCTCGTTTTTACATTCTGTCATCATGCTCGCCGTAATATACCCCATTACGTATCTAGACATACAATCTGCTATAATAACTATTAGTGATAAATCTTTATAGCAACGGAAAAAATCATTAAACCGTTTGTTTGATTTTAATATTGTACATTAAAACGTAGTTTAATATAGTTTTTATTTTTATATACAAGTGCGCAATGTTCATTTCAATAAAGTAAACAAACCTCGTCTATAGTGCCACTTTATACTCTGTCCCTAGATTCCTATGTCCATGTAGTTAGGACAAAGACGCCATATTTACCAAAACAATGGAAAGGAGTCTAGTGAAAATACGCGCGTACTTTTAAAAAAACTTTCGAAACGTAACAAAAAATATTTTACGTTTCACTTTTTTGCACTGACAGCAGTTGAGACAATTACCTACGTTACCCAGGAATCATCATGTGAATGATGCTTTTAATGACGTACATTTAAATTTTGGCTGAAAAACATGGCGGATCGAACGAACCAATCAGAAATCGACACCCCTTTGTCTTAACTCTTGCTAGAGAAACTCTAGGCTATTCTCAAGCTAACCAGTTCCTACTTTAGAATTAGGGAAAAGATGAACTGGATTACAGCAAATCATCAAGCCAAATGAATTACTTGTGAAGACATAGAAAGGCATTTTTCATTGCTGTTATGTCATCGCCAATACACGATGCGCTGAATATTTGTGCGGAAATAGGGAAATCATCTTGCTGTTTTTACCATAGAGGTATAGAATAGGATGGAGGGAGGGTATGTCTAATAACTTGAAGCCACGAGGGGAATAAACGTCAGATTTGGAAGCCATCTTTGGCCGAACCTAAACAGTGCTGTTTCAAGTCTACCAGTTGATGGATATTGAAAATATTCTGTTTCTTTTTTGTGTTATGAAACTTTTATAGTATATAAAAGACTATTGTACTTTTTATTAACGTTTGTGACGCCAAAAAAATAATTTCTACGATGCCCTTGTGTTGTGCGTTTGGTTGTAGTAATCGGACATCGCGAAAAAGCGGTCTACAAACAAATATAGAATTCTTGATGAAAATATACCAGCAATTCAAGAGTCTGATCATGTGTATATTACAAGCCCGCAAGAATTAACAGAATATAGCAAAAATGTAGTATTATTATTATATTATATTTGTGGTTTTGTTGTGCGATATTTAAAAAAGCAAATTTTTTGTGAAGAGTGTCTAAATGTACTAGAACAATACCCAAACAAAAATAGTAGCGATTTACAAATTATTAGCTCTAAAGATATGGGAGGTCTAATTTACCCATCACCAGATGTAATCGATGTCTGTAAAACTACAGAAAAGATTATTAAACAAGCGCTACATGAGAGCGATGGTCCGTACTTAAAGAAAAAAAAATTCGGTATTATATTTAGTATCGTCCGTGCTTAAACAGTACATGGATTGCAATATTTTTAATAGGGATGAGCATCGATGAGAAAACATCGATGTTAACATCGAACCATAACATCGATGTGTGGAAAACATCGGTCTCTAAACATCGATGTATTTCGGTGCAAAACATCGATGTTTTAGGAAAAAAACATTTTAAAAAGATAATTGTAGGATGTGTACGCGACTGTACCGGGTACAGTTGCGTACACATCCTATAGATTATAGAACACTCCTAACCGACTGGTCTTGCCCGCCGGTGTACAGGCTGCTCTAGATTTATTTAGACAAAGAGTTAAGAGTGTTCTTAAAAACTTTAAGTGTTGAAAATAAAATTAGCAATTCCGCGTTTATAAAACATCGATGTACGAAAACATCGCTGGTTAACATCGATGCACGAAAAACATCGTTCCCTTACCATCGATGTCAAAAACATCGAACATCGACATGGAAACATCGATGTTTTGAAAACATCGACCATCGATGCTCATCCCTAATTTTTAAAGGCTTACATTCACACATAAATGATCAAAGCCCGTTTGAAAATCATATTATAAATTTAATAAGAGCTATATCTGAAAAATACATCATAATACGACTTAATTATATTGTCAAAAATATAACTGATCAATCAAAAAGTAAAAGACAGCAGTATAATAAATTGATATTATTTCAGGGTTATTAAAAACCTTGAAATAATTTTAATTTATTTAAGAGACGATAATATAAAGAAGTATATTATTACGTATTTTTCAGAATACTATAGTAAACTGTAAAGCGCTACTGTTTTTGTTTGGATAATGTTCATTTGTTTAAATTGATTTTTGATTCCAACTTTGTAAATCCAGTTCGTCTATTCTACAAAATTTAGTGCCATCACTACATTTTAAATTTCCTATATAAGTATTTTTCACTGTTCTCTGTGTAACATTTTTACAATTTAAAATATAGAATAAATTGTTGAAAATTCTTATTGCTGCTTATTTTTGAAAGGTTAATTATAATAATAATAATATTTTGTTCTAAAATACTACTTTTTGCGTACATTGTAAGTATTATGAATTAAATGACATTTTGTTACTATAATAAAATTAAATAAACTTATGAAACTACATCTAACATTGTTATATGTGGTTCATCTCAAGATGGCCGCCACACGTTCCCCCCTTCCGTCTCATGGCTTCAATTCTGCTGCCTAGAACATCAGTTTACGCTCCCTCTATACCTTTCTCTATCTCTATGGTTTTTACCATCGCCTTTACTCTGCGCTTATCTTCACCCTATTCAAACAACTTCCGGTAGCGAAATCCATGTAGAGAACATCCGGTGTGTTGGAACGGAAGTGCACTGTACATTACTCTCTATCCACTATTCTACAGCATATAAGTCAATTATATTAGTTTATATCCATTAATGTACACGTATATATAATAATTTAATACGTTTCCATTTATACACGAGGGTGAAATGAAGTGGTCATTAGAGATGACAAAGGAATCGTAAGCACTACCATTTTTATGCTTACATAATAAAAAACAGTTGCCCAAATTTTCACAAATCGATTCTGTAAAAATTATATCAGCATATATAATAATAATAATGTTCTATAATGTTATTTACAATCAATTTACCGTCGAAAATATTCAAAAACATTACACCTTTTTATGAAATTCTAAATTAAATTGTAATATAGGATGAAAATACACGTCTTGGCTAAGGCCAAGAAATGTAAATACAAAAAAAGTTTAAATCAATATTTTCTACAAATTTTGTAATAACAGTTTTTCTCTCAGAATATAAATAATCCACTATCACTCTAGAAAACATTCCAAAGAAGAGACTAATTGAATATTACATACGTTTAACAGGTTTAAGTTACTAACGATTAATTAAGCTATTCCCGTTTATTATCAACTATCGAGTCGAAGTAAACAGTTAGTACAAGTATTGAGCTTCAGAAATTTAACGAGTATTTGTCATCGTTACACAATGATAGACTAGACGTAAATTTGTCGTTGCACACTGATTATACTATATTTAAAGTAATAATACGATTCAATGGTCAAAAAAGATTAAAAACGGCAAGGTATACAGTTGTGTCAATAGCTCAGTTAGCAGCGTCTTTGCGTTGTATGCATAGGGACCTCGGTTCGAAGCCTGATGGCATCGTAGAATTTTTGACGTATTTTTTTTCTAAATTTTACATGATATTTATTTATATAGTTATGCTTTAAATCACGTCCAGGAAAAATGAAATATAATAAAAATATTCACAGGTAGTCAGGACATTTAATAAAACAGAACTCTGTTTTGATTTTAGTTGAACGTTTCGTCCTTTTATTAGGACTTCCTCAGCAACTCAATCATACGAGTTCACAGTTCAATATATAATGTCGAAACATATGAAACATTGTTACGTATCATTTTTTACAGAAAAATAATAACATTATTACTTTATTAAACAGTATTCGGAATGTGCTGCAATACCAATACCCAAAAGGGTATTGGTATTGCAGCACATGTCGTTGATAGTTTATATCTACCAAAATAATTCCGAATACTGTTTAATAAAGTAATAATGTTATTATTTTTCTGTAAAAAATGATACGTAACAATGTTTCATATGTTTCGACATTATATATTGAACTGTGAACTCGTATGATTGAGTTGCTGAGGAAGTCCTAATAAAAGGACGAAACGTTCAGCTAAAATCAAAACAGAGTTCTGTTTTATTAAATGTCCTGACTACCTGTGAATATTTTTATTATAGTTTATTTATATATTTTTTAATTTTTGTTATATTCTTTCTTTGACAATAATTATAATTTTTTTGAAACAAAGGTGGAATTAGGTAATTAAAAATACAATTTTAGTATTTTAGTAATAAATTATTAGTTCATAAATGCGCTATAAGAGATGACACCAAAAATTAGAAAATTTGAAGTTTTCACTTCTGTCGTGTGGTCATTAGCACACACCCATTTTTTATATAGCTACAGAATTAACATTCTGCGATTTTAGGTGAGAATCCGGGTACTGATTCTTTATCTTTTTTTGAGATTTAGTTTCGCAAAAAAATCGTTGAAATTAACGACCATTTAGCTGTATGTTCCCCTTGTGAGTAATCTACATTCTACAGTACAATATAATGTACGCGTTATTACAAGTCATCATATTATTATACAGCATGCTGAATTGCTTTGCGAGTAATAGGGATTTAACCCGTAAAAATCATGGCAGCCTAGCTGTCTGAGATATTTATTATTTTCACCTCTAATTGTTATGTGAATAATATGGTGTGGATATAAGGGGTTTTAAATCGATTGATTTTATCATATACCGTAAAATCAAACTTTTGCGATTTCCTGCTTCCCCAATTATTTTAGAAAAAATATATTCGAATAAAAGTTTTAGATCATAAAATTCTGCATCTAAATCATTAAACAAAATTAATTTTGCATGCTTTGTAACGGCAGAAATTTGATATGAAAATGTCAAAATTACCTCAAAAACAGATAGCGAGAGCCATGGAACTTGAACAAAATGATTAGAAATTATTCTGACAGCTAAAACGTCATCATTTTGTTCAAGTTCCATGGCTATCGCTATCTGTTTTTGAGGTTATTTTGACATTTTCATATCAAATTTCTGCCGTTACAAAGCATGCAAAATTAATTTCGTTTAATGATTTAGATGCAGAATTTTATGTTCTAAAATTTTTATTCGAAGATATTTTTCCTAAAATAATTAGGGAAGCAGGAAATTGCAAAAGTTTGATTTTACGGGTTAAATCCCTATTACCCACAAAGCAATTCAGCACCCTGTATGTATAAAAATATTAAAATTTTGCACATAACATAACTTCCATACATCTCTATGAACGTAACATGAGTTTAACACAAAATCGATTAAGCGTGCGTGTGGAACGCCCATTAGTCACGCAAATCGATAAGTACTTGAAAAAAAGCGAGTAATACATATCAACGATCAAGTATCGTATTTTAATTCTGACCTACATTGTGCAGTTACATGTCAAAGTGGCAGAACGGTCACAGTAACAGCCCAAGTAGGCTTTCTTTTAAAATTAAGAGGAACGTGGAACAAAAAAAAAACATAAGTTGACCATTCAAACACTTTGAAATATTAACAATTGACATTATTGATGAATAAAGGTCGATTTATATTATCCGGTCAGGCACGACGCGGGAACGTAGCGTTTCCGGCAAGACAAACATTTTAACATGCATATCAATACGAGTGTTGGTACGTGTGTGAACGGACGGGAAACGCTAAGTATAAATATTCGTATTTGAAATCCATGTAAAAATGTTTGTCTTGCCGGAAACGCTACGTTCCCGTGCCGTGTCTGACGGGATAATATAAATCGACCTTAAACCGAGAGCCGTACGTTCTTCTATATTATATATTATAAAACGCAACGTCTCTCTGTGTGTCTGTCCGCTAGTACGATTGTAATTCGAGAATCACCGATCCGATTTACGTGATTTTTTTTAAATTTATAAGTACGTTGTCTGGCCAGGTTTAAAAGTCTTTATTTTGTTACGCTAGCTGTAGTTGCTAGGTAACATAGGGAATTACCAGTAGTACTGAAGCAAATCGATAAAAAACAGGCCGAGTAAAAATATATCAATGCAATGCATGGATTTGTTGGGCATAATATTATATTATTTAAAAAAGTCCGCGATAGCATAATATGTCTATCTTTAACAGGTAATCTACAAACCCGGGCAAACCCGAATCGGGCTGCTAGTATTATTGTACCCTGGAGTTTTTATGCAGACGAAGACACGTTTGACCTCTTCTAATTTTAACATGCTTATATAAGCTTCACTTGTATGTAGTTTTATGTATGTTGTTGTCTGTAAAAAATCTTGCATCTCGATTTTCACCCTCTTCCAAATCTCCAATTGACGTGGAGCGTTGCAATTGTATGTAGTTTTGATGACAATGCAATATTCTGATATTTTGGCTGTAATAATATTTATATAACAAGTTAAAATTAGAAATTAAAAACGTGGTGGAAATAACTTATTACCAACATACCACAAATACCTTTTCAATGTTTTAGTGTCATCTATTAGCGCATCTATGAACTACAAATAACTTATTACCAACATACTACAAATACCTTTTCAATTAAGTTTAAATGTCATCTATTAGCGCACTTATGAACTACAAAAACTTATTACCAGCATACTACAAATACCTTTTCGTGTTTGAGCCGAGTAAACCCTATTCAGCGTCACCGACCCGAAGCGTGACGGTTCACTACTCAGGCAAAGTGCGCCTAAGGAAGTTTTCACTTCAAAAACTATATTGAAATTAACTCACTTAACATGCCGTACCAATGACTTTATTTCAAATTGTGAACCTTATTCGGCTCGTCTTATCATACTAATTAATCGGTGTGAACACGTCTTCAGAAATACGTAGTGTTAATTCTAGCATACGATTTATAGTTCAGATTACGATAAGTGCTTATAATATTACATCCACAATAACTTCATGTGCATACGGCATTGTATGATTTGTGTAGCATTCTCGATAATAATTATTACTAATTTGGGTTTGAACTTTGCATACAATGTGTCCAGTCTGGATCTTACAAAGGATAATTCCCGAACGTTTTGTAGGGGAAATACTGAAATACATTAGAAAATGTTTGGGATAAAATCAAGCAGAGGTATGTATGTATGTTCAATTCTATGTTCCCTTGTAAAATAAAAACTGCTCGACCGATTTTGACAAATGAGGTATCAATGGATTCGTCTTAGAACTGCGAGTGTCATAGGGTATATGATGTCACGAAGCACACAATATGGCGGACGATAGACGCCATAGTGTCAGAACGCAAAAAGCAAAAGTCAGCAACGGCTGTTTCTCAGATTTTAGAGTTGTTTTCAAATTGACGTATATTTTCGTGCTATGTAATAAAATTACGATAAAAAATTCATACATAACTACCCTACCTATTGTAATGAATTTTTCCTTTATCTGAATAACCATCACATAACTAAACAAAAAAATTAAGATATTTTTTATTGCATTAAGAGCATTCTCTATCGGAAGGTCTCTTCATCTCAAATACTTCCCCCTCGCCTAAAAAACGGTTACAGCTCTCCCGACGCTATTTTTAAATCTAAAGGGTTCGAGTAAATGCCAAATGAAGGACCAATAATCACACTACAGATCCTGTCTCTTAACCTTTTTAAAAATTACCGAAACTTTCACACGTAGCCAAAGCTTTTTTTTAAAATTCGCCTGTAAGATCTGTAGTGTGATTCTTGGTTCTTCATTTGGCGTTTAACTGAACCCTTTAGCTTTTAAAATCGAGAGGGGAAAGGTTTGAGATGAAGAGTGCAGGGGGTAACTTTCGGTACAGAATACTCTTAAATTATATCTATAAGGCCAGAAACAGTTAATAAATAATGTATTTTTCGTTAATAATAAATAATAAAACTCGGGTCGCAGTGCCAAAACCCTGCCGACAATATAGTGTATTTGCTAATACTGGCATTGTGGCTTTATTATGTGAACTTAAGTTTGTTTTTGGACAAAATAAAAAATTTAACCCCTTAATACATCCCTTAAAATAATATTTTTTTTCTTAATTTCAATATTTTTATCAATGCAATCTCGGTACCAAATTAAATACACCCTTCAGTAAGTAAAGCACTATCCGCAAACTAGTGTTTTCATAAAATTTGTAAGTCCGGTCCTGTCAGGCCGATTTTATTAAAATTTTAGCAGAACATTTTAATCGTTACTAAAGGGTTAAATTTCAATTTTGAAACGATTCTAAGAAATTTTTCGGCATTTTTGGGCCCAAAAACATTTTTCAACCCCTAAATACCACCCTTAAAATAGTCCGATTAGGCCCATTTTAAATAGGCTTCGTGCGGTGATGTATTTCAACGTGCCTACCAAATTTCGTCAAAATCAATTAACTCTTTCGAAAGTTATAGCCCGCACACACACACACACACACACACTCATATATACAAACAGACATTTTTAAAAATGGTGCCGAAGTGTTCAGGAGGCTATGAAACGTCGAGAAATTTTGGTCCGACCCCTAGGTACCGCCATCCGACCGACGCCAATAGTGTATGTGCCATATGGCAAATACACTAAAAACAAAATAATAGTAGGTATATTAAAAACAAAGTGCTATTTAATTTACGCCATTTTAATTTCGCAAAAAACTTAAACGTGAAAATCTCAGAACCTTTATTCGAGTTATGGTGGTTTAATACTCACGATACAATATGTGCAAAGATGAAATAAATTCACATTTTGGTCAATAAAATTTCATCGTTATTGTGAGTTTTTTATCGGAGTAGATTGAAAGATAATCCGTTTGAACAAACATCAATATGACCTGAAATCTTCTCTGCCTACACGGCAGGCGTTGCGTGACGCGTCGTCAGTGACCGTATCGCCACCATTGCGTCAGTCGCATCAACGTCAGTCTATTGTTTGATTCCCTTAGCTAGCTAGAGAACTCAGTCAGCCTACGACAAGTGCGATAGTATTATGCGTGCCCTCGCATATAGTGCTGTACACTCCCCTGAATGTGTAATGAAACGCCGTGTGTGTACAGAGAGGGTGTTAAGCTTTGCTACCCTACCGCTGATAATATGATAGCCTTAGAACATTTATCTATGGAGCAGGAATTTCCTATACCTTCCTATAAGCCGAGATGTAGCCAACATGTGCGAGAAAAGGATAGACAAAGCTGTACTTTAGAACCCCCATTTGCATGTGTCAACTGCTTCGGCATATTGGTTTTTATTCAGAAAAATACTACCTAGATTAATTTCGTGACATTTTTGCGTTATATACTATATTTTTTTATTATTTCTTACTGTTAAAGATGGAAATTTTGTGTGTATATTTTCTAGTGCTCGGGACGCGTATGCAGGGCCAGCTTTACCGAGTTTAACGCCCCGGGCGAGATTTTTTTTGCCCTCTTCTCCACCAAAAATATTTTTTTCTAAAGGCAGAATGTTCCTTTTTGTTTTAATAATTTTACTAGTCTATGAGAGCCCTTTTTGGAATCAGCTGTCAAAGTCTCTTTAGAATAGCTTTTTGCAAAAATTGAGTACTTAATCATGATATAACTATTTATATTATGTGTTGATAGGGTAAAAAACTTACAGCTTTGCTAAAGATTTTGATCCGTGATAAAAAAAAGGTATCTGCAAGCCTTCCGTCTCCCCTCCTGACATGATGCCCTAAGCAGTCCCCTCCCAAAGTGGGTACCTACTTTGCGGGTGCATTCGAGATTTGGGGTACGAGAGAGACAAATAGATGTTGACTACAGTTTAAGCAGTCTGTTTCACATTCCGTAGTAAATGTTCTAAGGGTGTTGATGGTGGGAAGTAAATCCTCACACTCACATCTCATGTCTCGCCTGCCTCGTAGTCATAATACCTCTTATACGATATCTGTAACTTATACTCTGCTATAGTATTTCTCAAGCTGAACTGTGAACCAGTTTAAAGATTTTCTAAATTCTCTGCGACAGGACGTGAATTTAAAGAAAAAGTTTTTCATTAAAATAAAGAGTTATATTGGAAGTTGATTCAGTAGACGTGTCAAAATATATCAATTAAATCTTGAAATGAGTTAAAGCTGATAACGTTTTTAACGCTTTCATCTTTAGGGCTAATTTTCAAAGGTCTCAGTACCTACGTAAGTTCTGATCTATTAAATGACGATAAAAATTTATAAGATTGCGTAGAAAATGTTGTTCTATGACTATACATCAACACATAATATTTTCAAAACTAGTTGTGTCCTTTTTGAGAAATCTGTACAATTTTCCTTAAATTTTTTTCTGAAAAGAATTTCAATTACCAATTGTAGGTATAGAAGAACATTCTCTACTGAATATTATAAATTTTAATGTTATATTTAGTCAATGTGGAGCAATGATAAAAAATATCAAATTTACTCTTGAAAGAACTTATGAATTGGGACCCTCGAAGTCTAGCCAAAACAAAAGATACTTGGGCATTTTGACCAATCTGAGACTGTAAAGCCTGTTTTAGACGGAAACATTTTTAACATATTTGTGATCAAACTTTTGTTATGATATACAGCAGACATTTTGATCACAAAATAAATTTAATGTTAAATATGTCTGCTTTATTTTGCTAACTTTGTTGTCAAGACATCATGGGCGGTAGCTATTCCATAAGTTCTAAACGATCGACGCCGTGCAGTTGGGACACACTGTTTTTTTTTTTCCACAGAACTTCCTACGTCTTTCTTCATCTGCAATTTGTTTTTTTACGTTATTTACTGAAACTAAAAACATTTCGAAGAAGAGTGACCATACTTATCGCTCCCCTAAAATACACCTCAGCTCTGCGGTTTGAATGCACAAATATACCGATAACAAACAGGCCACTACAAGAAGACTTGTGAACTAAGAATATAAATTTCTACATATAATTTATATTACACTATTAGAGTCGATACTTAGAACGATGGTGTGAGACCTAAATCACTGTCTTAGCGAACAATCGTTCTTACAGAGGGGGCCTCTCTCAGAGTTTCGGTTTATTCAGTACACATACATTCACATAAAAGGGAAAATAAACTACGGAATATGTGTAGCGGTCGTAGTTATTCTACTAATTCTTCCACTTGCAGTTCGTAGAGAATTAAAGGGAACATTTTTCCTGACAAACGCATTCTTAGGAAGTGAGAATATTTAAACATGGATTATCCTTTTTAAGATAATTTTTGTGAAGATACTTAGAACGCCGATATCTCAAAGAAAAAGAACTAGGCGACCCAAATAAGTTTCTATTAGATTTATAGAACTATTGACGTTATGTCCGGCTCAACGAGCTAGCGCTATAATATGTGCTCTACGGTCTATACACAACGTGAAGCAGTGGCGTAGCCAGGGGAATGTAAATGGTAGTTAGTTGTTCTTGAATAAGTTTGAGTTCCATTTTTATGCTCAAAGGTGCCACTTCGCTTCATTCTCGTGCATCCGAGCACTGAATATATCGAATAGATTATGTCTTCATAAATAAATTGTCAACTGTTTTGAAACTTCCACAGATATTTCACATAGTAGGAGTCATTCTATTTTTAGGTCGTTTTTCATTATTTCCATGCTTATCGTGCAATTTCGACGATAAAAATGTGTATCTGGCATTCATTCAACATAATAGACCGAGAGCTAGTGACAATCTTTTGGTGTTAAGGCTTTATTTTTGTGAAGATGTTGAGGGAGGCATATTAAAGTGCCCTGAGTAAGGGATTTTGCTAGATAGCGGTATAGGAGGGATGCAGACCGCCCCCAACATGTAATAAAACAAGCCGTGAGGTGGGTCGTTTATTAGAACTAAAGTGCGACCCTTGAGGTCAACACGACGAACTTCCCAGTTTAATAAACATTTAATAATAATAATTAAATTAGATATTACACAGAAAAGTAATCATTTTAATTATTAAAACATAATTATTATTTATTTTTAACAATAATTAAAAAAAAAACGGCTGAACCGACTTAAATAAAATTTATGTCGGATCAAATTGACGTTAACACGCCTCGATTGACACCCTTACGAAGTCGATATAATTTTTTATTCGCGAGATATTGTGTAAAATCTACTTTTTTGGAGTCTATTTGGTTAAGAAAAAAGAACGGCTGAATCGATTTTGAAAAAATTTCTTTCAGATCATATTTACGTTAATACGCGTCGATTGGCACCCTAACGTAGTCGATATCATTTTTCACTCTCGAGATTTCGTTTTTAGAAAGAAATGGACACATACGTACGTACATAAGTACACACACACATACACACACACAAACATCTTTCTAAAAATAGTGTAAAAATAGTGTAGTGACCTTGAAACATAAAAATTTGTTATACATTTTGCTTTCGATTTTCGGACCCATTATAATAACTTCCAATGGGAAGTTAAAAAAATGGTCATAATTATTATTGCTTCAAGGCTGAAATAGTTTGTATAGCTTGTCGGTGACCCAATAATGCCATTATAATATTTGCAGATCGATTGGTCAGTATTAAAGGGGTGGCAGATCACCCTAAACGTGTTATGTACCCGACGAAATGTATATTATTAGTTCAAGGTTCAAATTTTAATATGTTGTTACGGCGACTGTTTTAAGCATATATTTCAATTTGCAGAACAAAATATGTCGATATTAACCCCCTTGCAGAACAATATAAACACTTAGGCGAGAAAGTTTCCCTCTAAGAGACGGGGTTAATACTGAAATTTTGTTCTGCAAATTGAAATATATGCTTAAAACAGTCGCCACAACAACATATTAAAAGAATTAGGTTTAAGTTTAGTCAATGGATTTGTTACTCAGGTAATAATTGACACACCAGTCTTCCCTGGGTTATAATAGGTATATAATGGTTGTATAAGACTTCAGAGATTTTAGTTTTAGTTTAAACTCCTGATGATGGGTTAGAAACCCAAAACGATCGTTGAGATTATAAAATGTGCAGAATATTTTTCAAGTGTTTGTGTTTAATTTTTTTTTCAAGCATGTTCTACCAAGCGCCTAGCGAAAAATCTATAGAATTTATATAACATATTAAAAATATAACATATTAAAATTTGGACCTTGAACTAATTATATAAATTTCGTCGGGTACATGACACGTTTAGGGTGATCTGCCACCCCTTTAATATTGACCAATCGATCTGCAAATATTACAATGGCATTATTGGGACACGACAAGCTATACAAACAATTTCAGTATTGAAGCCATAATAATTGTGATTATTTTTTTTGTTACATGTTGGGGGCGGTCTGCACCCTTCCCATACCGCTATCTAGCAAAATCCCTTACTCAAGGCACTTATGCCTCCCTTAGCATCTTCATAAAAATACGGCCTTGAATAAATAATACCAAAAAATTGTCACTAGCTCTCGGTCTAGGTATAAGGGATATGTGTAAAAAAAGGACGTGACTTTGCAGGCGATCGCATATCTCGATTTTGAAATGAAAAGAAAATTATAATTTCAGAGACGTATACGCAATATTGTCATTAAATAATCTGGAAATTTCAACCATTTCTTGTTAATTTGATATCGCGATACCGCCACAGATTATAGTAGATTCTTCTACGTATTGTCGTCGTCTACGGCGCCGGTGAAGCTTCGGTTACGATAACACCTTGAGACAAAAAAATTTTGGAGCATACAAGTAATTCAAGAATTACAAGGCGCGATATTCATGTAGGTACTGTGTGTAAACGGTTTTATTGAACATAGGGAAAATAACACTGAGAAGATTTATAATTTTGTAGTAGGCTATGAGCCATAAGACCTAATATAAATATGTATTGGATTAGATAGAAAAAATAGTACAGTGAATTTTTTAAACAATTTTCCATAGCAACGGTTGACTATTAAGCGTTACTCGGAACCGGCTAAATAAAAAAGTCATGATGTGTCGTAAGACACCCGACAGAAGCTATGCTTTTTACGCATTGTATATAAAACCGAATTTATCAAAGATATAAATAATACAATTAAAAAGTTATTATTTGATCGCCATTTTGAAATCTGACCCCATTTTATTTTTTTGTGTCTTATTAAATTCTCAAATATCAATTTTCAAAAGGATCGGATAATTTTTACAAAGAAATATATACTTTGACCGCCATTTTGAAATATGACATCATTTTATTTTTTTGTGTCCTATAAAACTCGCAAATATTAATTTTCAAAAAGATCGGATCATTTTTGCAAAAAAGTACATATGGCCGCCATTTTGAAATCTGACGTCATTTTATTTTTTTGTGTTCTATGAAACTCTCAAATATCAATTTTCAAAAGGATCGGATAATTTTTACAAAAAAGTACATACGGCCGTTATTTTTAAATCTGACATCATTTTATTTTTTTGTGTCCTATGACACTTTCAAATACCGATTTTCAAAAGGATCGGATAATTTTTACAAAAAAGTATATATGGCCGCCATTTTGAAATCTGACGTCATTTTATTTTTTTGTGACCTATAAAACTTTCAAATATCAATTTTCAAAAGGATCGGATAATTTTTACAAAAAAGTACATACGGCCGCCATTTTGAAATCTGACATCATTTTATTTTTTTGTGTCCTATGAAACTTTCAAATACCGATTTTCAAAAGGATCGGATAATTTTTACAAAAAAGTATATATGGCCGCCATTTTGAAATCTGACATCATTTTATTTTTTTGTGACCTATGAAACTCTCAAATATCAATTTTCAAAAGGATCGGATAATTTTTACAAAAATGTCCATACGGCCGCCATTTTTAAATCTGACGTCATTTTATTTTTTTGTGTCTTATGAAACTCTCAAATATCAATTTTCAAAAGGATCGGATAATTTTTACAAAGGAGACTACATATTTCCGCCATTTTGAAATATGACGTCATTTTATTTTTTTGTGTCCTATAAAACTCGCATATATCAATTTTCAAAGGGATCGGACAATTTTTACAAAAAAGTACATATTATGGCCGCCATTTTGAAATCTGACGCTATTTTATTTTTTTGTGTCCTATGAAACTTTCAAATACCGATTTTCAAAAGGATCGGATAATTTTTACAAAAAAGTATATATGGTCGCCATTTTGAAATCTGACGTCATTTTATTTTTTTGTGTTCTATGAAACTCTCAAATATCAATTTTCAAAAGGATCGTGTAATTTTTAGAAAGGCGTTCTACATATTTCCGCCATTTTGAAATCTGACGTCATTTTATTTTTTTGTGTCCTATAAACCTCGCAAATATGAATTTTCAAAAGGATCGGATAATTTTTACAAAAAAGTATATATAATGGCCGCCATTTTGAAATCTGACGTCATTTTATTTTTTTGTGTTCTATGAAACTCTCAAATATCAATTTTCAAAAGGATCTGATAATTCTTACAAAAAAGTACATATGGCCGCCATTTTGAAATCTGACACCATTTAATTTTTTTGTGTCCTATAACACTCTCAAATATTAATTTTCAAAAGAATCGGATAATGTTTACAAAAAAGTACATATGGACGACATTTTGAAATCTGACGCCATTTTATTTTTTTGTGTCCTATAAAACTCTCAAATATTAATTTTCAAAAGGATCGGATAATCTTTACAAAAGTGACGTTACACTACTTCGTGACGTGACTTTTCAATTGTTTAGTGTGCTTTATTTCCTTAGTCTGATTTTATTACATTTATCCGAAACGTTACCGGAGAAAGACCTTTTGCCTGTGAAAATTCAAAAGTACGATTTGCACCCGGACGAAAGCCGGGCCGGTCAGCTAGTTACCATAATAATGTATTATCACCGGAGCTACACATGTGTGCAAAATTTCAACTCAATCGGATCACGGGAAGTGGGTGAAAATTTAAAAGTACGATTTACACCCGGACGAAAGCCGGGCCGGTCAGCTAGTTACCATAATATTGTATTGTCACCGGAGCTACACATGTGTGCAAAATTTCAACTTAATCGGATCACGGGAAGTGGGTGAAAATTCAAAAGTACGATTTACACCCGGACGAAAGCCGGGCTGGTCAGCTAGTTACCATAATATTGTATTGTCACCGGAGCTACACATGTGTGCAAAATTTCAACTCAATCGGATCACGGGAAGTGGGTGAAAATTCAAAAGTACGATTTACACCCGGACGAAAGCCGGGCCGGTCAGCTAGTTACCATAATATTGTATTGTCACCGGAGCTACACATGTGTGCAAAATTTCAACTCAATCGGATCACGGGAAGTGGGTGAAAATTCAAAAGTACGATTTACACCCGGACGAAAGCCGGGGTATGAACGTCGAGAAATTTTGGTCCGATCCCTAGGTCTCGCCATCCGATCGACGTCAATAATTAGTTACACGTCATTTTAACTCAGTAGGCCAGGGTTTTTAAACTTAAATTCAAACATCAGCAGTCAAAAAATTGAATAACTATATTAAAATAATGCAATATAAGACAGAGCATACGCTATCTTCCAATATCCATATCACACTGTGCAACAGACAAGGACAACCGAAACAAGTTCGCGATTTATTAGATAAAGTCGCATTTATTTCGTTTAATAATCATATAAATCTGTATAAAAAAACAGTTTTGACACAATATTATACATGAAATCTATCTAAAATTTTCTGCTCTTTCGTTTAAGACAGGTTTCGAATCGATCTGACTTAAATTGAGCAAACTATAAGCAAAAAACACCGTTTTTTCTAATTTGCTCCCCTCTGGGGCCAAAATTCAAAAATCGGGCGACGTTAGGATCAAATAGACCCCGAGAGGAATCGAACAAAAAAAAGTTTTTTAAAATCGGTTAACTCGTTTGGGCTGTACGACTGATACAAAAAATCCGTTACAGATTCACAGATTCACAGATTCACAGACAAAGCGAGTGTATATAGGCGCTTCTAGCTTCGCTAAGATCGCGCCTAAAAAGCATTTATCCAATTTTAATTTTTTGGCTGCGCCACTGATGGTAGGTAATTCGACCCGAGTGAATTACAATAAACAGTAGCAGAGAGATCTTAATGCATACGTACCCTACAGTCTACATACATCATGCATGTGTTTGTGTACACACGTACGTATTGCGATGGGGCGAGGGCTGATGATTTGTAGGCCCACTTAACTGTCGCACGCAATACAGTGTAACGAGATTCCCATTTGCACAATGTCTTCATCATCTACTCTACTCGATATTGAGATTATCGATATTATTTATTGAGCGTGCGTGAATTATGTAATGTTGGATATCTCTATTTTCATCGCTCATTGATTATCGTTTTATTCGTTTTGTTATAAAACGTTTTAAGCAAGGAAACGAAAAAGTTCATACTTTACTATTCTGAATTTATTTTTCAGTTTTTCAGTTTTATGTGTACCACACACTAACAAAAGGTAATGTAGTTTTGGATTTTGGATATGTGGTTTGTACCTAGGCCCTTATTAAAAATCCAAGATTTTTAATTTGGCGCGCCTGTGCGCACGTCAGTACGGCCACTTTTGTGTCATTTTTGTGGTTTTTGCTCGATAACTCTTTACTAATGCGTCCTACAAAAAATTACTCTATCATTTTTTGTAGCGCACAAAATTTGTTACAATTTACTCTAATAACATTTTTTTTCGAAACCTCAAAGTTACCGAAATACAGAGCCTCAAAGGTAAAAAAGTTTTTCAAAACTTACGAAAAATTCAAAAAAACAATGATTAAATTATTACACAAATGTACTATCCGTATTAGCTTTTGTCAACTTTGATATTATTTGGTATACGAATTACTATTTGGCATTCTTAATTAGTATATTCATTGCTTCTTATTGGAACCAGCTCGACATTTAAAATCATATTTATCATTTTTTTGAGAATTTTTACGCATTTTTCCTACTCGCCCGTTCATTCGATTGAGATTTGAGAGCAATCACTGCGGCGGCGGCCGAATTTATGTACGCTCCGACTGGGACCTAGAGAATTACGACGTTAACCCTGAACTCGGACATACATCCGTCAAACTCGAACACTCCGTGTTAAATCCGAAGGGATGGTAACCACAACGGCAATACAACAATTGAAGACGATATTTCCTTGTATGTTCATACTATACTTAAATATCTGAACATCTCTGCTATAGTATTGAAAAGACTAGTGAAATGTCGACAAGACTAGAATATCAAATGAATTTTTTTATCGTAACAAATTTATAGTACCGCATATGCAGTAATTTCGAAGAAACACGGTAGGTACCGTAAGGCGTAAGTGTATCATAGATCAAAATAATTTGGTGCTTATTTAATTTATTATTCACTATGCATTTTTGTTTTTTTCAAATTCTTCCTATTTTTATTAAGATTCTCTAAGTCGCTCTTTTTACAAGCTTTTATTTAACTTGCAATGTATATTAGTTAGTTAGTTTGTGTGTTTGTTTAGGTCAAAACTTGCATAAGTCAATTTTGAACGACTTCCACGTATCCGATCGATTTGAAATTTTGTACACATATGTATTCCCGATGACAATACATGAATAAATCGATTATAGAAATAAATTTAACCCCTAAGGGGTTCAAACGGGGATGTAAGGTTTTTTTGACTAATCAACGCCCAGGCCAAATTGCTAAAGCTAGAAACTTGAAATTTGGACAGTGGGTTCCTTTTCTGACGTAATCATCCACTAAGAAAGAATTTTTGGAAATTCAACCCCTACGGGTGTCAAAAAGGGGTAAAATTTTGAAAGACTAAAATGAACAAAATAAATATTAATAAAAAAAACTTTTTAGAGACAAGCTTTTATTTAAATGGACTAAAAAGGAAAAAATAATTTTTAATAATTTCGGCTCATAATTATAAAAGCGTGGGTCGTGACTAATAAACTATCATAGAGTTCACGACCCACGCTTTTATAATTATGAACCTAAATTATTAAAAATTATTTTTTCCTTTTTAGTGCATTTAAAAAAGCTTGTCTCTAAAAAGTTTTTTTTACTAATATTTTAATATTATGTAAAGCTATAAGGGAAAAAAATACAGTTAGTTTCACTTTCATAATTGATTTTAAGCAGAAATATCACATTTTAGAAAAAAAATTTTCCATCTGTCTGCCTGTTCATCAGTACCTATATGTTTGTTTGATTATAACTCAAGAACTACTGCATCAATTCGATAAAGTTATTATTAATCGATAGGATGCTAAAGTTATCAGGAAGCAGCAGAATCCCGTTATGTACGAACAGAGGGCGAGTGAAGCCGCCGGTGCTGCTAGTTGTTAATAAAAATTAGACAGTTAAAATCATTTAAAAAATTGTTTGTCGCGAGTTCGTCACAACGTTTACAGTATTTTGACAATTATTTACTAGGTGACATGATTTTATAACAATTTCCAAATTGTTATTTTATAATTATTATATTAATAAAATGTGATTCAATATTTATTTATCGAATTGACCTTAGAAAAGGTATAGAATGTGTTTGCATATAAATTTGTTTTGATATCTTAATCCTGAAAACAAACCGAGATTCCGAAACTACATGTAAGGATAGATAGTTTATTTTCTATTTATTTTTAGAACTTGACCTTTTTTATTTCTACATTATTGTGTCATTGGTTCTTCCATCGCCACAGTACGGGCCCGACTTATATTATTAATAAAAGGTTGACCTAAATTCGAATGTGCTTTAAACACAAAGGGTGTTTTACAAGGATTGTTTTCTACAATGAAATTCTGCAATTCTATAGTCGGCATTATAAATTTCCAGAATTTAACTGCAACTACACAAGCCCATAAAAATGTAAATGAAAAACGTTTCCTTTCGCATTATTCTTGACAACGTGCTTTGCTGTTAAAAAAGCAATAAATGCACGTGTTCTTGAAAAATGAATCGTTACAGTAGGTACCTACTTACAAAAATCGTATATATGATGCATCAAACATTTTTAAGTGTAACTATACAGTCGTTTCTTAAGATTATACGAGCACTACGCAGTGAGTCGAAATAAAATCTAAATTTTTTTTATTATTAGATTAGATTTTTATTATTAGATTAGAGTAAGTTGCTTAATCTGCTGTAGGGTTATTACAAATGGCACTGTGCACAGTAAACATTTACTTATAACGATGTCGATTAAAATGATTTTTTTAGTTTTTATAATACATTTGTGTTTTTAACTTCTAAGTTTTTAATATTTTTCGAAGAAAATTGATATTTTTTTATTGTTTGTACCTATATAGGTATAAGTAAAAATAAATATTGAAGATGGTGTTGCTACTTATTTTCGTTAAAACCCAATTATAAAATTTTAATATTGCTTCTTACAAAATAAAAAAAACGTCGAAATTTTTAATGACTGTTACCTAAACTATAATAAACAAGTAAAACATTTTCCTTTCTCATTTGTAGAGATTAGTGGCCAGTGGGCCGAGCGAAGTTTGGGGATAGAAAGTAAAGCTATGAGGAACAAAAGGATTAAAATATTAGCAATTGTGCAGATATAAATGCCTCTTACATGCATTAAATACTTAACGAGCATAAGCTTCTTTCCAACTGTCCTTTGTTAAATGTTATTTTTTGCTTTTCATAATTTAATATAAAAATTGTAAACGTTGAAAATGAAGTTCAACTTCATTTATAAATCTAAACTATATTAGTCATTAATAATGTAACATTTGTATTATCTATTCGTGTTAGGAATTTTTTTCTTTAACTCTATGGAATTCCGATATAGTACAATTCCAAAACACGATTTCATGATAGTTTAAGATCTCTGTCTGACGAAGCTATTGCGTTGTGCGAAACACTTGTTATAAAATAACATTATTTTAAGTGTAAATAATTTAAAACTTCAAATTATAACGAGAAATCTATATACGGTTTTTTAATATAAACATAAGAAATACAATTAATATGATTAGACACCTATACCGTAACAAAATTCACTATATTAGTGAAATTAACCGTATATAGATTTCTCGTTATAATTTGATTTATAAGGCGCGTCCGGGCCATGAGAAAGCCAGCATTCATTTGTAATGTTGTTATAAAATAATAGCTCTCGCAGTTAATGGATCTGTGGTCATCGTTGCATATATAGGAAGAATTAAATGTACGCTGTTGAGCACTGTGTAGTAACTGGAAACTCTCCCGACGCGAAATTGGGAGTTCTGGGTTCGATTCCCGGCGGTGCATTTACATTTTTCCTATGTAGCCTTCTATATAAATATCATGGCGATAATTCGTCTGATATTCTTATGTTAATTTCACTAATATAGTGAATTTTGTTACGGTATAGGTGTCTAATCATATTGATTGTATTTCTTATGTTTAATTTAAAACTTCTTTTACTTAATTTAAAATGTGAATGGATACAATAAAAAACTAATCTCATATTTAGATAGATAGATAGATAGATAGATAGATAGATAGATAGATTTATTTGTCGCAGCTATATAAAGATTGACAAAACGTCAAAATACAATTATAATATTATAAAATATGTCATGTTACATTAATATTAAAAAAATCTTTAAAATTGTATAGACAAAATTTCATTAGTTGCTTTTTGACAACTTTTTTGAAATTATTTTCGGGAAGAGAACGCGTTTCCAAAGGTAGAGCATTATATAACCTTAGTGACCAATCGTTATTATTATAAATAAATAGATTTATTCAACCACGGAACACTGCATGTACAGGAGGGTACGTCATATTACAGAAAAACAAATAGATTAAAAAAACATGAAAAAGTACATAATATTTTTAATGTACTTATTTCATTGCGACAAATGCTCATTACACGAATAAAAAGATTTTTCTATTAAGAAAGAATTAAGAGAATGTTTGAAGCTGTTTGTAGATGCTAAATTTTTTATAGCTGGTGGCAACTTATTATAAAAGGATACACATGTATAATAGGCTCCTTGCTGAAACACGGTTAGCCTATGTTGGGCAATTCGTAACTGTGACTTATTTCTTGTATTATGATGGTGAATATCATTGTTAGAAAATAGTTGTATACAGGGTGTCCAAGACTTGCGTTGTCGGCCGATATATTGATTTTGGGTGAAGATAGAAAAAAAGTTTAAATACAAAAGTTGTATAAATTTTAATGGTGTATAACCTAAAAATATTTTCAATTATACAACCTGTCCCATTTAAGCGTGGCAGATCAAAGCTATATTTCTTTTAACCTAGCACCCTATTTTTATTTGTTTTTTCAATTCTGCATCTAAATGTGAATAGAAATTGTAAGGGAAGCCATGCTCGAAATTTCAGTAATTTTGGAGTTATTCAAGTTTTTTAGAAATTTTTGACACGTGCAGACCTTTACCTAAAATTCGACATAGCCAAAACAGAAACCTTTATCAAACTGAAATTTTGAGAATCACTAGATAATGGACGGACGAATCAATGTCTGTCCTAAAAAAATGAATTTATTATACAGGGTGTTCAAAATAATGTACTTCTTTTACCTAACTTCAATCACGTGTAACTTTTGATTGTTAAATACAACGAGGTTATTTTTTTGCTGGAATTGTATTCTTTAGGATATTTACTAACACTTTTATTAAGGGTTGTCCAAACCTAACCTATTATTTTAATACGAAAATATTAGGTTTAGGTTTGGACAACCCTTAATAAAAGTGTTAGTAAATATCCTAAAGAATACAATTCCAGCAAAAAAATAACCTCGTTGTATTTAACAATCAAAAGTTACACGTGATTGAAGTTGGGTAAAAGAAGTACATTATTTTGAACACCCTGTATAATAAATTCATTTTTTTTAGGACAGAAATTGATTCGTCCGTTAATTATCTAGTGATTCTCAAAATTTCAGTTTGATAAAGGTTTCTGTTTTGGCTATGTCGAAGTTTAGGTAAAGGTCTGCACGTGTCAAAAATTTCTAAAAAACTTGAATAACTCCAAAATTACTGAATATTCGGGCATGGCTTCCCTTACAATTTCTATTCACATTTAGATGCAGAATTGAAAAAACAAATAAAAATAGGGTGCTAGGTAAAAAAAAACATAGCTTTGATCTGCCACGCTTAAATGGGACAGGCTGTATAATCGAAAATATTTTTAGGTTATACACCATTAAAATTTATACAAGTTTTGTATTTAAACTTTTTTTCTATCTTCACCCAAAATGAATATATCGGCCGACAACGCAAGTCTTGGACACCCTGTATTATCACGGACACCACGGATACCACATAACAAGCTGAATGACTATTTGACAGAATTCATATCGAAACGAAAGCACCACGGTATGCCGTACACCTTTCCTAAACGGAAATTACCGTTCATCAGCAAAAAATAATAGAAAAAAGTTGTATGTCATGCCTTAAGGATTCTAATCCACTATTCTACTCATACAGCGGTCTTACCACAAAAATATTTGCTCAGTCTTATAAAAGGCACTACTTACAATGATAGCTTCTATGTTAACTGTACATTGTGACGTCACATAGTTGTTATTATTATGGAGATAAGGGTAGTGTATAAACGATCTTGGAATATGGGAGTCTCGTCGTCGGTATCGGGATTTCATGGCGATGCACTAGACTCTATAATAGCGGCTCTAGTTCACAAATTGCAGGATTCTACATATTACTATCTCCTCGTAAGTAACCGGCTTAAACTCTGAATATAAAATGGTTCGCTTTCCATAATCACCAATATGATCGAACTAAACGGGTGACCTAGTAGCAGTGCGATAGACTTGCATTCGGGAGACACGGAATTCCTAGGTAGATGTGATGGACATTTTTCTTGTTACCTCCCGTTGTAGGAAGAATAATTCATTTAATAGAAGTTTTCCGTAAAAATATCGATGCCTACATTCTTAGTCCCTGAACTCTTATTTTCTTATATTTGAAGTGTGTTTAGAAAATAAGAATCAGTCGACCGTAAAAAAGTGAATATTAAAAAAATGCGTATTATAATAATATAGTGTTATATCCAATTCTCCGCATAGTCACCGCTAAAATTGAAACATTTTTTGTATTGGTGGGCAAGCTCCGCACCTTTTTCAAAGTAGTTTGCCACCCAATGTTTTGAGCTATTTCAGAACGGATTTTCGATTTTTGTCCGCATTTTAAGGCACGATGACGAGCGTCTAAACTCATCCACGAAAACTGTTGGTTTGGCATTTTCTTATGAACTCCTGACACAACATTGTGCAACAAATGAAAATCAGTAATCCCTCAGACTGTGAGGTTCAGTCAATGATAAAATTGAATGCAAGAAATGAGAGGTCTTTGCACGTTCACCGTCCCCGATCTTGTGTCCAATTACTGCCACCTGTTTCAACAGCTGAAGAGATTTTTTACAGCACGAATTTCACTGAGATAACTAGGTGAAAAAAATTTGCACGAACTTTTTTGACCAGGGGGAGCAAAACAGCAATGCGATAAATGCTTCCATTTTTTGTTTTTTTAGGGCCTACCCACTCTTACTTTTCAACAAATAAAATTGTCTCTGCTTGTTTGGACATAAACTGATTTTCTCGAAACTTGCAATACATCTAAGGGCGATATCTTAGAACTTAAGATATATTCTATATTCATGGACGCAGCTACTGATGGGCGCCCATGCATTAAAAGTTGTGGCCCATGCGATAACCCAAACTTAAGTTTGTTAAGCAATTTAATTATTGAATAAACAAAAAGTATCGGCTTAAAATTTAGTAGCTACCGCCGTACATCACCCCCCCCCCCCAAGCAGATAATTGGTTATTGGGGTTATATGCTTGTGGTTTTGCATTGCCATTTTTACGGAACTCAAGGCGTCTTGGGTTATATGGGGCTAAAGATCTACTATATGTGGCTCATGCAAGAAAAAAATGATGCCTACGTCCCTGCCAATGTTTCAACTGCGACTAGGGGCTGTGGAAATATTATTAACGCTTAAAGATCTTTTAACATTTAGAAACATTATGTTGCAGCCTGTGTACGACATTATTTTTATTGTTGCGATAGCATTTTATTTACCGTCGGCGCCTATGATTGGTGTTTTATAGCCATTAAATATCGCGCATTGTAATTTATGTGCGATTGTTTACTACGTAACGAAATAATAATTACACAACTCCTGCTTTAATTTTGTTTTGATGTCCATCTTTACCGTTTTGTTTGTTTTCATTCTCATTTAAATTCTTCTTTATTTGCTCGTAAATTCATTAGTACTTTGTTAGTTTCCATATTACATTTAACCGACTTCAAAAAAAAAACTTTTTTAAAAAAAAAACTTCCTTCGAAAAGTCCCTAGAGGAAAATAATGAAATTTTGAGGTCTGCGCCAATTTAATAAAATATGAAGTCGGTTAAAAAGAAGATATTAATCAGTATAGGTACTATACTTTTTAACCGATTTCATATTTTATTAAATTGGCGCAGACCTCAAAATTTCAATATTTTCCTCTTTTTAGTGGCTTTTTGAAGGAGGTTTTTTTTTTGTTAAAAAGTTTTTTATTTTTTACTTTTTAGTGTCAAAAAAAACATTTACCTTAAAGGAATCACACGCCGTTACTCACTTTTATTAAAATCAGCCGAACTACTGAACCGATTTTGATAAAATTTCTATGGGACCAATCTGAAAGTATATCCTTTCAAATAAAAGAAGAATTTTCCAAATCGGTTTAATAATGACGGAGTTCTAAGGGAATGAACATAAAAAAATACAACGGAATTGAGAACCACCTCCTTTTTTTGAAGTCGGTTAAAAATGAGGTGGTTCTCAATTCGGTTGATTTTTTTTTTATGTTTGTTACCTCTCTAAAAATAGCCTAACTTCGTGAGAACAAAGTGTGGTATAAAGTATAAATACGAAATCGTACGAAACTAAGTTTTAATATTACCTACTGTAAATGTGCCTGATGTGGTGGAAGTAAAGATGTTATATTGTCGACTTTTATGATTATAATTTTCCTCGTAATTTTCATATTTATAAAAAATAGGCTTTGTTATTCAGTTTTAATCGCTATTTAATATTTTGTAATAGTTTTAACAATTTCCATAAAATATTAAACATAATATATCTTCCTAAAATTTGCAATAAAGGCATTATTATTCTCAAATTGTAACTGATTTTTTCAGTTTGAGTTTTAATTTTTATTGTTTAAATTTATTAAAACTGCTGAAGAATGCTAAATCGCTGTTATTATCGTACAGCAGAGTCAATTTTTTTATTTTGAAAATTAACATGCAGTTTATTAACAAAGCATTGTCCACATAATACCTTTACTTCCACCACAGATTACTATTTATGTAGGTATATTTTTAAATCTTTTATGTCAAACATTTTTACTGATTACATATTCCAAAAGTAAAATATAAATTATCGTAATAAGTTGTAGCATAATTAATAATTATGGCGTTGGAACTTTCCTTTGTTAAGCGGGACTTATAGTTCGCGGAAACATGTTCGCATAACTATCTAGTTCCACTGTTTCACTGACACTTTTGCGTTGAAGGAAAGAAAAGATTGAAATCCTTCCTAATCTCTCCGTACCAAAACACAGGAATAACAATAGGAAACAGGTAGAATTCGGAAAGCGTATTGGCATTGTTTACTATAGTGGAGCGCACACATACGGCGTTGGAACGCAGTAAAGAATATCTAAACATTCCATGCGTATATCCAGATAAGCCTTACTACGGTACAGCGCTGACGCGCGTTTAGGCATAGTAAGGATTGTCTTATGGAATGCGACGTATCCTCAAGGCATTCTTTACTGCGTTCCAACGCAGCGACAAAAAGCGTAACTCTCGTCAGGCAAAGAGTGGGTACGTGAATCGGCGATATAAAAAAAGTAGTTGATGTAAACCGAAGAGAAATCTTTTTAGCTTAAGGATCAAAAAAAAGAGGAGACACAGATATTCTAAATTCGCGTTTATTGCTTACGTTTCGAGAAAATTTACTCCCATCTTCAGAGTCCTTTTTTTAAATATGATTGTAATAGACGCGTCGCAGCCTTTATTCCGTTGTCTCCTATCAGCATGCTTCCTTTTTTTTAACTTTGTCAAAGCTATTGTGCTGACACTTGAAAATTTTTTTGAAAAGAAATTTTTGCATGTTTGGATATGTATATCGTACAATCCAATTTGTAGATGTCTCCTGACTGTATGTCTGTACTCTGTATCCTGACTGTATGTCTGTACTCTGTATCCTGACTGTATGTCTGTATCCAATAATATAACACCATTTATTATAAAACGTTTTATCCTTGTCATCGGAATAGCTATTCTTTGCTCTAACAATAGCAGTAAAACTATTTTCATTTTTAATCTTGTATTTGTTGACAACACGCAGTTTCCATTTAATTTTTGCAGTAAAATCAAAATATTACTTTCTACGGACATTTCTGTCAAAACCATAACCTTTAATTATTAAAAAGCCACAATTCAAGCGCGGTGTCCAAAAGAAACAAGAAACTGGCACGTGTTGGTTTGCTACAAGCAGCGTGCGGTGGAAATTACTGACGTGCGTACACGGCATTGGCGTTGGAACGTAGTAAAGAATGCCTTGAGGTACGTCGGATCCCACAAGACAATCCTTACTACGTCTGAACGCCCGCCCGCGCTGTACCGTAGTAAGTTTTCTCTGGATATACGCGCTGAATGTTTAGACATTCTTTACTGTGTTCCAACTTCCAACGCCGTGTGTGCGATCCACTATAGTAAACAATGCAAATACGCATCCGGGAATCCCGTTATGGACGAATCGAGAGAGAACGAAACCGCGGGTACAGCTAGCAATTCAATATATTTGAGCAAAAGAAAGATGCCAATTTTACAGCAGTCACGCTCAATAAATTTTAAAGCCCCTAACTACGCTCAATATTTCAAAATGTGTGCTTAGGAAGATTTTTTGTTATTTCAACTATACAGAGTTGAACAAAATAACGTTGCACATATTTTTGTGTCATAACACAATTTTTGCAACAGAAAAAACAAAATACTACGTCGAAAGTGTATTTTACCGTATAACTCAAGTGATCGCAAAAACAGAACAATTTGTACTTGCACATTATAAAAAATATAATTTAATTTAGTGCTTGTGAAGACAATAATATTGATCTAGACAGGGCCGACCTTTTTGCAAATGATATTTTTTAACATTTAAGAAACTTTAGTGCTTGCTTTATTTTTAAATCTCTATAGTGTGTGTCCACAGGAGCATGATATATGAGAGAATTAACCATAGAGATATGGGAAACCCCTATCATACTAAAAAAAAAGAACAAATAATACTAAATAGGCTGCGAATAGGACACACAAATATAACACACGTTTCTAATGAAGAAAGAGAACCCTCCAACATGCACAACTTGCAACATTCCCTGCACAGTCAACCATCTACTTACCGAATGTATCGAATACGCCGCACATAGAAAACAGTTGAAGATGTCCTGCAACATAAAAGAAATATTAGAAAATGAACCTGAAAAAATTACAAAATTAATTAACTATTTAAAAATAACAAACTTAATCAACAAAATATAAATTTATACTTACAATATATTATAACATATACCATAGTCATATCCAATGTAAATACCAATACTTACCACAAGATAATTAATCCACAAACCATATTGTAATCACATGTAACATATACCTACACTAATTATGTAATACCAATTTATGTATAGCGATAATGGCCACAGAAGCCAAGTCGCATAGTATTTTTTTTTCGCTTCCAAATAAAAAAAAAACCATAGAGATATTATAGATAGAGGAGGGAAGCCACTCAAAAGTGCGTCGGTGCAAAAGGTACAGATGGAGAATGTAGATCGAGTTCTATCTTTTTCTATCACGCTTGCGCAGTTATTTTTTTTTTCTTTGTGGTATAGAAACGTGTGATTGAGAAATATATAAAAATTCAAGTTAGTTTAAAAGTTATAGGTATTAAAAAGTTAGTAATAGTAGTGTGAATTGATAAATTTTCAGACCAAACTTGCCAAGTTTGGTCTGTTATAATAACATGCAGACGAGGAACTTGGCATAATTTCTACATATCGGTTATTTTTTTCAGATAACAAAACACACAGTCCTGACAATAACTTGACCTGTTTTTTACAGGTATTTTTTCGTGAGATTTCATAAATTTTTGTTCAGATATTTTGTTTGATTAAAACGAACTGTCAAAGTGAAAAAATTATTCATTATCAACAACAAATACATAACTATGGTTACAGATATAAATTAATAATACCTACCAATACCTACTACAAATTTTAAAATTCACAAATGCGTCAGAAGACAAGGAAAAGATAAACTCTCCGTTTTCTATCTCTTTTTTCCAATTGGCACTGTCACCTACAGTTGTGCCTATGACTCCCCTACTCTATCTATAATATCTCTATGGAATTATGATTAGGATCCGTGATACCTTTGGATATTAAAGTATTGTATTGTGTTTTAAAGACCACCAACAGCTAAGGTTATTTGGGCCTAGCACTAATTCATATTTTCAATTCATTATTAGTGTATTTGCCATATGGTACATACACTATTGGCGTCGGTCGGATGGCGGGACCTAGGGGTCGGACCAAAATTTCTCGACGTTTCATAACCTCCTGAACACTTTGGCACCATTTTAAAAAATGTTTTTATATATATATATATATATGTGTGTACACGATAACTCTCGACAGACTTAATCGATTTAAACGAAATTTGGTACACACATTGGAACCCATTACCGCACGAAGCCTATTTAAAATGGGCCCCGATCGGACCATTTTCAGGGTAGTTTTTAGGGATTGAAAAAAGTTTTTGGGCTCAAAAATACCGAAAAAATTCTCAGAATCGTTTCAAAATTGAAATTTAACCCTTTAGTGAGGATTAAAATGTGCTGCTAAAATTTTAATAAAATCGGCAAGACAGGACCGGACTTACAAATTTTATGAAAACACTGGTTTGCGGATAGTGATTTACTTACTGAAGGGTGTATTTAATTTGGTACAGAGGTTGCATTGATAATATTATTGAAATTAAGAAAAAAAATATTATTTTAAGGGATGTATTAAGGGGTTAAATTTTTTATTTTGTCCAAAAACAAACTTAAGTTTACATAATAAAGCCACAAGGCCTGCATTAGCAAATACACTATATTGTCGGCAGGGTTTGGCACTGCGAGCCGAGTTTTTTTTTTAATATAATAAATTGAAAATACAATTGACACTTTTACCAGCTCTCGGGCTAGAACCCGGGAACTGGGGACTTGTAATAGAGGAACCATAGCAACGCTATGTAAACAACAGCATTGCTACAAGCCCTGATATTAATGTAAATCAAGTATAGCCCGTATTTATTATATAAGTCATTTTTGGTTTTATTTAGTTTTATTTCAAATTTGTAAAATTATTTCGATTATTTTTCAATTTAATTTTTTAATTTGTTTAGTTTTCTTCTCAGTTTTATTTTACACCAATAGAATAATTTATTTCTCTTGTTTTTTTGTTACTCTGAATAATCTGTCCCTAGCTCTCGCTTCTTTTGTTGCATCCAAAGCCGTTCCTGAATCCACATAATATGCGGTATATACGGAAATACTGCTTTCTACACTCAAAAACATTTTGCGATAAATTTTACCGTTTTACAAATGGAAGAAAGAAGCATTTTATGGGCATGGCTCACATTCTGTGCAACAAAAACTGTGTTAGTCAGGGGTTGGATCGTGCACATTGACTGCAGAAATGCAAAAAGACATCATTTCAGTTGCATCATACCGAATTGCATACATACATTCTGAGGGCGTGTCTACACTAAACTGAAACCTATAAAATTCTGAATATTCTCTGTGATTTGTGAATCAAGTGTAACTACCCCACGGACTCGTTTTTAACAGTTAAAGCAATATAATATATTGAGGTTAGTATTTTAGTTTTTATAACCATTAAAAAGAAGCATGCATAGTTTTAGAAAAAATGTTGAAATTTGTAACTAGAACGGATTCTGAGCGGTTTGTTTACTTTATTGAAATGAATATTGCACACTTGTACATAAAATTAAAAACTATATTATATTAAACTACGTTTTAATGTACAACATTAAAATCAAACAAACGATTTAAAGATTTTTTCTGTTGCGATAAAGATTTATCACTAATAGTTATTATAGTAGATTGTGTGTCTAGGTACATAATGGGGCATATTACGGCGAGTGATATCGCTCGTTTTTACAGCCACACGAGCTGTGATATCATTACGTCGAGACATAATATATGGTACCTATTTTTTGCCATACCCACTACAAAATACCTACTTTTCACGTCATTTTCAAAAAATTCTGACAGTTCATTTGCGTCGCCATCTTTTCTTCCAGTGTGCTACGAAGTTCGTGCAAGTAAGTAATGACAGGCGCACGCAAGCGTACAGAGCGAATAAACAGACGTTGCTACGGCTATAGTGCAGAAAGTAAACCATTTTCCGCACACCTGCCTGTAAAATGGGTCATTAATGGCTGCTATGCATACATCGAAAGTAGCTATTTTGTAGTGGGTATGGCAAAAAATAATTAAAATTAATATCCCATTGTTGAAATTAAGTCATTCAAAAACAGCAATATAATGAAGCAAACATTAAAATTTATTTTCTTTTTTGCATCTGGAATAACTCATCTTGCTGCTTTGGGGAGAGGGTAGGATGCCGCGAGAATACAAGGGAACGTGGTCAAAATTAGTAATTTTCAAGTAACCGAAATGCGCCAAATATTACCCTTATGTATAAAGGAGAAATGTTTATGATACAAAATGGGACAATAAAATATATAAATTATTCGTTTATATTTGCGACTCAGTAAGTCGTGCTGGTTTAGTGAATGAGTGTCCACACAGTTTTAAAATTTTATCAAAGTTATGGGGACCTAACACAGAAAAAGTGAAACGTCACGTCACGCAAAAATGTAACGCAGTTTCTATTGCTTTTGTAAAAAAATTCGATTTTATATACAATGCGTAAGAAGCATAACTTCTGTCGGGTGTCCCACGGCACACCTGATCTTTTTTTTTTGGTTATAAGCTTTGATAGATGAAGAGAAACTATGTAAGTGAACAAATTGTATATTGTGCTACGGTTCGTTTACAGCCTTGCAAAATTTTAAAGTAAAATCAGCACTTTTTATGTTGAGCTTCAAAGGCTCTAATATTTTTGGAGATAGAAGTTATTCACATCAGGAATAAAAAGAAGTCTTGAAATGTTTGTCAGGACTTTTTGGCATTGTTATATGAAGAATCACGTTCAAAAAGTCCTGCCAATTTCGGAAAAAGAAATTTTAATGAGTTGATTTTGTTGGTTTAAAGTTTTTTTTTACAATTTTTTTTTTATATAATTTTAGTACAAATTAATTGTTACGTTAAAAATACTATTGAACTAATTTTGATTGGTTAGTTCAAACAACTTTCCTTCATGACCTCGTTCATGACTTTATAGGTTAAACCTGGAACTAATTACTCCTCTCATAATGAACTAATATGAATGAACTAAAATGAATGAACTAATACTAGCCTTTACTCGCGGCTTCGCTCGTCTTACTGATGGTTTTGTCAGAAACCTTATCTTAAACCAGTTTTAGTTGGAAAAAGTACCCTACACAGTACACTTTAAATTTAGACATCAATTCATTTTCATCAAAATTCGCCCAGTAATTTTGGAAACACTTTTTTCTGTCTTTTCAAGAATGCAAATTTATACAGATATATAGGTAGTGTAACTTGTATGTATTAATATTGATATTGACGGTTTACACTAATATGTTTGTACCAGCATCACATGAGAATGGCTGGGCCGATTTTGATTAAACTTGGTACTACACTATCGATACATAAAGTTCTTTTTACACGGTCATGCTCGGTTCTTGTCAAAACTGACATTAACGCGAGTTAAGTCGGTGGCTAAAGCTAGTATTAAATATTGCTGGTCTAGTAAACACTTTCAATTATTCAAGTGTGAACGTGCTTTAATGTAATATAATGTATTTTGCGACACGAGAGTATCGGTCGATCCATTCATGCCATTGCATGTTGTTAACTTTACTGCGAGACTGCTTTGACTAATTCAGCAGAAATACGAGTCGATGCAATATCGAGTTTTTCCTTTGGCAAAATTCACGTGTAATTATTCAAAGTATTTCAAAGATATTGGAAATTATGACATGAAAAGATTAGTAGGTACACAAAATCCTTAGAAATGTTTGGAATAGTATTAAAATGAAATGTGTGGGAGTTTTTCGATAAAGAAGTTCTACTTAATTTTCGTAATCTAATATAAGGCTGCAGATATATTATGTAATCGAACTGCACCTTAATAGAGGTTAAATAATTAACAATATGAGTTAGGTAATTGTGGACAACAATATAATAGTTATTAATTAATTCAACAATGAATTCAATCCACAAAGCATTCACTAGGTAGAGATGTGATTTAGTATTAAATAGATATAGGGAAGAAACAGATTTCACTTTCGGGGCACTGTGTGAGTAAGTGGCAACTCAACCAGCCGGAAACTGAGAATTTCGGGTTCAAATCCCGACAGTGGCTTCTGATTTTTTCTTTGTATATCTTATAACAATCGTTTGACGTTTAACAATCATGATGACATAATATGCTGACTGATATGTTAAGAAATACTATTCACTACCTAGTGAATGCTTTGTGGATTGAATTCATTGTTGAATTAATTAGTAATTATAATAGAGGTTAATTTAGAAAATTACAAATATGATCTGTTTTTTAGTTTTACATAATAATACCGGTACTAATACTAAATTTTATTACGTGACTCTGCACCGTTAGGAATATAGAATTGATCTATTGTCCTTCTTTATGTTTGTTATAATAATCCAAACTTAAATGCAAAATATTCTTGTTAGATCCTAACCTATGTTATGATAAATGTGAAAATGTATGTTTGTACTCAATAACGTCTCAACAGCGCAACGGATATGAATGAAATTTTGCATGCAGGTAATTTGTCACCCGGATTTCACACTTCCATAGACTACTTCTATCTCGGTCGATTCAAGAAATACCAAGGCACACAAGCTTTATAACTGTTCCAGTTTGAGCGGTTTCGTAGAGAATCGGGTGTGACAAACAGACGGACAGTGAACTGACAATCGAGTGACACCATAAGGGCTCTGTTTTCGCCTTTTTCGTACGGAACTTTAAAAAGGCAGTGATAATTTTTTTCAGGGAGTACTTGTTTAAAATTCATGTCTCTTAGTGAACTTTGAACTTGGCTAAGTTTCAGATTTCACTACTTTTAATGGCCGATACAATTTGTTACTGAACTTAGCCGTATACTTTAGATCTGAACAGTGAGCAAATTTAACGGTCAGACAATCACAGAAAAGACTTGGCCCCTTTTTACAAAGATGTTTTATTGGGATTTCACTTCTTTTTGTTACGGCATTTAATAGTTATTTCAGACAGTAACTTTTTTTGGGGGAAGGTTCCTCCTGGAGAAAGTTTTAGTATTGGGATTTTTTCCTTTGTATACTATGTATGTTAAATCATATCTGCATGTCAATTTTTATTCCTCTTGCACCACTGTTGCCTAGATGTTTTGATGACCGATGACCAAATTATGAATTTTTGAATCAGAATAGTTCCGAAACCGAAAGCGATATTGAATGGGGGGTTATAGTGAACTCGTAAAACCTCTATCGTAAACCCCTAATAGAGAAAAAAATTGGATCGATTCGGATATTGCATTACCGAGCTAGGGAGAGTTCAAAAATCGACTGTGTTGCTTCGGGTAAAGTATACGCGGTAGTGTAGAACTTGGCGCTGCACTACCGTGCACCCAGTTGAAAATTATTCATTTTTTAGACGCTCGATGTTCACTGTATTTCGAGATTTTTGAAAAATTCTTTACTCTTCAAACATACGATTCCGCCATTACCGCGTTCAGCGACTCTAGAAGTCCATATATTAGACACATCCGATTGAAAAATCGGCGTTATAACGTTATTATGGGGTTTTTATATCAGTCAGCAGATTTGTACACCATTAATAGCTTTGTACTGATATCTCCACCTCTGGTCTTCCTTGGGAGATATCTAATTTCCTTATAGTCAATTATTAATGTCTTTTCACTTTTATGTAGAACAAGTTATTTTATAATTATGTTTATATCGTAAAATTTGTTTTGAAAATGGAAATAAATTATTATTATTTATTACTATTTGTTATGTGGTAAGTATTACTAAATACCAATAACACCGATAAAGCATACCAAGTTTCAGACAGAATTGACTTGTTCTAACCGTGCTTTCAGACACGAATAAGATTGACCTCGTTCTGCAGCGTGAAATAAGTTTGGTTTGGAATTATTTGCACAACCAGTTAAATTTGCGGATTTACCTTCGGTTGTAATCATTGCGTTGTGAATCGTTAATGTTTTTGTGAATCGTAAATGTTTATTCACTTAAACAGTTCTCAGAAACCATTATTCTGAACTTAAATCCATTTTTGCTTCCCACCTCTACTATGGTAGGGAAGTAATGGATTTAGTCCGAAAAAATATTTCGAGATTTTAACAGATTTCACGGTATTCGAGACCCTAGCAATCGTTTAAGATCATTTTCTGACTGATGTCTGTATGTGTGTGTGCGTATGTGGTCAATTTTTCGCCTTCGATATCTTAAGAACGGAACAACATACGGGCATGCCGATTGTTCTATTGTGTTTATCAGCCTTTAACTTAGATCTGATTAGATTTTGAGTCAAATCGGTTCAGTGGATGCTGAGATATTCAAAAAAACGTTCTCAATGTCACGTATTGACATAGGTAAAAAAATATAAATGAATTCTAGATGTTATAATATGAAAAAATGTAAATATTTTTTTTCTCTGAAATGTATAGTTTTCGACGAAAAAAAATATTTACTAAAAAAATAAAGATTGTACGTAAGTCAAGGTAACCATGATTTTTGCTATATTAAGGTAGCCATCAGTAGATCACCAAACAAAAAAGAGGGCCATGCTTTTTTCAAAGAATAAAAATTAAATTGTGTCTTAAAGACCACGAACAGCTAAGGTTATTTGGGCCTAGTCAAAGAATAACAAAAAGAGTGTTTATTTTTTGCAGATATTCACTAGGTGGGAACGTATGAGGACTCGGATACATCAGTCGAATTTTCTAGCATTCGATTATGAGGTCGCAGCACCTTATTAATTCATATTAATTTCAACTTGATACCTCTAACTGTTCCTGAGAAAAAGCGTCTTGACGGACAGACAAACAGACCAACAACAAAGTGAATCTACAATCTAATCTAACTAGTGATGTTAAGAACGAAACTACACGGGTGGATTTTCCGCGGCGTTTTTAACGCGGCGGATTGCACGTCCAAGTCGAAGCCGTTCCTACTAGACGAACGTATATATTCCGTTCGTCTTGTTTCACTCTGTACGTTTGGACGTGCAATCCGTCGCGTTAAAAACTCCGCAGAAAATCCGCCTGTGTAGTTTCGCTCTATAAGGTTTCCGTTTTTCCATTCCCTAAAAATAGAAGAATTACAAGACTGTGAGCCTAAAACCTTAATTTTATATACATGAATAATAAAATCAAGTCAGAATTTACCTACACTGTAAAAAAAGTCTGTGTTTTTACAATTTTATAAATAGTAATATTACTTGAATCTGGCATGTAAATTCGAAAATTATGTTTTTTTACTTTAGACCAGTAATAAAACAAGTTAACAAGTAAAATTACTAAAATCATGTATTTATAATTTTTTTTCATGTAATTTTGTCATTTAGTAACTAATTTTGCACAGTTTCTGTAAAATTACTACTTAATAGTTTTTTTACCGCAAATCAAACAAAATTACATGTAAGAAATGTAAAGTTACCCAATTTTAGAATTAAATATGTAAAAATACCATATTTATATTGCAAATCCCTTGACTTCGTAAACTTCGTTATTTTCCGTTCATTTTCGATGTAGGTTTTCCTTTGTCTGCATGTAGCGGCCGAATCAAAGAAGGTATTTACCCGCATTAGTCATAAACCGATAAACCATTGTACGGAAAACAGTTTCGTTTTTTTATAGTGTAACGTAATTTTGTTAACCTAGTGAACACGGAATAGCTAAGGTAAGTTATTAATCATTATTATTAAATAAAATAAGTTTTCTGTGTAACCTGGATATAAGCTATAACATTTTTACCTATCTAGGGATATTAATAATACATATTTTGTTGCCCAAATTGCTGAACAGCAGAATATGTTGTGAAATAAACAAGTATTCTATACCGGAAGTTACCCCTGCACTCTTCATCTCAAATCCTTTCCCCTCGTCTAAAGATGGTTATTGCTCTCCCGACGGTATTTTTAAAGCTAAAAGGTTCGGATAAACACCAAATGAAGAATTTTTCTTATATTGATTTTATTAGTGCAGTTATTTAGATCTAAAGGCACCCATATCAATGTTCTTCCAACTTGTATTCAAGAAATATCCTGTATAACATAATATATTTTCATCTAATTATAGTATGTATATCAATTCTAGAATAGATAAAACTTACTTATTATTAACTGAAGTTCTGAACTAATATTAAGTATAAAGAGAAAAGATTTGATTTTTTGTATGTTTGTTCGTTTGTTTGTGATGGATAAACTGAAAAATACATAACTGATTTTAAAAATTCTTTCACCTATAGGAAGCTACATTATCAGCGAGTAACATGACCTGTATTTTATTTTCAAAAAAATTAGAGGGGGGGGTATTAAATCATAAATTCTTATCTCTGGAACTACTAAACCGATTCTAAAAATTCTTTTACTAATGGAAAGCTATGCAGGAGGAGAGATTCTCGCGTGGGGGTACTCGCGGGGAGGGGGGTAATAAATCATAAATTCTTATCTCTGGAACTATTAAACCGATTCTAAAAATTCTTTCACTAATAGAAAGCTACGCAGGGGTGAGATTCTCGCGAGGGGTTACTCGAGGGGGGGGGCTAATAAATCATAAATTCTTATCTTTGGAACTACTGAACCGATTCTAAAAAATCTTTCCTTCTATAGATTTTTTAAAAATATTTTTTAGATTTTATAATAATTTGTGTTAAAAGAATTTATATTTAATAATTCATATTAATTTTTAGCATCACGGATATTAATGGAAGCCAGCTCGTGTATTAGACAAAGACGGAACACAAGTAGATGATGATGTTCTTGAGTTGTTACACGATGAAATATTCATTTTAGTTGCAAATGGTCAGAAATGGGCACCTGCAGAAACAATGGGGGTATGTAGTTTGTAGTTTCGTTAAATTTCTGGCATTGCAAATTTAAAAAGTTTTTCTGATTTCAGACATAAAAAATAATTTATAAGAATATTGTTATTTTTCTATAATGATCTTGTTAGTATTATAAGCATTTTGTTAAATAAAATTTTGTTGCATTAAAAAACTTTTTCTATATATACAGGATGTCCCAGATCGGTCGCCTACGGACAGTAGTACAGTGAAATATCAGCAATATAAGTTGAGCGGAATCTCAACTCTCAAGTACTTTTCTGTTCAGAAATATTTTGTTTATTTTATACTGTACTGCCCGTAGGCGATCGATCTGGGACACCCTATACTTTTACCTATACCTACCTATGTAATGTAATTTTGCAGGTAACTGTTTTTTTTTATTTTGGAAGGATTTTTTATAAAAAAATCATTTAACATTACTTTATTTAAATGTAAGATTACAAAACAGTTACCTGTAAAATTACATTTACTAAAAGTAAATTATTATTCTATAGAATAATAGAATAATAGAAATTACAAAGCAAATTCTAAATTTACAAACCGGTAATGTAAAAGTAAAAAACGTCTTTGTAAAATTACAAATGAGGTTTGTAATTTTAAAACAGTGTTTGTGAATTTACACGCAAGGAATGTAAGATTACAGATGACATTTGTAAAAATGCACAGTTATCCCTAAATTTACAGTACAGAATTTAAATTTACATTATTGTATGTAACATTCCATCTTAGCATGTAATAATAAGATTCGCTAAGTAAAAACACATTTGGATTTTAAAATTACTACCACCATGTATAATTACCACATTTAATGTAGGTTATTATTCGCCTACTATAAATGTAGTAATTTTACATGTTTTTTTTTTACGGTGTAGAAAATTAATGGGGAAAATCGCAAAAGATTAATCACTGTAGCACATGCCATTATTATCGGTGGAAAAAATAGGAAAGGATCCATTTCGGGCAAACATAAAGTATAACCAGCATAGTTCGGAACCGTATCATGTAATGAGCCTATATATACTTAAACAACATGTATGTTGTAGACAGAGATGGTACTGCCCCCGGAGTGCTCCAATATACCGTCTACATAACAATTTACCGTCGTAGCGGTGATCCGGCCGGCTCGTTCACTTGTGCGCAAAATTAATTATAGATTAGTTTTCTGTTTGCTCATTCATATATGCATGTGTAAATATAAAGTCAACTTTAGTACGTAACTGCATTATATAGATGTTTTTTTGTATAAGGGGTGCACCAATTCATATAGACAGACAGATTGTAGATTATAGACGCTCGGCTGTGCCAATTTATTGTGATGGATTTTACGTTGTAACTTGTATTGATAATGCAGTTTATAAATATTTACTTAATTTAAAAAAATAATATTATATAAATATATGCGCGCCGTGGAGTTGAATGCATTCTTGAGTTCGTACACGACAATTATGCACGTACTGCTTGCAAAAAATCGTCATCAAATGCCTTGATTCTTCCGCTGTGTTTTCAAAATCGAAAGTGTGCAAGGCTTGCTGACATAAACTCTAATATCTGGGTGCCGAGCTTTGCTCGGATGAGTTCAAAAAAATAGTACTTGTATGCTGTGAGATATTATTTTCTCAAAATATTATTCCGAAATGAATTTATTTCTGAAACATAATTTAAATAATTGTTTCTGTTAAATATTTTAAATACCTATGTGTATTTTTAAGCGTAAAAACTAAGTATCAACTTGAATCAAGCATTTTTTCCTGTAAATATTACTTAGGTCGCCATTTTCAAATCTACCGCCGTTATTGTTTTGTTGACTGAAGAGCTCGCAAAAACCGATTTTCATAGATTGAATATCTTGTAAAAATGTTCGAATCAGATGAAATTCTGCTTGCCCGTTGCCGTTTCAATAATCCATTTTTAAACATTGATACCAAATATCAACTTTATCGAAGTACTTTTTCTCTGTGATGTCATCTTAGCAACTTTCAGTAAATTTCAAATATTTTTTTTGCATAGAAGGTACCTACTGAAAAACTCACAAAAATCGATTTTCGAAGAAATAGAATTCATATTATATCTTTTAATTTAACAAACGTCAGACTATAAACCTGCAGCGCAAAACTTTTTTGCATGCATCTTCACCATAGTTTTTAAAAATCGATGTGTTTTGATATACTGCATGCCTGCGTCGCTAGAAGTGCGGCCCTTCGGGCCGCCGTGCAAATTTTTAAACAAAACTTTTTTGTATGTATCTTAACAATAGTTTTCAAAAATCGATGTGTTTTTACACAGACTCGCGGTGCCAGAAGTGCGGCCCTTCGGGCCGCCTATTTGTCATTATTTACATATTGTGCAAGACACTTCTTATATTAGTGTTCATTTACAGTTTTAACCCTTGAAATATATTATACAAAATCTATGTAGAAATAGGCTTCGAATCGATCTGACAATTGACCGAGTTATAAATAAAAAAACTCTTTTTTTTAATTGCTCCCCCTGGGACTAAGATTCCTACCTAGATCGATTTCTCGCCCCGAAAAATCCCCATTCTGTAAATTTCATCAAAATCGTTATTCTTTTTTGAGAAAAAAAGTCTAGGTAAGATTATACGTCATACTATATTTAACGTACATAATATACATATTTTATATAGGTAATATTAAATAACATACTTAGGTATCTATTTATTTAAATATTAGTTAAAACTACTTACATAATTACGTTTAGTTTTTATTTCTGTTATTCTTTACTATACAAATAGTTCACGGATTATTTTAAAATAAGTTAAAAATTCTGTCAGAGTATTTTGACATATAAATAATGAAAGTAGTTTGTTTTCTCCAAAGCCTACTCACGATATTACAATGTTTTGACAGGTCAAAAAACCGTTTTTAAAAATGATAAAATCGATAGGAAAACGAATTTTTCCAGGGATGAGACCTAGCTAAATCGATTTTTTGCCCCCCGAAACCCCTTTTCGGTAAATTTGATCAAAATCGTTAGAGCCGTTTTCGAGAAAATATTTATATAGATACATAGAAACATATATATATACAAGATTTACTCGTTTAATAATATAGGGGGATTCGATCGATTTGAAATTTTGTACACATAGGTATGCATTCCTAATGCCAATACATGAATAAATCGTTTTTAGAAATAAATTCAACCCCTAAGGGGTTCAAACGGGAATGTAGGGTTTTTTGACTAATTAAGCCCAGGCCAAATCGCTGAAACTAGAAACTTGAAATTTGGACAGTTGGTTTCTTTTCTGACGTAAGCATCCACTAAGAAAGGATTTTTCGAAATTCAGCCCCTACGGGTGTCAAAAGGGGGTAAAATTTTGAAAGACTAAAATGAACAAAATAAATATTAGTAAAAAAAACTTTTTAATTAGAGACAAGCTTTTATTTAAATGTACTAAAAAGGAAAAAACAATTTTTAATAATTTAGGTTCATAATTATAAAAGCGTGGGTCGTGAACTCTATGATAGTTTATTAGTCACGACCCACGCTTTTATAATTATGAACCTAAATTATTAAAAATGATTTTTTCCTTTTTAGTGCATTTAAATAAAAGCTTGTCTCTAAAAAGTTTTTTTTACTAATATTTATTCTCGTTTTGTTTTCATTTGCCTCTGTGCAGTTCACAACACGCTTTAAAAACACAAACGAATTTGTTTTAGAAAGCTCAGAAAAGTTTCCGAATCGCATAAGCAATGCGAATTGTTATTTTTCTCTAAGAATGTAACGCCCAGTGATATGTGGCAATTCGAGCGAGTGTTGCTCAATTTGTAGTGGATCGTACACGGTAAACTTTTTTTCAGATCGCAGTATCTTCGAATGAAAAAAAATAGTAACTTGACTTTCAGTAACTAGATAGAAAGTTGAGACTTCAGTGTTTCACGCTGTGATGATAAAAGTTGCGAATAAAATTTGCACGGCCGTGGGTGCACTCAAATTTGACAATTTTTGCAATTTTTCTCCGGTTTACTTTGAAGTGGTGCAGCGACGCACAGAAACATTATCAGCGAAATTGAATATCAGGAGTTGAAAGCTGAGGCTTTTGCCATCAAAATGCTGTATTCGAAAATGTTTTACGATTTTTTCCCTCAAAGATACATGTGTTTGAAAATTGATGATTTTTGACTTCGTAAAAGTTAATCTAATTGATGTGAGAAATATCCATATAACTAAGAAAAAAAATTCGATTGATGACCAGTCCTATACTTCCCACCTAGTAAACAATAATTAACTAAAAATTTTCTGAACAAAAGTACCTCAACGTTCAAATTTGTGTATTGTCTATCTCATTCTGGTCGTGCGCGATAAGTATCTAGAGAATATACACAGCATATTATATTTGCATGAAATAAACACTCCTTTTTTTATTCTTTGAAAAAAGCATGGCCATCATATTTGTTTATTGATCTAGCTTATAGCAAAAATCATGGCTACCTACCTTGATTTACGTACAATTTTTTTTTTAGTAAAATATTTTTTTTCTCGAAAAATATACATTTTAGAGAAAAAAAATATTTACATTTTTTTCATACTATAACATCTAGAATTCATTTATATTTTTTTTACCTATGTTAATACGTGACATTGAGAACGTTTTTTTTAATATCTCAGGATCAACTGAACCGATTTGGCTCAAAATCTAATCAGTTAAAGGCTGATAAATACAACAGAACAAACGGTATGGCCGTATGTTGTTCCGTTTTTACGATCTCGAAGGCGAAAACTTTGAACACACACACACACGCAATCACGCGCGCGCACACATACGCACACACATTATTCATATACAACATCTCGAAATATTTTTTTCGGACTAAATCCAATACTTCCCTACCATAGTAGAGGTGGGAAGTAATTATAATTGATGTTGGTATTTGTGTACCTATTGTAATTTTCGCTCGAAAATTGTGTCAGGGTTGGTTCATAATATCTTTATTATTATGCATGTTGCATAACGATTGTCGACTAGTTTCTATTCGCTTTGTTGATTCCAACATATTGGATAGTTTCCAAGAAAATATATTGGAAATTTATGCTAAGTTTGTAAGTGGAACACGTTAAATTATAATGTATTGAAAACGGCAACCTATTCATAATATTATTATATTAGACATAAACTTGAATCAAAATCTTTCTAAAATAGTTTTGTATCTCCTTGAAATGAATGAGAATTTAGTTTTGCATTTGTTTTAATGCCTTACTTACAAAAACTAATTTAAAATGCTATGCAGATGGGAAACTGTGCGGTAAAAGCTGACGTTTTAAAGACATGTGCGTGTTTTCTTTAAATTTATTTGTGCAACGAATAGAAATTTTCCGCTTTTCTAGTTGCAGTAAAATAACAACACGGATATATAAGATACTGAATGCGCCATGTCTACGAAAAAAAAACGAGAGTCTTATTTTGGGTGAATTATTATCTAACAATCGGTATTTTTTCAAGTTTTATTAGAAATTGTTGTTGTAAGGTGATTATTGGACTAAAACCGGGTCATTAATGTGCACTTTTCGCCACCGTAACCCTGCATTTTCTAACGGTTTACGACCCCCTGAACACGAATCCTTAAAAAGACCGCGACACTCAATTTTTGAATGCTCAATATTGTATACGTTCTCGCCTATAAAATAAATGTGTAATTAAAATTGTTGGTGGTATGTTATTAAATTGGCAAAACTGTGGGCCTAATGTTCTATTAATGTATTTTTATTTGTAACATATTTGACAGAGGGAAGAACAGATAGATTGTAATCTGTAAATTACAGATCCTCTACAGCTAAAGCCATTAGCGGAAAGGTGTTGAACAATTCATCAGTCTGACCATATGAAATCAATAAACATTTATCTAAGTATATATAAAAAATCCATTGAAAGTGGTACAAGACGTAAATGCAAGGGCAATGTTCACTTGTGTTTATAATTTTGGAGACATTTCCATAATTTTAAATTTATTGCATGCTGTTACTTATACGGCATACGGCTCCTATAGTTGTCATACGCACAGCGCCAGCATAATACGGCAAAAGTTTCTAATTTATGGGGAATTTTGTGTCCCATTTTACACAATGCAGAAGTTACGTTTTTCACTTACTAAATATAAAATTTACAGTTGTTACATTTTGTGACTTTATTTTATTTATTCATGGGTGCCAGACTATTTGCAGAGTGAAAAGGTCGATATTTTATGTTTGTTATAGACTGCGTATATAAGGCGACCGTTCTCCTTATTTATAATAATATACGTACGTGTTGTTTTATGTTGAATTTTACTAATCGTAAGTCGTAACCCAATCACATGTCTAATTCAATATTAATTTTCAACTAAATTATAAGTACTTAATCTTCTTCCCCTCCAATAAATTTTTATTCGCAGTGAATATTGTTTGCCCTCAATAGTACTTTTCATTTAGCGCACCTAAATATCATGAGGACTTGAGGTAGACGAATAAGTTTTCAAATGTTTGTGAGAAAAATAGTAATAATGGGTAAGTTTGGTTTTGCGCTCAGATTGACCTAAGTGCTCTAAGCGTTCGAATTTAATATTTATAATCTCTGAAAGATTTGTATCCTGCGTTCGGTTTTAACATCTATAGAGGAGATCGAGCACGCTCCATGAGCTCTGAGGAATTCGAGCGAGCAAGCAGATTTAACCATCTTCAGAGCATTCATTTTAAAAATAAGCGGAAACACGAGTTGTGAGAATGGATAAATTTCGAAGTAATTATTTGTACCAGGTAAAACAAACGACAAAAAATATAAATCATGGCTTATTATTATAACAATGTTGAATTAAATCAAAAATGAGGAACGATAAAGAATATATGTCGGCTTAAGTAATAAGCTTTGATTTAATGGCACCATTTTATTCTGACGTGTGGAAAAATCTACTAGATTATGTTCGGAATTGTTCAGATCGCTCGAATTGCTCGCTTGTCACGTGACCAAAAATCTGCTCGCTCGGCTCGATCAGTCGAGTGCAAAACCGAACTTACCCATTATGTTCACATTATTATATTGAAAGGAATCATGAAGTGTCGTGGGACACCCGACAGTTAAGCTATGCTTACGCATTGTATAATATAAAATCGAATTTATTTACATAGATAGATAGATAGATTTATTTTGCACTATACAAAACAATTTTGAAAAGTGACGTCATACAAAATTACTGTACAAGTTATGACTAAAAAAAAATTATCAATTAGATTTAAAAAACAAATTTAATAATATAAATAATAATATAAATAATAATAAATAATAATATAAATAATAATATAAAAGCTGTAGAAACTATAGATACGCGCTGCCCAGCCAATGAGGTGGGTTGCATCGCCGCGTTCCAAGGCCGTGTTCGTGACGTTTCACATTTTGTGATTTTGGTCCCCATCTCATAATGCGTTAAGAAGCATAGCTTCAAAAATATATTTTTCGTTAATTTGAGAAACACTAAAGAAAAATAAAAACAATCAGGTAATTTTCGATAGCCTAACTAAGCTGGCTGTTTTTCTTAAATTTTACTACTACTTTTCTCTGTGGCAAACCATGACTTCCTTTTGACCTCCCCCCTTACGGAATAATTAGACAGCGTCCCTTCAAAAAATAACCTTCTTGAATATTTCCCGGAGAATAATTTATAAATTTTTAACATGTTACGACACCAATCACTTCTTTGTGACAGGCTGATATTACCATGAATTTCTTCTCCTAAATAGACTCTCTTATTTTGTAAATGTTACTTAAATTTTAATATGTTGACAATTACTGATTATTTCATCTACGTCTATATGGTTTCGTAACATGTGTCTTCAAATAATTCTTTTAGATTAAACAACATGTATCTAACGTTTAATGATATAGTGTACAAGCGCTTGTCTTGCTAGTAGCGCTTCTGTAAATATTTTTGTACAGAGGTACTACTCTGTTAGATGGACAAATTTCCGCCCATAAGCGTGACCTTCAAGCAGGACTCTTTCGTCCTGCTGGCAGTACAGACACACGATCTCCTACATGCACCATTTTGCCTGGCAATTGTTTACAAAATACACACACAAGATTATACAAGTATAAAAATTCTTGTATCAGCTCAACAAAACATATAGTACAGTCTTGCCTAAAATTTGCGCTGTAATTCATAAGTAATTTATGAACATGTCTACCTATAAAATTGTCCTGCTAGCAGTTCTGAAAGTACTACAATATGACCGATTTCGTTCGCCCTTAAGTGAGTTTCAGCGGTCCTTCCGGTAGGACGCTGTACACTCTATCATTAAATGTAAAAAAACTGAAGTTACTTGTCTTGTCTTTTATATATGTTTAGTTTTTGTTTATCTGTGGTGTTTTTGAAATGCAAAGAACTGGAAAATGAGAAACGCAGAGAGTGGAAGGTATCATTCTAAAGTACGAGTGTAGGAGATTCGTTTCATAAAACAAAATAATCAACGTTCAGGCGCGTCTTTTCGTTGTTTGCTTTTTACTTGCGGAGAACGTATGTTCTTTCAACTATATTTACAATAAAACAACACGGTCTTTTTAAAAATATTACATCGACTCTATTGAAGATTGCTAAGATATATTCTGCATAAAGTATGTTCAAAACCGCTGTCATATATTGTCGCTCTCCATCTATATATATAAATTTTTCAACTTATTTGTTCAGGCTTTACGCCAAAATGATTGTTTCTATATGCACATAACTTGCAGCATATCTTAAGGTCGACCCAGTTAAGTTGAATATCGTGCATAACAGAGTTTGTGTAACAAAATAAAACGGAAGAAAATACTATTATTATTTGATATATTATAATTTTTAAATTATTTTTCTGATCTTTCTGTATCAACTGATGTTTTTTTAAAGATGAAACTAGTCATTTAATATCACGACTATAGTTAGGCCAGAAGACCTTTCTAATAAAAATACACACTATTATAATTTCTTAGGTAAAATAAAACTAAAATAAGTGTTTTTTCTTTCAATATTCTATCACATGGACGCGATACCGGAGAAAGATTGTAGAGATTTAGATTTTAGAAAAACATTCAAGTGTTGATTACCTATTATTTAGAATTAAATAAGTATCACTATAATGGTTAAAAAATCGCGGTTTTCGAAATTATCAAGTTAGCTTAAAAAAATAATTATTCTCTACTGGAAGTTACCCCCTGCACTCTTCATCTCAAATCCTTTCCCCTCGCCGAAAAATGATTACAGCTTTCCCGACGCTATATTTTTGAAGCTAAAGGGTTCGGATAAACGTCAAATGATGGGGACCAAGAATCACACTATACAGATCCTTCATCAGGCGAAAAATTGAAAAACATTTTCCTGGCAAAACTTACAACTTTTTAAAAATTACGTTATCTTTCACACGTAACCAAAACTGTTTTTCAAAAAATTCACCTTTAGTGTGATTCTTGGTCCTTCATTTGGCTTTAAAAATAGCTTTAAAAATAGCGTCGGGAGAACCGTTTTTAGGCGAGGGGAAAGGATTTGGGATGAAGAGTGCGGAAGGTAATTTTCGATAGTGAATACGATATCGAAGCAAGTTGATTGTATTACAATTAATAATACAAAAAATTAAAGTAAAAAAAAAATTAAGCGAAGTTTCTTGTTATTGAGGGGCCCTAAAAAGCAGAAAATAAAATAATCTTCCAAAGAGATGATATAAAGAAGTAAAATTTTCAAAACTTAGATAATTTTGGAGCAAACATTTTAAAAAGCATTCGAGACCAATACTCTAGATTCTAGAATATATTTGTTTCATACATTTTGCAATTAATTAATGATAGTTTGCGGAGGTCTCGGATGTTTTTTAAAATTTTTACTCCAAAATTATCTAAGTTTTGAAAATTTTACTGCATTATATCATCTCTTTGGAAGATTAATTTTTATTTTCTGCTTTTTAGGGACCCTCAATAAAAAGCATCTTCTCTTAAAAAAATGTTTTACTTTAATTTTACTTTGCACTTTTTAGTTACAAATAAAACATATTTTTCATTTTTTCGGTTCTATGAATTTTTAGAAGGTTCTATGAAGTTTCTAGAAGATTCTATGAGGTTTCTAGACGATTTCAGAATTTTTCCGATCATATCTACAGCCTAACTATCAATTATACATATAGCCATTACTTCTGTACGTGAGTATCTATAATATTATGTAGAAGTAAAAAACTAAAAAATAAAATAAATAAAAAACGCTGCTGTACTATATGTGATTGCCGCTTCGATTCAGTGATTTAAGCGTGACACGAGAACAGAAGGGCAACATTCCAATTTCAATAAAAAGCTTCTAATTAGGGCTACAGAATAGCCAAGATCGTAAGGATATCGTCTCGGTGACAATTCGGTATCGACTTGATATCGTTTCGATATTATTTAGGTATCGACTCGGCATCGAATCGATAAATAATTTGTATCACTAATAATATATAAAAATATGTTTCTAACGCACTTTCACATTCAGCATAGAACGCTGTTTAAGGCATGTTTTTGATGATTTGGAAGCTGTATAAATTGGAGATAAATGGGTTAAATTCATTTACTCCTGTGGTATATGAAGCCTATGAATATAGAGTAATGCTTTGCTTATCCACTTGTGCATTAAGGTAATGAAAACCATAAATTTGAGGAAGAGATATGCTAAGAAGTTTGTTGTAAAAATAAACCAACTACACTGTAAAGGTCTCTTTACACATTAATGGGACGAAAACGCGATCGATCTTGATTTTTAGAACAGATATTTTTCTCTTCAGTAGTAATAGTTAAAGATATCTTTGATCCATTAAAAGAAATGCCATTGTATTTTTTCTGTGTTCGGGAAAACCATTTACATCGTGTAGGTATATAGAGTTCAAAGTATGTTCTAAAATCTAAACCATTCTGACATTAGAACAAACATATTCTGTAAATTTGAGCTTAATCGGTCCAGTAGTTTCCAATTCTATAACATAAGCCTCATACTAACGAACATTTATTTTTATATATTATGTATAAAAATATAGTTTTATAGAAATTAACTCAATCTAAGTTGAACATAAACTGATCACTTTATTAAATTAAAGAAACAACAATTTTTAATTAAAACATACATTATGCTATAAATTATGAAATAAATTGTCAGAGAACACTGCGTTATTGTTGTCTTTTGTCGTATACTTAAAATTAATCAATAATCGCGGTATTTCTTATGGAAGAAGTTGTTTGTACAATAGATAAGATAGACGTAGCGTCAAAGTGGCATCGCAATCGTTAAAAAAACAATGGGAAGTTAATAATGCTTTGCTACTATAAATATTTTGACAACTTCATAGGGATTAATTACCCCTAAAAATGAATAGCGTCGGTGAGGCAAAATTTCACTTTCGTTGTATGGACTGATTATAATAATATACCTACTCAGGGGCGGATGGGCTCAACTATTCCGGTCCGGGAAAGTAAGATACCGGCCCCGTCAACATGAATACTATATTTTTAGTGTATTTGCCATATATGACACATACACTATTGGCGTCGGTCGGATGGCGGGACCTAGAGGTTGGACCAAAATTTTTCGACGTTTGACATCATTTTGAACAACTTGGTACCATTTTTGAAATTGTTTATATGTACAGGGTGAGTTACTACTAAGAATGTCTCGGGCGATATCTCATTTATTATGAGTATTAGAAAAAAAGTTTTAAATTAAAGTTAGATTGGCATAAGAGCACTATACTCGAAAATTATTTTTAGCTATACAGGGTGTACGATGTAGTCATGGTTCAACTGACTTGTATTTTTACAAATAGAACACTCTGTATATTTTAGGCCATCTCATTGTCCATTCGGAAGCCTACATGAAACTGTGCCATTTTTGAGATTCGGTTGCGACGTTGCGAAAATATTCAACTTTCTCTGTAATATTCTACATTTTCCTTATCTACTACTAAAATACACACCAACCACATTTTTCAAGTTGAGGCAATTTTTGCGTGTCGAGTATATTAGTCCATAGCATGTGCTACCCTCCAGATACTTCAGAGTTAAATTTAATTATACAGGGTGTTACTGGCAATAGTTGGAAAATGCATAGCTTTAAATTAACCTATGTCATTTTTTTAAGTAGCACACCCTGTATATCTTTAGGCAATAGAGCTCGCTTTCCTTTACACATTTGATACGTAAAAATATATAGGGTGTGCTACTTACATTTTTTTTAAATTTAAAATATATGGTTGCTATCCTCAGAATGCGATAGTGTTCATTTACAACAATTAAAAATAAAGCTATCGTTAATCGTTAACATCATTTAATAATAGGCCGAGGCGTGTCCTGTTTGTTCATAAATAAACCCTGACAACGATGCTTCTCTACACCCGTGTGTTATGGGCATGTTTTGGTAGGCGCTACTTTTAACATCGAGGATATGCGTATATCATTTTGAGAAAACCTATGAATCCCGATGGGTAAACATAAAAAATAACTTGTTCGAAGGCAAACGACAGCATCTAATCAAACATATATAATGTACATGACTTATTTTATAAATCTGTACTTCTTTAGTAAGGCTGATCAGAGTTTGAAAATGATGAATCGAGAAAAGTTATTCATGTTAAATCTCAATGGATTATATTATATAGAGTTTTGATTTAAGCCCAAGATATTCAACTTCAGATAAATTGTCTCGTTGATCGGTAAAATATAGTATCTGCTGCTAGTTCTATTAAAAATAAAAAGTGCTAATATATAAGACATTTTAATTAATCATTTCGAATAACACCTCCTTCTAACCTTCGCGTGACTTCGATACTGCTAATCTAGGACCTAATTGGTAGTAGGTACCTACAAATAAAATAGAATTATTAACCATCATGTCGTTAAAAATAGCATCCATAACATACTTTTAGACCCTGTCTCTTTAGTCTTTTTAAGCCCTACCCATGCGCGCTCGCGTGTGTCTGGCTCTGTGTGTGTGAATGTATGTATGTATGGTTTGTTTGTAGTATCGTAACTTATTAACGAGTGGTACGATTTTGATGCGTTTTTAGTGTATTTGCCATATGGCACATACACTATTGGCGTCGGTCGGATGGCGGGACCTAGGGGTCGGACCAAAATTTCTCGACGTTTCATAGCCTCCTGAACACTTTGGCACCATTTTTGGAAATGTTTATATATATATATTTATATGTGTTCGCGGCATATATGTGTTCGCGGCATAACTCTCGAAAGACTTAATTGATTTGAACGAAATTTGGTACACACGTTGGAATCCATCACCGCACGGAACCTATTTAAAATGGGCCCAATCTGACTATTCTAAGGGTGGTTTTTAGGGGTTGACAAAAGTTTTTGGGCCCGAAAATACCGAAAAAATTTTCAGAATTGTTTCAAAATTGAAATTTAATCTTTTAGTAAAGATCAAAATGTGCTGCTAAAATTTTAATAAAATCGGCCTGACAGGACCGGACTTACACATTTTATGAAAACAATAGTTTGCGGATAGTGATTTACTTACTGAAGGGTGTATTTAATTTGGTACAGAGGTTGCATTGATAATAATATTGAAATTAAGAAAAAAAATATTATTTTAAGAGATGTATTAAGGGGTTAAATTTTTTATTTTGTCCAAAAACAAACTAAGTTTACGTATTAAAGCCACAAGGTCTGTATTAGCAAATACACTATATTGTCGGCAGGGTTTGGCACTGCGACCCGAGTTTTTTTTTGTTTGAAAGAGTTGGATTGCAAGATGATTCTTAGCTATAGGATTAAGTTTAGAAAAGTGAAAAATAAATTTAAGAAAATTATTTTAATCGAAAAATTACTGACAAGCAGACAAACAACACATACAGCAACGTAAGGTGTTCTCCGAGTTTTAACACGCTATTTTGCATCTTGGTGATGTACTTTCTACTTATAGAGTTTAGTGTAAAAGTTCGAAATAAATTGTATTAAAAATTTAAAAAGCCACCGATATAAAACGACTACCTAATCGGTTATTTAAAAAGTATGAAAAAATTTAATATTTTTTATTTCTCATATAAAAGTAACTCATATATTAATGAGCGCGTTAGGGACCTGCTGTAAAATGTTCCCAATGCGTTCATGAATATCAGCTACCTACTTTTATACGAGAAAAAAAAATATAAAATTATTTTATACTTTTCAAACAACCGATTACGTGTCGTTTTGGGTCGGGGGTCTTTTAAATTTTTAATTTAATATTAAGTACCTGCCTTGTAATGTAATAAAAAATGGCATAGTTAATTTTAGATTATTTTCATATTGTGTTCTTATCTTAATTAACTACTAAAAACCGCTTCCTTATTCTCACTAGCTGTACAGTGTACACCACGGCTAAATATGACAGACTTAGCCGATGCTAATAAAAATACAGACCTATGTATTTGATCAGTCATTCGATATTTTCCCTCTCAGGTAGCTATTAAGGTACCTTTCCACCAACTGTGCAAAACGTTTGCAAACATTTGCAAATATTAATTGTGAATCGATGTATTTGTAGTGGAAACGGCGATGACGCGCAATCTACAAATACTTGCGAATGTTCGCAAACGTTTGTCTCTGTTCCGACCGAAGTGGGTACATCCATGAATGAATGAATTGTGAATTATAGACGCTCGACAACAGAGGTCATTAGCGTCTGTGGGTACATCAAAGGAAATTCGTTGTTTGTGCTGTTTTGTGCTTGTTTGGTGGAGAGTTCTTTGCCAGTGCTTATTCAGTGTAAATACTTTAAAACAAAATGTTCACAAGCAAATGCAAATATTTGCAAACGTTGGCAAATGTTCGCATTTTTAGATGGAATATATAAATGTTGTAACATTTTCATGCACGGTTTGCATTTTCTTCTTTTTAAAAATTAAACCTAGTCTCGTTAAACATTTGCAATAAAATAAATGAACATAATACAACGATTTTTAGTTATTTCGAAATAAATAGTAGTTCCTTAAAATTACTTAAAGCTATTTTCTGACCACACCTGGTATTGTTTTTTCAGTGTTTTATGCAATCAGGGCAAAGAAAAGCTTTTTGATATCGATAGAAGACGGGAATTTATTTGAACAAAAAGTAAATGTTGATGATGAAACGAGCGAATATTGATTGAAAAATGTATAGTTTAAAAAAAAATCTAAAAACGCGCCCTTAAATAAACGCACTAAAAAGTAGAAAATAAATTTCTTTTTATTCTTTAACGTTTAAAAGCGTGGATACTCAATGTATCTACATATCATTTAATTCATCGAGTGCCCCACGCTTTTAAACGTTATAAAAGCGAAAGAAATGTATTGTCTACTTTTTATTGTATATCATATAAGCGTGTTTTTTGAGATTTTTTTGAAACTATAAGTTTTATTTTTTAACTTTTTAGTCTGATAAATTTTAACTCTTGCAGAACTAGAGTACAGTCTAATTATCTCATTTGGAGGAGGTAGCTTTTTCATTAGATATCTGAGTGCGCATATTCTCTTCATCTCTGTTAATGCGTCACTACGACAAGATGTCTTGCCCGTTAGCTTTGAGCAGTACAGCTCCATCTGATGTCCATTTAGTGACGACACGTTTCCCACCATCAACACCGTCACTTCCACCAAATGTGTTTAATTTCAGAATATTGTATTGTCATCAAAAATTTAATTATTAGTAATTATTATACAGGTTAATAGGTTCTGTAATAAAAATGTTATTTTTGAGTTAAGAAAAGGTAGCAAACTATATCAGTAGCTAGTAAAACATTTAATTCAAAAGCAGGGGTATATATCCGAAATATAAAAATAATATCTTGTGTTGCATTTCATAAAAAATAACGATTTTTATCTTCAAATTATCATTTACTAATTTAATTAATATTGTATTTACAGCGGATGATGGGAGAGTTCGTATTCCCCCATACGACTTTCAGCATCATCAGTACGCATCGGCAGCCGCAGTACCGTCTGCAGATTCGTGGGTTCCGTCGACGGGCGTCGACTATAACCGCACCGGTTGGAAATTATACCACCACCAACAGCATCAATCGAACATCAACGCCGGCTATCGTCAATCTATCGGAAACAATAATGCTGTTTCGAAAGGAGGCGCGGGAGGCGCCGTGTACAGTAGGTCCGTCACGTTGACGGCGAGAATGGCACCAGGAGGCGGCTCTCTCGGCGGAGGTAGCAGTGACGATGCGGCCGCGTCTGTGACCACTACCTCTGGCAACAGAGACGCCAGGTAATGTTGAATTACAGTTATTTATTCTTTTTAGGGTTCCGTACCTCAATAAGAAAAAAACGTAACACTTATTATGCTGTCACTCGTTTGCCCGTCTGGTTGGTTAGCTGGCTGGCTGGGTATCCATCTGTCAAGACCCATTTTATCAGGAACGGATAGAGATATCAAGTTGAAATTAATATGAAATACTATGATCTACGGTCCCTTGGAAGTGTAAAAAATTCAAGCTTCTAAGTCAACGCAATCAAAAGATACGGCCATTTTGTTACCTATTTTGATACTCGCAAACTCACTTATCAAAACCTATTACTTTTCGTTGACCTAGAATCATGAAATTTGGCAAAAAGCAAGGTCTCGCAGCACAAGTAAAGGAAAAAATCCGAAAATCACAAAAAGTAAAAATTAAAGAGGGTCCTATACCTATTTTGATATTCGCAAACTCACTCATCAAAACCTATAGGGTACTTCCCGTTGATCTAGAATCATGAAATTTGGCAAAAAGCAAAAAAAAATTGTATTTTAAAGACCACCAACAGCTAAGGTTATTTGGGCCTAGCACCAATTCATATTTTCAATTCATTATTTTTTTTTTTTAATAATAAATTGAAAATTCAATTGACACTTTTACCAGCTCTCGGGCTAGAACTCGGGAACTAAGGACTTGTAATAGAGGAACCATAGCAACGCCATGTAAACAACAGCGCCGCTACACTCTCGGCTATTCTCAAGCCCGGCAAAAAGCAAGGTCTCGCAGCATAAGTAAAGGGAAATTTTGATATTCGCAAATTCACTCATCAAAACCTATAATATTATTTAGAAATATTATTAACCACCGTATTTCTTTTGTTGATTAAGGTGGAGCAGCGCCGCGGCAGCGGAGTGGTGGCGTGTGACCAGTGAACGTCTTCCTTTGGTAGTTGGCGTATTTTGCGGCGGCTTCCTAGTGACGCTCACCGTACTGCTTGTTGTACTCTATCGCTGCTGCATCATGCCGCGTAGAGAGAAACATTACTGTGAGTAAACATAATTGATTCATCACTAGATTCCGATTAGTAAACTCATTGATCTCGCATTTATGGTGAACGCTGGATGAAATGTCTTGACTTAAGAATTTAAGTAATTATAGACTAATTTTTCCTTTCATTTTAAAGCATTTTGGGTTTATCTTTGTGCATTGTGTAATAATTTTTTCATTTTTGACAAAATTTTTATCAAGAAAATTCTCAAACTCGCCTCGTATTTTCACATAGAAATATTCCGTCCTAATTCTTTTTTAAGGCCACCAACAGCTTGGATTATTTGGGCCTAGCAACCAATTTATATTTTCAGTTTATACCCCGTGTCCGGTCTCAAAGGTGAACATAGGGATTTAACATGGTATTGTTCATTTTTGCTGATTCGTGTTCGCCAATTCAACGTACAAGAAAGGTAATGGTACCTATCGAAGGATAAAATTATTGCGCATCAAATGATTCTAGAAATAAGACCAAAAATGAAATTTTTACTTTAAAATACCAATTTGAAATTTACCGATTTTGCAATAATGATTTCAAATTAAGTAATAATAATAATAATAATAATATTTATTTGCACTGCCAATGAATGGATACAAAACGTCAATAAAATTCAAAATTACATTAGTTCATAAAGATCATAAGTATAAAGGCACAGATTTCAGAAAATATATTTTTAATTCTTTTTGGAATTTGATCAAATTTTTTTCTTTTTTAACAGCTTCAGGCAATCTTGCATATATTTTATAACTTATACAGCATGTCCACGAAAGTTCTTTACAAATGGAATTTGTTTTTATTAATTATTGGAGCAAAAATTTTTTTCTGTGGAAAAGTTCTGCTTCGTCCAAAACCTCTAAAACACCAAAGTAAATTTTTTTCGACCTAAAGTTATACGAGGGAAATCAAAAAGTTTTATTTTACTAAAAATAAAAATTATCTGCGATATTCAAGATTTTCGCAAAATTAGTTACATAATCAAATTTAATTCAAAATTATAACATAACTCTTCTAAGTACCTAATTATTTGTTCAGAATTATAAATCAGAATTCAACATGTCCTCCATCTCTCTCCATACAAAGAACAGTTCTCCTTCCAAAATCCGTCACTGAATTTCGAATTTCTTTGGTGTTTTAGAGGTTTTGGACGAAGCAGAACTTTTCCACAGAAAAAAATTTTTGCTCCAATAATTAATAAAAAAAAATTCCATTTGTAAAGAACTTTCGTGGACACGCTGTATATGTAGGGCATTGTTCATAAAATGTTGTTCTATGTTTTATGGCAACATTGTTATTGGGTCGCGTATCATAATGTTTCAATTTGCTAGGCAAAAAACAAAACACTGAAAGAAATGTGCTGTAATAAAATTGTCAAAAAACTTTTGTACTCGTAATTGGTGCACGTAAGCATTTTTACAATAATTAAAGTAAAAATGAATAATTACTCCAATGAAGAAAGAGTTTTTATGTTAAAAACGTTTTACAGCGGTGTTAGTTTGCGGAGAGATTTGTTTTCTATTAAGTTTAATGGCACACAACGTTAATTCCCTATGTTCAACTTTGAGACCGGACACCCGGTATATATGTTTTACAAAATCCAATTGACACTTTTACTAATTCTCGGATTAGAACCTGGAAACAGGAGGCTTGTATAATAGAGGAACACGGTCTGCTATTCTCAAGCCCTTCCGTCAAGATATCTTTTTACTACAGAAGAAACTGTTTCGGGTCATGTATGGGCTAAGGCGGTCTGATTCTTGCAGAGGATTATTCAAAAATAATAACACTTTAACCGTTACATATATTTTTTTATATTATTGTCTGCTATATGCACATCTACACATGCATTCCTATGCAAGTGCAAATACAATACATAATTATGATACCCGCAATAATCACTTATTAATTAGACCGAAAGGACATTTAAACATATTTTTGAATAACCCTCGCATTTTTGCAATCCGGGCTTTCAATAAATTGCCTACCGAATATAAAAACTTATCTTCCCTTAGAACATTTAAAAGCAAAATAAAACAGTTTTTAATCGAACATGAATTTTATAACCTTAGTGAATTTTTAAATATGTTGTTTTAAGTTTCTTGACGTGTCAAAAAAATGTACTGCATTTCTACTGATAAAAATATATACTATACTATAGTGACTGAACGCGGAAAATAATTTCGTTATTGATGAAAACATCTGTTATTTCCAATATTAATTTATCCCTGCAACACTCTTCGATACATTTCGAGCCCACATTATCTAGTCTCCGTGAGAAATTGTGCCATCACCAAAACAACAGTGCTAATTAAAAGCCGACGGTAAAAAAATGAAAATTGTAAATACATTTTTATCGAATCAGATAATCTGAATAATGAAGTTGAAAGAGCTTAGAGCGTAATTGAATGGAAACGGCTGAGTGGATGAAGTGCTTTTAGTAAAAAAAAAACGTCAACGTAGCTTGCAGGATATTGGCAATATCTATATTCGATTACAAATTAATTTGTGTCTAATAGCTTGATGACGTAATCTAGTAAACAGATTAGTGTGGGCGTAAAATGAAGACCCTATATGTACAGGCTGTTCTCGGTCTACCTATTTTATTTTCAATGGGTACCTAAACACCTTAGTAACAGATGTATGATAAGAGAGGAAAACGATTAATTATCTAAAGTCGTATTCTAACATTGATTGATGCTAATATAATGGGGAAGTGCTTCAAAATTATCGTATACAACTTTTACTAAGATGTTTTAAGACTTATTGTCTTCTTTTGGTACAAATATTATAATTTTTACCTAATAGAAGAATTGTATTTTAAATATTAAAGTTTGTACCTACTTTGACATATTCTATATATTGTAAAATATCGATGGAATAAAGAATGTTTATTATTATTATTATTGTAATATCACCTATTTTAAAAATAAAATAGAACGCCCTGTGTCTACTGTCACATTTATTATCATCACAGAATATACCGGACTTACCTGCTGGTGAGTGATAAAATGATGGGAGTCACTTAGGACTCTAAGAGATTTCTTTAATAACGATATTATAGGTAATAATAAGTTTTGTTTTTTCTTAGAAAAAATATTTTTTTCAAAAAAAAAAAAAAGCAAAAAAACTAGATATTTTTAAAGAACTTTAACTATTTATCCAGGTGTACAAGCTTTCACGGCCGGCATTGTTCCAAATCTTCATGGTTTCCGGGCTTGTAGGCCGTGGTCCGGTGGTATTTCTACCTGACGTTTCGTCTACAACTGCGGTAGACCGCTGCCACATCACCTTTGAGAATATCTACCGCAGTTGTAGACGAAACGTCAGGTAGAAATACCACCAGACCACGGCCTACAAGCCCGGAAACCATGAAGATTTTTAACTATTTAGTTAGTTTAACTTGAACTTATTATTACTATTACATAATAACTGCAGGAATAAAATTTCGATTTTGCACATTTGATATTAATTTCAATAAAATGTTCAAAGTTAACATATCTATGTAGATTTATTTGGTAATGCAGTTTTGAACAGACTAAAGTTTTAATATTTTTTCTCGATAAGTATAAATAAATTATTAAAAATGTTGTTTCCAGAACAAATCGGACTTTTAAGTCAGTTCTTCAATAAGTGAATTCACTAAATATGATAATTAACACCATATTATAGATACTGATAAGGCATTACAGTGTTCAACGCATAATTGTTTCTGCGGAATTATAAATATGGACATTTTTTGTTCTTCATAAATTACACATAATAAGGTATCTAAAACTGAGTTTATCTTCCTGTCATAAATGTAAATGCTGCCTCTCGTTGCTGATTAAGGTATTATTCACTCAAAAAAATGGTTCAGTGACCTTTCCAGAGCTATAAAACTAATGCTGCGTTGTAGAAATCATTGTCAAAAAATCTGGAAAACGGTTGATCTGTGGATCAACCCTAAAACTTCCCGCAATAAAAAATGTAACCCCTTTATACACCCCTTAAAATAATATTTTTTTTCTTAATTTCGGTATTATTATCAATCCAACATCTTCACCAAATTAAATACACCCTTCAGTAAGTTAATCCTTATCCGCAAACTAGTCAAAAAATTGTAAGTCCGGTCCTCTCAAGCAAATTTTTTTAAAATTTTAGCAACACATTTTAATCGTTACTAAAGGGTTAAATTTCAATTTTGAAACGATTCTTAAATTTTTTTCGGTAATTTTGTGTCCAAAAACATATTTCAACCCCTAAAAATCATCCTTAACATGGTCCGATTAACTCCAAAATGTAATCAAATCTAAGTCTCAATAATCCCTTTCGAATTCCGCAAACCCGATCTCAATCGGTTGAATCGTTCTAAAGATACCGTACGACAAAAATTTGGTTACACACATATATACGGACGTCCATCCAAAAATAGTCAGAATAGCTTCCTAGGAGGCCAAAACGTCGAGATCTGGTGAAAACTCGATTTTCGAAAATCGGACCGAAACCAATAACTTCCCGTTTTTTGAAAATTTTCAAAATAATTACAGTTTTTATTCATGTAGGAGCAGTCTAATTTCGTTGTGAAACTCTGTGTCATGTAGAACATTAGATTGAACTCACACAAAAACTAGTGATTGATCTACATAGAAAAAGATTGCTTTTCAAGCTAAATTTTGATCAAAATGCGTAGAAAAATATTGTTTCGAACTGTAAATTCTACGAAAAACTATTCTAACATCTTAAAAAAATATCGTTTCGATCGATCAATCATTTTTCGAGCAGGATCGATTTAAAATTCCACAATGCTTTTCTTATGGAGAAATATGTGTGGTCACAATCTAAGGTAATTGTTAAATCAGATTTTCTGACAATGCTTTCTGCAACCGAGCATAAATGCTCTTTTTCTTACGTTACAAAGTTCAACGAAAATTCGTGGAATCAAGAGTGATTTTGTTCCGAAATTCCATACAATATCTACGAGGACTCAGTTTTGCGAGATATGATCTGTATATTAGCATGGCCTACGGCAAAGTGCTTGGCGCAAGTGTCAGCGAGACCTCAATTAAACACTAATTGCTACTGCAGACACGTTTCCAATCAATGCTCAATTTTAATTAGGGCACATGTGTAATTTCCTTTCAAAATCCATATATCCATACCAACATACACATTTGTACGTCACATTCTACAGTCTGAACGATTACAGTTTAGTCACGGATGTGTAATACAGCGCAGTTGAAACACGTATAGAAAAAGGGAAGATATACGAATATAACGTACGTGATAATAATTATTTTAATTAAATTAAATTAAATTATTTAATTGAATATATTTCCATTCACAAGATATTTTTAAACATGGTCTAATTATAAGACAGATTTCGACAGATTTCATCAGGTCGGTAAAAGGTTAATGCTGAAGAATAATTCTGAGAAAATGTTCAAAACCACTATACTATATTCCCTATAGGGGAGTCAAATTAGATTTTCACTTCGGAATAATTCCTCGATCGATGATTTTTGTTGAAACGTGTTCAGAAAGGTGTGGAGAACAAAATATCAAAATGCCACCGTGAGAAATTGTGTGGAAAATTTTTTATTAAACAATGTAGATGCTAAAATACGATATTTCATGAATAACTTTTTAAATTCAATTTGTATGAAAAAACTGACAGCAGTATTGGAAAGAAACATAAGACATGTTTTTCGAATTAAAGTTGAGCGGGCAGTGATTTGTTAACTAATGCAAACTTTGAAGACCTATATTTTGTGAAATAATTTTGTCTAATTTTTTTGACTGGAATTTTTGATTGGAATTTTAAACATAGAATTATGCCGCTATATAAATAATGTAGACAACATTCAGACTGTGATTAGCTCGTCTGTCACGCCACTGCAAATTGAAAGCAAACCACTAGGAAGATAATTTATATACTTTATATAGAGATAAAGAAGTGTGACCGTCTTCTACGTCATCATATGGCGATTTGTTCCAATATTTGTTTATATATAGGCTGGCACATAGGTAAGTCTTGCTATGATAGTTAATAACATTTTTACTTACTTTTTTTTTCATGATCCTATATAATAATTGAAACTTCAAAATTCATAATGGAAAATGACATCTTGCAAATAGCGGTCAATTTCAGCGTCGACCTGATGTTCTATTTTCATATGGCATTTTTCGTGACTCTGGTTAGAATATCAGGTCTCAACGCCTGAATTTTATCTCGAGTATTGGCTTTGAGCTGTCGTATGGTTTCCTTGGTTTATTTGCACACACCTTACCGTTTAATTGCCTCAAAGAAAAAAATTCAGTTAGGGAGGCAGTTGAAATTGAAAAATTGCGAAATTATTTCTCTCAGGAGAGCCATAGTCGGTCGATCTGAATAAGAATTAAGCAATGACTCTATCCCTATCGCTGGATGTTTTTTTGAAAAAAATACGGTATGCTCGCTGTATTAAAATAATTTAAGCTGCATACGAATTCGTGTTCATTTTGTTGACGCTAGAAACTTTTAATTTTTTTTCTTTGAAAAATATTTTTTTCTCATAATATGATCCATTTGTTATGATTGTCTGTCACATCTGATATAATATCAATATTACGTATGTATTAAAAATACTACAGCAAGTATTAGGGGACAGAAATAAATGGTTTTTTCTCCCTCATCGTCGCGAAATAAAGACTAAAGGAAGGCCTACGCGATGTTGGTTTGAATCGTGCACCTGACGCATCTGTCAAAGATATTCGATCATTAATTTTTATGGTTAACATTATTGATTGTATTAAAGTCGGTTTACAACTGTTACTGAATAAATTCATATCTATAAATTATTGACAATAATGCTAGTAACTGAATGGTGTGAAAAAATATGAATTTAACATCCGATTTAAATTCAGTTTAAACATAATATAATATTATTAAAATATGTAAAGAAGCTGACATGCACATTTCTTAAGTTACACTGGATGTGATCTAGGCCGACAGATCGACCAAAATGAGTCGGGTGGAAAACTTTTTGAAATTTTTGATACGAATAGAATGGTCATCGAATAGAATTCTAGAATGGTACCTATACAAATAAAAATCCAAAGAGTACTATCTTTTCGATAAATGAAACATCACGTTTTTTCACAAAAAAACGTATACTTTTATCATGACAAATGTCACAGCGCTTCTGAATGAAAATCTTTTTTCTACATTTTTACATGTTTCTTGACACGTGTTACAGTATTGTATTTTAAAAACCACCAACAGCTAAGGTTATTTGGGCCTAGCACCAATTCATATTTTCAATTCATTATTATTTTTTTTTTTTAATAATAAATTGAAAATCCAATTGACACTTTTACCAGCTCTTGGGCTAGAACTCGGGAACTGGGGACTTGTAATAGAGGAACCATCTCAACGCCATGTAAACAACAGCGTCGCTACACTCTCGGCTATTCTCAAGCCCGACACGTGTTACAAGTAGGCACCTTCTATAGGTACCGATTAAAAAAAAATCATTCTCGGAATCCATAGGAAATAAAATGCTCTAAAAACGATGCTTTTTGTCCGATTTCGATAGATTGAGAAATTTTTATCTGGGCCTAAGTCAAAATGGCAAAAAATGTGTGACTTCAGTTAGTACTCTTACAATATATTGTATGAGCAAATTGTGTGTGTACAATTCAGCTAACGTGCTCACTGACTTTGTTGCGCATGACGTACATATCCGTTGGTTTTTCGTCACATCAATTTTCTGAGATTACTATTGTATACAATTTTTGAAGTTATACTTCTTTTGGCTCGTTATGGAAAAATGATGAGAGTGAATTTTTAGAATGCGCGCGCATCGCGTCACGAAAATCTACGGTATGAAGTTAGTCGTTAGTAAAACTTCAACTAGAGTCGTTACACCATGTGACAAGAGCATTTTCGGTTTTGAATAGCATTAATAAAAGTAATTGCTATACAAACGATCGTTTATGCCGCTTTCGTTAAATATGAGTTCGTACTACAACATCTGTACTGTTTCTGCTATTATTTTTCATGATTATAATTGCCTATTATATAGCACAGCTATGAAAGACGTGCCGTGACTAAACCAGTAGAGTCGTCGCGTCATACGCAATGGGTCCGGGATTCAAATCTCAACACAAACATGCTTTTTTTTAATAAATAATTAGATATAAATATAATAAATAAATATATTTAATAAATTAATAATTTATCAAATTAAATTAATTTATTTAATATCTTGATTTTATTATTTTATCGGCTTTTTTTACAAACGTTTAGTAGGTACTGGCACGCGGGATAAAATTTTTGGAGTTATTTTTGTTTTGTTACGTAAAAGAAGTATAACTTCTGACGTGCGTACATAGTACACACACACACTCTTTTTTTATGTATACACATCAATAAGGAACAAAAAACTGATATTATTAAAATGACACAGTAGTCGTAACCATATGCTTGGAAAAACAACATCACAATCTGTTTGTTATCATTAACAAAGAATATGTACTGTGCGAACGTACCAACAACAATACAGTTGACTTTCAGTTGAAGAGTCTTTTAATGAAAAGTCAAGGAGACAAGCAAAGAATGCACACAACAATAAGGCTAACGTTACACGGAGAGTGCGTCAAGTGACGTTGATGTGTATATAAATATTTTTAAAACAGCCGCAGGTATGAACGCGAAAAATACGAAAATAAAAACATATTTCACACGAATTCTGTTATTTTTATCTCTATACCTATGAACGAACTTTAACTTTAGGGGAAGGTCAACATGTGGTTCGCGAATTTATAAATTCAGCTATGTACCTACGGAGCTGCTTGATTTGATCAGGTACGGACGTAATGACAAAAAACATTTTTTAAATGGATGCCACGACTCACGATGGAAGTCTTTAATTGAGTTTTGCTCAGTCGAAACGGTTTCCTCGGAACGAAGGTCACACGGTTAAATCTAAAGAAAATTTGAATTTAAGAAGGAACGCAGTTTGTCGCTTTAAGTTATTTTATTTAAAAATAGTAAAAGAAATAAATTTGGAATATGCTATACGAATAATACAAATTACAGTTCCAAAATGATTATGCGGGACACCGATACAGTGTATAAAACAGAAAGTTTGTCTGTTCGGATATTCTAACCCACTTCAATATGAACAGGAGCCTTTAAATTTGGCGTATTTATAGTTGGTGGCCTTAAATAAATGGAGAAAATCCATAATTCGTTAATTCTGTACCACCGACGATGTGAAGTATGGGCGACATTTTTTCGGTGAATTGTCATTTCCGTTTTAATTCGAACGAACTAACGAATAGTCAGTTTCCGTTTCAATAGACCGAACGAATAAAGCGAGTGATGTTCCGTTTTATTATGAAGTTGAAATCTGAAATTTTCCATGAATTTGAAGTAGTTTTTTATAATTCTTTTGCAATTAAATAACCCCTTGAAGAAAAAATCAATAAGTATAGTCGTGTATCGTTTGAGTTTTTTCAGTTAGGTTTATAGTACCTATAGCTTAGCAAAAAATTTAAAAAAAGAATAATTATTGCAAAATTGGGGGAAGAAATTTGCTAGTGTCAAATATTATCAAATCTTTTTATGTTTTAATTGAATAATTTGGATTGCATAATAAACAATTTAGGAGTTTTGATAATAATTTTTTATTGAATTTTTTAGGATGTAATCCTATTAACTGTTAAGTACCATCAAGAACTAAATATTTCAAGCTCTGACCCTACAAAAATCGACTGGATAACACTACTAAAGTTTTATTATTGAATCGTCAAATCGGTGGTAGACTAATTCAATTTTTTGAATAATTTTTTATTGTTACGGCTCAACAATGTTTGATGAAATTTGTACAGATTATAGAGAAGTAAGTAGGTATCTATTATTTACATATTATTATCATCGCCTGCCTTGCAGTTTTTTTTTGCATAATATCTGGGCCCTGGCAGACCTCTCTCCAAACGAATAAAATGTTGAATATGAGAATTGCCAGGTATTCAAAAAAATTTGTATAAATTAAGTGAGCTGTATTGACATACTGACAACAAAAAATGATAAAAAAAGTTGAATTAATCTGCCACCGATTTGATGTTTTTCATCATATTATCCACTAAACTCAATAATGAAATTTAACTTTTAAGTATTGTTGTCCAGTGGACTTTTGTATGGTTAAAGTTTGGAAAACTGGTAACTAGATGAATAAAAGTGTAACCTATATTGAGGCCGCGACTGTACTTACACTTTACAGTGTGTAAGACTTTGGCAGCAGTTTACATCTATAAGGCTGCAGTTTATATTCATACAAATAGGGAAAACTATGGTTCAAGAACTCACGATTACAGTACGCGACATAAAGATTTACTTTTAATACCAAAACCGAACTGACAATGTTCATCAAAGGCACATGTTATATATATATACAGCGTATCCACGAAAGTTCTTTACAAATGGAATTTTTTTTTATTAATTATTGGAGCAAAAATTTTTTTCGGCCTAAAGTTATACGAGGGAAATCAAAAAGTTTTATTTTACTAAAAATAAAAAATATCTGTGATATTCAAGATTTTCGCAAAATTAGTTACATAATCAAATTTAATACAAAATTTTAACATAACTTCTAAGTAATTATTTATTCAGAATTCAACATGTCCTCCATCTCTCTCCATACAAAGAATAGTTCTCCTTCCAAAATCCGTCACTGAAAAAAATTTTCTTTGGTGTTTTAGAGGTTTTGAACGAAGCAGAACTTTTCCACAGAAGAAAATTTTTGCTCCAATAATTAATAAAAAAAAATTCCATTTGTAAAGAACTTTCGTGGACACGCTGTATATTAAAGATTTATTGTCATCAAATAAAAAACATAATACAATACATAATATTTTTGACATGGCAGTTCCAGTTTTAACTTTAACCCGCGCTCTTCTCTTTTTTTTTTTTGACAAAAGGCACATGTTACAATTGCGCACGGATCTATAATCATCTACCAAATAGTATAAAAATTATTAATAATATTGTTAACTTTAAAAGAACTCTAAAAAGATTTTTTTATGATGGCTGTTTTTACTCACAAGAGGAATTTTTTAATACTGTGTGATTGTATTCTGACGTTTCCAATAACTGTAATAGGTTCTTGATGGACTAAATATATATTATTGTTATAAACATATGATTGACCTACTATATTCCTCATATTTGAATTTTGCTTAAATAAAAAATAACATCACAGACCTATTCAGCGCTACATCATGCATATAACATGATTTATGACAATCTTAAAGAGAAGTTTTCAAGCTGTAATCTGCATTTTATCTTTACTGAATATAGAATCTGTTTATTTAAAAAAAATGTAAAAGCAACATGGTGTAATTTTTTATAAAACGTAGCCAGTACTCAGTGTGTTGACTAAACAAATTACTATGTATATAGTAGTTCCTGTGTTATCCTTCAGTATAACGACTGTCATTTATTATTTAGCCCAGATAATATATTAAATCAGTTTTCACTGTATCCGTTTTTAATAAAAAATAATGAACAAGTCCCACAGTGGTACCTATAGACAGATCTACACACTGCGCTAGAGTGGGGGTAACCCTGATTGAAGTCAAAATTTAAGTTCATAATAGCGTCTTTTCTTTGATCTATTATCTATTTTCACTAAAATGTTATTTCTTTGTCATACTTTGCCTTCCTGATTGCAGCCGCTAGCATGAAACAAATTTTGACCTCAATAAGCGACTACTCCCACCAGTGCTAACCATATAGACCGAGAGCTAGTGACAATTTTTAGGTTCTAGGCTTTATTATATTCGTGTGAAACTTGGGTTTTAAAAAGAAATATTGTGAAGAGATTGGAATCTTTCGAAATGTGGTGCTACCGGAGAATGCTTAAAATAAAATGGACAGATTTTGTGACTAATTTGCAAGTGTTAAATAAAATAAAAATAGAAAAAAATCTCGTACTAACTATTAAAAAAAGAACGGTGGCATATTTCGGGCATCTGATGAGAAGTCAGCAATTAGAATTTCAAAAATTAATTCTATTAGGAAAATTACAAGGAAAAGTCTCGAGGGGTAGAAGGAAAATAACCTGGCTAAACAATATAAAAAAATGGACGAATATGTCTCTGAAAAGTCTATTGTCTTATGTAAAAGACAGAGAATATTGGAAAGATGTGATTGCCAAAGTCCTGTAAAGGATATGGCACTTTGGATGGATGGATTTATTCAAGGCCTTATTTTTAAGAGAATGTTGAGGGTTCAAGGTTCAAATTTTATTATTGTTACAGCGACTGTTTTAAACATATATTTCAATTTGCAGAACAAAATATCGGCACGGAACCCTTATATCAGGGGTGTCAAACTCGTTGGAAGTGGAGGGCCAAATTAGATATTTTACATGAAATTGCGGGCCGCAGTATAATAGTAATATTAATAATAATACCAATAATGTCATTAATATCTTAATCATTTAATGATAATACTAGAGGCCGTTGATGGCATATATTAACATAAATAACAGTAAGTAGAAATAATAACAACAAACATACATTTTATACTTCAACAAGTATAGTCTTGCATAATGCGCATCTAATGACATGCGCCCAGGCTGAGCTTGCGCTTTATTTAAACATGGGCCGCAACCTTGTATAAATTAATATTTTACCGAGGGCCGCAACTGCAGAGGCGGCGGACCGCGTGTTTGACACCCCTGCTTTATAGGATTACTCTTGTGTCTGTCTGTCTGTCTGTCTGTCTGTCCGATCTACCCCCCCTCCTTATCTCCGAAACTACTGAAGCTTAAAATTTTGAAAAAAAATAGGGAATATAGGGCCTCACGCATAGTTTACAAGAAAATTTAAATCCTAAGTCTATTTTGGGGGCTAATTTTTGGTGGCAAATTAGAAAATTAAAAAATAAAATTTTCAAATGCATCATGTGATATATCAAATGAAGGGGCTCGTTATGAAAAGTTCAAATATATTTTTTGTATAATTTTAAAATGCAGAGTTTAAGAGATATTAAAGAAAATATAAAAAAATCGAGCATTCTCCCCTCTTATCTCCGAAACTACTGAGCCTAAAATTTTGAAAAAATTGGGAATATAAGGCCTCGCTCATAGTTTACAGGAAAATTTAAATGAAGATCCTAAATCCTTAAATTCCCACGGGAAACGGAATAGTACGGAACCCTTTCCACGCGAGTCCGACTCGCACTTGACCGGTTTTTTTAACATTGTTTTTTTTTTTTTGCTTTAGTAATTATAATCTAATATACTGTACTGGATAAGTATGCATAAAGCACGCACACAGTTAGCCAATAAAGTGACACTGTTGTCAATTTATTTATTTTTGAATTTAGTCGTGCGGTAAACTGCGATTTCCCCTCTCCCATCTTTTTAACATAATTTACATGAAAACCCACTTAACTGGAATGAGATAAAAGAAGCACGGTGTAATCATTAACCTGTTAAGTACCTATTTTTCTCCTGTACTCTTAAAAAAAAACTGGATAAAGATTTCCTGTCATATTTAAAAATGAATATTTGTGATATTATTATCGAACAACGAGTTTTTTTTTCCTTTTATTACGAATGTATCGAAAGTAACATTTGTAACGATATAGAAAAACATCCGAAGAACAAATCTGATAATTTCTTTTCAGGGTTCCGTACCTCGAAAGGAAAAGCGAAAACCTTATAAAATCACTCGTTTGCCTGTCTGTGTGTCTGTCGCAGTCGAATTTCTCTGGACTAAATAAAGGGTATCAAGCTGAAATTTGTCGTATATTCCAATAGTCGGAACACGAAAAATATTTTCTCGTAAATTTGAGGGGCCAAACTTTGACACAAAAAAATCTTTGTATTCAGGCATGTGGGGACGTGTGGTATCATTTGAAAAGGATTTTCTTAAGGAACTAAAGAAACTATTTTTTTTTAGAATTTTATTTTACATAGTTTTCTAGAATTAAAATAAAATAAAGAAAAATCGCAGGATAGTGGACACAAATATTTGAATTATTAAATGTACAACGTTTCGTATGTACTTGAAAAAGTCTAAATCTATAGACGAAACTGTTGAAGATATAATTTCAATTCGTCTATTAATTGTCATCATTTTGCAGTTACTTATGTAATACTTTTGTATGTTTAACCTTTATGACATTATGAAACATTTTTCAGTTTTCAATATGAAATTCTATAAATTTAATATTTGTAACACTTGCGTTTTTGTATTGATTGAAATCAGTTAAAATAAATTTGTATAAAACTATTGTCGACATTCTGTTACTTATTACTGCGTACTTTCTACATTTAATAAATCAAATATTTTTGTCCACTATCCTGCAACTTTTCTTAATTTTATTATAATCACGATGGACACGATTTCTAATATAAGTTTTCTAGAATTCATTATTAAAGCCCAAGTTATACTATTCGCACACGTATCCGTTCCGCTGTGCTAAACTTTTTTTGTGTAATTGAATAGGAGTGTCTGTCGATACACTCTACATGCGAAAATATTACAAAATTAATAATATATTGTTAGCATCCAGTCACACAAAATTTATCTGAACGTTGCTGAACTGATACGTTCCGTAAATGTGCTTATAATGCTTTTAAAACGAAGAAAGATGTATTAATAAATACTAGGTACTGATGTTTTTTTTGTAAATGTCACTGTATGTATTTCCAATCACTGGTAAATATATAAATTGTAAACGTGGCTTACAACAAGCCATTTCGTAAAGATAAGATACACTTTTGCCTATAAAATCGTCTTTTTATACCTATCTACACCTTTTATACCTATTGCTATATGTTCCCCGTGGGAGCCGTAGATAATAAAAAAATATAAAAAAACAAACAAATCTTAGAACCGGAACTTTAAAAAGGGCGTCTCCTTTATAAGTTGACATTTACCTTTTTGCAGAAAAGGGAAATGTGACAAAACAAAATATAGGAATGTAAATTCTTTTTCATACATTATGCATTTTCAAGAATACGATTTATTTTTTGCCTTAAAATGAATTGATTGTAAATAATGGGTTAAATTTACACAAACATAAAAAACATAATCGATTCAATTGTGTAACTACAGTATTCTACACAATATACAGTGATATTTAGGTTATATTTGTATTTTCTGTGACAGTGATGAGCGCGTAATTTACATACAGAGCGTAACAAAGATGAACCGACAATTAATTTCGAGACTTAGTATAATTGTAGATAAAATTAAATATGAAAGTTCATATCAATACAAGCGTTCAAAAATGTTTTTTACAGTTATGAAAAGTTAAATAGATGGAAATTGTAAATTATAGACGCTCTACAACAGAGGTCATAAGCGTCTTATGAAAATTTAAAGTTTCTCTGTGAAATCTGAAGAGAAAATTATCAATGATAGACACCGGCCGACTAGAATCATAGTTCGGTCGTCACTTCGCAATCATATTTACATTTACATGATGGACAATGGACATCTTAGGGAAAAATTCTTCGATGGAGTTAATATTCAGCTTATGCTTAAAATTAGCAGCCATATGAATGGTATCGTTTCAGAATAAATATCTGGGTGCCGAGCTTTGCTCGGATGAGTTCAAAAAAATAGTACTTGTATGCTGTGAGATATTATTTTCTCAGAATATTATTCCGAAACGAATTTATTTCTGAAACATAATTTAAATAATTGTTTCTGTTAAATATTTTAAATACCTATGTGTATTTTTAAGCGTAAAAACTAAGTATCAACTTGAATTAAGCATTTTTTCCTGTAAATATTACTTAGGTCGCCATTTTCAAATCTACCGCCGTTATTGTTTTGTTGACTGAAGAACTCGCAAAAACCGATTTTCATAGATCTTGTAAAAATGTTCGAATCAGATGAAATTCTGTTGCCGTTTCAATAATCCGTTTTTAAACATTGATGCCAAATATCAACTTTATCGAAGTACTTTTTCTCTGTGATATCATCTTAGCAACTTCCAGTAAATTTCAAATATTTTTTTTGCATAGAAGGTACCTACTGAAAAACTCACAAAAATCGATTTTCGAAGAAATAGAATTCATATTATATCTTTTAATAACAAACGTCAGACTATAAACCTGCAGCGCAAAACATTTTTACATGCATCTTCACCATAGTTTTTAAAAATCGATGTGTTTTGATATACTGCATGCCTGCGTCGCTAGAAGTGCGGCCCTGCGGGCCGCCGTGCAAATTTTTAAACAAAACTTTTTTGTATGTATCTTAACAATAGTTTTCAAAAATCGATGTGTTTTTACACAGACTCGCGGTGCCAGAAGTGCGGCCCTTCGGGCCGCCTGTTTGTCATTGTTTACATATTGTGCAAGACACTTCTTATATTAGTGTTCATTTACAGTTTTAACCCTTGTGATATATTATACAAAATCTATGTAGAAATAGGCTTCGAATCGATCTGACAATTGACCGAGTTATAAATAAAAAAACCCTTTTTTTTAATTGCTCCCCTCTGGGACCAAGATTTCTACCTAGATCGATTTCTCGCCCCGAAAAATCCCCATTCTGTAAATTTCATCAAAATCGTTATTCGTTTTTGAGAAAAAAAAGTCTAGGTAAGATTATACGTCATACTATATTTAACGTACATAATATACATATTTTATATAGGTAATATAAAAATAACATACTTAGGTACCTATTTATTTAAATATTAGTTAAAACTACTTACATAATAATGTTTAGTTTTTATTTCTGTTATTTTTTACTATACAAATAGTTCACGGATTATTTTAATAAGTTAAAAATTCTGTCAGATAATTTTGACATATAAATAATGAAAGTAGTTTGTTTTCTCCAAAGCCTACTCACGATATTACAATGTTTTGACAGGTCAAAAAACCGTTTTTAAAAATGATAAAATCGATAGGAAAACGAATTTTTCCAGGGATGAGACCTAGCTAAATCGATTTTTTGCCCCCCGAAACCCCTTTTTGGTAAATTTGATCAAAATCGTTAGAGCCGTTTTCGAGAAAATATTTATATAGATACATAGAAACATAGATAGGTAGGTATATACAAGATTTACTCGTTTAATAATATAGGGGGATTAATTGATCCCAATCAAATTTTTTTTAGATATAGTATTCTCTTGGAAAATCAGTTCTTCAGTAAAAAACTAATGGCGGCAAATTTCAGAATGGCAGCCAAACAGTGACTAAAATTTGCAAAAAGTGGCTAAGATCGTTGAGTGAAATTTTCACTTAACTCTAAGATTGACAACACAGGGGGCATTTCACAAGATTTTATTTATTTATAGTAGATTATAGACGCGTCGATATCTCAGGTCATTAGCGTCTTTCAGCTACACTAAATAACAACTTTCTTAAAACTAAATAACATCACAAAACATCGATGAGCGCAGGTGGGATTCGAAGCCACGACAGTCTAGTCTAGAGGCTGCGGAACCAAGTACCCTATTCACTAGGCTACACTGCCCTCCATTTCACAAGAGTGTTTACTTATTTTTAGCTAACACTGTACAATTAACAAAATCACTCTAAATCGTGAAACTCATGAAAGTGATTAAATTAAATGAACTTAAGATAGGTTCAAATTGTTTCTTGTTATGTTTTAATGCCAGCATTCTGTTATTAATTTGTTCTCGTTTCATGTTCCAGATTATTTCAACAGTCATTATACCCGTCGCTTCTACCATTTTACACCCTGCACTTCCACCGCTTAAATTATGTTAAATACATATTTATGTATTTAACATAATTTAAGCTTTAACTTTTATAGATTATTTAATCTATAAAAGTAAAAGATGTCCACATGTCCATATAATCTTCTCTGATTTGAAAATAATGCCATAACCATCCTTATCCATATACTCAAATTTGGTATAATATGCCAAAGAAAATATCGATAAGTTTTTAAACATTCTGACTGTCTAGAGTGACCTAGACTGACTAGATATAAAGGTTCAATTTGTTCATTGCACAATTAATACAGTACTAGTCAAACAAGTTTTAATTATTTAGGTACCTATCTACGAAATTTTTCAATAAATTTTACTTTATAAATTTTACTTTATAAAAGTACAACCCTTAAAGAATTTAAAAAAATAGTAAAAACGCTTCTAATTAAACATTGTTTTTATAGCGCACAAGAATTTTTAAATTGTAATTTTTAATTTGTATTAGGAATGCTTATGACGTCACATATATAGTATATATTTTTTGTGTACAATAAAAGTATAAGTATAATATAATATATAAAACATTAAAATTTGTCATTAAAACCTTCAATATAAACATTCGCAATTTTAATAGTGGCCTTGGGAATAGCCGACACCATGGCTGTTGTTACTATTTATTGGCGTTTCCACAACACGTCTATTAATTTATTATTAAAAATGATATTTCCAATTTATTGTTAAAAATTATAATAAATTGAAAATATAAATTAGCACTGGGCCCATAGATATTAATTATTTCTTCGCGTTGATGAGTCAATCAGTCAGTGAGGATCCTCGACCCAAAATGTGGTGTTATTCGCTTAACGCGTTGTGTGTGTGTGTGGGGGGGTGGTTAGTCTGTGGTATCTTAGTTTAATAACGGTGGTCCAATTTTGATGCGGTTTGATTGCGAGGTGGTTCTCAGCTATAGATTTTAGTTAATAAGTGCAAAATAAATAAAAAAATTATTATTTAATTAGAAAAAATTACTGACAAACAGGCAACGTATCGTGGGTTGCGTGCCTCATAGGTAATTAAAGTATAAAATTTAATTTAGAAAGTGCAAAATAAATAATTAAATTTAAAATTAAAAAAAAAAAAAAATCCAACACAAAACAACTACCCAATCGGTTGCTTAAAAAGTATGAAAAATTTGCAGAAACTTAGCATTATATTAATTAATCTTATCGATGATTATTTGGCAATATATAATAGTAAGTTTTGCAACAACTGCTTCAAAAGTTCAATTGAAAGCAAATAAAACACAATTTGGATAAATATTTTTATTAGTGACATTATAGCAAAGTTATCTATAAAGTACTTTATTACGCACGTGTGTTATAAACTAAAACAAAACAGCATTACTTTATAGAACGGAGTGCGTTAATATTTACCTATTAAACACTACCGTTCGAATGTAGTAGAAACTTCCATAAAGAATCACTTTTCAAACGGTACACAGCCATCTAAAATTGTACTTTTGATGGAAGTGTTGCAAAAAATAGTTTTATTGCCATCAAAAAAAAAAAAGTAGTACAACCTTGTTAAGTTCATGAACTTTAACCCGCGCTATTTTTTTGACAATAATGGGTGAATAAAATAAAAATGTTATTTAATTAGGAAAAAACACATTACAAAAAATCTATTCATAATAATAAGACGTGAAGTTGGGCATTGGAATTCGGCAATAGAACTTCAACTATAACCATACGTGCTCATGAAATCTATTATTTTACAACATAGGGATTAAAAAAATTTTGGGCCCAAAAACAAAAAAAATTTCTCGTACCTAATTGTTTCAAATTCGAAAATTAAACATTTAGTATGTATTTAAATTTACTACACTTAAAATTTGAACAAAACCGGCCGGTGTATTTAAATTTTTTCAGTCAAATCCTTCCATCTCATTGCGGGTGACATTTCCAGTTGAAAATAAAATATACGCTGCTGAATTTTTCTCATAAAGATAACACGAAAGTTTTTTAAAATCATTTTTTTTCATTTATAATTGCAGGTGTTCGTAAGGGCGAGCGATCAGCGTGTACACAGATACCACGCGCGGGGGCCTCCACACATCCAACATATCCCGGACCGCACCAACAACAGCATCACCAGCAGCAGCCGCAGCACGCTGTACATCACACGGCCGTGCAGTATGTCGACCCGCACGGCTCATCTTACAATAGTCGTCTGCTGCACCATCATCATCATCATCATCATCACCAACAGCAGCAACATCAACAACGCGACCAGCAGCCTTCAGGTGGCGGTGGTGCATTACAGTGGCCGTGCGGCGCCAGAATAGCATCTTCACCATCGACAGGGCAAGCGTCGAGACGACAGCAGTGGCACACCAGCAGTCAGGGTTCTCTTTATGGCACCACGAGACGTAGCTCGATCAATTCTGTAACTGATGTCAGGACAGCAGCCAGGACCGGATATGATGGTTTGTACCGCACTATTAATTAAATTATTAATGTTGGGTTGCACAACATATTGTCAGAAAAGCAGGATTGACTGTAATCTTGGGTATACTTATGACTATTTGTACTCCTTCATAAGAGAAGCATTACAAAGTTTTAAATCGTTCCTGTTTAAAATATAACTCTTGAGTTAAAACGTTATTTTTTTTAATTGCGTATATATACTATTAGTACGGTATAATTAAACATTGACCCGGACATTTGAAACCTCAAGCGTAAAATTGGTGGAAATGGCAAAGAATAGTGTTCTGATTGATATCCCAAACTTGCCAAAACATCCCTCTGGGGGAAAATCCGCCATCTTGAAAAAACCACGAAATTTTACCACCTTTATTACTTTTTTCGAAATATCCCAGAAACGGTCGACTTAAGCAATTCTTCCACTATGTAATGTTTTAAAGAGGATTACATTTCCTACAATTTTCATTCCCACAACTTTTCTGTGGTACTAATGGTAAGCGCGTTACAACTTCTTGAAAATCACGCACTTTTTGTAACCTTGGTAACCAACTGTTATAATGTTAAGTCCTTTTCAATAGCTTTATTTATTGTGTTCTTCAACGAATTTTAAATTAAAAATAACTATGTTCATAAAGCAAGGAACGCCCTAAACTGTGCTTTTTGTCCCATTTCGATATCTTTAAAAATTGAGAAGCTATAGACAGTCAAAGTTGAAATCATCACAGAGTTTTACGTGTTCTTTTTAACACGCGTTTCGAGTACCTTCCATACCGAATACAAAAAAAATCCGTCTAGGAATCCATAGGAAATTTAACGCCCTAAACGATGTTTTTTGTTTAACAATGATCTCAGAGTATTCTTCCGTCTTTGAAAGCTGTATAATTATAATTTTTATTATGTTTAATAATTGATCTTTGACCTTGTCCACAGGACATCATACACCCGATATTGTTTGCGCAACGTCCTCTCGCCAGGCTCTCGGACAAGTGCCACGGTCCAGCAGTCATCCGGGAGGCGGTCCACCTCCCCCACAAGATCCAGGACCGTCGGTTAGTGGGATTAGCGGTGGCAGTGGACGCAGACCGCGACCTCACAGCCAACCGGTTGGACCTTGCGATCTCCTGCATCAAGACGTTGGAGCCAACAAGCAGATAGTTCCGCAGATGCCGCAAATATCTGAATTTATCGCTCCTCCTACCGTGCAATATGCTTCGAGCAGCAGTAAGTAATACTTTGCTATGTACTCTGACAATGTGTAGATACATGGTACACCGTACAATGTGCATCCTAATATTGTGTATTCTCAGTTTACCCGGTAAATAATTCCTCAACACATCCGTTTCTCGCAAAAGGTTTTTAGAACCGAGAGGTCACCGATTTGTTTCTTTTTTTATGCATTTTGCAACGATTCAGTTTAAATAGTGAATTTTTAAAATGTAAAGAATTCGTAGCGCAGTACTTGAGAGTGAACTAAATCACAGTAACAATACTGTGGTATTAGGTTCGAGACTGGATACTCTTTGAAATTTTTTTTTGTTTTCATGTTGTTATCGAATAATGCAAAATATATTTCGGATCGAAAGAAAAGTAGGCAGGTTAAAATTAGCGATACCTGAACTAAGGTTTGGTTATCAGTTTTGCAAACGTCTAATTTATAAAGAACAAAAAATCATAATTTTTTCTTGATAAATTAGGTAATAGAAAATATATAAATATAAATCTATTAATTTATCTAAAAAATCAAACTCGTTGGTTGAATTCTATACTTTGTTTTATGTATGTATCTAACATGTAGATTATCTGACGATGTCTACAAGATATAATTGTTTCTAGAATATTATGTAGTAATATAAATCTATGGTTATTTATAGCATTGATATATCTAGGTATTTATTTTAGGGTATTTTATTTTAGGGTGTTTGAAATAATTTTCACTTTCATGATGAGCTCTCGCTAGTTCAAAGATTCACACCTACTAGCTAGCTATTATAAATTAACACTCGCATGTAGTGAAAATCAATTGATTCTGAAGCATATAAGGGAAATGTTAGATTAGTAATCTTGTCACGGAATCATGACTGTGACTATGGTTAGTAAAATGATTTTTTCCTATATGTTTCGAATCAATTATATAATTGGCTGCTTTCCAACGAAAAATGTTCAATAGAAAATTTGGTTTTCGATTTACAAATTTTCACAATATGCATTGTTTTTGAGGAATATTTAACCTACGTTCATAAAACATGTCAAGGATAATAATTGTAATCTTAACTTTGTAATTTATAATAAAACGCACAACTGTGGTTGTTTTTATTTGTAGTTTTAGACGAAGTAGGTTCAAGAGAAGACGAGCAGCCTACGTCAGCGTCATCAACATTGAAGACACGTTCACTTCCAGCTTGGGTCAGATCCAAACCGAGACCTCTTTCAACTGAGGACGATCTTAATGAACTTTACGCTAAAGTACGTATATACAGTACTAGCCGCTATCCGTGGCTTCGCCCACGTTTATTTTGATTTATGATTTATTATCCCCTTCCCCCGCGGGAAATTCTCCCTCTGTGGCGTTTATAATATTAGTATGATTCCTCCTGTACTATAGAATGCAAAAGAATATCAGAGTTACGTTTTGTTACTATCTCACAGGAATAAAATATAGCCTATATCACTCAGGGAGTGTAGCTTTCTATTAGTGAATGAATTTTTAGAATCGGTTCAGAAGTTCCACAGATAAGAATATATGATTTATCCCCCCCCCCCGTGAGAATCTCTCCTCCTGAGAAGCGACGTCGGGCTTAATAGGATTCCGCCAATACACTAAAATGCAGAAGAATGTCACGTTTTGCTAGTAGTAGAGAACCAATAAAAATTTAATTAAGTGATTAACTCAAAAATTAATTTAAAATGTTGAATCATCTGGAATCATAAGGAACATTTAAAAAAAATCATCAAAATCCGTCAAATAGATTTTAAAAAATCATTTCCAACATACATACATTATTACAAACATGCATACAAAGAATTTTATATATAACAGTGTAGATATACAATATACATGCTTTAGTATTAGTCAAAAGTCAAAACTATAAAAAAATGCCTCTCATAATTTAAAATTTATTTTAATAAGGATGACATCCACTACGGGGGCCATTCACTCGCTACATTGGTACAGAATTAGTTCTAAGACAGGATGTGATTGTGATAATTACTATTAGTGAAAAATTATTTTTTATTCGAATGTTATTGTTTTTAACAAATCAAAAAGCATTAATAAGCAGTAAGCTGAATAATATTTCACTGGTTGTAGCAAATGTTCTTAGTACCATTGGCGTAATTTGAAAATGTTGGCCCGGGGCCAATAATTCTCGAAGGGCCCTTTTTTGGTCAATAAATAATAAAATATAGGCAGGTATCAGGTAGGATTCCCACCCAGCTTAAGGTGGGTCTGGGGGTTCTCCCCCCGGAAAATTTTTTGAAAAATAAGCCTCTAAAACGCAAATTTCATCATATTCTATGACAGTTTTCAACAGTTACAAAAAGTAATAGTAAAACAGGATGTTTCAGGGCTCCCAAAACTTCCAGGCCCCGGGAGCGATGGTACTGATTTCTCCTTTCACAGGCCTGTCAGCGGCGTTGACTGTGTGCGGCCTTACTGTTAGTAAAGCGAGACCATTGTCACCAATACACACAAAATTCCTATACTTTATTGTTATTTGTAATGTAAACATTACCGTGTTTAGTGCTCAAGTAGTTCGCGGACCCCTAAGAGGTCTCTCGCGGACCCCCAAGGGGTCCGCGGACCCTAGTTTGAGAATAGCTGCTCTATACTATCAACTAAAAACTCACTTTAATGCGAACGTAAAATTTGCACATTTTACTCAATCAGAATCTAATGAATATTGAATAAGACGATAAAAAATCAGGATCCAAAAGTAAAATGTATGGTTTTTGTTAAATATTTATGATAATACCTTGTTTTGAGAACGAACACTAACGACTATATGGTATTATTGTTCAGGTAAACTTCAGTAAGAAACGTAAAAACCGAATGCGTAACGACGAGGCCGCCATAATAGCATTGAGCAAATCTCGCAGCCAATTTTTGCATATCGTCGGGACCAACAGGGACACCGACTCGCTGGTGGACAACGAAGCTGTCATTGTATACGATGAACGCACGGCTCTGTAGATTTTCCGTGTCTACTGTGTGTTCAGATTGATGAACCGTAACGTGTTCAACAAGATGCTTGCTATTAGTAAATCCTTCAGTGAGCGCGTGTATTGTCCTATAAACTATTTTTAGTGTATTTGCCATATGGCACATACACTATTGGCGTCGGTCGGATGGCGGGACCTAGGGGTCGGACCAAAATTTCTCGACGTTTTATAGCCTCCTGAACACTTTGGCACCATTTTTAGAAATGTTTATATATATATGTATATATATATATATTTATTTATATATTTATATATATATATATATGTGTTCGCGGCATAACTCTCGAAAGACTTAATTGATTTGAACGAAATTTGGTAGACACGTTGGAATCCATCACCGCACGGAACCTATTTAAAATGGGCCCAATCGGGCCATTTTAAGGGTAGTTTTTAGGGGTTGAAAAAAGTTTTTGGGCCCAAAAATACCGAAAAAAATCTCAGAATTGTTTCAAAATTGAAATTTAACCCTTTAGTAGAGATTAAAATGTGTTGCTAAAATTTTAACAAAATCGGCACGACAGGACCGGACTTACAAATTTTATGAAAAAACTAGTTTACGGATAGTGATTTATTTGCTAACGGGTGTATTTAATTTGGTACAGAGGTTGCATTGATAATAATATTGAAATTAGGAAAAAAAATATTATTTTAAGGGATGTATTAAGGGGTTAAATTTTTCATTTTGTCCAAAAACAAACTTAAGTTCACATAATAAAGCCACAAGGCCTGTATTAGCAAATACACTATATTGTCGGCAGGGTTTTGGCACTGCGACCCGAGTTTTTTTTACTAATTATAATCCGTACAGGTCATATCAACTATTTTTCTTCATGTCTTTAGGGACCTTTCATTGTGTGAACGTTGAGAACGCAGTGGCGGACAAAGGGATTATTGAACTTGCCCACATATTTTTATAATATTGGTGAAATTGTAACAGATATTGCAAAAAGTCATTTTTTGTTCACTTTTGGATGATCAGCCTTTATTTGGTACATGGATGGCCAAGGGAGATCAAAATTAACTACATTAGTTTTAAGTGCAATAAATAAAATTCTAATAACTTTTAATGGTTAAATTTGTACCCAAACTAATTTGTGTGCCACAATAATATCCTATAAATGACTTTTTTTAATTTCATTGGAATCAGCTCTGTCTAACATAAATAATGCCGTTGGATCTTTTTTGTCTGGCACTTAAAACGGCTTCACACTGACGTCATTGGCGCTAAAATATCAAGGCCTACTAACTAGAATTTATAAATTTAATATATTCTACCTCATTCTGGTCGTGCAAGATTAGTTAATTAATTGTGTTTTAAAGACCACCAACAGCTAAGGTTATTTGGGCCTAGCACCAATTCATATTTTCAATTCATTATTTTTTTTTTTTTTAATGCAAGATTAGTGTACAGAAAACATATGTGGCATGATTATATAGAGAATATAATATTTGCAGAGAAACGCGCTTGGCGCCTATGACGTAAGCAGGTGTTAAAATTTTAAAATTTGTAAATAAGCACCATTATGTTTGTGGCAATGATATCTAATAGGAAACAGTCATATATTAATTATTTTTTTTAAATTTAATAGCCTTATTATTACAAATTACGCTTTTTTTAAATAAATTATAACCACTGGTGACGCACTCTCTTGTTGTTTTTTTGTAAATAGTATATAATTGCTTATTCATTTACCTATATTTGTTTAAATACTTGCACTTATCGTTTTTGGTGAACATTTTTTTCTGTTGAAAGACCGACTACGAATTTTATACCGGCCACGTTTGTGTCAAAATAGGTACACATGGTATGAGAATGACCAAACTGTAAAAACATTTTTTATGCTTGACTTATTGGTACAACATAATTTGTTGAGCTTGCAAATAAAGTCATCTAAAAAAAATATTGAAGAACTATTCAAGAAAACGTGTAGGTACTGGGTTCAAAATTGACCCCCCTTTGTCGTCCGAAGGTTAATTTTGGGTTATATTGTCGTCGTTAATGATGAAACTGTGTACTTATCTCAAAATGTGACCGAAGTAGATTACATAGTTCATACGTTCGTAGAAATATTGGTAGGTTCATTTCGCTGTGATGCTGTATCACTTTTTTAGGGTTCCGTAGCCAAATGGCAAAAACTGAACCCTTATAGTTTCGTCCTGTCCGTCTGTCCGTATGTCACAGCCATTTTACTCGGAGACTATTGGCACTATATAGATGAAATTTGGAAGGTAGATGCTTTCTACGAACCGCTATAAAATGGTGAAGTGAAATTACGAAAAAAAAGAGGGATGTCACTCCATACATGTAAATGAGGGATGAAAAAAAATTTCCAGTGCACATAAGCGTGTGGGGTATCGTTAGATACGTCTTCAAAAATGATGAAGAAGTTTCAAAATGACTTTTTAAAGTCAATAGTTGGTGAGATACGCGGTTCTAAAGTCGTAAAAAGTGTGTCCCCCCTCTTTCAACTATGGGGTGGAAAATTCTGAAAAAATTTAAGGAAGTAAGAAAATTCGTTTGAATAAGATATGTTGTGTAGTTTTTGAATTAGGTATGGGATATTTTCGGCCGACTACGTAACCCTTCACTGTGCGTGGTCCGACACGCACTTGGCCGCTTTTTTAACAATAAAATTAATAATGTTATTAAAAATGGATACTTCATCTTTGTATTCACCTGTTGTGTTTACTTTACATGTTGAGTCGGTTGATGTCTAGCAGTGGTGTTGGAATATTGACTCTCGCATGTAGTGGTTTTTCAGTGACAGAATGCTTTAAAGGGAGAAAGTCGCTCGTTTGAAAATGTGTCACTGTGTGAGTAATGTCTACTCAGTCCGCCGCGATAGTGGAAAGTTTAGGGTTAGAATCCCTACGGTGACATAGGTTTGAATTAATGAATTTTTCCTGATTACAGCATTGTGTTACGTCATTGTTCTTACAACAGGTGTCTTCATATACTGTTTGCAGTCATTATGCATTCATTTAAATAAAATTAATGTTGTACAGCAACTATAGAGGTATGAAGATATACATCGCTTCAGTAAAATTTTGATACCAAATTCACTTAACGACGACGATATGAACATCCGAATTTGCATGAGACTTCTGTAACAATATTCATCATTTTTTTATTCATTACTGAAAACGACGCGTCAAACGAATTTAGTAACCAGTGTGAATTTTAATCTAAAGAAACTCACGAAAATCATACAGCTTCCAGATGAATGCAACGTTTCGAATTTATTTATAAATGTAAGATGTACATAAGTATTAGAAAGGTTTGTAAGGGCATAATGTTATGACCAGCATTGCTGTGCCTTTTCGTTGTAGCGAAAAGTGAACAACTGGATCCAGGACCGTAGCTAGAGCTGAATTCAAGATAGGGCACTGAAAGTTTAAAGTAGGGCTGAAGCAAAAGACTACAATTTATTAATTGGATTGCCCACCTCATCTGGCGATATCAAATTACACAAGCAAAAAAACGGTGAATGACAATTTAATCAAAAAAAAAAAAATACAGAACTTGCAATGTTATCAAATTTCCGAAGAACTTCATTTAGATCCAACGAATTTAATCTTGTTTTTCCAAATGTCAGATAGATCAATTCTGTCGTGACAGTCTTTGCGGCTTATTTATAATTCCTTAAAGTAGGGCACTGGATGTTTTAAGGTAGGGCATTGCCCCTTAATGCCCCCCCTAGCTACGGCCCTGACTGGATCATTATAAATTGTGATACGTGCGGACTGAAGGGTAAATACTTGTTTTTCATAGTTCTGGTGTCTGATCGTTCCAAAATATAATTTACCGTTTGAGATGAGATGGGAGTAAAATAAATGGTGCAGTTTGCATGGAAAATTCATACAAATAGTAACATTTATTCATTGTGTAAATTCGGTGGATAATTAATTTCTAGAGTGAAATTATATTCTAGAACGCGATCCCAATAATTTATTTTTAACAAAATAAGAAAACATCTGAATTTGTAATTTAAAATTGCCACCAAATTATACCATTTATCTAACGGTGGATATTTTTGACTAGAAGTATTTTTATGGTTGTGATTAACGTAAAATTTTTCGAGACTTTATTATTGATTTTTTTAATTTAATTTAAAAAGTGTGTATAGAATTGATTCAAATTTTAAATACATTATCTTTAAATTTCGAAGGATAAAAATAATTACTGTAAATTTCCTCGTTGAGTATGCATCTCAATAAGGAAGACTCTTTAAATAACACACAGTTTTTTTAAATAGGTACCGATATAACGTATTTATTAATGATAAATAATGGACACATTTTTTCCACTAATAGATTTCACTGTAATGTAAAAATATTTGTAGATTTTCTCCATAACAATTTGAATACATGTTATGTAGATAATTTAAACAGGTTCCAAGGTAAGTAAACACAATTATGTTTGCCTGAAATTTATTAAAATCGACGTTCGACAGAGTATTTTGTCTTCTTCAGGATCTGAAAACAATTAAAACCTGTTTAAATTATCTACGTATTACAATTAATATAACAAGGTGTCTCCTTTTCTACGAAATTTAAATACATTTTGATGTAAGTTTAACTTTTAAGAAATAAATAATAATTAAATTGATAAATTATTAAAATCAAAGTGACGATAAACCTTTTCATCAACAAGATGCCTTCGCGTCGTCTTGTCTTCTGTGATAACATTTTGATAATAAAAACTAAACTTTAAACTTTGATATTACAAAAATTAATGACAATTAATTAATGTTGTTACTAAAGACAATATTAGTTATAATTATAAATAAAAATTAATTACTGTTTAAAGTCTGTGTAAAATAATATATAAATAATTCATACATATTACTAAATGTACCCAATCCGAACACAATATCAGTACGCTGATTAAAACAAGTCTAGTTCGACTAATGAGTGATAGAAACATTTATAAAATAAACAGTTTGTTTTCAAGAAATTGATACAACAATCGTTTTGATCGGTTCTTGAACAGGCCTGTTTAAATTTTGACACAGGTCTGTCAACAGCTGATACGAGCAGTTACACAACATTATTGATGGATATAATTAGGGCATCGAGAACCGGCCATATTTTGAGAACCGGTTCTTTTGGTTCTGAACTTATACCAGAACCGGGTACCCGGTTCTTTCGGTTTTATTGGTTCTTAGCTATAAAACAGTAAGCAGATTATTTTTAATATTATTTATTTTAGAGTTTTGTTCATTACAAGGGAAAGATAGTAAATTAAACAATAAATTCCATATCAAATAATTATTTATTTTAAGAACAATAGTCTTTTTAAGTATTTTAATTACATACTTATCAAATAATCAGTTTTTTGCAAGAACCGTAAGAACCGAATTACCCGGGCTTCTATATTTAGGAACCGGTTTTTATTTTGCTTCTCGGAACCGGGAAAAACCGGGTTCGATGCCCTAGATATAATATTATATCATACATCAGGGACGATGCATACATATTCCTTAAATTATTCATTAGTATATAAATTGGAAGCATCAGGCCGTGACTTCGCCTGCGATAATAAAGGCGAATATTACTCCAGTCGCTTTTACAATGGATAAGTTTCCTCACCTTCGAAACGCAATATTTTCTTAAGTCATAGTAAAATATAGGTCAAAATAAAATTACTCGTGCCATTTTTTTTTAATTCCATTGATAAAACGAAGAAATAGGCTTTTAAACTGTTGATATTTTAACCGGAACGTTTACTGCTGTGACGTCATTTGTCCGTAATATACACATAATTTGGAAATAAAGCATTATTTCAGTTTGAACCTAGAATAGTTTAATGTTCTAAGAGTTTGACAATGTTCTTAGCAGGTGGCGCGTACGCTGAGGATCCCTCATGGCTTGCAGTCACACTACTAAAACATTTTTTTCATAAAGCGCAATTTCGAACTCTTATGACTTTGTGATTTTCTAAAATATCTTAATCAATCTTAGTTTATCATCATTTTGCTTTAATTTTTTGTTTTGATAATAAAAAAAATGGAGAAAACTTATTAAAAAAATCCGATGTTTCTAAATTTCTGTTAAGATATGAAATTTTCGTACGATGCTGAAATTATTAATTTCAAAACAAACTATTACAAGTTCAAAAGAACAATTATGCTTGAAGAATAATCGAAGGTTAGCTGTTGTATTTTTTCTTTTTTGAAACGTAAATGTAATAGTATATTGTGCAACTAGTGTGCTAAATAAATCTTTATGCGTCAGACGCGATGTTTTCAGCACTAGTGTACGGCTCGCAAAGGCGCACTCGCCAAGGCTCGTGCGCGCTCGCCTACTACTCGTTCTTAAAACATAGCGCCTGACGCATAAAGATTTAGCACACGCGTTGCACACACTGTACTTTATTCAACACATGTATGTTTTCAGAGTTTTATGTCAAACACCGTAAATTCATTGACAGCATACTCATACTAAAAACATTGGCCTTGATACAATATTTATTTACTTCGTTATCATAGTAACCATATTTCATTAAATATAATAAACGGCCATTTAAGATCCGCTTTATAGACACGAACAAACACTAAAAGCGTGATTGTGTTGAATAAATGACATTATTTTGTATTTCCTCGCCAATTCGAATAATATATTTGTAAAAACGCAGATAATATTAATTTTTGTAACATGTTAAAATAAGTATGAGAATATGTAAGCATTGTAAGTTGAATTAATAATAATTAATCTGACCTTAAAAATATGGTTCTATTGATTTTTTCGTAAATAAAGTTGCCGTTTCTATTTTCTAATGAAGGAACAGTAATTAATAAGTAATTGAAAAAAACGACAATTTTGTTTGTTTCTTTTTTTTTATTTTTTATTATAAGGACGGCATGTAAAATGTTAAAGGTTGATGGGCCCGCATATAAATCTATATTTTAAAGATTCTGTAAGACCTAAACCGATATTAATTTTGATTTATCCTACACTCAGTTACATAAAAAGTGGATCACCTAAAAGTATATGTAATTTCGATTTGTTGTATTTTCAAAATTAATAAGCCGATTTTGAAAATTCTTTTTTTGTTTGATAGAGCAGAGTTTTAGGAACATTTTTATGTATGAATTTTGAATTTCAATCAAGGCTTGATAATAAGACAATGTTTTTTTAGTCAAGTTTGAAGAATCCTACGGAAAGTAGCAGCAGCAGTGGAATTTTTTCCTTAATTGCATCTTATTCCTTGGCCTTTTTTGTATCGGTTCGTTTTTGTTTTCAGTAATTATCTCAAATAACACCCGAATTATAAAGAAAAATTCAAAAAACTGCATTTATTCTTTATTAATGTCGTGGTCATAAGTAGGCTGGGAATGTATCGGTGTTTAGGAACAAAACAAATGAGTAATTTCTTTGGCAGTCCAAATTTATTGATGGTTATTATTGTTTATTGTTAAGTTTTTCATTTATGTGGATAAATAATGGTGCAACAAATAACTCCTGAATAAGTTGCAATCATAATGGCATTGACTAATGATGGACGCAGCCTACTTATGGCCACGACATTAATAAAGAATAAATGCAGTTTTTTGAATTTTTCTTTATAACTCGGGTGTTATTTGAGATAATTACTGAAAACAAAAACGAACCGATACAAAAAAGGCCAAGGAATAAGATGCAATTAAGGAAAAAATTCTACTGCTGCAGCTACTTTCCGTAGGATTCTTCAAACTTGACTAAAAAAACATTGTCTTATTCTTCCGTCTCCACTGTAATCAAGCCTTGATTGAAATTCAAAATTCATACATAAAAATGTTCCTAAAACTCTGCTCTATCAAACAAAAAAAGAATTTTCAAAATCGGCTTATTAATTTTGAAAATACAACGAATCGAAATTACATATACTTTTAGGTGATCCACTTTTTATGTAACTGAGTGTAATTTAAATTTGCATTTATTCACATACATACAAATGCAAATTTAAATTAGCTATGGCCTGTTCTTCAACTAATGACAAAACAGTTTGACTTTCAGGGCGATTAGGGTGGAAACCTTTCATTTTTCGGTATAAAGTTATACGTGCGATGCGATATGTTTCACAGATCGCCCTCAAACTTTCACCATTTCTGCAACGTTCTACTGCTTCCTCCAAATTTTTCTCAGAATATTCCCTATATCTGCGACTGCCAACCTTTCGCACGTACGATAGTTTCGACCCATCATGTGAATTTTCAAGGCACCCCTGAAAGGACACAAAAAATAATTAAGCACGCCACTGGTAAGCATGGTCGAATATTAAGTTGTTATCAGGGTCACCTACCATATGTGCAAAGTGGCGCGGCACATGACCGGTCATATCAAAAGACGGCCGGGCCGTGTGGCCGTATATTTAAAAGAATCGTTACGCCCGCCCCTGGCACAACTTTAAGTAGCACTGCATATATTTTGATCACATAATTTAGCAACGCTGATGACAACACCTTCTCCCCTGTGAGAAACGTTACATAATATTTTAACGTTCCGTAAGCTGCAGTAAAACAAAATTATTTGTGTTTCTTTTTCCATTGGTAACAATATTTTATGTATTTGGATTTTCATTAAATCGGGAAAATTATTGGTTGTAGGTACTTGCTTCGTATAAAGACAACAATATTTTTTTTGTAACTATACATGGGTACAGGTGTTATTTTTGTGTTACAAAAGTTAGCAGCATCACATTGCCCGGTGGCTAAATTGATGGTATGAGAATTAAGGGCTATTTAAGGGCAAATTTAATGCCCCTGTTTTAAATTTAGGATTCTTACCTTTTTAACAAAAATTTGTAGTGCTGCTAGCTTTAGTAAAAGTTAGCAGCGTCACAAAGCTGAAAAATGAAAATTATGGTATGAGATTTAAGGGTTAATTTTATGCTCTTTATTTAAATTTAGGGCGCTTGCTCTTTTTGTCAAAATTTTTGATTATTTTTAATACGGTGGAAGTACGGGTTACTTATGGTGCAGGCGCGAGTCACGTCAGTACAAAATGATTAATAATGGTATGAGCTTTAACGGATAATTTAATGTACCTTATTTAAATTTAGGACTCTTGCCTTTTTCATCAAAATCTGACTATCTCTAATACGGTGGAAGTACAGGTTACTTATTTTGGAGGCGTGGGTCACGCATAGTGGAAACGTCAATACAAAATGATAAAATATAATGGTATGAGATTTAAGGGCTAATTTAGTGTCCCTAATTTAAATTTAGGGTCTTGCCTTTTTTCTCAAAATATGATTATCTCTATACGGTGGAAGTACGGCACTTAGAAAAAATTATAATATTAACAATTACAGTAATATTAAAATAATGACTCTTTTTTTGTTTTAAATAAATTAGCATATGAGGAAATACATACTTCATATTTTTGGAAAAAATAACCCGTAATTCCACCGTATTGAAGAGATTTTGAAGAAAAAGGCAAGAGCCCTAAAATTAAATTAGGGGCATAAAAATAGTCCTTAAATCTAGTACCATTATTCAATGTATTGACGTTTCTACTATATTTGATGTGTGACCCGCACCTTTACCATAAGTAACCCGTGCTTCCACCGTATTAAAGATAATTAGATTTTAATGAGAAAGGCATGAACCCAAGATTTAAATTAGAAGCATAAAATTAACCCTTAAATGTCACCATTATTTATCATATTGTATTGATGTTTCAACTATATGTGACCTGCGCCTCCACCATAAGTAACCCGTACTTTCACCGTATTAAAGAATCAAATTTTTATGAAAAAGGCAAGAGCCCCAAATTTGAATTATGGGCATTAAATTAGCCCTTAAATCTCATATTATTATTTATCATTTTTTGTTGACGTTTCCACTATGTGTGACCCGCGCCTCTGTATAAGTAACCCGTACTTCCACTGTATTAAAGATAATCAAAGATATTGACGAAACGTGCAAGAGCCCTAAATTTAAAACAGGGGTATTTAATTAGCCCTTAATTCTCATACCATACATTTCGTCATCAGGTAATGTGGTGACGTTTTATTTTGGAAGAATTTATATTTTTAAGTCACAAATAATGGATGTTATCATGTTTGTCTGTCCGTTTAAAATATTATTTATTTCTTTTTATAAAAACAAAATAACGTAGTTTTTTATATTTTTGTTGTATATTTAATTTACATTACATTTTATTATTACATTGTGTACATACATATAAAAAACAATAAAAAAAGTATCAAAATGTTCTCACATATTATTTAGATCTTCAAACAATGAACCGTAAGTATTATATATTTTACCTTATTATTAAAAAGGCCATGGAGTGTGTGTTTTTTTTCTTTAAACAATATATTTGAATGATTTGTTCAAAACTCCGCCATTCGGAATTTTGAAATAAAAATTCCATCCTCCTTTTCTTTCTAATACTATACTATGTTTTAAGCATAACTTTTACACCTAGAATACTATTTTCAGGAGTGCATTCAAATTGAAAATAGTTTACAAACATTAATCAGCAGCCTAAGATGAATAACGCACTACGCTAATGACCTGAGTTGTCGACGCGTCTATAATCTACAATAAATAACGCACTACCCGCGTACCGTAGCGCGAGACGGGTGCGCGGTTGTAAATTTGTATGGTAATCATGCACAAGCAAACCGCGCAACCGCCGTGGTGCGCGACTCGTGCGTTATAGCCCTAACCTGTGACTTTTTCTATAAACTATGAGTTGAGTATTATACAACAGCTTTTATTATTTGTTTTTTATACAAAGGAAAGCTGAAAGCAGAGAAGGCAAATATAAATATCCCCTGACAATATGTACGTTCATATTATATAAGTTTTACCGATCATTATATTCCAATTTCCAAAATAAAATAAATAGGTATTATAAAACAAAATAAAAAAAATTTTTTTAGTAGGTAGGTACTTAAAATGATTTTATTTTCACTAAACGGCATAAAACGATTTCATAGTATATGTTAGTTATAACATCGTGGACGCTATTTAATGTGATACATTTTTAGAGTGACTATCCTAGATGGACACCCATTCCCAAATTACAACAAGAATTAAATATAGAATATATCGAATCATTTATAAAGTACTTAACTAAGAAATTTTTCTCGAAAATTGAACTGGCTGATAATACACTGATATCATCAATAGGTAATTATCAAAACAATAATAAACATAAACATAAAATGATCAAACACATATTATAGTAAAACATCCAGTTTAGCCGCCTGCTATCTCTTGTTTTAATGAATAGGTTTTTAAAGTGCTTTTTTTTCCTAATTAAATAATAAAGTCGCTATGCATAACACCCGTTATTGTCAAAAAAAAAAAAAGAGAAGAGCGCGGGTTAAATTTAAAACTGGAACCGCCATGTCAAAAATATTATGTATTGTATTATGTTTTTTATTTGATGACAATAAATCTTTTATATGTATATATAGAGTGTTAGGTCTCCAAGTCACTATATGAATAATAGTATGCATTAGAATACTTGCTATTTAATGCCTCAAATGTGCTATTAATTAGACTAAACAAGACATTTGAATTACATTAATCACATTTTTAGTCACTAAATTACGCCCACGATTTTGCGAACAGCATACTATGAAATGGTTAGAAAATTAGTTTACACCGTTTGGTGAAGACTTTCATGAAAATAAAATCATTTTTGGTTTCTATGTGAAATTCAAGACCTCTTTCCGTGTCTTATCACCAGATCAGGTCCATGTCACCATATTGTACCTATTTGTCATCGGAACTGCACATGTGTGCAAATTTTCAACTCAATCGGTTAACGGGAAGTTGGTGAAAATTCGATTTAAGGTTTAAGTGTTAGGGGCCCGAAGTAAGCCACCGCGACCTAAAAGATCTATTGTGTTCCCCTAATTTCTTATCATTTTTTTAGGATCCCTAAACTATATATTACACAAAGCAAGAATCCTCATTAAACTGACGTCTTTGAAGTCCTTTGGAAGCATCAGAGGTGATCCAAAGTGTTTGTATCTTGTCTGTACGATGACTTCACACTTATAGAGAATACATACAGCAGTTTCTTCTGCTTCGTTGCATCGGCAGCGCCCATTCTAAGCAGATGTTTATTTAAATGGAAGTGTCCCGTTAGTAGACCTGTCACTATTCTTAGATTGTTCATGCTAAGCTAGAGTGCTTCTACAGTTCTTTTCCTTAAATGTTACTCTATAAGAGCCTTTGAGTGAGTTTGCATTGGAATTTTATTCCAATATGACTTGTGTTGTATTCGATTACAAAATTTGATCGTTAGTTATGAAACTAGCTGTGAAACTAATTAAAATCGTTTAATACAACTCTTAACAATGAAAACGTTACGCTTTTAAACACCAAAACTTAATTTTATGTCTAAGTCAACTTATATTTATATATTTTTCTATATTTTCCATTAATGAAATATTAATAGAATAGTAAAGACGTATTCTATCATAATAATATGTTATCGTTACTTAACCAACGATACTACAAGTATAAATGATGTATTCCGCTATGAGCATTAGTGACTGGAGCTAAAGTAGCCTTTGAAAACTCGAGCTGATGAATGGGCATTCTTTTGATTACCACTTGGAAAATCGAATACAACTGACAGTGGCAAACACTGGCCTTTAATAATTTAATCTCTAATATTGGTAAAATACGTTACGGATCAGTTAATTTAAAAATACATGAAGACATTACAATAGTCGTATTCTAAAAATTATAATTTTTAAATCATAAGCTAAATATTTGATGCAACTAGATAATTCCTTGTGATATGAGCTATGTCCTATGATACAATTATTGTATTCCTATACTTAAAAATATGTATTTAAAAAAAGTAAAATTGTAAAAAATCCTACATCCTAGAATTCCCAAATTAGTACTTTAACGCAGTGAAGCAATGATCAAAAGCATTAAATTTTTCATAAAATATTTTGTTAGATTTTCAGAGGAACTAAATAATTTCTGATTGTAAAAAAGTTAAACTAACTATTTTGAAAAGGTTAATTAGTTTCTTAAAATTTAAATTATTTTACAGTTTTCACACACTTGTTTAAATTTTATATATAAGTATTTACATAATTGGATATATTCACGATTATACATTTTTTACCATTACTGCAACGTAACAATAATTTTCAATAAATTTTATTGTTTGAAAATTGCTGCGTCATAGCAATCTTAAATAAAATGCAGTTTAGCACCATAAAATGCATTAAACACTATTACAACAGTCAACACAAATCTGTCGCTACAAAGAGTCATTCCTGTGTTGATGGTAATCATATCAGCACCCGGTCCTATGTAAGGTTCTAAATTACTTTGATTATAGTTAATGAAATACCAACTCATTGAACTATCGTAGCTTGGTGCCCTAATCGTAGTTGCATCGTTTTCAAACTGTGTCTTTGGTTCTCTGTAACTGTTTTCTTGTTCTGCCAACGATTTTTCCGTATTTATCGGTAAACTTGTGGTGGTATTTAAATTCAGAGATTCAATTTTAGTTATCGTTGGTCGACCAATTGGAGGTCTATATTGTGGTTGTTGACCGCCAGGAACCAACAGTGCGGATAGAGGACTTGGCGTTTCATGTTTAGCATTTTCAGTTTTTTGTTTACTGGATGTCAATGAACTCCATAAATCGCCGGTTGGTTTCGATCCAGTTAGTGAACTTTCAGAAATGTTTCGTAAACTTTCTTGCCTCACAGGAAAATCTGCTTGTTGTCTTTCATAAATGTTTTCTTGTCTGACGGGCAAGTATGTTTGCTGTCCGTTATTAATAACATTTTCTTGTGTAGTAAAAGAATATTCAGCGCTGTCACTTAAATTTTCTAATCGCTCCTTTTCAGGTCCAGTAATATCAATGAAGTCGTCTAGTGAAATATTACTTGGATCTACTTCTATATTAGACTCGGAAATGGGTGTTGATGTTTCAGCAAAAATAAGTGATGTTGAACTTGGAATAGCGGTTGACGAGCTAGGAGCTTTCAAGACATCCGTTGTTTCTTCCTCACGCACATCTTTAATGGTGACAACACGATCAATTCGTCCGGGGTTTATTGTCGTAGTGCTCGGATATATAACTCTACTTTCAGTTTTAGTAATGGAGTATTTTGTTCTGTGATCAGGAACTTCTTCGCTGCTTGATGATGCTGGGTCATCATTAGCACTTAATATTTTTTCTTCATTTAAAGCAGGTCCTCTTTTGATAACATCGCCTGTTGGCCATGATTTTATTATAGGCGTAGATTCACTAGGGCTCTGATTTTGCCACCTCGAATGATTGTATTGAATCCGTCTTTGATCATAACTGATGTTATATCCTCTATCTTCACTTTGTGGATTGAACGTTCCTTCGAGTTTATGATCATTTTTGTCACTTATTTGGGGATTTGGTATTGGCTTGAAACCACCAGATCCTGGCAACATTGGTACAAATCCACCATTTTGAATTTCGGGTCTATTCAGTGGGAACATTTGTACTCTTCCACTAGTGCCACGAGTACGCACAACTCCGTTTCTTTTATCAGCATTTCTTCCCCAGAAACTATTTAAATTCAACGCTGGTAAAGGCATTCCAAAGAAGGTGAAGCCTGATGTGCTTGGTGTAAGATGTGAACTAGATCCCTTTTGTTCGTTTGAATTATTTACGGTGCTATTTTTTCGTGGTTCAGCATATAAAGTTGGAGTATCTCCTGTTATATAATGTGATGACAATTTTTCAGATGAATTATTTAATTGATTAGTTGAATTTTGGAATTCAGCTGCTAAAGACGATTCATTAAAAGGATAATCGACATAATCATCGTAGAAGTATTCGCTTTCTTCTGGAGACGGCGCCACACTAACAGTGTTGTCTTTAAGTCCCAATAAAGCAGTATTCCTGTTCAATTCATTGGGGCTCGGATTCTTAATTTGCATCCAAGGAGTATATATTTGTGATGCAGAATGATGATTGGAATCCAGGAATTCAGTTTCACAGCCAGGAACCAGAGCTTCACGTTTCAACTCGTTGGTGGTGTGACCATTCTGAGCATAACAGTCATTTCGTGTTAATCGCATATCACGTAAAAATGATCCGTCTGAACATCGAGGACCAAGCTCTGACGACTCTCGAAGCCATGCTCGCATCCAGATCATTTGACAAGAGCATGTTATGGGATTACCTGCGAACATTAATTTTCGATTTCAATAAATCTAAATATATTTTCTGAAAGTAACATTTAGGCTAGTTTTCATAAACAATTATTACAAATTTTATTAAATTTAAAATAATATTGCTATCGGGTACACGCATGAAAAATGTTTTTTCGTTATATTAATAGAGCAGTAAATTGTGAAATTGCAAATAAGCTCTAAAATAAGTTTTGAAATATGTATGTAAGCCTCGCCCGCAAAAAAGCGTTTTTGCTCGTGACGTCATGATATATGAAAGTAATAGAGGACATTCGTTTATATTATCTACTATAATACTATCTAAAAACGAAGAAACAAACTGTTGAAAAATACTGTTTTGTATACCTATGTAAAAATGATGTAAATAAGGTTCTATGGCAACGGGCACTCGACATGCACGTTGACGTCACATACTGTTTTTGATTTATTCATACTTCAATAAATTATTGCATTTCAACGAATCTTTCAATAATTTCTCAGATTTTAAAGTTGTGTTTAAATTGACGTATATTTTCGTGTTACGAAATAAAAATTAGATGATTCGGACTTTAAGGATCTCAAAACGTGCAGATATATCCAAATTTTTCATTCGCAAAATCGAATCCATTACAACTTCCAATGGGAAGTTAATAAAAAAATGCATGTACCCTATTAATTAAATAATAGATAAGCTATGAATTATATGACATTTGCGATTTTGTTACCCGAGCCTAAGGTTATGTTGTATTTATACCAGTTCTGGTATAAATGCAACATAACCTTGGGAGAGTTGTAAAATGGCGGCTGTCAGATTCGTCACTTTAGACACGCGTTATATACAATATTTTTGGCAATAACTGTTTCAAAAGTTCAATTTTAAGCAAATGAAACACAATTTAGATAAATATTTTATTAGTGACATTATAGCAAAGTAATCTATAAAGTACTATTTACGCTCGTGTATTTTAAAGTAGAGTGCCCGCGGTGAGAGATGAAGCCAGGCACGTCATCAATAATATGCTAGTGAACGCCTGCTTGCCCGCAGACAGTGCCGTGTACACAAAACTGCACATTGGGTTTTATGACGTTAGGTACAATTTTGGCAAACTGCTATTCATGACAATAAACAGTCAATAGCAAGCTACAAGGCGGGCGCAATGCATTCACGTTACTATGACGCGGTGGCTTCATCTTTCGCCGCGCGAGGTCTAAAACAAAACAGTAATACTTTATAACACTGAGTGCCTTAAAATTTACTTAACACACTACCGTTCGAACACATCAGAAACTTCCATAAAGAATCACTTAACAAACGGTACGCAGCCATCTAAAATTATTCTTTTGATGCAAGTGTCGCAAAATAGTAATTTATGCAACTAGTGGCTTAATGAACCAATTATATGACAGTCGCGATTTTTCGATACGAGCCTAAGATTATGTTGCATTTATACCAGAACGAGTGTGTGTAATCACACGACATCTGGTATAAATGCAACATAACCTTAAGAGAGTATTGTAAAATCACGACTGTCAGATTCGTCACTTTAGACACGCGTTATATACAATATTTTTTGCAACAACTGCTTTAAAAGTTCAATTTTAAGCAAATAAAACACAATTTGGATAAATATTTTATTAGTGACATTATAGCAAAGTAATCTATAAAGTACTTTATTACGCACGTGTGTTATAAAGTAAAACATTAAAGCTTTACTTTATAGAATGGAGTGCGTTAAAATTTACTTTAAACACTACCGTTCGAATGCATCAGACGCTTCTATAAAGAATCACTTTTCAAACCGTACGCAGCCGTCTAAAATTGTACTTTTGATGCAAGAGTTGCAAAAAAATTATTGTTGTTATACAGGGTGTATCACAGAAAACCGAACATAGGGAAAACTCCATTGTGCAAATTAGTTAGGATCAACGATTACTTTGGCCACATATGAGAATGGGTACCATGGTAACGCTGACTAACCATTATTTAATAACAATAATAGCTAATTTATATTAGAAATCGTGTCCATCGTGATTATAATAAAATTAAGCAAAATCAAATTATTTTGTCCACTATCCTGCGATTTTGCTTAATTTTATAATAATAGCTAATAATGAATAATTAGAAAAACCAGTTAAAATAAATTCTTCAATATTAAATGAATTTATTTTTATTAATGAAACAATTTTTTATTAAGAAAATATTTTTTTAACTAATAATTAAACAAAACAAACAGTTAAAATAAAAAATTAAAGCAAATGTTCAAATAAACCTCCATTTTGAATTAAGCAGTGGCTTAATCGGTTACAAAAACTTTGTCTCACTTTATCTAACATTACAGGAGTCATATTGAAACATACTTCGACGACTTTGTCTTTAAGTTCATCCAGATTTTGCCAAATTTTGTCAAATGAACAGCAAAATGCATTTGTTTCTGTATACGTACACCATGGTAACGACCTCTGAATAGAGGGCAAAGCAATCTCTGATCTTAACTAATTTGTACTGTGTACTTTTCCCTATGTTCGGTTTCCTGTGATACACCCTGTATATATATATATATATATATATATATATATATATATATATATCATGTGCGTTAAAAGAAACAGCATTTTTTATTATTATTTATTTGTATGTTTTCAAATATTACATTTTTATTTCATTAGCACATTCATTTAAATTTACTACCCTTGTTAAAATTTGCTCACAAGTGACAGAAAGTTTATATATCATATATATCTAATATTGCACCGAAAATATCATTTTTACGTTTTAAAATAATAAAAAATGTAATTTAATTTACCTTCAACGTCGAGTACGGATATGCTACTCCTCAATCTTTTCACTGCCTGTTCAAGAAGTGATGTCATTCTGTTATTCTTCAGACTCAGCACTCTTAATCTTGGCATTCCATTGAAAGGAGTTCCTTGAATCGTGCAGATCTTATTGTTATCCAACCTCAGTTCAACTAACCATTCCATTTTGGATAAGCTGCTTGAATCAATTCTAGAAACGCGGTTAAAGCTCACATCTAACACTTCCAGTGATCTCAAATTTCGAAGGCCGGCTTCTTCTAATCCAGAAAGTTGATTGTGGCTTAGATTTAAAAACAGTAGATGTGGCACATTTAAAAAGGCATTATTACCAATATTTATAAGTTGATTTTCCTGTAACTCTGTGATTTGCAGTGAAGGAAGTTCATTGAAAACACCATCATTCAATACTTTAAGACGATTTTTTCCAAGTCTAATTGATTTTAAGGAGGGTAAATCATAAACAGCATTCATTTCCATGTATTCTAAATCATTTTCGCGCAAATCTAATTCTTTCAAATGTTGTAGTTTATGAAAGGCACCTTGTCTCAATTCTTTTATGTCATTTTTTGATATTTTTAGCTCAGATAACGAGTTTAAACTACTCAAAGTTTCAGGTTGCAGTGTTTTCAAACGATTATTAGTTAAATCCAATACTTGTAAGTTTTGTAGTCCACGAATAGCGTTTGGTAGTTCTGACAAAGCATTGTAAGACACGTCTAAATGTCGCAGTTCTCTTGTGTTGTCAAAAGTACCAGACATTAATTCAGGAATAATGTTTTTACTCAAATCCAGTTTTCTCAATCTTGGAGTATCTTGCAGTAATTCAGACCTAAACATTTCTAATCGATTATTTTTCAAATTTAGTTCGAGTAGTTCACGTTTGTTTCTAAAACATTTTGGGTGTAAAATTAATAGCCGATTTCCATGTAAATCTAAAATTTCAAGTCTTGATAGCCCTTCAAAACAACCATCTTCCAAATGCTGTAGTGAATTTTTGGCGATATGCAATCGTTTTAATTGCGGCAATGATCTCATGGATCCTGGTGGAAGACGGTTTATTCCATTATTAGAAATGTCGAGCATTCTCAGAGACGGAAGATCTAAGTCTGGAGAGGGTGACATTGGAACATTGGTTATTTGATTCTTTGCCATTATCAAATATTCAATTCCTCTAGGAAGCCCAGGGACAAATTCTATTAATCGATTATTACTGGCATCTAGTTCATACAAATTCATTAAGTGTCTGAATGTCGCAGGATGGAGAGAAGACAAAGCATTGTATGAAATATTAATGAATTCCAATTGTGGTGTTTCCAAAAATGTTGCTGGATCAATCATTTGTATTTCATTTTTACTTAAATCTATTTTGCGTAATGACGGTAAATTTGTTAACAAACGTGGTTCAATTCTGCGGAAATAATTTTCAGATAAATCCAATCCTTTTAGTGCCGGTAAATTCCACAATGGTCCTTCAAGTAAATTTGACAGTGAATTATTTCTAAGTCTCAGTTCTCTAAGCGCAGGCATAGCCATAAACGCTTCTCTTTCAACTAGTTGTATTTCATTATGATCTAAATGCAAGCGTTCCAAAGTTGCGTGCCCTCTTAAAGCACCAAATGGAATTTCTTCCAGAAAGTTATGACTCATATCTAGAAAAATTAACCGTGGAAGTGTGTCCAAAATAGATCTTAGTTCATTTATATGATTTATGTTATTGTTCACTAACCATAGTTCTTCCAAACCACTTCCAGAATGTTGCAAAAATGACTCTGGGTGCACTCTTTCGATGAAATTGTGATTAAGTTCTAACCTTCTTAACATTGGAATTCTATGAAACGCGCCATGATGTATTTCAATAATTTTATTATGCGAGATACATAAAGATTTCAAAGCTGGTAAATCCACAAATGACGCTTCGTGTAGTTTTTCTATATAATTATGTTCAAGCTTCAAACTTGCTAATGCAGGTAAATCCAGTAAACTTCTTCCTACCATTCCTGCATCTGTTATTCTGTTTCCAATTAATTGCAAATCAATTAAACTTGGCAGCATTGCTAAAGCTCTCGGATGTATCCAATTCAAGCCAGTGTACGAAATATTGATAAGGCTTAAACGTGGTAAATCAGTTATGACATCTGATTCTAATCGTTCAAATCTGTCGCTTCCAGTTATGTGCAATTTTTCTAAACTTGGCAACTGTTTTAAACTTCTCGGTGTTAACTCCATCAGAGAAAGCGATTCTACCTGAATATAATTCAACCGTGGAAGACCTGAGAAATTTGGAACACGTTTCATATAACCAGATTTAATTGTAACTGCTTCTAATGTTTCAAGATGTTGCAAAGAATCCATTGGAAGGGAACGTAATCCGGGTTCGACGATATACAATTCCATGAGACTATCTTCGAGACCTGATAACCAACCAGAAGAGACTCGCTCCAAATTGTTATTTCGCAACATCAGACGCATTATACGAAGTTGGACGAAGAAACGGCCCGGAAGTGAAGGAAGGTTATTGTTTTCAAGTATAAGTTCGTCAATTGGACGCTTTAATAACTGACCGATTGCTTTCAAACCGGACAAGACTAGAGGAAGTTCGCTGTGTGAACACCTGAAATAAATTATAAACATTGTGAAATATATTCTTATGATTTACCTATCTGAAATATTTAGTATATTTGTAATATCCAAATAATTAATTCTAAGTAGTTTCAATAACACTCACCATATTTGGAACTCTTCACCGCGATTTAAACATCTACAAGGTACTATCAATTCTTGATTAGGACAATTAGTGATCGTACTGTATGACGTCTGGCCTTGTGCACACCTCAAATAACTCACAAGGGTGCATATTGTGACTAGCCTCAGTATTCTGCTAGACCAGGATAATGGTTTGCTTGCCCTGCACGATGTTAACATGTAGGTGTTGTCGAAGAGGACAGAAACCTTTCCTTGGCACGCTTCTAATAATGACAATCGCTCCGCCATTTTGATTACATTATTGAATGCTATGCTGGCATTGTTTGCGTTCTAACAGTATCTGTAAAAAAAGTTTTTTTTTTAATTTTGAAAAATTACATATTTTTTAAATTAAGTTGGGGTTATAGACAAAATATATACGAGTATCTATAATAAAGTATCTTGTTTTATTTTGGTGTTTAATGTTTATTTAAACTTTCAAAAATGATATTGACTCATGTTTATTTAGGCCCCTGGACTGCCGAGTCGGTTGTTAATAATAATTAATATAAGTCCATTTAATACATTAATATAAGATTAGTTTAGGTAAATATATTTTTTTACCGTATTAATTTTCAGAAATGTTACATTTTTGTGGAAGCCTCTGATCAGTGAATTTTCTCAGTCCCCGGCACATTGAATCTGATCCTTATCTTGCCTTAGCAATAAATAAATCTAAATTATTAAATCACTTGCTGATACAGAAATATTTTTTTTATAAACGGTGATCTTTAGCTGTCTTTTTTACGGTATATGCTGCTGAGTGCTGGTACAAATCAACAGAATATAGACCAACAAAAATTGTGGAATCACGTTTTCCCATCTAGGTGTCACACAAAATATAACAAGCCGTGAGGAGGGTCGTTTATTGGGACTAATATAAAGTTACTTTTAATTGGGACTCTACAAGTGCGACCCTTGAGGTCCACACGACGAACTTCCCAGTTTGATGAATATTGAATATTAATAATAATTAAATTAGAAATTACACAGAAAAGTAAGCATTTTAATCATTAAAACATAATTATTATTTATTTTTAACAAAACATTAAAAAAAACGGCTGGACCGATTTTTATAAAATTTATGTCGGATCATAGTTAACATGTTTCTGTTTGCACCCTAACAAAGTCGATATCATTTTTTATTCGCGAGATATCTACTTTTTTGGAGTCTATTTGGTTCAGAAAGAACGACTGGACTGATTTTGAAAAAATTTCTTTCAGATCATATTTACGTTAATAGGTACGCGTCGATTGGCACCCTAACGTAGACGATATCATTTTTCATTCTCGACATTTCGTCTCAGAAAGAAAAGATCACATAAGTACGTACATACACACACACACACACACACACACACACACCCTCTTTTCAAAAATAGTGTAAATATAGTGTAGTGACCTTGAAACATAAAAATTTGTTAAAAATTTTGATTTCGATTTTCGGACCCATTATTTTCCATATTGTTATTGATGATTATTTGAATTTTTAGATTTTTAAAATTTCTCGACCATATCGAATTATTGTTAATCTAGATTGTATTGTAAGATTTCTGCATCAATCACTTAATATACAATGGTCGTCAAATATCATAATCATAAATTAATGCTTTTTGTTCTTAAACATCAACGTAGTGAAGTTACAAGGATGTTACATAACATAACTGTAGGTACTCTATTTGTTTATGTAATAAAAAAATACATTGCATCTGATTCAGTAGATGCGGGCGCCTATTAAGTGTAAAACATTGCGTAACCGGGACAACCGTAAATTATTGTTAACACAAGTACATATACAGCTGAATTAAAATACGTTTCTTTCGATCATGAAAATAGACACTAGTCGATTGTGTCAAAGTCTAATGCACGGTTTCTGGTACACTAAAACTAAAACAAAAAGTAAGAATAGGAAAATACAAACACTTTTTTAGGGTCCGTATCTCCGTATGGAACCCTATTACCCTGCCTACGATGTCTTGTCTGTCCGTCCGTCCGTCTGCCACAGGGCTCTATCTCAAAAAAGGTAAGAGGTAGCTAGTTGAAATTTTCACAGATTGTGTGTTGTTAACCTGGGTAATTAATAATTATAATTCAATAGATAATACATTAATATATTCATAGTATAAAGCTCTCTACAAAGTATGACTGCAGTTTACAGAATAGCAACGGCTGAAGTCATACTGCTTATACTGCATTTTCAATTTATTATTAAAAAAAATAATGAATTGAAAATATGAATTGGTGCTAGGCCCAAATAACCTTAGCTGTTGGTGGTCTTTAAAAACACAATTTATACTGCATTTTGCGCTCGTAATAACACCGCCCCGTGGCGTAGTGGAATAGCGTTTGATTGAAGATAGAAAGGTTACTGGGTTTCGGATTGCAATATTTTTGTTTTTAGGCGCGATCTTAGCGAAGCTAGAAGCGCCTATATACACTCGCTTTGTCTGTACGTCTGTGAATCTGTGAATCTGTGAATCTGTCACGCTATTTTGTGTCACGCGTACAGCCCAAACGGATGAACCAATTTTAAAAAACTTTTTTTTGTTCGATTCCTCTCGGGGTCTATTTGATCCTAATGTCGCCCGATTTTTGAATTTTGGCCCCAGAGGGGAGCAAATTAGAAAAAACGGTGTTTTTTGCTTATAGTTTGCTCAATTTAAATCAGATCAATTCGAAACCTGTCTTAAACGAAAGAGCAGAAAATTTTAGATAGATTTCATGTATAATATTGTGTCAAAACACTTTTTTTATACAGATTTATATGATTATTAAACTAAATAAATGCGACTTTATCTAATAAATCGCGAACTTGTTTCGGTTGTCCTTGTCTGTTGCACAGTGTGATATGGATATTGGAAGATAGCGTATGCCCTGTCTTATGTTGCATTATTTCAATATAGTTATTCAATTTTTTGACTGCTGATGTTTGAATTTAAGTTTAAAAACCCTGGCCTACTGAGTTAAAATGACGTGTAACTAATTATTGACGTCGATCGGATCGGACCAAAATTTCTCGACGTTCATCATACCTTCCCGAACAATTTGACTTTCTCTGTCTCTATGTCCCTTTGTACGCTTATAACTCGAGAACCACTGATCCGATTTACATGATTTTTTTCAAGTAAATAACTTCTTATGCGACTGCGAGTTTTAAAATATTTGTGGCATCACGCAAAAGCAACCGAACTGATTCTCAAATAAAAACGTATGTTCTGGCATCACGCAAAAATAAGTAGGTAGTAGATGCTTTGTTTTTTAAACGGTGGTTTTATTTAGCTTGATCCCGTATATTTCTTACAAATCTTGCGATCGATTGAGTTGAAATTTTGCACACATGTGTAGCTCCGGTGACAATACAATATTATGGTAACTAGCTGACCGGCCCGGCTTCGTCCGGGTGTAAATCGTACTTCTGAATTTTCACCCACTTCCCGTGATCCGATTGAGTTGAAATTTTGCACACATGTGTAGCTCCGGTGACAATACAATATTATGGTAACTAGCTGACCGGCCCGGCTTTCGTCCGGGTGTAAATCGTACTTTTAAATTTTCACCCACTTCCTATGATCCGATTGAGTTGAAATTTTGCACACATGTGTAGCTCCGGTGACAATACAATATTATGGTAACTAGCTGACCGGCCCGGCTTTCGTCCGGGTGTAAATCGTACTTTTGAATTTTTACCCACTTACCATGATCCGATTGAGTTGAAATTTTGCACACATGTGTAGCTCCGGTGACAATACAATATTATGGTAACCAGCTGACCGGCCCGAGTTTCGTCCGGGTGCAAATCGTACTTTTGAATTTTCACAAGCAAAAGGTCTTTCTTCGGTAACGTTTGGGATAAATGTAATAAAATCAGACTAAGGAAATAAAGCACACTAAAAATTATTAGATCCTTTTGAAAATTAATATTTGAGAGTTTTATAGGACACAAAAAAATAAAATGGCGTCAGATTTCAAAATGGCGGCCATATGTACTTTTTTGTAAACATTATCCGATTCTTTTGAAAATTAATATTTGAGAGTTTTATAGCACACAAAAAAATTAAATGGTGTCAGATTTCAAAATGGCGGCCGTATGTACTTTTTTGTAAGACATCAGATCCTTTTGAAAATTGATATTTGAGAGTTTCATATAACACAAAAAAATAAAATGACGTCAGATTTCAAAATGGCGGAAATATGTAGAACTCCTTTCTAAAAATTATACGATCTTTTTGAAAATTGATATTTGAGAGCTTCATAGGACACAAAAAAATAAAATGACGTCAGATTTCAAAATGGCGGCCGTATGTACTTTTTTGTAAAAATTATCCGATCATTTTGAAAATTGATATTTGAGAGTTTCATAGGTCACAAAAAAATAAAATGACGTCAGATTTCGAAATGGCGGCCGTATATACTTTTTTGTAAAAATTATCCGATCCTTTTGAAAATCGGTATTTGAAAGTTTCATAGGACACAAAAAAATAAAATGACGTCAGATTTCAAAATGGCGGCCATAATATGTACTTTTTTGTAAAAATTATCCGATCCCTTTGAAAATGGATATATGCGAGTTTTATAGGACACAAAAAATAAAATGACGTCATATTTCAAAATAGCGGAAATATGTAGTACTCCTTTGTAAAAATTATCCGATCCTCTTGAAAATTGATATTTGAGAGTTTCATAAGACACAAAAAAATAAAATGTCGTCAGATTTAAAAATGGCGGCCGTATGGACATTTTTGTAAAAATTATCCGATCCTTTTGAAAATTGATATTTGAGAGTTTCATAGGTCACAAAAAAATAAAATCATGTCAGATTTCAAAATGGCGGCCATATATACTTTTTTGTAAAAATTATCCGATCCTTTTGAAAATCGGTATTTGAAAGTTTCATAGGACACAAAAAAATAAAATGACGACAGATTTCAAAATGGCGGCCATATATACTTTTTTGTAAAAATTATCCGATCCTTTTGAAAATCGGTATTTGAAAGTTTCATAGGACACAAAAAAATAAAATGACGACAGATTTCAAAATGGCGGCCATAAATACTTTTTTGTAAAAATTATCCGATTCTTTTGAAAATCGCTATTTGAAAGTTTCGTAGGACACAAAAAAATAAAATGATGTCAGATTTAAAAATGGCGGCCGTATGTACTTTTTTGCAAAAATGATCCGATCTTTTTGAAAATTAATATTTGCGAGTTTTTTTTAGGACACAAAAAAATAAAATGATGTCATATTTCAAAATGGCGGTCATAGGTATATATTTCTTTGTAAAAATTATCCGATCCTTTTGAAAATTGATATTTGAGAATTTACTAAGACACAAAAAAATAAAATAGCGTCAGATTTCAAAATGGCGATCAAATAATAACTTTTTAATTGTATTATTTATATCTTTGATAAATTCGGTTTTATATACAATGCGTAAAAAGCATAGCTTCTGTCGGGTGTCTTGCGACACATCATGACTTTTTTATTTAGCCGGTTCCGAGTAACGCTTAATAGTCAACCGTTGCTATGGAAAATTGTTTAAAAAATTCACTGTACTATTTTTTCTATGTAATCCAATACTGTATTTATATTAGGTCTTATGGCTCATAGCCTACTACAAAATTATAAATCTTCTCAGTGTTATTTTCCCTATGTTCAATAAAACCGTTTACACACAGTACCTACATGAATATCGCGCCTTGTAATTCTTGAATTACTTGTATGCTCCAAAATTTTTTTTTATCATACTCGTACTATAACTATAACTTCTCGTTGTGTAATTATTTCGAACGTACTGTATTTTTGACCAGTATAGTGTATGTATGTTAATCGAACATTCATTCATTATGGTCGGCATTGTTTATGATCATGCAAGTCACTCTTTGTTTTGGTTGAATTACATTAGATTTATCGATAAATACCTATAAATAAATGATTGATTCGATAACAATACACAAGTTACAAAACAAACAAGCAAGATTTAAACAATGAAATTATTTTGAAATATTATACCTGATTTTTTTTCTATTTTTTTCTATTAAGAATGCCTATGCATTTAGGTAGTAAAGTAAGGTACATACATTGTATGTAGATACAATAATAATTAGGGTCGTCTTAACACTAGGCTGCTTGGCTGACATAAGTATTAAGTAATATGGTGTGTCTTTTTAATGTTAATAATAATCATGTTACGAGAAACAGCTGAATACCTAAACCTGGAACTTAATAATTCTTGTAGGATATAATATTTTCCATGGAATTAAATTATTAATAGCGCGTTAATCAAAATATGAAAAAAGTCCTGCAAATTGTAGAATATCTTACATTTTACCGGCTACTTTTCATATTAAAGCTTGTTTTGTAATTTTGATAGGCATGGTCAGACTTTTTTTCAAAATGTTTTTATTTCTTTAAAATGTGCGACCTTCCTGAATTTTAATCTGTTTTAAATCTATTGCATTTTAAAATTTTTAAACGAGTGTGTAGAGATTCAGAAAATGGAATACACATTACACAGTTCGCACTTTTTTAATTTGGCTTAGTGCAGGGTTCCGTAGCCCCTTTTTGCAGTAGTTCTGCACAGACGCCTGGGTTTACTCCAAAATTCTATTACTTTTCATCAGTTTGAGGTGAGTGGTAAAGGTTGGCACTGGGTAGGACACCGTACAATTACTCTCGGGGGTTGAATTTACCCTCCCAGGGATTTGAAATTTCAACTTTCCCTTCTTGCGCTAAAAGTTAAGCACTCCCCCATTTTCGATGGTGCTAATCACAAAAAAAAATACTTTTAGCCGAGTTCTACCCTTCCTACCCCCTCAAACGGCCGAAAACACACCGATTTACGGTGGGAAGAGTTGAACCCGGCTAAAAGTTTTTTTCTCGTTATCAGCATCCTCGAGAACGGGGGAGTGCATAACTTTTAGCGCGAGAGGGGAAAGTTGAATTTTCAACCCCCTGGGAAGGTAGACTCAACCCCCGAGGGTGATCACGGTGTCCTACCCGGTGCCAACCTTCACCACTCCTCAAACTGTTGAAAAGTAAAAGAATTTTGGCGTCAACCACGGAGTCTGCAATAAGGGGTGGTTTTTGGCTGTTTTAGGGGTAACGAATAGCTAAAAAATTTTTTCACTATTTTTACCGTGTTCAGTACTCTCGAAAATGGCAGGGGTAGGTGCTTTTGTAACTCTAGCAAAATGTTCGGATTTTGAGCCCGACTCCTTGATTCCACTATAAGTGTTTGCAAAAAATTAAAATTTATGTGGAACCACCCTGAAGGTATGCCTTATTAAATAAAACAAGAAAACGAATTTTTTCAGGGATAAGATCAACAAATACTAAAAACAAAAAAAAAAGAAAGCGCCCATACATACAAACGGGGGGCAAAATCGCTTCAGTAGTTCGATTGATTTTTTTACATTATTAATTTTTTATGTATGTTACCTCATATCTCCTGCATTTGTGAACCGATTTTGATTATTTTTATTTTATTTGATAAATCATACCTTCAGGGTGGTTCCACTTAAATTTTACTAAAATCGGTTCAGTGGTTTTCTTATTATTTAGTTTAGTAATCAAATATCAAGACAAAAGTCGGTTATTAATTTGAAAACTACATATTGTAAAGCCATTAAAAAGTAAAAAGTAAAAAATTAAAATTAAAAAAAAACCTCCTTCAAAAAGGTCACTGAAAAGGAGGAAAATAATAAAATTTTGAGGTCGTCGCCAATTTAATTACTAAAACTTTTTATATATCCATTATTTTAATATTATTAAATTGCCTCCGACCTCAAAATTTTATTATTTTCCTCCTTTTTAGTGACTTTTTGAAGGAGGTTTTTTTTTTAAATTTTTATTATAAGAAGTTTAGAAATCTAAGAAAAAGGTGACTTCAAAGCAGAATTATTATTTATTATATCTACTGTTTTTCTAATTTCTAATCGTTCTGTATTATTTCCTTCCTATTTTTAGATGTGTAAACTAATGAAACGAATAAGTAATGGACGACTTTCAGCTTCCGGTTGCGCAGGATCGTTCGTTAGTTATGCGCAGGGAAAGTGATTGTTGCATTCGTGTATTGGTATAAATAACAATGTAAGAACGCACATAGGATATTTTTTTATGTATGTGTACGTAGGTGCAATGTATAATATATCGCAACAACAATGAACCAATATTCTTTTGTTACAAATAGAAGGAGATAATACCAAACATCCTGTTCATTGCGTGGCTTGCTTGATCTAACTGAAATTAAATCAATGACTCTTTACACTAGACGGCAAGTTCCAAGGCCATCAGATATTTTCACACTATTGAAAAATACTTGTAACATTTAAACATGCCCTTTTTATAACATGACATCATTATATTTGAACAACAGAATACGAAATCTCCGTGCAAATAAAACTAAAATAGAGCATTGTGAAAGATTTGGTTGTTATTTCATTTATGTTATTCTTCCAATCTGTAAAAAAATAACATACAAGCGACAAGTTCCAAAAAATATGTCCACAGATTTTAAATTATTTTTAATACAGTTTTTTTTTTGTTTTGCCTTAAATGAACTAAGAAGCCTAGAGTGATTAATTTGTATTGACGACAATTAACATCGATTTTTTTACATTTATGTTGGAAAATAATAATCTTGCTGTCTTCTATTTATTGTGAACAAAGAAATAATACAAACGTAGGATAAGGTAAACTTTTTAAGCACAAGATTTACAGAGTATCAACCGACAACTTACTATTAGCCCAGGAATGTAAAGTTTTTACCTTGAAAAAATTATGTAAAGCTGAATTCTTGTTTAATGACACTTTTGAAGGCAGGGACCACATTAAAAGTCTTGAAAATGTTTATGTCGGCGTCTTGGAAAGAAAGAAATTTATATCTCTATAAATTAGTGCAAATGTATGAAGTGTGGAGAATAACATACTAAAAGTTCAAGAGTCTCCTATGCCCCTGCATCCCCTTTTTCGAGAAAAACCACCCCCAAAGAGGATTCATCGCTAGATCTATTTTCGCGTCTAGGTTCCGAACGGTTAATCGGACGATGAATGTGAGGTCGTCAGAAACCAGTTGAATCAAGTTATGTACGAATTGAAGGTGAGCGAAGCCGCGGATGCAGCTAGTATATGTAATAAATATGAACTTGTAAATTAGCGACATTTTTTATATTATACACTTTCTGGCGAATTATTTTAGTTCACAATATTATTGACGGCAAAAGTACAAGTAATTCGTTAACCTTAGAAATTGCATGATAATTAAATAATACAACCTTATAATTAAAACTGTTATTCTTGTAAATTTTATAATAAAAACATGTCTTGTTGAGTGGCGATGCATTCAGAGAGACTATAAACGAATGAAAGTGTCGCAAATTATCAGTGCTGGCGTTATAATTTAAGAGTTTCTTTCAACAAAAGTTCTTGCAGTCATATAGTTTATCAAAAAAGAAACAGACATTTTGCTATCTGTAAATTTAGCAAAATTTAATTTTTTTCTGTTGCCTCTTATAACATGTTGATAATGTGTGTAAGGTTCATAAAAATAATGCTAAAAACTGAAAATCTGTAAAAAATTTGAATGCTACACGAAAGGTCAGTATAATTTATGTTAGATATTATAGTAAGATAAAAGAAAATAATACAGTTCTCCGAAAACTAATTTCATATTCAAAAACACTGTCGACTAAGAAGTGTACTTACACTCCTTTATACATCCCTTAAAATTAGAATTTTCATAAATTTTGAAAGTTCGGTCCTGTCTGTTTGATTCTAATAAAATTGTAGGGGTACAAACACCGGGGCTTTCTGTTCCGCCATCCGACCGACGAGACGCCAATATAATAATTAATGTATATACCATAAAGCCCAGGGAAATTAGACAAAAAGAGAATCCAATTTCGGAAAAATTAGGGGAAAACTGAATTTTGGTATGAACCGTTATATTGTGGTTTTAAATAAAATGTCAAAAGTCGCCATCGATCCGAGTGCCGCTAAAAATTTTAGGGAGGGTCAAAGGTCACGAAAGACGGTTTTTTCATAATTTCTCGGTTCCATTCCATTTTTAGTAAAAAATGGTTAATATAAATCTTGTAAAGAATACAATTCTCTACAACTTTTGTATAAACATTTTTTTTCTACGATTCCTAGTTTTACTCATTTAAATACCCGCGGCTTCCTAGCCCTCGATTCGTACATAACAGAATATATGCTGCTTCCTGGATGACCTAACATAATAATTTGTACCTATCTTGAATTTAAGTTGGACTTTAAGCTAACGATAAATAATAATTTTATCGAAATTACTACAGTAGTTCTCTAGTTATAAGCAAACATGCAAACAGACAGACCATTAAGCAGACAGACAGACAGACAATTTTTTTATACACTTTTACGAACACTTTTATTTATCTTGTAAAATCAAATGATCGTAAAAAAAATATTATATTATTATACGAACATTTGATTTGATAATTGTAAAATAAAAATAAAAATAGGAAGAAATCCTTTCCAAAAATTTTTTTAAAATCATTTATTAAGCGCTTTCGGAACTTAGTCCATCTTCAGAATAACAAGAGATTTTTTTATATTAAAAATCTCGAAAATAATCACAAATTAAAACAAAAATTTTTAAAAAATATAATATTACCGAGTAAATATCAGGCTTGCTGCCCTCAATGAACTGACTGACAAAAAATAATGAAAAATAATAAAACCAGATGTAACCTCTATTGTCCTTGAGGAAACAAAATTTTTTATAAATTGTAGTGATTAATACTATTTCGATAAAATTTGTTATTATCTAAATCATCCATAATTATGTTAAGATTTTTATGTGGCTCTGATTTGATGACATCTAAAACTATATGAAATTTTTCTAATTCATTTAAAAGGCTAGATTTATGTTTGGTTTCTAAAATTTGAAAATAATTGTGGGGATCATAATTGTGATTTTCATTGGTTAAATGTGAAGCGAAACTGGATTTGTGGTTATAGATATTCTTTAAATCTACAATGTGTTCTTTAAACCTAGTACGGAAATTTCTACCGGTTTGGCCTATGTAACTTGCTCCGCATTCACAAAATAACCGATAAACACCGCAATGTTCCAAAATGTCGTCATTATCTTTAATTTTCACTAGAGATTTTTGTAGTGTCTGAGAATTTTTGAAAGAAATCTTAATATTGTAACGTTTAAATATATTCTTTAGACTATAACAATTATTGTTGAAAAACGGTAATGAATAAAATGTGGAATTTAGAGATGTTTCTGAATAAATTAATGTACTGTTTGAACTTATGTGATTTTTAAAAAGAAATCTGTTATATATTTTTTTGATGAAATCAATTGGAAAGTCATTGTCGGTGCCTATCTGGATAATAGTTTTCAATTCAATTAAAAAATTTTGTTTCTTCAAGGGGTAATTAAAGAGTCTATGAAAAGCACTATTAAAAAATGCGTTTTTATGTTCTATTGGATGATTCGAAGAAAATGGTATGCAGTGATTTGTGTGTGTCTGTTTTCGAAAAATTTTAAATTCAATAAAGCCATAGTTATTATGAGAAATAGTTAAATCTAGAAAATTTAAGCTTTTATTTGATTCCACTTCTAAAGTAAACTGTAATTTATGGTTATAAGTATTCAGACCATTTAATAAATCAGTCACTTCGCTGAGGGAGCCGTTGTAATTTACAACGGCTCCCTCAGACGTGGTTTACCAAACAAGAAATCTAATCAAGATAGTTTAATCATTGATTTTATCGTAGGATAAGAGTTTTAATAATCAGTAGTTACTAAAACAGTAACAATTATTTTAGGCAGACAACGCCTGTGCAGTGTGTATAATCATTGGCGTGGCAATGGCATTCGAGACATATTACAAAATATATTAAGTACCTCGTACGATGACGAAGCTGAGACGCTTGTTAAGCCAGTTATTAGTGTTACGGTCCTTTTGCACGCATCGTAGAACCGAACGGTTCTTTTTGTGGTACGCGCTGACTATCAGCCACTCGTCGTGACTCGTGACTCGCGATGCATCTACAGATAATCACAGACCTATATTCGTGAATAAATGATGGACTAATTTTTTAAAATTTAACCTTGCATTATAAACATAATATTATTCACAGTCAATGGGGAAGATGCATAAATCTTAAATCACCGAAAACTCGCATTAATTTATCTAATACTAATTTGAGATGTATACTTATATAGCTATTGTGAAATTTCTTGTGTGTGAGCAAATAAATAGCTTTAAAAATGAATAAATTATAAATCAAACCGCGTGTGACGTCAAACATTCTGTTTGAAAGTACTTAATTTAAGGCCTGAGCACATTAGCGCGGTGGCGGTGACGTTTGAATGCAACACTAATAAACAAATTGACACGCGCATATATGTCGCTGCTTGTCAGCGTTAAAGCGTTCTGGTGCAGCGTTCTATGGCGACCAGACACAACTTGTTGAGTTTGACCGCTGATCGCGTGCACCAACGTATAGTAAACGTTATTGTATTGTTGAGATGGCGAATGACGAAGACAATTTTACTGAAAAACTAATTGAAAGTCACCGCAAGCACCACCGCAACAGTGTGGCCTATTTAAAAAACGCCACCACCAACGGTATCGCCACCGCCACCGCTATCGCCATCGCCACCACGCTAATGTACTCAGGCCTTTGCATAGGTACAAGACAATACAATACGGTATTTTTCAACAGTTTCTACCTTGGTTTTTAAGTTTTTCGACAGTATATTTGATACACGCTGTTTGTAGTCACGTGATTTCTTTTAAAGTTTATTCATATTTTAATAAATTTTTGCACTTCAATGAATCGTTCAATGTTTCTCAGACTTTAGAAGTTTGTTTAAATTGATGTATATTTTCGTTCTGTATAATAAAAGTGTGATGAAATATTTCATTCAAGTACCGTATTAGAAGAGGCCAAAGTGGTTTTACTCTCAGGAAAAGTAAAACTATAATTTAAGGGATGAAAATCTCGGGTCGCAGTCCAGAACCCTGCCGATAGCATAGTGTATTTGCTCATACATTCGTTGTGGCCCGCTTTATTCTGTAAACTTAAGTTTGTTTTTGGACAAAATAAAAAATTTAACTCCTTAATACATCTCGTAAAAAATTATATTTTTCTAAATTTTAATATTCACCACGACTGTTACATATAAATACAATATCTCCACCAAATTATTTACACCTTTCGGTTACTGGTGTTTTCATAAAATTTTTCAGGCCGATTTTATTAAAATTTTAGAAGCACATTTTAATCTTTACTGAATTTTATTTGGAATGATTAAAATTCATTTAGCTTGTAAACAGTGCGCCTGACGGTGAGGTATATAATCCATAGGGAATTCAACATTGGAAAAAAATGAATGGATCAGAATAAGCCATGACTACATTAATTATTGGTAATTTTTTAAGTTCCCATTGGAAGTTATTGTAATGGGTCCGAAAATCGAAATCAAAATGTATAACAAATTTTTATGTTTCAAGGTCACTACACTATTTTTACACTATTTTTAAAAGAGATCGTCTGTGTGTGTGTGTGCGTACGTACGTACGTAGTGCGTTTCTTTCTAAGACGAAATCTCGAGAAGGAAAAATGATATCGACTACGTTAGGGTGCCAATCGACGCGTATTAACGTAAATAAGATCTGAAAGAAATTTTTTTAAAATCGGTTTAGCCGTTCTTTTTTCTTAACCAAATAGACTCCAAAAAAGTAGATTTTACACAATATCTTGCGAATAAAAAATTATATCGACTTCGTAAGGATGTCAATCGAGGTGTGTTAACGTCATTTTGATTCGAAAGAAATTTTATCAAAATCGATCAAGCCGTTTTTTTTGTGTCAATAAAACGACTGCAAAAAAGTAGATTTTATATGAAATCTCGTCCAAAAAAATCCGTCTATCAAAGCATGTTAACGTCACTATGAGCCGACATAAATTTTATAAAAATCGGTCCAGCCGTTTTTTAATTTATTGTTAAAAACTCGGTTAAAAATAAACAATAATTATGTTTTAATGATTAAAATGATTATTTTTCTGTGTAATTTCTAATTTAATTATTAATATTCAATATTCATCAAACTGGGAAGTTCGTCGTGTGTACCTCAAGGGTCGCATTTGTGAGTCCCAATTAAAAGTAACTTTAGTCCTAATAAACGACCCCCCTCACGGCTTGTTAGTGTTGTTATGGTAATTTTTATTAATTTGAAGTTTTTGTAATTCATTTCTCACTCTCATACATTAGAATGTGAAACATACAATTTCCCATTTTCAGTGTTACACTTAATAACATTTCTGACAACAATACATTAGGTACTGTGTTTGTTTTAAAATAGAACACAGACTGTCAAATACGAAATTATCAAAAACCAGAAATAAAATTTAATTTGTATCTAAATTAGTTCGAATGTTGTATGCAGTGTCGGGAACAACGTATTAAAAAAGATATATCCGCTTCATGTCCCCTTTTTCCTTACGAACTATTAGTTGCCAGAAAATATGCCTTTTAAAGTCAAATTGGGAACTAAGTTTTAAAGGCAGAACGTTGATCAAGATAGCCCCAGCACATTTCGGTGACTGTTTATAAAAATGTGATTATACTTTCCTGAGTGAATTTTAGAGCTTTGTCTTGTACTATACTCATAAATATCAGAGTTCAATGTAAACATATTTTCATTTTTTTTACATACAGTAAGTATAATAATTAAATAGTTAACTCCTTCACAACTTGCGTATATGATAAGAGCTTTAAAAAATAAATACTTGTAACCGTTAAAATATTGTTTGTTTTAAATGTCGTTTTACATGTTTCGTTATATTTCAGGTCGAATAATTAGTCTGATTACTCTCTTCTGCAGTACCTAAAAACAGTCTATTGATTTGACATGCTTGACTCCATATTACAATATTATAATTGATATGCGGATAAACCAGTGCATAGTAGTTATTTACAAGTTGATCCCGATTAAAAAATTTTGTTAACTGCTTGATATAGCAAAGTAAGCTTTATAAATTTTTTTGCAAATGTAATCCAAATGTGATTCCCAACTCAATATATATATCATCTACCAGAATGCCTAGAAATTTACATTTTTCATTTTCAATTTATGTACTATTTAATTTAATGTTCAAATCTTATTTTTGTGAAAAAACAAACAAGTTTTTCCAGTGTTTAAGATTAGTTTATTTTTACACCACCAAACTGAGAATTCATATAGGATTATTTTTATTTTTCTTTCAAGGTCATTTATATCTGGAGAAGTAATTACATTATTGTATCGGTAGCAAAAAGAATTATATTGCCTCGTGAGATATTATGTTGCGGTAGGTCGTTGATAAAGATGCTGAAGAAGAGGAGCTAGTATCGAACCCTGTGGAACACAAGCACAGTCAAATTCGTCAGAGTTGCAATTCTCGATAGATATACGGACAGTTTACTGTCCTAAACAAATGAGATTAATCAATCATTTAGTGAGTCTCTAATCCTCACACTATATAATAAATTTATCTGCTAAAAATCTGAAATCTACAAAATCAAACGCCTTCGTTAAGTCGAAAAATGTCTACTACGAGTACATAGCAATTATTATCAAGGTGTACATATTTTATAAAATCAATAATTTAATTCAGTTGCCGCAGATTCAATTGATCTGTTCGGTCTAAAACCGTGTTGACAATCAGACAGTAAGATTCACAGTTGCTTATCTTCTATTGTGTTGTTAATATTCCACATATTTGAAAGCTTAGGTGTTGTTTTTATATGATTTTTTTGTTTAAACACTAGACGACGGTACGTTATGGCCTCTTCCAATTTTAATACTATTCAGATTTATCTAAAAAAGGCCAAGGTTCAGAATGAATTGTAGTGCTACGGATGATGATCATAAAATAATATGTGTGTTGCCTGTCCTCAGAACAACCGCTTATGTAACAGTTTTTGTTACATACTATAATTTATAAAAAAATGCAACTCACCGTTAATAACCTAATAGTCTTTTAAATAATTTTAGTTAAACGGTTTGCATTGTTATATAATAATTGTAAATTAATGAGCGTACTTACATACAGCGTGCAGTACCTACGTTATTAAATACTGCATAAAATTATTATGATCTACGAAAATTTTGTAAAAAAAATTTACAGGGGTTGAGAGAGCGCGGATAAAGTATGGCAATATGCATATATTATACAGGATATATCTAAAATGATGCCCAGAAATGCTTACTATTAAAAAGTTACACGCGAATTTAAAATTGATATAAGCAAATAATAAGGTTATTACTTGTTATATCAACTGTTTATCCGAGTTTATCAAATGTGCTGTACACAAATTAGATATTGCGTTTGGTTCCTTAGCAACTAAGTGACAGTCAACAACTAATAATACTCCCGGAATTCTTGAGCGAGTTCGACAATCAACGGTACGAAGATGCGAAAGCCTGTATTGCTGCTGAAGGAAGACATTTCGAGCATTTATTGTAACCATAAGAACATTTAATGAATTTTTGCTGTTGCATTTTGGATACAATAACCTGTATACTACAAGTATACAGGGTACTGAATTGCTTTGCGGGTAATAGGGGTTTAACCCGTAAAATCAAACTTTTGCGATTTCCTGCTTCCCTAATTATTTTAGGAAAAATATCTTCCAATAAAAGTTTTAGAACATAAAATTCTGCATCTAAATATCATTAAACAAAATTAATTTTGCATACTTTGTACCGGCAGAAATTTGATATGAAAATGTCAAAATTACCTCAAAAATAGATAGCGATAGCCATGGAACTTGAACAAAATGATTAGAAATTATTCTGACAACTAAAACATCATCATTTTGTTCAAGTTCCATGGCTATCGCTATCTGTTTTTGAGGTAATTTTGACATTTTCGTATCAAATTTCTGCCGTTACAAAGCGTGCAAAATTAATTTTGTTTAATGATTTAGATGCAGAATTTTATGTTCTAAAAATTTTATTCGAAGATATTTTTCCTAAAATAATTAGGGAAGCAGAAAATCGCAAAAGTTTGATTTTACGGGTTAAATCCTTATTACCGCAAGGCAATTCAGCACCCTGTTCAGAGTGCGTTGTACGGTATGCGAATACTTTCTCCACGATCTCTCAACCCCTGTAATTTTTTTACAACATTTCTTTACGAATAGTTTTTATAATTGATGTCAAGTTGAAATATCGCATTTTCGAAAAAAATGTCTGTCTGTCTGTATGTTTGTTTGCTTATATAACTAGAGAAATACTGCATTAATTTTGATCAAATTATTATTTATCGTTAGCCTAAAGTCCAACTTAAAAATACAGGTACAAATCATTATGTTATAGGTCATCAGAAAGTAGCATAATTCCGGTATGTACGAAACGAGGGGAGGAAGCCGCGGGTACTTATATATGTAAAACTGTTAATCGTAGAAAAAAAATTTATACAAAAGTTGTAGAGAATTTTATTATCTACAAGATTGATAATAACCATTTTTTTACTAAAAATGGAACGGAACCCAGAAATTTGCAAAAAAAACGTTTTTCGTGACATTTGACTCCCCGTAAAATTTTTAGCGGTACTCGGATCGATGGGGACTTTCAACATTTTCTTTAGAACCACAGTATCAATTGGTTCATACCAAAATTCAGCTTTTCCCTTATTTTTCCGAAGTTGGGCTTTTTTTTGTCTAATTTCACTGGGCTACTATAGTACCTACCTATTATACTTGTGGAATTATGTTAATTATGACTGTTGGGGACAACTCGAAGCAATAGTTAAAATAATTAATAATTAATTAATTTAGAGCAAACGGTAGATATGATTAGTTAACTTCGTATAGTTAATATAAATATGAATATTTGCATTATCATACATTTAAATCCATTTAAAAAAATTAAATATCTCAAAAATCGTAAAATTCTATTGTTTTCACATATGAAATGGTGTGAATTGATTATTGAATTGACAGCTGGCATCATCAGGTCGAAAATAAATACGTGCGTTGACCACTTGACCACAACACACTAATAATGGATATTACGTAAATGTTAACAACTTCACGCATGTCTGCTGCGTGTGTGAAACTGAGTAACTGATGACTCTCGATGGATATGTTGACATGGGTGTGGACTATGTTACAATAATTACATTCAAGGTTGAAAAAGTTCATCAAGTGGAACGTTAACGAATTGGTCACTGAGTAATATTATGCTATGATTCCGTATTAAATACAATTAATTATTCCACCACGCCGACTTGAAAACATAATATCATAATAATATTAATAAGTTTGAAATACCTATACCTAATATTTACCAAATTTTTAAGTTATATTTTACATTGCAGGAGCTGCAAGTCTTGAAGCCGTTTCGTGTTTGTAATAATTATTTTGCTACAAACAGTAACAGATCACAGTTGTGGTTATTTTAGTATTTTTTCAATTTTATTTGACAGGTTTAACGGCAAGTAATTGAAGAGACCCATAAAATTATATTACCTCAATTTTCTTTTAAATATGAAAATTCCCAATTACTCCAACTTTGATTTCAAATATTTCAGAAACCGTATTACCTACTTTATTACCTACATCAAAAACACTCGAAATGATTCCGTCGAAAAAATGTAAGAAGCTATTTAAAATAACAAAATTGTGTGCGACGGAAGTGATTGGGGCTGCGTAAGGATTCGAAACCTATGCCAGGTTGTGTCCCCCTATCGATTATCCAAAACCTTAAAGTTTTCATTTTCTAACTTGAAAGGCAAAACAAAGAAATGCGTGGAAAGTTTTCGGGTGGACATTCTGTATACAGAGAGATTTCAACGCTCGGTCAGGAGAGATATCCAAAGCAAATAACAAAATAATATTATAGTAACTCGTCTACTTTCAGCATTGAAACATATTCTTTAAAAATAAACTGTAATAACAGTACCTCTAACACATATTGAGCAGATTGAGCTGGAAATATATTTGCACACGTCTACATTAATTGTCGTTCTCTAAGTACAAAAAGTGCAATTTAATGTTTAAATTTCTTTTGACACACATGTCTTGAATAAGTTTCAAAGGAAAAGTTGTATAAAAAAAAGTTAAATACGCAATATTGTACTGTTGTCGAGCGTCTATAATTCACAATTCGTTCATTCATAATATTATATAATATAGGTAGACATATTTTTACAGAAAATAACGCTCACTCGATTAATGATCATTTTTTTGAAAATGAACGATTTATTTATAGTGCTCTTCGGAAAATGTACTTACGTGGTCACAATCTAGTACCATTGTAAATTTAAATTTTTTATCTGTTATCGAGCGTCTATAATTTACAATATTTACTGACAACGTTTTGCGCAATGCTGTACTACTGAAATCCTACTTTCTATAAAATATTTATCTAAATAAAGTTTTTTCAAATAGCCGATTCACCACATTTTTATTTTATCTATCAGCGGCTGCTTGTAAAAGCAGCTTATGCAATTCTTTAATATGAACAGCAAAATTAGATGTAATGCTAATTAGGAATTTATTTGCAATGTATAATGCATTTTCTTTACATGAGTAATCATATAATATAATAATTACAGAAATTATGTAAAAAAATAATTAAAACTGTAATTATATTAATAATTATTATTAAAATAAAATTTAGTTTTTAGCGCATAGCAGGCCTGTGGCGAGAAAAAGTTTTAGTTTCTTGTGTTTTCCTTTAAGTTTGATATTTTCTTTCCAAGAATAACTGCACATATATAATTAAACTAGCCGCTACCCGTGGCTTCGCTCACGTATTTTTCGATTTATGATTTATTATCCCCCCCGCGAGAAATTCTCCTCCTGCGAAGCGAAGCCGGGCTGGTGGTGTTTATGCGGTCGAATTTTATAATACATAACTCACTCGCTTCGCTCGTTCGCTCGAATTTTATTAATACATTACTCACTCGCTTCGCTCGTTCGCTCGAATATTAATAATACATTACTCACTCGCTTCGCTCGAATTTTATTAATACATTATGCTCACCTACGTTAGGTATATAAGGAACTCCTGTGCAAAATTTCATGCTTCTAACTTAAAAAATGACTAACCCCTATACAAACTTTCATCCCCTATTTAATCCCCTTAGGGGATGAATTTTTAAAAATCCCTTCTTCTTGCTCACCTACGCTATATAAGGAACTCCTGTCCAAAATTTCATGCTTCTAGCTTCAAAAATGACTGAACTTCAATACAAACTTTCATACCCTTTTTAGTCCCCTTAGGGGATGAATTTTCAAAAAAAAAATTCTTAGCGCTCACCTACGTTATGTAAGAAACTAATGTGCAAAATTTCATGCTTCTAACTTCAAAAATGACGAATTTCCATACCAACTTCCATCCCCTATTTAACCCCTTTAAGGGATGAATTTTCAAAAATCTTTTCTTATTGGTCACCTACGTAATATAAGAAACTCCTGTGGAAAATGCCATGCTTCTAACTTCAAAAATGACGAACTTCCATACAAACTTTCATCCCCTTTTTAGCCACCTTAGGGGATGAATTTTCAAAAAAATTGCTTAGTGCTCACCTACGTTATATAAGAAACTCCTGCGCAAAATGTCATGCTTCTAACTTCAAAAATGACGAATTTCCAAATAAATTTTCATCCCCTATTTAACCCCCTTAGGGGTTGAATTTCGAAAAATCCTTTCTTAGTGGGTGCCTACGTCACAAAAGGAACCTACTGTCCAAATTTCAAATTTATATCTTTAGCGGTTTGACCTGGGCGTTGTCTGTCAGTCAATCAGTCAGTCAGTCAGTAACGGAACTGTTTTATATATATAGATGTGCGATATGCATTTTGTGTATGGTCTCGTTTCCGGAATCGAAACGAATCGTTTCCGGACACATGTTCATAAGAACTTTTTTTCTTATTTTTATCCAAAGAATGCTCCCCTGCAAATTTTTCTTAATAATAAAGAATCACCTGTATACAAGGTATAACTTTTTTTCCAAAAGTGCTTCCCTAACAAGATACAGGGTGTTAAAGGGTCGATTTGGAGAACACTTATTTGCTCGTATCTTTTAACTGGGTTGAACAATTTAATTCATTTTTGATAGACATCTACTACATAATAAGGACCGTAAACGGACAAAATTTTGTTGCATTTGAACAACCCAGTGGCGTAGAATTGGGGGTCATGTTCCAATGGAGGACACTTTGAAAACTTACTTTAATTTTATTTTTACTAATTTTTATTTTTTGTTAATTAAACTTTATTACCTAGATGTATTCGACTTTAAGTACTTTATTTGTTTGTTAATAAAACTTTTTCTGTGATAACTTTGCAGCCTGGTATTTCACATTGTGACACGCAAGTCGGAATATCTCGGAAACGGACGCTTCTGGGCAAATGAATCAAGTGTACCTTTTTTGTTGTATTTGAACCAATAATACTAAAAAAACAAAGAAAAATGGAAAAAACCCAACAGCAACTTTTTTTGGGGGGAAAAAGTGTCACATGACCCCCAATTCTACGCCACTGGGTTGTTCAAATGCAATAAAATTTTGGCCGTTTACGGTCCTTATTATGTAGTAGATGTCTACCAAAAATGAATTAAATTGTTCAACCCAGTTAAAAGATACGAGCAAATAAGTGTTCTCCAAATCGACCCTTTAACACCCTGGTATCTTGTTAGGGAAGCACTTTTGGAAAAAAAGTTATTCTTGGTTTTCGTATTATTTTGACAGTAGGTACATCCTGTATCATTTATGGTACTCATTACAGAATCACGTTGTATATCAACATATTATTTGAGGGGAAAACATTAAATAGCATCTCTAAATAGTTAAAAATAGGATAACAACGACTAGATAATAATATTATATATTGTCTAGTCGTTGTTATCCTATTTTTAATTGTTTAGAGACGTTTTTCCTTCAAATAATATGTAATTATATTAAATATGTACATGCAAGTAATCAACTCATTGTTTTTATGGTTTATAATCAGAGAAAGTCTGAACACAATCACTATAGTAGCTGTCGGTGGTGGTTCAGTTCAGCCATGCCGCTACCAACATAAAATAACAATAACTGTGAAGAAAATAGTTATGCATGGCGAAATCCATAGAGTTTTCGGATAATGCAGGCATTTTACACCACTTACATACGTGCAATTTGCAAATATTAATAAATATTCAAAATAAAATTTTACCGCTAAGGTAGATGGCTAATTTTTTTTTGTATTATATTAATAAAGCAGAAAATTATGAACAAAATGACACCTAAATCTCTTCATTCTGATTTCACATAAGCTCAAAATCAAAAAAAAAAAAAATAATAATATTGAATTGAAAATATGAATTGGTGCTAGGCCCAAATAACCTTAGCTGTTGGTGGTCTTTAAAATACAATTACAATTACATAAGCTCAAAAATAATTTTTGAATATTTATGTTAGCTCTGCCCCCTAAAACTCGTTATATGACGTCATAATTTTATGAACGTACGTTTATATTAGCTAAAACCCTGAATAGTCCAGTCACGAGAGCTGAAAAAGGTAGGTCCACCTTGCGTTTTGTGCAGCAAATGATTTTATTTTTTTGTGTCCTCAAGCATATTTAGGAGATGTCAAATCCAAGTTTGCGACCTCTAAAACAGGGCGGGGGAGTTTTGGTGGGCTAAAAACCACGATTTTTTTGCACTTTTTTCGGTTTTTTGTTTATAACATAAAAACGGTTGGTCCTATCGAAAAAATGGTCCTATTCAAAATTAAAGGGCACAACATTTACTTCAAAATGCACTGGTCAAATATGTTTATGTTCCGATTTTTACCGACTCTACAGAACTTAGAAAAACAAAAAAAAATAAACTCTTTTTTTGTTTGAAGGCGCTAATCTCAGGAACTACTAGTCTGTAAAAGAAGCAAAGTAGTAATCATTGAGAGCCTATACGAGTTTTTTAAAAATTCAATCCCAGAGGGTGAAAACGGGAGTGTAGGATTTATTGTAATAACAAGAAATCCTACACCCACGTTTTACCCCCTTTGGGATTGAATTAAAAAAAAAAATCGAATAGCCTATACCCTTCCTTAATAAACGGACTATCTAACTAAAAATTTTTTTTTCAAATCGGACTGGTAGTTCCTGAGATTAGCGCGTTCAAACAAAAAAAATAAACTCTTTTTTTGTTTGAACGCGCTAATCTCAGGAACTACAAGTCCGATTAAAAAAAATTTTTTTTCGTTAGATAGCCCGTTTATTGAGGAAGGTTATAGGATATACGAGTTTTTTTTAAATTTAACCCCAAAGGGGGTAAAACGTGCGTGTAAGATTTTTTGTAATAACAACAAATTTTTCACCCCCGTTTTACCCCCTTTGGGACTGAATTTAAAAAAACTCGAATAGCCTATAACCTTCCTTAATAAACGAGTTATCTAACAAACAATTTTTTTTTTTAAATCGGACTTGCAGTTCCTGAGATCAGCGCGTTCAAACAAAAAAAGAGTTTATTTTTTTCTTGTTTGAACGCGCTAATCTCAGGAACTACCAGTCCGATTTGAAAAAAAATTTTTTTGTTAGATAGTCCGTTTATTAAGGAAGGGTATAGGCTATTCGATTTTTTTTTTTAATTCAATCCCAAAGGGGGTAAAACGTGAGTGTAGGATTTCTTGTTATTACAATAAATCCTACACTCCCGTTTTCACCCTCTGGGATTGAATTTTTAAAAAACTCGTATAGGCTCTCAATGATTACTACTTTGCTTCTTTTACAGACTAGTAGTTCCTGAGATTAGCGCCTTCAAACAAAAAAAGAGTTTATTTTTTTTTTTTGTTTTTCTAAGTTCTGTAGAGTCGGTAAAAATCGGAACATAAACATATTTGACCAGTGCATTTTGAAGTAAATGTTGTGCCCTTTAATTTTGAATAGGACCATTTTTTCGATAGGACCAACCGTTTTTATGTTATAAACAAAAAACCGAAAAAAGTGCAAAAAAATCGTGGTTTTTAGCCCACCAAAACTCCCCCGCCCTGTTTTAGAGGTCGCAAACTTGGATTTGACATCTCCTAAACATGCTTGAGGACACAAAAAAATAAAATCATTTGCTGCACAAAACGCAAGGTGGACTTCCTCTCGTGACTGGACTAGAAACAGTGTTGAAAAATACCATTTTGTATCTATGTAAACATGATGTAAACAATCTAAACTACGTTGCTATGGATACATTTATATTTTAATTAGAATTGATGTATCAAAATTAGATAATTTTGAATAGTTTATGCAATTTCTCATAGATAAACAAATAATGTAAACCAACTTTTTGTCCTTATATCCTTTCTCATAATTGCAAACAAGAATAAACAAAATGTGTTTATTTCAAATGGATGAGCTTAAGCGCCATAATGACGTGAACGTCAGAGCAATAAAGCCAGACATACGTCTACGCATAGATAATGGTAGATAAAGGTATGGAAAGAAAGGAATACTTCCTCGTCAGTCGTAACTCGTGAAGAACCTAACCAAGTTCTAACTGCCGGTATGTCAACTGTACCTAAACAAATCATTGTACTATATTCTCTCTTTTATCTATGGATTGGGCTTGAGAATAGCCGAGAGTGTAGCGATGCTGTTGTTTACATGGCGTTGCTATGGTTCATTTATTACAAGTCCCCAGTTCCCGGGTTCTAGCCCGAGAGCTGGTAAAAGTGTCAATTGGATTTTCAATTTATTATTAAAAAAAAATAATGAATTGAAAATATGAATTGGTGCTAGGCTCAAATAACCTTAGCTGTTGGTGGTTTTTAAAACACAATGACCAATTATCTATGGATCAGTAGGCGTGATTCAACTACAGCAGCCAATCAAAGAATGCTGGCTGCGAGTGACGTATTTCGTAGGGGTATAATTCTGTAACCAGCATCTCTCACAAGCTGAATTTTTGTATACACTTTCGTTATGGTGTTTTAAAAAACGTGTAAAAAGCTTAGAAATATCATAGATAGAATAAAGAAGCCACCCAAAAAAGTGTGGATGCAAAAGATAGAGATGGAGAATAAAGCAGTTCTTCCATCACAAATACATAACCATGGTTACGATGTAAATTAACAATACCTACTACAGATTTTTAAATTTACAAATGCGTCAGAAAACAAGGAAAAGAGAACTGCTTCGCTTATTATCTCTCTTTTCCAAGGTAACACTGTCACTTACAGTTGTGCCTATGGCTCCCCTACTCTATCTATGATATCTCTATGGTAAAAAGTCCCCATCGATATCATGTCGGCGCTGTCAGATATTCGAGGTTCAAGTTCACGATTGGCGGTTTTTTGCGAATTTCTCGGTACCGTTCCATTTTTAATAAAAAATGATTATTATCAATCTTGTAGAGGATAATATTTTCTACAACTTTTGTATTAACATTTTTTGTCAACGATTCATAGTTTTACATATTTAAGTACCCGCGACTTCCTCCCCCTCGATTTTATCGTGAACTTGAACCTTGAATATCTGGCAACGCCGGCACGATATCGATGGGGACTTTTTACACGTTTTTTAGAACACCATAACGAAGGTGTTTACAAAAATTGAGCTAACTAGTAATTATTCCGCAGTGGAAATCTAAATTTACTGGACTATTAGGAGATCAGTGATAAGTTTCTATATCTTTATGTTAAGTTTTTAATGATATTTCGACTTGTCGAATGCATTTTATGCTCGGTTTCTGACACGACTTTCAGCTTTAACACGTAGACTGTCATGTGGCCTGACGTATGTGCCATGAGTAAATTTGCTATAGACGCCGCTGGTACAGATATTGTGCCACTGGCACGACTAGGTTTAAACGACTCGTGGCTTTGCAGCTGTGCCATGCAGAGCGTGTATTTATATGGGAACATTTAAAGCTCGGCGCGGTGGACTTGTATGCTGCGTTGCCCGCCGAAAATTTTTTTCTGTTTCAACAAAATTCTACAGAAATTAAGTTATTTCGATTAGTAATTGAATTTTATAAAATACGGTGGTGGCCCAGGAGACCCAAAATTTAAATAAAGCGTGGCAGTCAACGTGTTAAATCTAGATTTTATAATGCCATTCGTTTTCAACTAAATTATCATGTTCTATATACGTTGAAATATCGTCCAAATTTCAACATAAAGCTACTATAAACCTTATATAACTGAACCCCTAAAGGAGAGCTCTATTGAAATCCTTAACTACAAATATGCAGGGTGTTACATTAAAAATAAAAAATTAACCTGATTTTCAACTTAACCGGAAATCCGATTTAAATCTAAATATTCTCACTGTATCCTCCATGTGTTTTTACATAAATATAGAAAATCCGAATAATCGTATAATAGATATCCCAGCAAAAACAATTCTTGTAAAAAAAGGCCAAGTCTCGCGATTGCGTAGCAGCAAAAAGTTATGAGATCTAATAGAGCCAAGTTCAATTAAATGTAAGAGGAAATTAGTGAAATTTAAAATACTGCTGGACCTAGCGCTTTACTCATTCATCTTTTATTTGTCTTAGCGAACTTTGAACTTAGCCAAGTTTTAAATTTCACTACTTTTCTCTTACAATTAAGTAAACTTGGCTCTATGAGATCTCATAACTTTTTGCTGCTACGCAATCGCGAGACTTGGCCTTTTTTATTGATTTGATGAGATTTCAATTCTTTTTGTAGGATGTTGTTGCTTATACACTAAATTTAGCCGGCATGCCAGATTTCTTTTTTCCTTTTAATTACCTATATAGAAATCTGCACCACTCCCTTTTAAAGGTTGGAGGAAGGGAAAAGAGAGATTTGTTAATTTTCCGGTTACTTGTACGCGAAACCTAGCCTGCATACCAAATTTCAGCTTTCTCTGACTACGGATCTATAGGGGTTGGAGGGGAAAAACATAGATTTGTTAATTTTATTGTTACTTGTACGCGAAACTTAGCCCGCATTCCAAATTTCAGCATTGTAGGACTACGGGAAATACCCTAAAGATTTTTGACCTATAGAAATCTACACATCCCCACTTTGGGGGGTTGGAAGGGAAAAATCACAGACGTTTGAATTTTCTCGTTACTTGTACGCGAAATCCAGCCTACATATTAAATTTCAGTATTCTAGGACTACGGGAAATACCCTAAAGATTTTTGACCTATAGAAATCTGCACATCCTCAATTTGGGGGGTTGGAAGGAGAAAATCATAGATGTTTGAATTTTCTCGTTACTTGCACGCGAAACTCAGTCTGCATACCAAATTTCAGCTTTCTAGGACTACGGGAAATACCCTAAAGATTTTTGACCTATAGAAATCTGCACATCCCCACTTTGGGGGGTTGGAAGGGGAAAATCACAGATGTTTGAATTTTCTCGTTATTTATACGTGAAACTCAGCCTTCATACCAAATTTCAGCTTTCTAGGACTACGGGAAGTACCCTAGATTTTTGATGATCGGTGAGGGAGTGAGTGAGTGAGTCAGTGACAAAATAGCGAAACTTTGATGGCAGATATTTTCTGAACTATATTTATCAGAAACTAGAAATTTGGGGATTTACTTAAATACATTAGGTACTATCTCTAACGTAACTATCAGGCTTCTGCTGGCATTTGTAACAGAGATATAGAAAGTTTAAAAGTGCCTCGAGAAAAGGGTTCCCGGTGGCGGCCGTTTGCTCGATTTGGCAGGGTCACTATTGTGGTCCCAGATTCGACTTGATCTAGATTTGCTCAACCCTATATACCTACCTACATACTTATGTATAACATGTAGGTACATTGTTTTTATTATATGTGCGCGGTATGTAAAGACGTATTATACGTAACCAGTAATTTATTATTTTAATGTTAATTTAGGATTCACACTTTTTGATTTTTTGTCACTTTCCCTTCGCCTGTACAAACGTGAACTGTTCATATTATGCTTACACATTCTTAATTATATCAAATTTCATATTACGTTTATATGATGTACATTGTTGGTGTAAGGTGCTTGCATAAGAGTTGATGTTTGCTCATTAAATTTATTGGACTGGAAAGGGTTAACATAAATGTATAATACATTTAAAAATACCGCCAATAATGTTTTTACAGTTGTTTCAAGGTGATTTTGTAACAACTTAGTTAATATAAAAAAATTATAAGTAATTACAAATTAATCATTATTGTAGTTTGTATTAAACAAAATACTGAAATACATCAAAAATTGACAGCGCCAAACCGAAAAAATACATTTTGAGGCGTTGCTAAAACTAAAATCATTGGGCGCGAATCTTGTGTATGTTCATGCAATTATGCATTTCTTAAAATTTGCAGCTTTTCGCGCCCAACGCTTTTAGTTTAAAATTTTTTTTTAATTTCTTGTATGTATATTAGTGACATTTTTCATCTTTACCCAGCTTCAAATATTTTGCTATATGACGGTTTGATAATTTTATTTTGTAGCATACTGAACACAAATGGTGCAGTGTATCAATAAAATTGTTCGTACTCGATACTTTTCAGTCAATAACTTTTTTTGTGGTTTTTTTTATTAAACTGGAGTCCCGGATTTTTTTATAAAGAACGTATTTCTTTCAATGATTGTTCATTGACTTAATATTTTTTCAGAATATATCTCAATAATAGCAGATTGTGTATCTAGGGCGTAATGAAGTATATTTTCGACGAGGTGATGAGATTATCTTACACGAGCATCAGCAAATTTAACAGTCAAAATCTCATTGCGCCCTAGATACACACTGCACTTTTTGTCCTACATCCTATGAAATAATGGCTTTTGTCTTCACTTCCAGTATTTTCAAAATTTTTAGCACTAATTTTTTAAGAATTGTTGGAAATGAGAACTTCCGTGGCACAAAGGATCAATAAAAAGCAATACTGATTTTATTAAATTTGCATTTTACTAACGTTTCGGTATTCTTTATACCATCTTCAGAGTCTACAAAATAATACAAACGTGGGTGAGAATATGTGGAAATAAAGTTAAAATTAACAAAAATTTAAATGTGTGTTTTTTTTTTTTAAAAAACTTACCAAATGCTGTCAATTTCTTTCTTGGTAAGTTTTTAAAAAAAAAACACACATTTAAATTTTTGTTAATTTTAACTTTATTTCCACATATTCTCACCCACGTTTGTATTATTTTGTAGACTCTGAAGATGGTATAAAGAATACCGAAACGTTAGTAAAATGCAAATTTAATAAAATCAGTATTGCTTTTTATTGATCCTTTGTGCCACGGAAGTTCTCATTTCCAACAATTCTTAAAACTGTTTTCAAGGATCAAATTGCTCTATTTAAATATAGCAACTTCGAATTATTAATTTTTTAATTTTGGCATTTCACTTGTGTAGTAAACTTAACTTCATTAATGAATAGTAGGTACTGGAGTAATATGAAATATTAAAATTATTGAATTTTTCTTTTCTTTATTATAAAAAATAATAAATTGAAAAAAATATTAATGAATTTTCTTTTAGCGCCCGGCGGATGGTAAAGTTACTTTACCGCCCAGCTCTCGGTAATTTTACAACCAGTTTACATATATGGCAACTGACAAGCATGACTGCTCCCCCCAGGGGGAACATTGGAATGTAGTTGTTCTCGCAATTGCATTCCAATGTTTTTTGGGAATTGGCGTTCCCATGAAGCCCGAGCTCGGACCAGTCGGTTTGTGTATGCCGGCTGGCAGATTCTAATCTTAACAGTTTATGGTATTTATGTATTAGAATGTGCAAATTTTGTTAAAAAATATCCGCATTTATTTACAAATAATGTACTGCAGCATAACTACATTACTAGAAGCAAAACTGATCTAGTAATAGCACAAGCTCACTTAAATATAATGCTAAAGGGTCCGCTAAATTCCTTCATAAAAATTTTTAACAATATACCACAAGAACTGAAACTATTGCGAATTGATAAATTCAAAATAAAATTCAAAAACTACCTCAGTGGTTTGACATTGTATAGTCTAGAAGAGTTTTTCGATTCTTAAATAATATTTTTTTTCTTGAAAATAATGTTTTTTTGTATGACGTGTTCTATACCTCCATGTAAGGTCATCAGAATAAAACTGCTTATTATTATTATTATAATACACAAATGGATTATTAATTGTTGTGTTGAAGACGCTAATAACCTGAGTTGTCGACGCGTTTATAATCTACAATAATAATAATAATAATAATGAAGCAGCTATTTTATAGGGGGTAGGATAAAAAATATTTTTACTGGCCATTGCTCGGATTTAATGTTAGGTACTCAGCAATCAGCATGCCCATAACTATTGGTCTACAAAAACCGGCATCATTGAACTATAGTTTATACGCTATATAAATTTTAAAATATTGTTGCGTGTCGAACATGGAGTATTGACCATCGTTTTAATTTCGTTCGATGTTGTTAACTCAAACTGCGCAAATAAAGCTTACATAATTAATGCTCACGATACTTATAGAAACGTTAAATAGACCTGTTTGTATTGTAAAGTGTGTTCAGCAGGCATAACTATAGTTCACAAAAATACAAAGTTTAATGCTTAATTACAAAATATATTAAAGTGAACTTCATAACTTCGCTAATGACTATTATTTCAATCAGTGGCGGCTTAGAGAGGGGACAGCAACCCGGACGAAAGGATTAAAGGGGCGCCGGGCGCCAGCGCGGCGCCTTGATCCGCGAATCATCAGTTAAGAAAGAATAAAGCCACTAACCCAATCACTTTAGATCAAATTCGATATAAAAAGCTAGAAAACTGTCGGATTAAAACTTTTGACACAGTTAAGTGTCCCCCGCAAAGTAGATAAAGAAATAATATTTTTACCCATTAATTAATTATGGGAACTGTCCGCCATCTTGGATTTTTAGTTTTTGTCGATTTTCACGCATATTTTTGCATTTTTCGATAAAAAAGGTAAGTAACAAATTTGTAGACAATTTAATTCTCTGGAATACTCAATAGTCAAAATTGCTGAAAAAAATTATTTATTGCTAATAATAAGCAAAAAGTGTGAAAAATTAGGAGAGTGGCGCAGTTTTTTCAACTTTTGGACCATTTTTATTGAAAATAAGTGACACATTCAAATGACAAAGTTGTAGAGGACTCATTTCCCAACAGTTTTCGTACAAACAAGTTTTTCGTACGACGTGTGGATCATGGCCGGCAACGCGCTCAACACAACGATTTGGGGGGGAAAAACATGAAAATGTCGTGGGACACCCGACAAAAGCGGAGCTTTTTACGCATTTGACGTTTCAAATAACTATGGCTACGTCAAAATAAACGGATTGCATATATTATAATATTGTGTCCAGCAGCGCGAGTTCCTCCAAATCGCGTTCCCGACCGTGATCCACACGTCGTACGAAAAACTTGTTTATAGGAAAGCTGTTGGGAAATGAGTCCTCTACAACTTTGTCATTTAAATATGTCACTTATTTTCAATAAAAATGGTCCAAAAGTTGAAAAAACTGCGCCACTCTCCTAATTTTTCACACTTTTGCTTATTGTAAGCAATAAATAATTTTTTTCAAAACATTGACTATACGAGGATTGCAGAGAATTAAATTGTATCCAAAATTGTTACTTGCCTTTTTTATCGAGAATTGCAAAATACGCGTGCTCATTGACAAAAACACAAAAGCCAAGATGGCGAACAGTTCCCATAATTATCAATTAATGAGAAAAAATATGACTTCTTCATCTACTCCGCGCGGGACGCTTAACTGCATCAAAAGTTTTAATCCGACGGTTAATCTCAATTCCCAATCCCAATTCATACAAACAAAATTGGCTGTTATGTGTATTCGATACAATATATATAAGAAATCCGATAGTCGGCTCTGAGACTATTACGATAAATGGCTCCACATATTAACCAGATATGTAAACTATCACTTAATTTATGAGATCACGATTATTGTAGTGTGGATAAATTAGCCAAATTTTGTTTGAAAAAAAAAAGTATTGAAAAGATCACAGACATTTCTATGTTTTTGTAGTTTTATGTTGATTTTTAACACAGTTATAACAGTTGATAAAATTCCGCCGGCTTAATATATTTTCCTTAGCTTAATAAAATACCCAAAACCCCAAAAAAAAAAACCAAAAACCAACTAAATTGCAGAAAAACGTCCGGTTACAATGTTATATAATAGTATTTTTACTAATTTAGTTTATTTTTTTTACTAAGAAACCAAATGCTTATCGTAGGCAAGTACTTTTCTCTGAACACAAAAAATCGATCAAATGATAAATTTACATTTCTATTAATATTAGAATGAATAATATAATATTTTAAACGGTGTCGGTATAAAAGAAACTCAAAATGTTTGTTAAATAATAACTAATAATAATTACTAATAGCAGACATACACGTACGCGTTACGAGTTCTCTAGAAATCAACTTCAATGATCAAACAGAACAGGAACCCTCTAATCTAATAGAACATAATAATATCATGGTGCAGAAACTTTAAATTATGCGCCAACTTACCATGTAATTAATACATCCAAATAAGATTTTCTTAATTAGATAATATGTAGTTAGAACGAACGCACACACACACAAAACACACAAAATCTACATCGAAAAAACTTTTTAAAATCTGCATTTTGTCAAAATTGAACTAGTAAGTCACAAATATTTCAACATTCCTTTAAAACTTCACGTAAATGTTTTAGTCACCAAACTTTTTTTAATAAACAGCGTTCTTAAAAAAAGATTATTTATATTTAATATTTTTTCTGTAAATTTAAAAGAATTATTACTTTGAAATTTGAATAAAATTCGCATCAACTTTAAAGTTAATACTGGAGCTACAAACAATCCAGCTCAATATAATTTCGCGTCATATGTCAACTGTCAACATTCAACTGTCATTTGTAATTTCATTGTTGTGAGGTATATAACAAAATACGAACGCAGACAAACCTACATCTAGAATAACACTTGTTTCCACAAAATTGAAATCCGTACAAATGTCGAAATGCGGTATACTGCAGTAAGTGTATTAAAGGAATCTATGCATATGTACGAATACACACACACACATACTGTACTTATATATATTACATGGATACATTCGCATTATGGATGAATTTATATACAGAATGTCAAAAAACCACGTTAACTCTTTCATGTACGGTGGATTACATATCAAACCAATGTTTCATTCACTTACACTGTAATGACTACACTACACTATTACTAAAACAAATAGAAAAATCTGTCATTGGAAAAAAATAATGTCGGTGAGGGGGGCGACCATAAAAAAAGGGTTTGGGTCTCGGGACACCCGACAGATGTGTAACACACGCGGTTGTCTTCCCGTGCCCGAGCGCGCGGAAGCCGAGAGAGAGAGAGAGTACCGCAGTGATAGGGAGAACAGCAGCGAAGGAGTGGACCATAAATTTCGTTGCATATTTCCCCTCACGCGGCTGTTCACAGCCCGACATAAGATGTTTCACATCAAAAATTTCGCCCGGGACGTTAGACTCGAAAAGACCGACCCTGACTGTATACATCCTCTAGCGCTGAACCTGCGAAGTTTTTGAATTTTTTAACACCCTGTATATTTTAATGTGTGTATGACCACTACCATATCGCACACACACATACACATAATATGTAGGTACTAAGTACGGTAAATACAATCAGAGCTAGGGCAAGTCTTTTAACTTCAAAGAGTGATTGTTCACACTCCGGTAATCACCTATCCTTTGTTTCGGTGATAGATTTAGCAGTAGCGCACACTTCGGGATTTAATGTAAATATAACAGCTTGAAATATAAAAGCTGGTACATCACGATGATAATATAGTAACTTTTAGTAAGGATTTAAAGATTGCAGCTAGACCTAGCGATATTACTATAATTTTCAATAGAACAATCCAATTTTGTTTCGTATTGAAACAGCAATACACAGATATTCATACACACACACTTAGCATAGCGAGTGTATCAGTATACACCCACGTGCGAACAACTCTCTACGTATTGAAACAGCAATACACAGATATTCACACACACACACACACACACACACACACAAATTAACATAGCAAGTGTGTACAGTATTAGTGCGATCGACGCGACGTAACATTCAAGCGATTTTACACCCGTGCTTAAAGATGTTTCACATCAAAAACCTTTTACTTATCAACAAGATTGTAGAGGACAGTGTGGTCCAGTGGTTAGCGTCGCGGACTCTGGATCAGACTGTCACGGGTTCGAATCCCGCCTCCGCTCATGGATGTTTTGTGATGTAATTTCGTTTTAAGTGAGTTGTTATTTAATGTAATCAAGACGCTAATGACCTAAGTTGTCGACGCGTCTATAATTTACAATAAATAAAAATAAAACAAGATTGTATGCGAAAATACCAAACTTTTTAATATTTTTACATCGAGATCACGGCGCTACTGAATTTTATTTATGTGTACATCTGAGTGTACAGGTGATTGCAAAGTTGTTATATGAACAATCTAAAATCTTATATGGTCTTAATGTTTCGTTTAAAGCCGAGAGTTTATTTATAGAAAAAAAAAACAGGTCCACCCAATGTCGACCCAATGTTTTCCTAGCATGCTCACACATCTGTACATCGGTAACATCGATTATCCAACAAAAATGGAATCGGTTAGAGGTCGAATAAACAAAAATATCGATAAATACGGAAAAGGCGAGTGCAGAAATTGTATGGAAGTCCAGTATTTGTATAAGTTTGAATTCATTGAATGGACTCGCCTCTGCCTTGGTTTAGTCAAGACTCTACGGTCTGTAATTTTTTCGAAATTCGTATATAAAAATTCCTCATATATTCCTCTTTCCTTATATTACGCGTTCAATTCCAGCTAGAGCTATATATAGGAAAGAATTTATTGCTTGTCTTATCTGTGGACAAACTTGTGACGCATCCAACCCCTATCAACTTTCAAGCTCGTGTTCCGATAGTTACATTTCATTTTTTTCTCATAAGATTGTGTAGTTTCCATCCGTATAAAAATTAAAAAACTCGGGTCGCAGTGCCAAACCCTGCCGACAATATAGTGTATTTGCTAATACAGGCATTGTGGCTTTATTATGTGAACTTAAGTTTGTTTTTGTACAAAATAAAAAATTTAACCTCTTAATACATCCCTTACAATAGTATTTTTTTCTTAATTGCAATATTGTTATCATTACAGCATCTGCACCAAATTAAATACACCTTCGGTATGGAAATCCGTATCCGCAAACTAATGTTTTTAAAAAAAATCATAAGTCCGGTCCTATTGGGCCGATTTTATTTAAATTTTAGCATCACGTTTTAATCTTTACTAAAGGGTTAAATTTCAATTTTTAAACGACTCAGAAAATTTTTTAGGTATCTTTGGGCCCAAAAACATTTTTCAACCTCTAAAAACCACCCTTATAATAGTCCGATCGGGTCCATTTTAAATAGGCTTCGTGTGGTGATAGATTGCAACGTGCCTACCAAATTTCGTCAAAATCAATTAACTCTTTCGAAAGTTATAGCCTGCACATATATATATATATATATATATATATATATATATATATATATATATATATATATATAAAATAGACATTTCTAAAAATGGTGCCAAAGTGTTCAGGAGGCTATGAAACGTCGAGAAATGTTGGTCCGACCCCTAAGTCCCGTCATCCGATCGACGCCAATAGTGTATGTGCCATATAGCAAATACACTAAAAATAGTATTTTTTAATTTTATCAAAAAAGTTAGTAAACGCCTCTACATATTAAGTTGCATATTATGTAGTTAATTGTAAAAAAAACGTTTCTGCACGCATTAATCACAGTCTCTACGCAAATACAAACGTACTGCATGAAATGTAAAATGTTCAGATTGTGACTTTTTTTTTGTTCTTGAATTTGTGCAGATATACAAGAACCTAGCTTGTACATTTTATCTATGCAATCGGTCTGAAGAAAACGTTGATTATAAAATTGAATTAGTTTCATCACAATTAAAAAATAATTGTATTGCAGAAATTATCCCTGTGAGTGTGATTTATTTCTTCATATGAAAATAATATATCGTGTTATCGTATTACCGTGACCATGTTTACTGGAAAATCAGTAGATAGAGAGAGGTCTGCTAGGTACCCAAAAAAAAATTCCAAGGCTATGCATTTTAAAATTATAAAAAAAATATATTTGTATTTCTCATAACGAGCCCTTTCGTTTGATATGTGACGCATTTGAAAATTCTTTTTTTTATTTTCTACTTTACCCCCCAAAATTAGGTTTTCCTGTAAACTATTCGTGAGGCCCTATATCCCCTATTTTTTCAAAATTTTAGGCTCAGTAGTTTCGGAGATAAGGGAAGGAAAGATCAGACAGACAGACAGATAGACAGCAGACAGACAAAAGAGTGATCAAATAAGGGTTCCGTTTTTTCATTCTAAGGTACGGAACCCTAAAAATGACCAAAAAAAACCTGAATTAGTCTGCCACCGATTTTACGTTTTTCGTAATAATCTGTTAAATTCAATAATGAAATTTAGTAGCGTTGTCCAGTAGACGTTAGTAGACTAAAACCTACCAAAAACATAAATGTGAAAAAGCGGTCAAGTTCGGTACAAAGAACAGCTTCGCAGAAAAAAGCATTGAGATCTAAGTGGGTGCACCATCCATGCGGGGGCAAATTTTCCCATCTTATAATAATAATAATAATAATAATAAACATTTATTTCCCAACAGATCTACATCCAATAACAGGGAATTAGACATCTATGAAAATGAATGCATGATATACAAAACAAACATAGTATAATAATATAAACATAACATATAGAGTAATAGAATATAAACGTAATAGGTACAATAAAAAACTTATAAAAATAATCAAAATGCATAACAATAATTTCATGATCTTACTGATCTACGGAGTACTTTGTAGCTGTCCTGAAAAAAGTTTATAGAAGGTTTATTAGCATGCAGAGTATTCACCAATGTCACCATCCTACACAATGGTGAATTGTCAAAATGCTGAGTTGAAGCTTGAGGACGTGCTAAAAGTTGATATTTTGGTCTAGTAGCTGCACTGGAAACTTTATCCGACTATGGCCTTTAATTCTAAAAGCGATTTATTCATGTATTGTCATTGGGAATACATATGCGTACAAAATTTCAAATCGATCGGATACGTGGAAGTCGTGAATTGTTCATTTTAGTTTTTCAAAATTTTACCCCCTTTTGACCTCCGTAGGGGTTGAATTTTTTTTGGGTTTCAGATTTTTTCCTTTATAAGTACAGCGTGTCACAGAATAACTATTCCTAATTTTCATAAATGATAGAGGACACTTAAATACACATTTTTAGTGTATTTGCCATATGGCACATACACTATTGGCGTCGGTCGGATGGCGGGACCTAGGGGTCGGACCAAAATTTCTCGACGTTTCATAGCCTCCTGAACACTTTGGCACCATTTTTGGAAATGTCTATTTATATATGTATATATATATATATATTATATATATATATATATATGTACGGGCAATAACTTTCGAAAGAGTTAATTGATTTTGATGAAATTTGGTAGGCACGTTGAAATCCATCACCGCAAGAAGCCTATTTAAAATGGGCCCAATCGGACCATTTTAAGGGTGGTTTTTAGGGGTTGAAAAATGTTTTTGGGCCCAAAAATGCCGAAAAAATTCTCAGAATCGTTTCAAAATTGAAATTTAACCCTTTAGTAACGATTAAAATGTGCTGCTAAAATTTTAATAAAATCGGCCTGACAGGACCGGACTTACAAATTTTATGAAAACACTAGTTTGCGGATAGTGCTTTACTTACTGAAGGGTGTATTTAATTTGGCACCGAGGTTGCATTGATAAAAATATTAAAATTAAGAAAAAAAATATTATTTTAAGGGATGTATTAAGGGGTTAAATTTTTTATTTTATTCATAAACAACCTTAAGTTCACATAATAAAGCCACAATTCCAGTATTAGCAAATACACTATATTGTCGGCAGGGTTTTGGCACTGCGACCCGAGTTTTTTATTAATAAACTAGTGTCTGGAAATATTCGTGAACGTCCGCAGTTATTTCTAAGTATTCGGCAGTCGAATACACATCGTTAAAACTAACTTGTGTATCGAAAATGATGTCGAACAATTTTTATAAAGTTTGATGCAGTATTTCCGGACACTAGTTTGTTAATAAAAAATGTTTATTTAAGTGCCCTCTATAATTTCTGAAAATTAGGAATAGTTATTCTGTGACACCCTGTGTACGCGTAATGATCTACCTTGATGCTAAATTTCAAGTTTCTAAGTCACCTAGAAGTGGTTTAGGTTTTTAATGAGTGAGAGTGATAAAAATGGCACTTTTCAGACCTTAATATTTAATAACTCAAGAACTAAATATAATAGGTTTATTAATGAAATTTGCGATTCTAGGTGTTCAAGAGGGTCTTATTAGACATGCAAAGTTGCAAGTGTGTAGGCCTAATATTTTTTGAGTTATGGGGGATCGAAAGTTGCTCGAAATGGTTCGTGTTAATTGTACAATGATAAACAATTTTCAAAGTTATATATTATGTAACTATTAAATGTATAAACTTGAATAAGTACTCCGACAATAAAGGTAAAAGTATAAAGAACCATGATTTTTTAGATAAGATGATAATAAAATTAGGTTTCATTTTTTGTACATAATTGCATTTGTTCCTATTATAATATTACATACATAAATGTGATAACAATTAACAATATGTACCATATTGTACCACGAAGGAGCGTGCAACATTTTCCAGCTAGGGCATTGCATGCGTCACTAGCCACTACACTCAAGTGTACGGGATAAAACTTAAATAAGCCAGTCCTATTTATAATTTTAATTGTAATTATTTATCAGATGAATATATCAAATGTATAGGGTAAAACGGTGAAATATTCGCCCCACTTTTTTAGAAAAAAAGTGCTATTATATTGGTTTTATTAACTAAAATATATTTGCCATTAATACAAAAGTTAATACGTAACATAAATACGAAATTTTCGTAACATTAATTAGTAGATAAGTTAAAGAAACTGAGAAAAAAATTAGAAATCCTTGCCGTCGGATGCACCTGTAAAAATGCCCCAGAAGACCATTTTTTCTTTCTTATATTATTAGTTTAATGTCTTGCTCCACAAATGTGACTAAAATGTTCGTAGGTCGTACAGGTTTCATGAAGCCGTCGAGAAGACTCAATATTGTCGACTTACCAAGTCTTAAATATCTTCGCAGTGTCCTAGGTGATATTCTACATTCGCATTTCGTTTGAAGTTACTTTAAAAGCATAACATTTTTAAAGCATCTTCGCGACTCGCCCCACTGGGCTCTCTTGTGATTTTCCTATCGTAAACTCTAATTTATGATCTTAAACTGATTGGGGCATTTCACACTTTACGTAAAGGAGCATATTACACAAACATAAGCGAAAATAGAAGATATCATATAGATAGAGTAGGAGAGCCAAATAGGCACAACTGCAAGTGACAGTGTTACCTTGGAAAAGAGAGACAGAAAACGAAGCAGTTCTCTTTTGCTTGTCTTCTGAAACATCAGTGAATTTTAAAATTTATAGTTAGCCCAGTAAATCTGTACATGTCTCCTACAAAAATTCCGACCTTAAATTTTTTGACGCAATTATTTTCTTTTTAATGTATTAAACCTAAAAACACCATATTGCCAAAATATTTGTTTGTGCGTTTTCCACCCCCGCGATTTTTATGGGTGTGTTGGTTTTTATTGAATACCTCCCGTATTTTTAAGTTGACGGCAAAACTTCCAAAAGGGAAGTTGTAGAGCATAATATTTCCTATATTATACGTTGTTTTCCATTATTGTAGTGCAAAAAATACAGCAAAAAGAACCAAGGCAAGAGGTTGAAAAGAGCTTTTTCGACTTTTTACCCATTTTCGCGGCAAATTAGGTGGTACATTTAAATGGAAAAGTTTTTCGTCACTCAATTCTTTACAAATTGGTATAGGTATTTAAGAGTGCATGTTCGATGAACGGTTCTCGCTCGGGAACGCGCTAAATAGACCAGCAACTGAGCCCTATTTTTTGACTCAACTGGCGATTTCGAGATAACTCGTTCTTTCGCAAAATTATCGAAAGTGTATCAGGTCAGGACACTCTGGACCAAAATTACTACAAAATAACTGAGGCGGAACCTCCCCAAATAGCGTTCTCAAGGTAAAAAAAATCGTTAAAAATGTGTTTTTTCAACTCTCACTCAAATTTGTGTGAGAACCATGCTAAATGGGACTAAATTGCATTCTAGTAATTTTGTCGAGTATAAAATTTCCTACAAAAATGTCCACGACGACATATGTTCAAAGTCAATAATTTAGAAATGCGGGGCAGTAGCCTACAGCTCAAACGTATTTTTTGACAGAAATGTTGCCATTTCGCAAAATTATTGAAAGTTTTGGGGAATTTAAGAGCAGAGTAGGTATCCTTTCTAAATTAACTTTTATTAATTTTGCAAAAAATGTCACAAAACCTTGCAGTACCGAATTGACAAAAATTTGGAACGCCTAGTATTTCTAAACTTTAATAGTTTAGAAATACTGGGCGTGCCAAATTTTTGTCAATACAATAATAGATAAGTTTTACTCCTATGTAATCAGGCCACCTATATCTTTCACGTATGTTCTCTGATTTGCACTGTCAGAATGAGACAAATATTAAATATCTGAGCTCCAGTAGGGGACCATGATGTTTGTTGTAAATGACAACAGCCGCTCGAACAAAAAATAGAGATCATTAGAAATCATTTCAGCTCATCTACCGCTCTTATTCTTGTAGATCGAGGTAACGAAAACGTTATTCCTTTGTTACTCGACTCGATGATCCAGTATTTCTACTATTACTCAAATTTTCAGGTACTTACACACACCCCCCAGTTTCCAAACGGAGGTATTTTTAGTCCGTTAACATATTCAGTTTTAAACATTAGTTTCCACATGCCTGCTATTCTTACGAATATCAGTGTATAGAGATAGAGAAGGTATAACAAAAGATGCGTTAAAGATATTTAAGGTATGTAAGTTTTATTATTTTTTTATTAAGAAATTGCTTATTTTTTAGACAAAATTGAGAACAATAGGTATAGAACTTTATAGTAATAATAATTCATTATATTATTTAAGTGAAAGGCTATTCCTTAATTAATACATGTAATCAGCGTAATAATTAACTAAACCTATGATGTCACTGAAACAACACACTGTTCATTACTAGCAAATGAAGGTGGTTATTTCCGGCTTTCCGTATATTTTTATAAGATTGTTAATATCCGGTAAATTTTATGCACTTTATGAGATCATCAGTCCAATACTACAGACATATTGATTAAAGGTCTCGTTTGCATTTTTTTACATTTATCCGATCCACTCAAACCTTATACAGGGTGTATCACAGAAAACCGAACATAGGGAAAAGTACACAGTACAAATTAGTTAAGATCAGAGATTGCTTTGTCCTCTATTCAGAGGTCGTTACCATGGTTACCATGGTGTACGTATACAGTAACAAATGCATATTGCTGTTCATTTGACAAAATCTGGATGAACTTAAAAGACAAAATCGTCGAAGTATGTTTCAATATGACTCCTGTAATGTTAGATAAAGTGAGACAAAGTTTTTGTAACCGATTAAGCCACTGCTTAATTCAAAATGGAGGTTTATTTGAACATTTGCTTTAATTTTTTATTTTAACTGTTTGTTTTGTTTAATTATTAGTTAAAAAAATATTTTCTTAATAAAAAATTGTTTCATTAATAAAAATAAATTCATTTAATATTGAAGAATTTATTTTAACTGATTTTTCTAATTATTCATTATTAGCTATTATTGTTATTAAATAATGGTTAGTCAGCGTTACCATGGTACCCATTCTCATAATATGTGGCCAAAGTAATCGTTGATCCTAACTAATTTGCACAATGGAGTTTTCCCTATGTTCGGTTTTATGTGATACACCCTGTAGAAGCTCGACCTTTTGCCTGTGAAAATTCAAAAGTGCGATTTGCACCCGAACGAAAGCCTTAGTTACCATAATGTTGTATTGTAGTGATGTAAATTTTCGGTCATTTTAAAATTATTGATCATTACATAACACGCGTGTTATTTATAGTATAGTGTCATTTATAGCGTCATTTTTGCAAAATGGCCGTCACAACCAATCTGATGCATTTTTGCAAGACCATCACAACCATTCTGATACATTTTTGCAAAAATGACCGTCACACCTAATCTGATGCATTTTTGCAAAAATGACCGTCACAACCAATGTGACGTGATGGTCATTTTGGTCATGACCACGTCATGACTATGGTCAGATTATCGACTCACGTCACTATTGTATTGTCATCGCAACTACACATGTGTGCAAAATTTCAACTCAATCGGTTAACAGGAAGTGGTTGAAAATTCAGAAGTGCGATTTGCCACCGGCTAGATACCATAGAATATTGTAATGTCATCGTAACTATAAATCGGATAACGGGAAGTGGTTGAAAAATCGGTCGCAATATTTGAAACAAACACGTATACGGAACGTGAAGATAAAATAAAGCCGTTTAATAAACCAGAATCTTCAATACCATTTATTTTGTTTCCGTGAATATTTTAGATAGGTGTGACCTGAATACAACTATAATGCAAAAACATAATTATACAGCCTGTTCCTTTTAAAAATGGCTGCATAAGTTTGGTGATTTCTATTTCTAAATGTATAAAAATGTAGCATAAACTTTTAATAATAATAATAGTAATAATAATGAGCCTATATAATCCCATTATTATTATCCCCGCCACACTTTCGATGTCGTCCTTCCATCTTTTTTTCTGTCTTCCTTGTCTTCTTCCGTCTCTTGGATACCACTCCGTAATTCTTTTTGTTCATCTCTCCTGTTCCAGTCTTATTATATATGGCCCGCCCATGCCCATTTCATAAATTTTATTTTTTGTTTTACATCTATTATTTTAGTTTTATTTCTAATGATTTTACTGTTTATTTTATTGATTAATTTAACACCAAGCATTAAACGTTATAACAGCGTGATTAAAAGTCGAAAACTTTTAATCACGCCGTTATAAAATTTAAGGATTAAAAGGATTAAAATATAGCACGCAAAAATCCATACTGGAAAAAGCTAGTAAAAACACAAAGTGGAAAAATCAGAAAAAAATTCGACTGATGACCAGTCCTATACTTCCCACCTAGTAAATATTTGCAAAAAATAAACACTTTTTTTTTTATTCTTTGACTAGGTCCAAATAACCTTAGCTGTTGGTGGTCTTTAAAACACAATTTAATTTTTATTCTTTGAAAAAAGCATGGCCCTCTTTTTTGTTTGGTGATCACTGATGGCTAGCTTAATATAGCAAAAATCATGGTTACCTTGATTTACGTACAATTTTTATTTTTTTTAGTAAAATATTTTTTTTCTCGAAAACTATACATTTTAGAGAAAAAAAATATTTACATTTTTTTCATATTATAACATCTAGAATTCATTTATATTTTTTTTTACCTATGTTAATACGTGACATTGAGGACGTTTTTTTGAATATCTCAGGATCCACTGAACCGATTTGACTCAAAATCTAATCAGATCTAAGTTAAAGGCTGATAAACACAATAGAACAATCGGCATGCCCGTATGTTGTTCCGTTCTTAAGATATCGAAGGCGAAAAATTGACCACACACATACACACACACACACACACATACACGTTAACGACTTGTGACGCGTTGTTTCGTTGACAACAAAAATAATAATTGACAATTTTCAAAATAAGCTATGTTACGTCATCCATTTGCACCTGTTTGCCTCCCCTCCGGGCCCGGTACTTAAAAAATATAGAAAAGTGTGCATTTATGACACTCAGGGGGGGGGGTGTAAAAAGCATGCGAAAAATCAGCGAGGTAGGTGATCTTTCCACAATACCCTAGGAAAATCTTCCTGTCGCCAACTGTACTGCATATAAAAAACATGTTACGCACGGCAGACAAGTAAAAATTTGTTAATTGCTATTTTTAATGAATTTTTGAAATTATAGCTTAAAAAAATGAATTTACTTTTAGAAACACCTGCTTAAAATTTACACAATTTGTGGTAAATAATGTATCATTTTTAAAAAAATTTGTCTGACTGACAATTTTTGTTAATGAACATTTAACAGAACTTTTGTTATAACTGATTTTTTTTTCATGAAAGTACACTTCGTAACACCTCCTTGGTTTTTGTTGTGAAATAAAGTTTGAGATCTCCCCTATCTATTAAAGCATGTCTGACTGCAAATTTTTGTTAATTACCTTGACAGACTTAATATTATGAAAGCGGATGCATGTATTTTTCATCATAAAAAACATTTTTTCGATGAAAAACCTATTTTAATAGTATTAAAAAGGGATCAAAGACTTTAAATTAGAATTAGAAAAAAACATTTTTTTAGTTGGCAACGGTAATACCACATTTTTTAATTAAAAAACGTGGTCTCAGCGCTTAAAAAATTAAGTGTCATAGTAAAAAACATTTTTTCGTTGACAGACCAATTTTTAAAAGAGATCTCAAAACTTGAGGTGCAGCCGTGCAATAGATAGGTAATATAGCCTAGTTCACACTTTGAAAAACGTGTTAATTCTTGCTACTGCTAATTAAAATATGTGTATTCGTAATGACATCTTGAAAAATGTGCGAAAGTTTCAAACCCGCAGATAAAAAATAGCAAAGGTTATTAACAATTAAAGACTCCAAAAAAATGGAGATACGTTTTCTGCAATTAACTCGAAAACTATTAATATTTAAGAATTGAAACACAAATATTCTTAAAGAGGATGAAATTTCCAAAAAAAATGTAGACTCCCGGAACTTCATCTCTGTTATTAATAGTTTCAATTTTATTGTTTAAAATAGAGCTTTTCGCGGCGAGCGCTGTGCCGTAACGTAGCCACGAAACCGGCCATTGCTGATAAAAAGTTTTTTTTACCCTATAAAATATTAATTTAAAATTCTGAAAAAATTAATGTATTATCTAGACACTTGAAGGAACAATATCCCGGTGGAAAAAAATTTTTTCACTCATTTTTTATAAAATGAACCTATTGTTAATTAACTATTTTTTTTAGAGTTCTTGTTTACATTCCAAGTCAAATAATTTTTAAACAAAAGCTTCTAAAATTATTTCACTTCGTGGAGACCTTTTGGCAACTAAATGAGATTATCAACTTACGGTATTTTTAATTGTACCAGACATGTATCGAAAATTCATATAAATTCATAAGTAAACGTAATACTTAATTTCTATAGTCATGGAAATATGATTTCTTTACTTATACTTCACTCTTCAGACATCTAGTTATAGTGTTTTATTACTTTCAAAAATAAAATGTCCTAAAAATTTCTTAACATCTTCCTTCGAAAAATGACACGCGACTGCTTACTGTTTAGTACAATTTTACGATTTTAAAGTAGTAACTGTGGACAGTATTAGTATTATAATATAATCTGTCATTCTGTATGTTTATTTTGCAATGTTTGTTAGACGAATCAAGGCAAGCCCCCAGAATTCTGTTTTGTGACTGGTCAGTTATTCAAGTTTTACTCGTTGATAAACAACAACGGAAATTATTATAAAAAAAAGAACCTTGAATTTATTATTCAATCTTTGTCGCTATGTCGAGTACAATAAATTGATCCTATGGAGTATGGCTATCACCTCTTCAAATGACTGTAAATACGAGACGGAACTAAAGACATTCATATTATTTTCTGTAATCGTGATGACAAAATAAATACTACTATTATGCAATAACTGCAAATCAAATTTTGTAAAATTGAAAATTATTACTCGCTTAACTCGGCTATGAAATTGAATCAACAGAATATTAAATTATACCGTTACCACGTACATAACTTCAATATATGTTAAGAAAAATCAAAAGAAATATAGTGCATTTGTCAATTCATGAACATGGCACCCGAAACAAAGAAAAATTATGTTTACCGCTGCACAGAACAAAGAACACTACATTTGGAGCCAATTATTTAGGAATTAAATTTTTTAACAAACTACCGTCTGAAACTAAAAACTTAAGTCTGGTAGCTTTTAGAGGAAAAGTCAGAGAATTGCTGTTAAATAGGTGTTTTTATTCTTACGAAGAATTTTTATCTTATTAATGGAAATAACTGTATTTTATGTATGACGCTATTATAGCCTTTCTAGGGTCAGTAAATAAAGAATATTATTATTATTATTATTAATATTATTATTATTATTGACTTTAAAAAAATTGAGTAAATAATGCTATACTTGCCCCCTACATTGTAATCAGCAGCCTAGGAGAAGGAAAGTAGGGAACCATTTATAGCTGGTTAATAATTAGCTTGGGCGCAGTTTTTATAATCTCTGTTCTTGACCGTGCATAATATAATTAGTGGGGTAGGTGCTGGTGAGGCAAAACAGGGCCTCTAAATGTTTGACATTAAATAAAGTGTCGAATGTTCACATTTTGTGGTCAATAATTACGTAAAATTTGGTTTCTTTCCATTAATATTATTAATAACAAATACAAAACTGTAAATAGTCTGAAATATTATACAAAACTAGCGGACCCGTCTCGGCTTCGCCCGGGTGCTAAGAATTTATATATTAATAGCCGGGCTGATTTTATAAATACATTACTCACTCGCTTCGCTCGTTCGTTTGAATATTATAATACATTACTCACGCGCTTCGCTCGTTCGCTCTAATATTATTAATACAATTCTCACTCGCTACGCTCGTTCGCTCGAATTTTATTAATACATTACTCACTCGCTTCGCTCATTCGCTCGAATGCCGCTAAATTATATGAAATACACTCATTTGTTGCAACGACTCGCGCGCCACTTATTGTAAAATGGTTGTAATCATTCAGAAACCTTCGCGGGCGTGAGCACAATAACTCACCAACGTTTCATCGCAATCGGATGAGTAGCTTCTGAGATCACTTTTTTCACTCGGGCGAAGCCGGATCGGACAATTTTATAATTCAGAAACCTTCGCGGGCGTGTGCACAACAACTCACCAAAGTTTCATCGCAATCGATTGCATGTTTAGGAGTCTATAAACAACACACATCTACACGTACACCCATCCACACACATTGATTTATATATATAGATTAACTGAAATAAAAGATATTATGGTTCATGCCCCGTCTTGTCCCACAGTTGGGCTAAGACGGGGTATACTTATTAAAGTTTCGCAAAGAAGATAAATTTTACTGTCCACCTTCGCACAGGAACAATGCGTTGTCATCGCAAATCTGGCATGATACGGCCATCCTTGATCATATACCACATGCCTATTACAACCCATTAAAAGAATTCGGTGTATTTGCCAAAAGCCGTTTTTTATATTGTATGTTTCTAAATAAATTCAAAAAAACTTTAGATCATGATTCCTTGTCGCAAATTAAGGGTGATCTTTCATATAAAATTATTAAATTTCCTATGGATTCCTAGACGGATTCTTTTATTCGCTATACAGAAGGTATTCGCAGCGAGCATTTCAACTTTGACTGCGTGTAACGTGAAAAGTTTATCGATATCGAATGGAAAGCATATTTTCAGGCATTCTTTAAAAATTAAAATAAAAACTGAAATATTAATTTGAAATTCGACAAAATTCGTAATAAATACAGCGGTTAAAGAAGACCCCACATTTTAAATGTGAGTTTCCAAAAGGCGCGAGGTGATTTTTCGCGCGAACCAACAACAGTTAAATAATATTTAAAAGAAAAAGTCCCTTTATTCGAAATTTTATCAGTTTCAAGATCGATAATACCTCTTTTGGTCTTAAAACGAACTGATTTTAAATTGTTTAATGTACAAAAAACCAGTTTTGCATTCTTTCCGACCCTCTGGGAAATTATGCAATTTTCCTGCGAAGAGTGAAAAAAAAAGTTCATGTCGTGTTTCTTAAACATCAAGCTACAACTATATCAAAAAATGTAGTTAGTTTATAACTAGCAGAGACACCTATTTAGCCTCTGGTTAGACCACAAGTTTAGTTTTTATTAAATGTTTCAGATGAAACGAAAGTTAAGGACTAAAACACATCATTTCAGTTTAGCGTCACAATTCGAATATTTAAAGCATAAATAAATACGATTTTTATTAGTCAAAAATATAAAATGCATTCTTTTGGAATTAGGAAGTTTCCATTGGACGAAAATACTAATTATGATACTGTCACATCATTATAATAAGGATAACTTTAAAAATTCTGAAAGAATTATTTTGATATCTTGAATTTCAACGGAGATATTCAATTTCTTGTACGTGGGGTCGCAAACGAAACTGATTTTTGAATATGACGTCACGCGGTACGAGTTTGCTGTTTTTTAGCTTTGTGAGTAATTAGAACCTAAGTTACTTAGTAACTATTTTGTTGTAATACAGACTTTTCTATTTATATTAAATTAAAATTAACTGTCAAAAATTTAAATATGTCAATATTTTCCGTCATCAACTGGTTTGTTTTTAGTGTTTCCATAACAATTTACGAGTTTAAAGAAAGAGATTTATCGGAAGTTACCATGTTAAATTACCACATATACAAACTGAAAATAACTTTTAAAAATATCGTGCCGCGTGACGTCACCTGGACTGAAAACGGCATTTCTTGGAGAACTGTCAATTCAAACTTTGAGGTAGCATAACTTTGTTGTTTTTAAAGATGTTTAAAAAATTCTTCCGCCATTAATTTTATAATTTTTAGAACTATGATTAGGACTAAAAAAATAAAAAACGGAAACTTCCTAATTGTCGAGAGCTCATCATTGTCCATCATCCATGACAGTTCCTAAACAATTGCGAAATAATAAACAATTGTTGGGTACATTGTCATTGTTATTACATATAACAATTTAAAAAAGAAATCACATTTTTTAGAATGTGTAACATTGATTCAGAAACAAACAATTATTATAAAATAAAAAGCGTAGAAAATGCAACATATTACCGTGATCAAAATAATTTTCTTTCTATGATTTCTTTTATTGTGTATTATGTACTTTTCATAAGTACCTAAGTTAAGAAACTAACAAATTGGCTTGAATATACTTATCGACTTACGAATTTACTTATTCTTCTAATTCTAGAATCTATATTATAGCTTATCTACTATCAAAATAATACCTAATTGTCAGCTCAAATTCAATAGGTAGATACCTACTTCACTAACAAAAATAAATTTTATAATTAAAAAATCAGTAGGGTGTTACTTTGAAGGAAGAAATTAACACTATCACTACCCTTAAAAAGTTAGTGCAACCGATTTGACTATCGGGGTGTAACATTTTTTTAACTTCCCATTGGAAGTTATTGTAATGGGTCCGAAAATCGAAATCAAAAAGGAAAAAAAATTTTTATGTTTCAAGGTCACTACACTATTTTTACACTACTTTTAGAAAGATGTCTCTCTGTGTGTGTGTGTGTGTGTGTGTACGTACGTACGTATGTATGTGTCCATTTCTTTCTAAGACGAAATCTCGAGAACGAAAAATGATATCGACTACGTTGGGGTGCCAATCGACGCGTATTAACGTAAATACGATCTGAAAGGAATTTTTTTTAAATCGGTTCAGCCGTTCTTTTTTCTTAACCAAATAACCTCCAATAAAGTAGATTTTACATAATATCTCGCGAATAAAAAATTATATCGACTTCGTAAGGGTGTCAATCGAGGCGTGTTAACGTCATTTTGATCCGACATAAATTTTATAAAAATCGGTTCAGCCGTTTTTTTTTTTTTTTTTTTTTAATTATTGATGTTTTAATGATTAAAATGATTACTTTTCTGTGTAATATCTAATTTAATTATTATTATTAAATATTTATCAAACTGGGAAGTTCGTCGTGTGGACCTCAAGGGTCGCACTTTAGTCCTAATAAACGACCCACCTCACGGCTTGTTAATATTTATAATTAGACAGAATCTATTGCAAATTATATGTAGCCATATATAGTAGGTACAGGAAAAGATTGAAAAAAATGACCGTAACTCGAAAAAATTTTGTGCATACTTTAAACTTTGGTTATAAGTTTAAAATAGGCCAAAGTTCACGAAACAAAAAAGTTTGCGAGTTTTACGGATCCGCGGGAACCTATAGGGGGTCAAAAGAGGTCTTTTTAATAAAAAAAATCGATTTTCTCGGGAAATATGGCATTTACAAAAAATTAGTTAAAATAAAAGTTGTTTCTGACAAAATGATCTTTAATTTGGTGTTTTTAAATTAATTTTATAGCAATAATTAACCGAAATACAGCCATTTTTCGATGGGGATTGAAAGTAGTCTGGGGAAAAAATGAGCTTTTCGATCTGAACACAAGATTTCAGTATATACAATACATTTTGATGGTTTCTGTATGGAAAAAGGGTGCTGAAACCAAAAATGACTAGTATAATAAAAGCTTGAGCGTTTTGTGATATGACGTCATCAATATGGCGGCTCAGATTGGGAATGACGCGCAACTGTTATTGGTAATTGTGTGTTTTAAAGACCACCAACAGCTAAGGTTATTTGGGCCTAGCACCAATTCATATTTTCAATTCATTATTTTTTTCTTTTTAATATTAAATTGAAAATCCAATTGACACTTTTACCAGCTTCGGGCTAGAACCCGAGAACTGGGGACTTGTAATAGAGGAACCATAGCAACGCCATGTAAACAAAACTGTTATTGGAATGTCAAACGGTTTCCACGCTAATTACAGACCGATTTATTGGCTATCTAACTGTGTCGAAAAATTTGGAAAATTTGGAAGGGGCCACCATACAGAAGCAATTTTTCCAATATAGTGCTTTATGGCTTAAAATTTGAATACTTATTAACGCGAAGTACTCTAGCAAAAGGTGTGTTTAAGAAATATGAGATTCCTATATGGGAGTTATAGACCAATTCATGGGCTATCTAACTGTGTCGAACAATTTGGAAAATGTTCAATGGCCACCCTACAGAAGCAATTTTTTGAGATAGAATGTAAGAGCTTGGCAAAATTGCCCTGTAGAGTGGTCCCTTGTAGATTTTCCAAATTTTTCGACACTGTTAGATAGCCAATAAATCGGTTTATAATTAGCGTGAAAACCGTTCGACATTTCAATTATAGTTGCGCGTCATCCCCAATCTGAGCCGCCATATTGATGACGTCATACCACAAAACGCTCAAGGGTTTGAGCGGTATACCCGTCATTCTCGGTTTTAGCACCCTTTTTCCATATAGAAACCATCAAAATGTATTATATATACCGAAATTTTGGGTTCAGGTCGAACAGCTCATTTTTTCCCCAGATTGGTTTTAACGCCCATCGAAAAATTGCTGTATTTCGATTAATTATTGCTATAAAATTAATTTAAAAATACCAAATTAAAGATAATTTTGTCAGAAACAACTTTCATTTGAACTATTTTTTTGTAAATGCCATATTTCACAAGAAAATCGATTTTTTTAAATTAATAATACCCATTTTCACCCCCTACAGGTTTCCGCGGATCCGTAAAACTCGTAAGCTTTTTTGTTTCGTGGACTTGACCTATTTTGAACCTATAACCGAAGTTTAAGGTCTGCACAAATTTTTTTCGAGTTAAAGTAAAGTTTTCCTGTACTAATACCCCGTTTCCATCCTATATAATACACTATATTTTCTACTTTATGTAAGTAATAAGTTTTCTACGTAAAAAAACTTTTTTGGTAACTACTGATATATGTTAAAACTTTACGGAACCCTTCAATGTGTTCGATGAACATCATCATGAACCTAATACTTGGATTTTTTTATGAAAAAATATGCAGTTTATCCACATGTTTTTTTCAAAGAACGTCAAAACATGCCATCAGCTTCTTGTGAAGGCGACTGGGCAATGGTCTTCTTAAACGATTATAACTGAATGATGCAGTAAAAACATAAGGTAATAATTTACTGTATTTTTCAAGAAACAAGTTCATGATTGAACTACCTTCATCGTAATATTCTCCATAATTGAAAACGACCCAAGGCGAACAGGTTCTTAAACTTACTGACGATCAGACATGTGCAAACAACAATATCTAATTCAAGTGTCTAGTTTACTGGGCTTAGATAATTGTTAACAACATTATTAATTAGAAGTGCGCTCTTCAACAAGAGTACTAATTTGCGAAATTAAAAATGTGGAAACATCGATGTGAAATATTTATTAATTTAGTTGTTGGTTTTAGCTCGAAACTATTGCATATTTGATTTTAAAGAAGTCGAGTTGAATTGTTATTTAACAGAATCATAAATCGAAATAAAATCGTTACAATCTTAAAATTTACATAATTTAAACCAAATTCAAATTATTGTTTTTATTTCTCGGACAGTTGGTTTCTCAAAATTATTTGAAAATTTATAAGTTGCGTGGATATACCTATAAGTACCTATTACTTATTAAAATGTGTTAAAATGTTAATTTATAAACGAAAAAGAACTTCTTACTTAGTTGTTCACATAATAATATTTTAAAACCGGAATAATTCAGTATAACATAGGGTGAATTCAAATTAATTATAACTCAAATAATAAAAAGTATCTAACAGCATAAACACAAATAAAAAGAACTATAATGTTTGTACGAAAATTTTTTCGCCGAAAAAACAACGATATTATTTTTCGAAAACTCAGTAATCTTGCTGCGAAAAGAGAAGCTGAGAATCCAAAAATTTTAATTACAGGTAATTTGAGGATTTTAATTTCGTTTAATTTTAAAAATTACTCATTTTTATTACAATAAATATAATTTGAAATTAGGCACTGCTTTTATTGGTTAACAGCAGAAAGTTTACCATATATGTCTTGTTTAAAATTAAATAACGTCTAGGTATAACAAGGTGAAAGACAAAGTAGCAAAGGGGATTTTGCAGAATAAAAATACCTCAAAAAATGTGTTTGTGCAAAAATCTCGAGAACTATTATACAAACAAAATTTAAGGCGATAATTTGTTTCTTACGCATTTATTCGTGTATGTACATTGGAAAAGGGCTCGAAAGTCGCGCGCTTTCGTCACCAAAAAATAAAGTTACATAAGGGGTAAGTTCGGTTTTACGCTCGATTGATCGAGCCGAGCGAACAGATTTTTGGTCACGTGACAAGCGAGCAAATCGAGCCATCTAAACAATTCCGAACGTAATCTAGCAGATTTTTCCAAACGTCAGAATAAAATGGCCCCAGTAAGTTAAATTCTTATTACTAAAGCCGAAATACATTCTTTATTGCTCCTCATTTTAATTTAATTCAACATTGTTATAATAATAAATCATGATTCACAATTTTTTTCGTTTTTATTCCTTAATTTTAAAATTAATAGTACTACCGGTTGTTGATTTTTTCGACCCATAGATATAATAAATATTTTATTTAATCATTCTGTGCAATATAGACTTATTGGTTATTACTGTTCTTTGAATAAATATTATTCGTGTATTTTTACCTATTGAAAAATTACCTCATATAAATAAACTTCGAAATTTATCCATTCTCACAACAAGGGTTTCCGCTCATTTTTAAAATGAATGCTCTGAAGTTGGTTAAATCTGCTTGCTCGCTCGCTTTCCTCGGAGCAAATCGAGCGCGCTCAATCTGCTCCAGATCTTAAATCCGAACGCAGGATAGAGATCTTCCAGAGCATATAAATGTTAAATTCGAACGTATTAGAGCACTCCGATCAATCTGAGCGTAAAACCGAACTTACCAAGATGTTCAAAGAGCCCTCCTTCCATTTCCAAGCAGGCACGACATCTTTTTATTTTGCAAAAACTTGCATTTTCTTATCATAGGTGGCTGATGTTTTGCGAAATTAAGAGTTCGAATATCTTTCAGACAAAGATGTCGTACCTGCTTGGAAATGAAAGGAGGGCACTTTGAACATCTTATGTAACTTTATTTTTTGGTTTTCCTTGAAGCTTCTTTTGTTTGTTTGTACATAATAAATAAGTAATAAATAATTGCAAATAAATGTTTAAAAAAAGAATAACCTTCCATATCTCCGAAACCGTTACTTTGCGGACCCATGTTTATTAAAACTTTTTTGTTTATTTTGGTCCATACTATTACCTCTTTAAATATGTTACATTATTTTTTTATATATGCATATAATATAAATACATATTTCTCAAAAACCATGAGAGTAATCGAGTCTTATCAAGAGTACTATTTTTGTAGCAAATAAGTTACTGAATATAAATTTTATATTAAAACCCCTTTTCTTCCATTGGGGTAGAAATTTGAAATGTTCAAATATTAAAAAAACCCGAATTCTACGCCTATGGATTAATATTAATCATAATTTTGATATGGGTTTTTTTTGTTCCATAAAACTATGTCAACGTGCCAAATTTTAGCAAAATCGCACAATCCGCTTTAAATTTATAACAAAAAAACGATTTCAAAATTGTAACTTCACGGCAGTATAGCGCCCAAATTAAGCAATTTTGTAAGAAGGTAAGTTTGCTTAAATCGGCTTATTTTGGTCTCAGGAACATGTGGTAGGAGTGTGTTAAGTGTCTTTACAGACACCCTGTATAATTGAAACTGTACGGTTGAAAATCGGGAGTAATCTCAGAAAACCGATTACAAAATTTTCACCAAAAAGGGGATGAAGGGACCATAGGAGACCCTAGGACTTTTAATTTGTTTCCCCACACTAATTTAGAGAGATAAATTTTTGATTTCTGGGTTTTGGTGAAATTTTATCAAAAAACCAAAAACTGCAGGCCTGATGAGAATTTTAATATATTGTTCTCTGTGGTCAATAAGGTGTCACTATACAAAAATTCAGCTTTACAGAGAATACTTCGAGATTTTATAGTTATTTCTAGTGATGTGCCGGATATCCGTATCCGATCCGTATCCGCGGATATCCGAGGGAAAAGAAAGATTCGTATCCGTATCCGTTAGTTTTTTGGCGGATCTTTTACAGATCTTTTACCTTATCAATTTTCAATTCATAGATAAAATTTTATATATATAGGTGATTAGGTACCTAATAATGAAAAACAGTTAAATTCCATTCAGATTATTATTTATTTTTTAATATCGTGGTCAATAACTTTTTCCCATAACAGATAGTCTCTTTCCAAAGGTCGATGTGCAATATTTAGTATTTACCGCCGCGTACTCTAAGAAAGTTAAGATCCGTATCCGTATTCGCGGATCTTGAGACCAAATATCCGTATTCAGATCCGTATCCGCGGATATACATTTTTAACGATCCGGCACATCACTAGTTATTTCACCTTTGGACTGTTATGAAAAGTAAAATGCATGACAATTGTGAGAAGGTACGCCTTCTTTTTAAAACTCGTGCGATGATTTTGAAACTTGTTTTAGAGAAAGCACCTTCTCACACTTGTTACGCAATAATATACTATCTTTCATAGCATTTATATCGATTTATTTTCGGTCCCACCTATATCAAATTGTACGAAACATTATATTTTCAAGAAATAAACTGTAATACCTCTGAGATGACATATTCATGATTTCATTTGATAAATTAATTATTTAGGTAGGTACCTTAGAAGATATTTAGCCAATAAAATATGTTCATTGAAAGAAATATTTGTATTAATGAAAAATTTCGAGAAAAAAAAATTCGTTATAAAAAAACAATTTCAATCTATGTAAAAAAAATCGCTAAAACAGTATGGAACATATCATTATCATTGTTATCTACAATTTTGGTTTAGTGTAGGTATTTTATTACTGAATTTTTAAAATCACCTGTCTCCTGTCTTCCTCTGTAGTTTATTTAACTTTTCCGTAATTGATGTTTAGGAGGCTTGGGTCAACTTGGAACAGAGTGCGCTAAACTATTACGGCGCAAATATGGCAACGACCAAGTGATTCTGTCGGATATAATAAGACCAACGCAGCAAATTGTTGACGCCGGTCCGTACATTTTCGCTGACATTCTCGACTTCAAGGGCCTGCAGAGGATTGTCGTGGACCACCGCGTGGATTGGGTGATTCATTTCTCGGCTCTTTTGAGTGCCATCGGCGAACAAAACGTGCCGCTGGCCGTACGCGTTAATATTGAAGGCATGCACAATATGATTGAACTCGCCAAACAGTACAAGCTTAGAATTTTCGTGCCAAGCACGATCGGTGCATTTGGACCCGATTCACCGCGAAATCCAACACCAAACGTCACCATTCAAAGACCGAGGACCATATATGGAGTCTCTAAAGTACATGCTGAACTTTTAGGTACCTACCTACCTACCTAGAATGCCATTTCTTGAAAAATTAATAACAGTACCTACACTTTTTCATGAGAATTAGAATAGTCAAATGTGTAACGATCATAGAGATATTATAGATAGAGTAGGGGCTTTGTTGTATATCAACTTTTGATTTTGCTTTTGTTTTTATTTACATTTATTGCTTTAGACGCTAATGACCTCAGTTGTCGGGCGTCTATAATTTACAATTAATTAATTAATTGATAGAGTAGGGGAGTGACAGTGTCAGGTTGGAAAATAGAGATAGAAAACAAAGCAGTTCTCATTTCCTTGTCTTCTGACGCATTTGTGAATTTAAAAATTTATACTAGGTACTGTTAATTTACATCTGTAACCATGGTTATGTATTTGTGATAGAAAAAGATAGAAGAACTGCTCTATTCTTCATCTCTATCTTTTGCACCAACACTTTTTTGGATGGCTTCCCTATTCTATCTATGAGATTTCTATGGTAAGGAATGCCGCTGTTCAGCGGCGTTTCCATGGCTCCTCTATTACAAGCCCTCAGTTCTCCAGGTTCTAATGCAACAACTGGTAAAAGTACCAACTAGACGTTCAATGTATAATTAAAAATCTGTAAATCGGTTGACCCTGCAGGCCATCCCAATAATATACCCAAAAATAGATCTGAAAATTGCTGAAAACAACACTATTTTAATTTTTAAAAAGCTATACCTAACTTTTGAACGCGTTGTTCGATTTTGATCTTTTAAACGGCATTCGACGCAACTTTTAAGCTCTAAACATATTGTAAGAGGTACAAAATCGATTGGTTGAGAAATCTCGAAGTTATTTTGAAAAAACACTTTTTTCGAAATCTGTTAACTACGATATCTCTCGAACGGATTAACCGATTTTGATCCGCTTCGCGGCATTCGACGCAGTTTTCTGAGGAGAAGAGCTGATGAGATTATGAAAGCAATCGGTACAATATTCTAGAAGTTATTTTGAAAAAACATCGTTTTAACAACTTTTTTTTTCTGTTTTTTTTTTGGAATTTCTCAAAATCTATTAGGCCGAATCGGTTCAAATTTTCAGGAAATCTAAGTTCAGTGGAACCCTTTCGAATGCCGCAAATCGCGATTCGATCGGCCAAGCCGTTCAAAAGTTATGAGAGGTTTACACACACACACAGAGAGAGAGAATGAGCCATACTGACATCATCGTAAAAATAGTCAGAATAGCTTCCTAGGATCACAAAACGGCGAGATTGATGAAAACTCGATTTTCGAAAATCGGGGTGAAATCAATAACTTCAATATTTTTGAAAATTTTCAATTTTCTTTTCGGGAAGTTAAAAAAAATAAATAATAAATTGAAAGTATAAATTGGTGCTACGCCCAAATAACCCTATTGGTGGCCTTAAAAGAGATTCCTACATAACCTTATAAACTGTCTCCCAGTCGACTTTTTTTAAAATTTGATCGTTACATAGAGCACCACACTGGAATAATACGAAGTACAGCAACACCGGTCTAAGCAACCGCGGAAGGCGGAACCTGATTATTCTTTAAAAAATCTATAATATAAATGGAAGCTAGCGGCTACTGTTTTGAAATTAACTTTTATATAAGTTTTTTAAAATATTGACTCATAAAACACTGAAATTAACATTTTATTCCGCCGCTTGATATAGATATTTTTAAAGTGAAACTTATTTAGGCGCAGTAGGCAGGATTGCAGGAATGATTTCGATCTAGCAGTTCATGTGTAAGGAAAAAGCGTGACGAAGTAGTTGTAGGGGTAAGAAATACAACCGCGGTACTAGTATAGAAGAATTATAGTTAACTCATTAACCGATGGCACAAAAAACAAGCCGTGAGGGGGGTCGTTTATTAGGACTAAAGTTACTTTTAATTGGGACTCACAAGTGCGACCCTTGAGGTCCACACGACGAACTTCCCAGTTTGATGAATATTGAATATTAATAATTAAATTAGAAATTACATAGAAATGTAATCATTTTAATCATTAAAACATAATTATTATTTATTTTTAACAATAAATTAAAAAAAAAAACGGCTGGACCGATTTTGATAAAATTTCTTTCGGGCCTTGTTGATGTTAATATATGCTTCTATTTGCACCCTAACAAAGCCGATATCATTTTTTATTCGCGAGATATTGTGTAAAATCTACTTTTTTGGAGTCTATTTGGTTAAGAAAAAAGAACGGCTGAACCGATTTTGAAAAAATTTCTTTCAGATCATATTTACGTTAATAACTTAATACGCGTCGATTGGCACCCCGACGTAGTCGATATCATTTTTCATTCTCGAGATTTCGTCTTAGAAAGAACTGACCACATACGTACGTACGCACACACACACACATACATCATTTTAAAAATAGTGTAGTGACCTTGAAACATAAAAATTTGTTCTACATTTTGATTTCGATTTTCGGACCCATTACAATAACTTCCTATGGGAAGTTAATAATGAAAAGGGGTTTCCTCTGTTCCAATAAATTGCCCTAGATGGTGCTACTTAAAAGTATTATATTTTCTTAATATTTATGCTATTATAATATATTTTAATCTTCTTTGTAATTTTTGCATTTTAGGTGAATATTATCATCATAGATTCGGTTTAGATTTTCGATGCTTACGATTTCCTGGTGTAATATCGAGCGATCCACCAGGTGGTGGAACAACAGATTATGCTGTAGCTATTTTCCATGAAGTTTTAAAAACAGGTAAATATAGAATTTTCATAACAATCAAAAAAGCTCTGATAGGCTACATAAAAAAATGTGTAGAACTTATTTAATACTATCTGCAATACGCTCTTTAAAACAATGTTATTCAGATAGTCTACTGGATTTGCGAATGACGGGACAGTACAATGTCGTTTGGTTTGTATATAGTGGACAATAAGTTTCTAAGTGTGCCGATAACATCTAAATTCTAAACCGCAAGAACCTATCTAATTAAGGATTAATTATTAACTTTATACTTATGCGGAGTTGCGCAACGTATTGTCGGAAAATCGAGAAATGTGTGACTATTTGAAGCATTTAATTTTTTTATTATTAACTTCCAGAAAGATACTCCCATTAACTTTACTGAATAAATAAGCCTATTATTTATAAACCCCAAACGAAATTAAATTGATTTTTTTTCATATTATAATTTAGGTAAATACGAATGTTATTTAAAACCCAACACTCGTCTACCGATGATGTATATTGATGACTGTTTGAGGGCGCTTTGGGAATTCATGACAACTCCGCAGGAATTATTGAGACGACGCGTTTATAACGTGACGGCTATGAGTTTTTCACCTGAAGAATTAGTCGACGCTTTGAAAGTTCATGTTCCAGATATGAAAATAAGTTACAATCCGGACAGCAGGCAAGAAATTGGTTTGTATTTTTCTTTTCGATTATTATTTTTATACAAAGTAAAAAGCTGCGTTCGACACGTTCCACTAGCAGGGCCGGACTTAAACTTTTGTGGGGCCTAAATACTAGCATAAAAACGGACCCTAAACCTAAAAATGGTTCAGCTTTACCGGACCAGATTTACTCCTACAGATTCTACTTTAAATTCAATAGATTTATCGATTTATATAATATGTACCAATTTTACAATGAAAAATTTTTTTACAAACAGGTCACATAAGGTTAAAAAAATTTAGGTGTAGGAACTAAAAGGGCCTCTACTGACACCAGGCCCTAAGCACCTGCTTATAATGCTTATCCCTAAATCTAGCCCCCGTCCACTGATATACATTACTGCAGTAGTTGGCAGTTAAGCCAGCTCCACGCATGCATTAATGAATTTTCATTAATTTTCACCAATGTTCGAAACGGAATGTTAATCAGGACAAAATCATTGTGCTAATATAATCAAAGAAGAGATTACGGATATGGATTTATGGGAAGAATGGGATCAGGGAAGTAATAGGAATCTAAAAAGTGAAATGAGGGGGATAGTTAATGATCACTGTATTGATGAAATATTGATGGATATTAGATATAAACCATCTTTGAATTTTTTTTTGTAAGTTTCGGTTTTACTGGAAAGGGAGCTGACTATATATTCAAAGCAAACAGAGTTTAGACTTCGAAAATGGGGATGGGATTTGGAAAGGGATTCTGAGCGAAATAAAGTATTTCCATTGTGTGGAGAGGGGGGTATATCAGCAATGTACACTTAATAATGGATTATCAAGTAGTGGAAATGAAAAGGAGGGAATTTTTTTAAGGGCGGGTTGATGTAGGATAAATTAACAGTTCTCACATAGCTAGATTTATAAAATATATTTTTGAGGCATTAAGGTATTCCATGTAACTTTTTCCGTAATCCTGGTATTGTATTGAAATACAACACCTCACACGGAACGATTCAAAAGAACCTGTAGTATCTTGGATAGTAGGAGACTGGCCGACATTCTACTCAGGTTGTCCATTCTCCTCACGATCACAATTACTATAGTCGCGCAGTCGCAAATTGAAAGCCACATCAGTATTCAGTCGTTGTTGATTTCTGGTCTCCGTTGTCGGTGAAGTGAAAATGTCCGATTCTAGTAGCGACAAAGAAGAAATTGCCCTCTACTATTCGGTAATATAACCACTACAGAAGGATATGTAGAAGATTCTGGATCCATTCGTAAATTGAAAGAAATATCAATTGCATACTGTTTGTTGCTGTGAAAGAATTGCAAGAAACGGACTCAAAATTCCGTACTATGCATGTCGGGTCGCGGATACTCGTGTCGCGTCGGTCTTCCAGTCGCCGCAACTTTGGTAGCGCCGTGTGAAACTAAGTATCTTCATTAAAATACACAAGCGGGGTCGCCTAGTCTCCTGATATCCAGGATACTAGTTTCTTTTGAATCGTTCTGTGTGAGGAGGGCCATAGTTTTCTGTTTTGTAATTTGTATTTATGTGGTTAGGTATTTAATATGGTTATACAGATTTCCAAACAAATTAATTCATATATAATAATTAATTAATACAAAATAAGGCTGTAATAAGAGATTACCTGTAAAGCTATGTCTGAATAAAGAATTGATAATAATATTCAGGGTCGAATAACGCATGTGTGAAGCTTTACACCATATAATGAGTATTCTGTTATCCCATAAAAATTTAAATGTTACGAGAAAAATACATGTTAAAAAATAAGGTATTTTTAATAATGTGTAATTTTTTTGTTTTAGCCGACACATGGCCACAAGTTTTTGATGATACAGAAGCGAGACAAGACTGGTTGTGGCAACATCAATTTGATATTCATAAATTGGTTGCAACGATGATTGACGATGTTAAAAAAAATTATTTAAATAATAATTTTAAATGACATTTTAATTCTTTTACAATACAGTACTACATTGTCATTGTTTTTTTTATTTTATACTCTATAACAAATAAAACGGGCGTGTACTTACAGAAATTATTTTTTCTGTATAATTTAACAGAGAAACAGAGTTAATGATAAAAAATATCATACTTTAAATTTTATTTTTAGAAGACGTATTTACAGTTTAAATAAAACAAAATTAAAGTTATTTTCTGAGAAAACCTCACTTTACCTCAATTTTCTAATAAAAAAAATAAAACTTCAGTTAATGTCTAAAATTTACGTGCTCAATTATATAAAAAAAAAATTGAAATTCGTTTTTTAAATACAGCGGAGGCGCAATGGAGAAGTTCCCTCTATTTTTTTTTAAATCGAAAAAGAAAAAGTATTAAAGCAATTTGATGTAAAACTGTGAAAGAATTATTAAGATAATATTCAAAGTTGCGCTTTGTGACAACATTTGAGTAGCGGGACGTCATTTCTCCCGCCCGCAAGCGTGCGCGCGCAATATGCTAAGAGCACTGTCAAGTTAAGTAATGCACTCGATTGTGCGGAGAGATGACGTCAAAGCAGTAAACAATCCACTTAAAATTTAAAAACCTATTTCTTGTTTTTTAATTTTGTTTTGTTCTATATTTTACTATGAGTTAAGAAAATATTACGTTTAGAAGGTATGAAAACTTTTCCATTTTTCGACTTTCTGTTATCCAACATAGATTGAGCCTCTAATTATGGACTCTTGAATTCTGAAGAGATGAATCTTGCACTTTGTATTAGCATTTTCGTTTATCCAACCATCTTCGATCCTCCTGATGTCAGAATTCAGATAATCAGGACTCTATTGTAATATTAAAACAAAACTATTCATCAGGTAAGTCACATAAATTCAAGCTTTCATCCCAATCTTCAAGTGTCTGATTATTTGATTTGGAAGATGTAGGTTTACTCTGCTCGTTTGGGTTATTCGCATTAACAGGTCGTGGGCCTGTTTTGTACACATCTCGATAACTAACACCAACTTTTGCACCAACAACCTTCCGACTTTCTTCAAAATATTGATTTGGATGATTTATTGAAACGGGTTGAGTGGTTTTATGTGTCAACTCAAAATATTTACTGCACGCTATTTGGAAATGTCCGTTTTTAACATAATCCAATATTTCTAAAGAACCTAAAAGTGAAAAAAATAACATTAATTACAACTAAATCTTGGAATTTGATTCTTGTTACTATTAGTCTAAGAGCTCGCAACTGATTTTGACGACCAAAACCGTCAAAGCTGATTTTTATTTATACGGTTAATGTGATGTTATTATGAAGCCTCGTGACCTTCAGCTGTGGCACCAGCAGTGGGTTGCGCTACAGCAGCCTCCCAAAGTATTATTGATCTGTCAAAAGGATGTGAACATTGCTTTTGTTAATTTTTTGATGTGAATCCATATGTAACCATAGAAACGAAAAACAAATATAATAATATAAATATTTATTACTAGCCGTTACCCGCGTCGCCGCATGCGTTAACAGAAACTATTGATAACAAAAGCGGATATTGTTACGCGGGTAACGGCAAGTAATAAATATTTTTCTTTTTTTTTTCTTTTCGTTTCGATGGTTACAACTCACATATGGATTCACATGTAAAAATTAACAAAAGCATTGCTCATTTTTTTTTGACAGATCAAATACATTTGGGAGGCTGCCATAGCCCACCCACTGGTACTGTCGTAGTTAAAGTGCACCAAACTATTATTAATATAATATTCATGTCTGAAGAAAATAGGTTGCAGGCGACTATAAGAATAGGTCGCGGCGACTATAAGACATGAAAAAACCACCCGTTTACTGTTTCAGAACCAACAATCTGTAAAATACAGTGTACTTCTTTAAACCGAATAATTAAGTGAAGCTGAATATGCCTGAAAACCGCTGTTTTTCTTTTGTATTTATGTATTTGATTTATAAAATTAAGAGCAATTTTTATGTAACAAAATATAAATTTTCAATATAAACTATGTAATACACAGACAAATTTAAACACCCATAACAATTTACTATTTTTGACAGATTAAAAAAACAATAAAATGTTTGTTTTGTTTTTGAAATATGTAGTTTCTTTGTTAATTTCTTGGCTATGAATTTTCCAAAGCAACCTGAAGAAATGGCATATTTGTTTTCTAATGTCAATTTTAAATGAGCCAATTAAAGTGTTTGAAGAGCAGATAACTAGGTTTGTTCAGATGATTTGGCAAGCGTGTAGTTCGGATTATAGATATTATACTGTAGTGTATATTTAAATTCAAATTTTATTTCAACAAACCTTGCGTAGAAACGCCGTAACTCTGAAGTGTCGTTTTAAGAATTTGCTGATCGAAGTGCTTGAAAGGACATCCATGACAATCTCCAGGTCCGACATTGGACATTATGATCTTCATACAGCTGTATGGAGTATAATTAATTTTGCTCCCTTCCTTACCATAATTGTGTCTTATGCTATATGAATATTGCTTCTCAAATTGCCCACCATCCATTTTGTGGCAAAATGCAGTTTTCCAAAATTCTAGTGCTGCTTCTAATGAAACGCCGATACCTGAACAAAAATATTTTATTATACAAAAAGTAAAAAAAATGTAGGTACTCGGTTTAAAAACTCATAAATTAAGAAACATTTTACACAAAAAAATCTTTTTAAAGTGGATAAATTCTTTTCTTTTTTAAAATATTCACCTTTAATAAAGAGTCCATACTGCTGTCGACCCCAATGTTTTAAATGATGATCTCTTTGAAGTGATTCGTGCAAATGTCGCATACATATGGGATACGATGTACGCGACAAGCTATCTAATGAATCAATAGATATGGTATTCGCGTTAGTTACATTTGCGTAGTCTTTGCCAAGATATGCTCCATGCAAATTTTCTAGAAGTGGTTTTATGCGAGTATCATTAATTTGAGGTACTGTAAAATTTGCTATCTGAAAAAAAGAAACATTAAAATTCTTTTTCAGTTTTTTTTTATAAAAACAAATGAATGTAGTTTTGTAAAATACAAACAATACACTTACCGATAATGATTTACTTAAATTCATTCTAAATAAGGACAATAAAATTGACACAAATTCAGAACTCGGTACAAACGCAAATCCTTTTTGGAGAAAAACCCTTCTTCCCCTTATTAAGTCAACTACATCCCAGCAAGTAACTTTATAAAAATCTGCAGCCATAACGGCTTCATCGCTATATAATCCTGCCGTCGAATCACGTAAACAGCTTCTTACTTCATTCTTCTCAACCTCATCGATGGGCTGGTAATTCAATTTATTTAACTCAAGGAATGATCTAACAGCATCAGACCGTAACTCCAAAAATCGAAATTTAAATAATTCTAATTCACGTTGAATAAGCCACTGTCGGTTATTTTCTGTACGACAATATGCTAAAATAAGTATAAAATGTGATAGCTGATCATTTTTTCGAGCCTGTATGATTGCTTTTGGATCAATGTTACTACTATGTTTAATCAATCGTAAATATGTGTGTAAGTTTTCTTTTTTCCACTCTGTTTTAACTCGACTTCGCCATTCTTCGCTGAATTTTTTTAACCCTCTTATTGTAGCCTGTTCCAATATTCTTAATGCCTGTAATCTCTCAGTTGCCAAAGTTTCGAATTCAGATAAAGCAAGCAGTTGCTCTTGTGGTGGAGTTTTATATAAACATAAATCGTGTGAAAATTCTGATTGTTCTTGTTTTATTCCTAAGTGTTTACGTCTTACCCTTGGCGTAATATCCATATTTCCTTTAAAAAATTTTCTCACTATCAACTAAATGATGTCTACACTCCACACTGTTCTGCGTTCTGACTTCTCGTTCTCAGTTCTCACTTCTGTCCGAACTCGAAGTTCTGTTCTGTCAAATATTTTTCCCGCTAAAATGCTTTATGTGGATGATCAGTGGCTTTAAAACTGATGAAAAACGTTTTAAAAAAAGGAGCCGCAAATGACTTCCTTTAAATAAATGTTGATGAAACAACGCTTATATAGCTCAAAACTAATATAATATATCCTAAGATCGTTAGAACACAGGTGATTTTATAAATTTAGTTCTTATAATATTATTAGCAGCTAGCAATATGCATTTTGAGAACCTCTGATAGACTGATTAGGAACGTGTTCAAAATACAAACCCACTGAGCCTCGTGTACAAATATGGTACAAACCATAGGTACTAACCTAATACCTATGGTACAAACCTACAATAGTAGTGACGCTGCGCGGCATATATATTAAACAATAGTTTCAATTGTTTCAAAAGCTAGTGTGAACCCATGAAGGTTAGACAAGGAGTACAATCTCATATGGGAAAATTGTCAACAAATCGTACAATATAACTGACGTGAATTAGTACACAGGCTGGAAACTCCCTGGCCATATTTGAAGTCAAATGTGGGGAATTGAAAGTTGGAGACACTCTCACTAGATGGCAAAAGGTGGCTATAGTTCCATTCCAATTAATTATCGACATAATTTTAAATGTGTTGTATTTTAGTACATTATTTCAAGTTGCAACTGCATAATGTAAGTCAGTATTATCAAATTATGTAATAAGATACAATTTCGTTTTACACTTTTATACCTCAATTCATAGCACAACAAGGACCAAAGAACTCCTTATTCTCAGCAAAGCAGAACTGAGAATAATGACAGGACTCCTCACAGGCCACTGCCCTTTGAGATACCATCTCTCAAAAATGGGTAAAGTCCAGGATGACAACTGTCGATTCTGTAAAGAAGCAAAAGAAACTGCCGAACACATTCTATGTGAATGTGAACCAGTGTTCTCCAAAAGGCTGCAACATCTTAACAGGCCTTTTCTAAAGCCTGAAGACATATGGAGAGAAGCCCCCAGAAAGGTTATAAGGTTCATAAAAAGCATTTTACCCGACTGGGAATAAACTATTAGGGGACTCACAAAAGATCTTATAGGTCGCAGTGATTGTGAGATATATAGTGTCTTATCACCCCGAGTAAATCTAATCTAATCTACCTCAATTCATTGTATGATAAACTGTGAATGATAATAGAAATAAATTATATTAATTGAAAAATATACAATCATTTATCACTACATTACAAAATGATTGATCATTGGCATTCTATTTTTGACGTTGTCAGTTGTCACGTTTCGGCTTAGCTGTCGGTTATATCTTTTAAAGTGTATAATATTGTGGAAAGTGTTTTTTTGCTTATTATTTTTTATTTAAATTTTTTATTATTCTGCCTACGATGTCCGTCCGTCCATCTGTCACAGGGCTCTATCTCACAAACGGTAAGAGGTAGCTAGTTGAAAATTTCACAAATTGTTTGTTGTTATGGCATGAATCCTAGTAAATAATAATTAATAATTAAGTAATAATAAGTAATCAATTAATTTTTAATACTTTGTCGCTATAACATTATGAACGAGAATCCCAAATAACAGGACGGTTTTCAATTTCAATAATCAAATGTTTTGTGTCAAATGACATTGCGATGCGTAAGCGCACTGGAACGTGGAAAGCACTGGGAGTCGCACGAACGTGAAACAAATGCATCGATCGCTAGATCGCGCGAAATAGTGATTGAGTCGCCATGCTGTTGCTAAACCGCGCAACCGAACGACAAATTTTGTGTAGCTAAGTAATAATCGTCATATCACGATGCAGCTGCGACTTGCGATACACTGCTGCTAAATCGCGATATAAAAAGTAGCATGTGTGTGCTCAGGTGAAAATTAATAAATGCTATGGTTAACTGAAGTATTGAGTGAAATATGATCCCTAGTTAACAAAAAAAAATCTTGAGAGAATTATTAATTACCGCAAACCGTTTTAAGGTACCTATCTCCTTAAGGTCCTCACATTCTGCAGAGGCTCAAAGCGTCCTTCCCCTAGCTACAATCAGCAGCGGGCTTCCCTGCGGTATTAAAAGTACCTATAATCCTCAAAAAAATGTGCAGTCCTGCGTCGGATCCCCTCTTGTTTCCGGGTCTGGCTAAACACTTTTTGATGTGAAACATCTTATGTCGGGCTGTAAAAAGCCGCGTGAGGGGAAATATGCAACGAAATGTTTTATCCGCTCTTTCGCTGCTGTTCTCCCCACCACTGCGGCACTGGCTAGGCGTGCACTACAGCACACGCGGAGCATAACAATTAGTTGTGCGTATAAATATGACACGAGGCGAGGCTCTGTCTTAATCTTACAGTCACATATAATATATGTTTTTTTAATTTACTGTTTACGTTATAATAGTGAAAATGAGTGATGTAGAAATGAGCCAAAGTGATCAACAAGTGTGTACGCAACAGAGTGATTTATTTTTTTTTGTAATTGATTACCGATAACCTCTAATATTTATACGAGAAAGTAATGCACAAACCAAACACGTGTTGACAAGTTACATATTGGTCAAAATGTTTTTATTAAAAATTCAAAATTTGTTTATAAATCTCCTTGCAAATAAAATGTCCAATTTACGTTAGAATAATTAGCATTTTTACATTTTACGACTAGTTTTCCAGCAATAGGGAAATTATCAGCAACTCTAGTTTTCGAAATTTCAATTTTATTAAACGATACTGGAATATTTTTAGTTGATTTAGATTTCATAGTTTCAGATTTTGTTGCTAAAACGAAACAGTCCGGTTCGATAAAAAAATCAAACTGTTCATCTTCAAGCGATATGTTTTTAAAAGGTATGGAAACATTCTTTCCTTGCATTATTTTGTATGGTCCTTGGGGTCTTGGCAGTAAACATTTGGCCAAAACAGGATATCTGCAAAACATCACAGGTTACTTATAAAAAAATTGAAGGACATTTTACATGTCAAGGAGTAGGTACTTCCGGTCCGCCAAAAAACGATCATTGCCGTCATATAACTAAAAGTTGGAATTTATGCCACTCGAAAAGGCTCAATTTCTGCCAACATACACCGGTATTGGAGGGATGCATCCCTCCCATATCTCTATCTAGCAAAATCCCTTACTCAGGGGTCTTTAATATGCCTCCCTCAACATCTTCACAAAAATAAGGCCTTGAATAAATACCACCAAAAAATTGTCACTAGCTCTCGGTCTATAAGTAGTTCCCGAGGGATAAGACGAAACTTTATTTTTTGTTACGCCTGAATGAAGAGAGCTGACTATGAAAATATTCAACCAAAAGCATCCTAGGTACCTAACGGTTTTAAGGTTGTTATACCTACTGAAAAATTATCAAAAATAAATTTGAATTTTTAATAAAATTTCGAAGTAACCATTTATATGAAAATCAGAAGTAATTTTATTAAAAACAAAATTTTATTTTTGACAGTAGGTAGATAATATTAAACAAACATTATTTAACTATTTAACGAAATTTTATTCTGTTTGCTAAAATAAAATTTCGTTTTATCCCTCGGGAACTATTTAATCGAGCGGGATAAGAAGTATGCATGTCATAAATGATCTACATGCAAATTTTCATTCAGATTCTTTGCGCCGTTTTTGAAAAAGGGGGATCCATGTCGCACTAAAAAATCTTTTTGTTAATTCCTTGGCCGGCCGCCCACCTTGCGCGAATGTCAAAACTTTCATTTAAAATTTATTTCGATCTTCTGTCCCGTGACGGAGGGTAACCACTTTTTTCAAAATCACTTCATGCGCGGTGGGCGCGGGGTATTGGCGAGAGGGGGGTGCCAACCGAATATGTTTTCGGTGGCAGAAAATGGATCCTTTATAATGGCATAAATTTCAACTTTTAGTTATATGACGGCAATTATGTTTTTTTTTGTGGCGAACCGAAAGTACCCCTTTTTTCTGGCCCTGGCTGAAATTTTCCGCTCACTGGGATCATTTCGGGTTCGGCCGGGATCAAATTGACCCTTGACATGTCAAATGTTCTTCAGTTTTATGACGAAGACCGAGTACCATGGGCTCTCCTACTATACAGGGTGAGTTCGACCACCCGTATCAGTCGTTTTTTTCGAAAACGGTTAGTCGTAGAGAGTTGTGTCAAAAATTTGTATTATAAAAGCCCTAATAAAGAATCGAATGGTGATAATTTTTTTTCCGGGAAGGTCGGCTTCCCTATTACTTTGCTCCAGGATGTCCAGAACTCCGAAATTATAAATGTAACGATAGGTCGAAAGTGGTATTGTTGAAAAGATCTTTAAAAAATAAGCAAGTTTTGTACGAATTTTTTTTTTATTACTGCCACCCCTGTTAAGTAATATTTGTTTGAAATTACTAAATTAAAATATCATAATAACGAACTTTTTAAAAGTCCGCATTTAAAATCTAGTTACCTATCTATCGATCATTAAACACTGAAGAAGTACACTCACAGTATAACCAGAAGAGCTCAGTAGTATGTATTAAAGAGTAAATGGAAGACAGTTTGAACACTTGTGACAATGTCTAAGGTTGCTAGATTTTTAATGCCTTCCATCGTTATTATTAAATTTTGATTTAATAATTTCAAATGATTGTTACTTAACAGGGGTGACAGTAATTAAAAAATTTTTCCTACAAAACTTGCCTATTTTTTAAAGAGTTTTTCAACAGCACCACTTTCAACCTATCGTGCTTTCTAAAATTCCGGAGTTTTGAACATATAATAATTTATATTTATCTTTGTAGAAATTTACAGGGGTGGCAGTAATAAAAAAAATTTCCCACAAAACTTGCTTATTTTTTAAAGATCTTTTCAACAATACCACTTTCGACCTATCGTTACATTTATAATTCCGGAATTCTGGACATTCTGGAGCAAACTAATAGGGAAGCCGACCTTCCCGGGAAAAAAAATTATCACCATTCGATTCTTTATTACGGCATTTATAATGCAAATTTTTGACACAACTCTCTACGACTAACCGTTTTCGAAAAAAACGACTGATACGGGTGGTCGAACTCACCCTGTATATAAGTACCATGCGACGTAGGCAAGCACTTACATGAAACTCCCAGTTTGTTGGCTCAAAACAGTAATTGTAGCAGTTATTGTTTCCATGTTGATTGGCTCAAAAATTAAATCGAAGCTACGCTCTTCATTTGCTGGGACACTTACATTATTTTGCACTTTGAAAGCGTCACTATTATTTATCTAGAAAACACATTATTCAGTTTTAATTTCATTATTATCATTATTTCAGTGTAATAAAACCCAGTTTTATCTGTTTAATACTTAACTGTACAATTAAAATCAACTTTTGATTTTGTAGGATTTTTTATTTTGATTTGTGTAGTAATTGATTGCCCCAAACAAGCTTCGACGTATACGGTTTTTTGTGTTGGAGGAGGAAAAGCTTCAACTTCTAGTTTATATGGATAAGTTCCAAGATAAGGTGATATTATTTCTAAAATACCCTCGCTTTGGCCACTCTGTATTGGCGAATACTCCAATTTCAGTATTACCTGAAGTAAAAATCTTAAATAAAGAAAATACATTTTTCACAACGCCGCTATTGAAAATTCGATTTTCGGGTCTGTTTAACGGGTTGAAACTCTGTTTCAACCCGAAAATTTTCAGATGTCGATTTTCTCTGTTTTTTAACGTTGTTAAGGGAGAGAAAGAGCGATTGAGTCGCGCCATCTTCGTTCGCATGTAAACTCGAAAAAGTTAAAATGACAGACGTGACCCCACATAAATTTCACATGGAAATTTTTTATTAAACAATGTATATGCTAAAATACGATATTTCATGAATAACTTTTGACGGTACGTAAATGATACGCAACATGTCTGAACGATGGGATACGCTAAGTATAAATATTCGTATTTGAAATGCATGTAAAATTTTTGTCTTGTCGGAAACGCTACGTTCCCGCCCCGTATCTGACCGGATAATATAAATCGACCTGGATCGTCCCGAATTTTCCGTTTGGCCCATACGGAAATGTGAGCCTGCTCTTTCTTTAAAGCTGAAACGACTTTTTTTAAAACAATAACCATGTTATAATTTCAAATCACACGAACCGATGATTGGTTTAATGTTTAAAATGAACCAACCTTTTCTTCAGTTGGAACAGAAAATTGGCTGATGCAATTTATACCGCTAACTTTACATGCCACGGTGAAAACAGCAAGTTCTTTGTAAGGATTGTAAACTTCAAGGTTATGTTGTATGGACGAGCCCAGTTGCGTTTTTAATACAATTGTTTCCAGTGGTTGACATTTCAGTACTTTCAGTTCAATTTCATAAAATGAATATTCTTCATTTGCGGGGTTTATAAAGGCGACCTGAAATTTTTTTTAGAAGATTTTTGAAATTGGTGGGATTATGTGTAAAAATTAACGAAAAACGTTTTGTTGTCATTCAAGTGTCGTTAACGTACATATAAGTTTTCACTGGTTTTTCGTTTTGTGTTTGAAGAATAGGTACTTATGCGATTGAAAATATTAGATAGATCGTAATATTGTGTCAAGACTAGAGTTTCTTCCAAAGTTCATATTCCATATTCCAAGGTTCATATTATCTAACATTACCTTAATTTAAGAACCAGCTCTCGCATGATGTGAAATATTAGTTACAATATTATTGCTTTATAATGGAAATAATTATTGTCTAATCATGTCGCCGTAGAGTAAATGATAACTCAGCCGCCGCGATAGTGGAAGTTTTGGGTTTGAATCCCGACGGTGACACAGGTTTGAAATGAATTTTTCTAGTGTGTCATTGTAGCGTTACGTTATTCGATGGTGTTTCTAACAGTGCAGTATACTAACTTAAGTATTCTATTTGTCCTCGATTTGTACTTAATAAGTTGCGAGTAGTTTAATTTTAATACGTACGAACATTTAAATTGTATTATTTTATTGTTTCTTAATTTTTAACATAAAAGCAGCAGTTTGATGAAAATATGCGAATGTGATAATTTTAAATTTTTTATAAGTAGCTAGTATGAAAATTTACTTTTTAATTATTTTTTTTAACAGATTGCATAACTATAATACATACCTTAAAATTGATTATCCCTTCTTTGTATACGTAAATACTCCAGCAATAATTTTTATCTGAATTCCCCATAACTTCAAAATATTCGTTGCCTGAAACTGTGTAGAAATTCTCAGCAGCACACGGTTGAGTAACAACTTTGAAATGTTGTGATATTGGTAGCCAGTTTTGAACATTAATTGAAAGTTGGTGCAAAGTTTTTGCTTCAATTTCAGTGCTTATTTTACCAGCAGGTAAGGGATGATCAGCAGTACCATTCAGTGTGTAGAGAACGCCTTGTCCTTGCGGTAATTTGAAGAACACGTAACCCTTGTATTCAAAAATATGCCGGTTTATAAAAAATTCTAAATAAGTTTCTCAGGCTTGAGCCAATTTTTTATTTCGTTTTAACGCGCTATTTAATCATCATATTAGCTATATTGTTACGGATCACCCTGTATATAAACGGCAGGCAAGAGTTCTGAGAAACGGGGTCTGCTTACTATAACAACTAGTACCTGCGCGAAAGTTCTAGAGAAAGCGAGAACACACTAGGCTTAGGCCACGCAGCATATATAAACAGCCAGTGCGAGTGAGTGAATCAATCAGTCAACGGTGAGTCACGCATTCAAGTCTACGGTGGATCAGTAATATAAATAGTGCCGTGGCGGGCGCGTGCGCAAGAGGCGGAAATATAGGGGTACGCACACTTTGTAGACAGTATAACTCCCGAACGTGAAAGCTAGGACGCCATCGAGGTGTCATTAGAATGCCCTCGAGAGACTACTTGGACCTCAAGCGATAATTGCTTCAACAATAATAATTAAAATTTTATAAACCTGCAAAATTGAAAAACCAAAAATTTTCAAGAATGTTGGCATATATGGCAAAAAAATTTAACCGGAGTCGAAAGAAACGACAATCAGAAGAAAGATCGGATCAAGGAGACTCCAAAAAGACCCCAAAAAAGCCTACGGGAGCGCCAAAGAAGATTAATGGCAAAAGCAAATTCAACTGCCAGCGCACACAGCGCGAGCGGGCCTTTGTCCTCTCCCAGCGGGGCAACTTCGATTTGTGCAACCAGAGAAGGGTCTCAGCACCATGGAGGAGCCAGAGCCCGCGAGACCCCCGACGCAGCAACGATATTTTTTTAAATAAAAAACCATAAAATATTATACAATATGATTTTTCAATACCAGCAATGTTAAGTTCATTCAATAAAATAAATTGTTTAGCTGTCAAGAATAATAATATCTGTAAGCATTTTTATTATTATTAGAATAATAATTAATATAATATAAATAATATAGTATAATAATTAAGTAAGTGTGAAAATGGGTTCAAGCTGAGATCCAATCTCTTTAAAATTTGAATTCCAAAGCTAACAAAAGGTAAAAGTAAAAACTACTTTAATAACATTCAACTGCCAGGAGATCTTCAATTTTCACGAAAACCCTTACGGCTCGGACACGACTGAGCCTGCCCATCTCTTTTATTTGTCAAATATTCTGTTAATATATATTTTTTTTACTTTAACAATTAATTTAATTAAATTTGATACCGAAAAATTTCGACACTAAAAAGAACAAACTGTAGTAATTTGAGCCTAAAAAAATATTATTATTATTATTTTACCGTTCTTGGTTTCTTCCTAGTCATTGTTTGGGGGCAGTACTCAATAAGACAATCTATTTTTGAACTTGCAGGTATGGTTATCTTTTCAGGGCAGCTGAAATCTTTCCCAGCATTGATTAAAGGTTCGAATGTCCATGGAAATGATGTTCTGATAATAAAAGGAAATCTTTATAAGATCGATAAATTACAACAAATCGTAAGTATTTTTATACCAAACAAAGACACACTTGGAGAATATATTCAAGGATTTGTACTAAATAAAAAAGATCTCTTTTACTCCAGTAATTTTAGACATTAAAACGCCCCATCTGCAGAATAATTCCCAGTTAGCTGATTTTTTTTTATACCTTCGTTATGGTGTTTTAAAAAACGTGTAAAAAGTCCCCATCGATATCATGCCGGCGTTGCCAGATATTCGAGGTTCAAGTTCACGATAGACGGTTTTTTTCGAATTTCTCGGTTCCGTTCCATTTTTTGTAATAAATGGTGATTATCTACAATTATCTACAACTTTTGTATAAACATTTTTAGTCAACGATTTATAGTTTTTCTTATATAAGTACCCGCGTCTTCCGCCCCCTCGATTTTACATAACGGGATTATGTTGCTTACCGAGGGCCTAACAAAATGATTGGCAGCTTTATTTTAAGTTGAACTTTAAGCTAACGATTAACTATAATTTTTATCGAAATTAATACAGTAGTTCTCTAATTATAAGCAACCAAACATACATATCGACAGCACTCAAACAGACAGACAGACAGACAGACAATTTTTTTCACAAATACTATATTTATACTTGACATCAATTATAAAGACCATTCGTAAAGTAATTTTGTAAAAAAAAATTACAAGGGTTGAGAGAGTGCGGATTAAGTACGAGTATGCTTGCTTACCGTATAACACACTGTAGTAATAATAGCCACATTTTTAATTTTTTTCACAAAATTCCTTTACGAATAGTCTTTATAACAATTATAATGACTATTCGTAAAAGAATTTTGGAAAAAAATTAAAAGTATGGCTACTCCGGGCTATTCTTAGAAGAGTGAGTAATAAGGTATACTTAAACCGCACTCTCTCAATCCCTATACATTTTTTTTACAAAATTACTTTACGAATGGCCTTTATAATTGATGTCAAATATCGTATTTTCAAAAAAAAATTGTCTGTCTGTTTCACTGCTGTCGATTTGTATGTTTGGTTGCTCATAACTAGATAGTTACTGCATTAATTTCGATAAAACTATAATTAATCGTTAGCTTTAAGTGCAACTTAAAATAAAGGTACAAATCATTATGTTAGGCCCTCGGGAAGCAGTATAATACCGTTATGAAAAATCGAGGAGGAGGAAGCCACGGGTACTTAAATAAGTAAAACTATGAATCGTAGACAAAAAATGTTTATATGAAAGTTGTAGAGAATTTTGTCCTCTACAAGATTGATAATAGCCGTTTTTTACCAAAAATGGAACGGAACCGAGAAATTCACAAAAAACCGTCTATCATGAACTTGAACCTCGAATATCTGGCAACGCCGGCACGATATCGATGGGGACTTTTTACACGTTTTTTAGAACACCATAACGAAGGTATATAATCAAAATTCAACTAACTGGGAATTATTCTGCAGTAAAATCTAAAATTACTGGACTATTTAACACACATTCCATTCTTAAACATGTAGACGAAAATTCGTTTTTTATGAATAACCCAGTAAATGAACGGAAAAAATCACCCAATATCGCAATTAATTCTCATAAAGCTTACGGAATTTATAGGCCAATCCTTGAGCAACCGAACTGATTCGAAAAATTTGGAAAATTTAAAAGCAGCCACCCTACAAAAGCATTTTTCTAAAAATGTACTTTTTGAGTTAAAATTTTTCAATACTTGACGCGAAGTGCTCTAGCAAAAAGTGTGTTAAAGAAATAATAAATTTACATATAGAAGTTTTAGACCTATTAATGGGCTATCTAACTGTGTCTAGATACGAAAAAACACTAAAAGCATGCATGTGCTGAATAAAATTTTTTTTCGCGAAAAACCGTTTTAGCGACCTTTGACCCACCATAGATTTTTCTCTGAACAACTGGCAATATTTCCCACTTTTTTCTTATGCTAACCTGAAGCGATGCCATGCGTTGTCAAGTCATCATATTCCGGGGCCATTGTGTTTCTTAATGAAAAAGGAATTCATATTACCTATATTGTGTTATGATACTCACGGATTATCAAGCGTAACTTTCTGAGAATCCTTTTCTCGAACAGGACATGAAAATATTAAATCATCTGTAGCCGGAGGCAAGTTCACACAGCAACCCGTTAAAGTAACCCACAAATTTTCATGATTTTCTAATTCACACACAGCCTGAAATGTTTTTATTTGTTAAAATTATACTTTCATTTCTTAATTTTTGAGTCATTTTTAATGCTCCATATAATATGTGTCTACTATTTTTGGGGCAAGTTATAAACAATGATATCTCAGGAATCGAGAAAGAATCAACATCGGACCAGCACCACTTTATTTGTTTTAAAAGGAGGAATTAAGTTTCATGAAAGTCATTGACCTAAAGTCTATTCCATAATAATTGTAGAAATTTATTTGATCGTCTAAAGTTGGTACCACGGACACAATTTTCAAATTGAGATTAAATATTTTATATTTTCCAGATTTATAATTTTGCTAAATAAAAATAGTAGAGTAACTAAGGAAATGGGAAAAATAATATTATTAAATGTGAGCTTTCAAAACATTTTAATACGTTTTTTAACTCGCTTTCTTGTCTGTCTGTCTGTCTGCTTTGCAATCGATTATAAACTAACTTCTCGTTTTTACGTACTGTCATCACTCGTCAGTAATATAGTCCATTACACATCTAGATATAAAATCTACTATAACGAAACAAATCTTAATACATACGACCGTTCTAATTAATATTTCATTCACTTCGGTCGGAGTAAAACTAACAATATGTGTCACATTTGTTCCAGCTGAACAATAACCCTCGTTTGGATTGACACAGAAATCATGTTGCGATTTTGGAAAACTCCACTTGTATCTAAAAAAGTACATGCATGTATCCGATTATTATTTACGCAGAAGTCAACAATTTTTGTGCATTTCATTAATATCACACCTAGATCCTACATCTCCACTATTTTGTAGTAACAAGTTCGCATCAGCCGTACAATTTTTTATTATTTTACCAAATTGAATTATATTTCGATCTAATTGAAACTTTACAAAAACTGTGCTTCCTTTAATAGTGCTGATGTTTGAAATATCTCCGTATAGTTCCATTGCTACCTATTAATACAAAGAAAAAAAAACTACTTAGAACAAAAATAAGCACCGTTCTATAACAATAATTTATTAGCCATTAATTAAACATTATGTTTATTTTTTCACTTTTTTATACATTTTTCGCTTCGTTTTACTGGCTAGATGAAGAAATAAAACAAACAACCAGTTAGCTATTACATATTAATAGAAGCCCTTTAAAAAAATCGTCCTATTTTCAATTAAAACAGATTTTGATCGGTTCCCACTATATTCATTTGGTTTTGGTTTCGGTTTTTTTCTACTAAAATAGTGATTTCGGTTCGGTTACTGAAATGAAATGGTTCTTAACGGTTACAGTTTCGGTTTAATTTACGGTTTCATTCCTTGCATAATTGTTTCGTTTATGTGGAAGTAAAATTTGTCACGTCACAGGAAATGGAGTTGACCCACTATATTAAATTAAATTAAATTGTGTTTTAAAGACCACCAACAGCTAAGGTTATTTGGGCCTAGCACCAATTCATATTTTCAATTCATTATTTATTTTTTTTAATAATAAATTCAAAATCCAATTGATACTTTTGCCAGCTCTCGGGCTAGAACTCGGGAACTGGGGACTTGTAATAGAGGAACCATAGCAACGCCATGTAAACAACAGTATTGCTAAACGCTCGGCCATTCTCAAGCCCATAATTTAAAATTGCCGCTAGTTAAAGGGCCAATTAGAAGACATGCGTCATAGAAATGACGAAATATGGCTGAGGCAGCGTTGTGATGTGAAATGTCAGATTCCGTAATTCTCACTCGTATTAATTTCTCAGCAGAAACGTCTGAAAATAATGTGTAATAAAAATAGCACTATAGATATTTGAACGTATATGAAGTATAAATACGACAAAATGTATTTTTATTTCTGCTGATTTCATAGTCGGGGAGTTAGATGCGTATATCCTATGGTGATAAGCAAATAACATGAGAGACCTTTTTTACTCGTTTCATCTTTAAAAGCCCTAAAAACTCCTTCTGCCGACTTTTTTACCCCCGGATAAATACTAAAAAAGGGTACTTCCGGTGTATTTTTTTCAGCAAAGCAAATTAAAATTTTAACCAAACGACTTCAAATCTGCCGCCCGGAAGGCACTTCTGCCGGCCCCTTTTTTCCGTTTGTCACAGGCCTCCCATCTTCTTATTTATATACCTACCTATTAAGATGACATTTGGTATACGAAAGTAGATTGATGACCCAAAAACAGAAACGATGAGATTTTTGGAAAAATAAATTTTTTGGAGCTCTTCCCATAGAGTTGAAACTTGAAAGGGTACTCAAAATTTTTTATTTCACTTATCCGTGTCATTAGATAGATCGTCTAAAGAGCGACAAAAAATATCATAAAAATCTTCTGATTTTAACCCTTCAGTCACGAGATATTTGCTTTCAAAGTCGTTATATCAAATAATTAACGTGTCCCTCCTCTATTTAATTAACGTGTCCCTCCTATCTATTTTTCCAACCGCACGTTTTAAAAATCTGAAAAAATAGCACTTAGTAAGTACTTTCGACGGCAATTATTGGTTCGGTTTAGTTCCATTGATAAGTTTACGAGTTATAAAAAAAAACAAATTTTTATGTTAAAAACGTATCAAGCTGTGTTGAAATGATACACTTTTAATACAACTTGATATAGGTAAGTGCTATTACCTATCTCGAATTTCTTCAGATTTTTAAACCGTGCGGTTGGAAAATTAGAGAGGAAGGACACTTTGACAAGGACTTTGAAAGCAAATATCTCGTAAAAAAAAATTTTTACGACTGTTTTTGTTGCGTTTTAGGCGATCTATCTAAAGAAACCACACTCAATGTGGTAAGTGGAATAAAAACAATTGATTACCCTTTCAACTCTATGGGAATGGCTCCAAAAAAATTATTTTTCCAAAAATCTTATCAATTCTGTTTTTGGGTCATCAATCTACGTCCGTATATCAAATGTCATCTTAGTAGGTAGGTATATAAAAAACTCGGGTCGCAGTGCCAAAACCCTGCCGACAATATAGTGTATTGGCTAATACAGGCATTGTGGCATTTTATGTGAACTTAAGTTTGTTTTTTGACAAAATAAAAAATTTAACCCCTTAATACATCCCTTAAAATAATTAAATTTTTCTAAATTTCAATATTAGACATGGATTTTATCAGTACACGCAATTAAATACACCCTTCCATTAGTAAATCCGTATCAACAAACTAGTGTTTTCATAAAATTTGAAAGTCCGGTCCTGTCGGGCCGATTTTATTAAAATTTTAGCAGCACATTTTAATCTTTACTAAAGAGTTAAATTTCAATTTTGAAACGATTCTGATAAATTTTTCGGTATTTTTGGGCCCAAAAACTTTTTGGAACCCCTAAATACAACCCTGAAAATGGTCCGATCGGGCCCATTTTAAATAGGCTTCTTGCGGTGATGGGTTCCAATATGTGTACCAAATTTCGTTTCAATCGATTAAGTCTGTCGAGAGTTATCGTGTACACACATATATATATAAATATATATATATAAATATATAAATATATAAATATATATATATATATATACATACATATATATATAAACATTTTTAAAAATGGTGCCAAAGTGTTCAGGAGGCTATGAAACGTCGAGAAATTTTGGTCCGACCCCTAGGTCCCACCATCCGACCGACGCCAATAGTGTATGTGCCATATGGCAAATACACTAATAAGAGAATATGGGAGGAGAGTGACATACGGAAAAAAGGGACCGGCAGAAGTGTCTTCAGGAGGCAAATTTCAGGCACACCATTTTCTGAAAAGGTAAGTCTCAATGTGCATTCATGTAAAATTTGAAGTCGTTTGGTTAAAATTTTAATTTGCTGAAAAAAATACACCGCGTAAGTACCTACCCTTTTTATGGTTCCGTAGCCAAATGGCAAACACGGAATCCTTATAATTTCATCCTGTCTGTCTGTCTGTCCGTCCGTATGTCACAGTCATTTTACTCGGAGACTATTGGCAGTATATAGATGAAATTTGGAAGGTATACGTGTCTTCTATGAATCGCTATACAATGGTGAAGTGAAATTACGAAAAAAAAAATTAGGAGTGGCACTCCATACATGTAAATGAGGGATGAAAAACAAATTTCCAGTGCACATAAGCGTGTAGGGTGTCGTTAGATAGGTCTTCAAAAATGATGAAGACATTTCAAAATGACTTCTTAATTTAAGTCAATACCTAGTTGGTGAGATATGCGCTTCTAAAGTCGTAAAAAGGGAGCCCCTCCCTCTAACTTTTCAACTATGGGGTGGAAAATTCTGAAAAAATTTAAAGAAGTCGAACTTATGAAATATTTTCAACGAAAATTGGTTTGAAAAATATATGTTATGTAGCTTCTGAGTTGATATGGGATATTTTCGGCCGACTACGAAGCCCTTCACTGTGCGTGGTCCGTCATGTTATTTGCTTATCACCATAGGTTAGACGCATCTAACTTCTGGACTATTACTCCTATTGACTATTAGACTTCAAACACGAAAACATAGTCCTGTTACATCATGTGACTAATAATTTTCAACTTTTTTTAAGGCCTTTCCGAGTCTCTAAAAATTTCAGAAAAAAATTAATAGCCTTAAATTCAAAAACGCTGCCGATAAAAAAAATAAAAAAATACGTGGGTCAACCTCAAGGTTAGTAGAGTATAGGTTGCCTCATTACGATAGATAGTAGTGGGGGGGATGACGTCACTCAGAATATACCATGCTTACTCACTTCAATAGAAAAGGTCAGACGATGGACGCTGCTAATTTTTGGAAATAAAAATCACAGTAACCATGGTATAGTGTGATATGTTTTTTCAATACCTAATAGAAACATGATTCTTCTGTTAGTGAAAAAAATATGATAAGTTTAACTAATTTATCAATTTGTTAGTTAATTCTATTCGTTTCTTAAATTTAAAAAAATAGGTAATTAACAAAATCTGCCATTTCTTGAGCATTATTTAATTTCTTGTTTGTTTATATTATTGATATTAAAACCTAAATTTTGTAATAAAAATAAAAATTATCCTATTTTTTAACATCTATTCTTCTATTTATTGTCTCCTGGCAATTTTAAGAAAAAATCTGCACGAAGCACCTAATATAAATAAGCATAATCTTCAACAATTTTTGTACTTGATTTAAACTAAATTCTAGCTGACGTCATTCCCGCGCTTACGTTGATTGGTCAGATGAAATGAGGCAACCTGTACTCTAATAACCTTGGGTCAACCTCATTGCATATTATTATAATATACCATTTTTGCGGCGCAGCGTAAGAAATTTTCATTTAAGCGATTAATTATGTATAATTGTCTTTTCTATCGTATTTCTAAAAACAATTCTCAATTCTAGGAATGTCTAATTAATTTATGCTCGTTTTTAACTTACATTTTTAATGAACGGTTTTATAGGCGCTTTAGGAGTAAACTCTACAATAATTTCTCTTTTAGCACCACTCGATATATTTATGTTATCATTAGGAATAATTTTCAATGATTCTAATAAATTTAACTTTTCCATTTCAAGGGGATCGACGGAAGGAGGTACAGGAGGTGATGTTTTCTGTGGTTTCAAAGTTTTTTTTTTACTCTTATCCATTTCTTCTGTTTGCACTGTAACTTGACTGTTTTCTTTTACCTTTGTTTCTTTTTCGGCTGTAATAGTAGTTTCGCTAAAACCAATAAAACATTTTTGCTATTAATACTGAAAACTGAAACTGACGGCGGGCCCGATGGCACCTTATTTGCATAAGCGATTAATACGGAAAAACCAATTGAATTAAAAATGTTATTTTAATAATAACATTTGAATCCGCACCTATTTTTTGTAACTTTTGTTTTCGACGTTTTGCTTGTTTTTGAACTCGTTTTTGAGTTATCTTTTTCCTTGCCTTTAGTTTTTTCTTCACCTTTTGATGGTTCAAATATTTCTGCTAGTGGTGTAACTACTAAACTTTTTTTAATAAATAATGGCAATTTATCCAATATGTTGATTTTTAATTCAGCAGTGGTTAAACTGTCGTTTTTTAATATGATTTTCTTTTGGACAGTTTTACCTACCATTACCTATAATTATATTTAATGTAATGTTTATAAATCTCTATAATAAAAATAAGTTAACTTCTTCATACTTAATATTATTATAAGACACTGAAGTATGAAAATCAGTGGCGGATTTACACATTTGCCGCCAGGAGGCTATTCAAATTTTGCCGCCCCTACAATTCGATACCCTATAGTTCACAATCATATTAATTAAAATTTCTTGTCAATGATATTGTAACTTTATGATTTGTGCACTATCGATCGTCCTATTTACACCACCTTTTCCCCGTAATTAGTATGATTGTAAATTAGGGGATCGATGTGTCAGTTCCTAGATTATTTTTACAACCCAACGATTTAGTTAAGAATGCACAAGAAATAGTTTTTGGGTAAATTGTAGAAAAAATTATCTAAGTGGTGAAACATATTAATTATTACATGTTGAATTAGGTATTTAAGTTTAAAAAAAATTATTAATTTTTTAATTTTTTCTAATAATTTAACATAAATAATATTGAAAATCGAAAAGAAAATTTTTTTTAAAGCTATAGATAAATTACTAAAAATTAATTAAAATGTATAAAAATTTAAAAAATATCACGTGACTTCAAAACGCGCCAGGAATGTTTGTGACGTAGTTATGTTAAAATGTGTCTGCATTTGTTGGTATTTGTGTATATGTATTACACATACTATCAAAAATAATAAATTTTTAACTTGGTAACCATGGATACAAAGACCACAGATAACATAATGACGTCACACGCGTTCGGATTCTTTCGGCGCGTTATCGGAACTGAGTTTAAAAATTAATTTTTATTTAAATATAACTTTTTAATTAGTAAGCAAAAAAAATAAAAAAAAAAATTTTGCTATAAAACTTGTATGTGGTCCTTCCATTTAAGTAAAAAAAAAAATTCATTTAAAAACCCAATTAGTATGATTGTAAATTAGGGGATCGATGTGTCAGTTCCTAGATTATTTTTACAACCCAACGATTTAGTTAAGAATGCACAAGAAATAGTTTTTGGGTAAATTGTAGAAAAAATTATCTAAGTGGTGAAACATATTAATTATTACATGTTGAATTGTTTGTGTGGACCTAATAACATTTAGTTACCTATATAAATATGAATCTTTTTAATTTCTGTAAGACAAAAAAAATGTTGGCCCCAAATTTGCCGCCCTAGGCTCCAGCCTACTCAGTCTGCTGGTAAATCCGCCACTGACGAAAATGATTCTTACCCGACCAAAATCTAAATATTTTTGTTTCGGATGCTCGAGATCCAAAAGTAATTCTACTCCCTCTCCAATTATTGATATTTCTTGATTAAAAGAATTTACCATAAATGTTACTGTTTCACAATGAAATTTCGTTTCGCGTGGCTGAAATTTTATTTCTATATCTGCACTTTCTCCAGGCAAAATTTGTTCTGCTTCGTAATCAATATTTAAAAACAACCAAGTATGCTTGGCTACATACTGAAGACTGAAAATAAATATTTACGATTTTAGCAGACATTTTATTTATTTTTCAGTTATTTAAACCTTAAAGTGCAATTTAAAAAGATTTTCTTTAATTCCTTTCTACTTTGTTGATTAACTTTCGATGCCAATTGTCATTTCATAGCGATTAAAACTATTTTTGCCTTGAATGAATAGTGAAAATAGTAGATTATAGACGCTCGACAAGAATGAGTGAATAGAATAGTATACAGTTAATCTCTTATAATTTGAAGAAAATAATGCAATAAACTACGATAGATTTTTTATTTCAAACATTAGCTACAGGGCCGCAGTAAGGGTAGGGCGGAGGGGGCGACGGCCCCGGGCGCATTAAGCAAGGGGCGCCGAAGACGCTGTATTTTTTGACATGAAAAACGACAATGATTATTGCCAGGCTAATTACAATTCGACAAATATAAAATATACAATAAATAATAATACTTTTGCAAATAGGACTAAAGAAAGAAATATAACACTTATTATTAATTTGTATTTCACATTACGTATTTAATATTACAAAAGTAGCAAGCAAAGCAAATGCTTGAATCATTAAATGAAAATATTAATAAAATGTCACATTTAGAGTACTACAAACAATTCATTATTTGGGTTTAGTGGAAAGCTATTCAAACATGGGAATAGCATATAGAATTTTTTTAACAATTCCCGTAACCAATACTTCATGTGAGAGATAGTTCAGTAAACCGAAGCTCATAAAAAATTATTTACCTACGATCTTCAATGAGTCAGAAACGGCTAACGAATTTGGCGATAATTTCTATAGAAATATATTATATAACTAAAAGTGCGAGTTGTTGGAGTCGATTCAGCGCTATTTTTTCTATAAATTGACTTAATATCAAACGAATCAGGTCGAATTTATTTTTCAAAAATTTCGCAAATTTGTACAAAGAGGGGGGTCTTACTTTTGGCATTTTTAAGAAAACTCAAAAATCTCTCAGATGCTGTTTATATATCTTTGAAACTAAAAATGCGAGTTGTTGGAGTCGATTCAGCGCTATTTTTTCTATAAATTGACTTAATATCAAACAAATCGGGTCGCATTTATTTTTCAAAAATTTCGCAAATTTGTACAAAGAGGGAGGTCTTCTTACTTTTGGCATTTTTAAGAAAACTCAAAAATCTCTCAGACGCTGTTTATATATCTTTGAAACTAAAAGTGCGAGTTGTTGGAGTCGATTAGTGAACATTTTTTATGTTTTTCAGTTGGTTGTGTTGGAATATCTTATAAAAATCTTGTATCATGCATTTTTTGATTTTTATTGGGGGGGGGGGGGGCAAATTGAAATGTTGGCCCCAGGCGCAAGATTTCCTTGCTGCGGCCCTGATTAGCTATTACCACAAAAAGAAATTTTGTGAAATAAAATAAGACATAATTGAAATGTTCAAATACTATTATAACGACATGAATGAAAGTTCAATTTACCAGTTAAATAATGCTCATATGAGGTATAGAATTAATAATGGCTGTTCCGTAAAAATAATGTAAATAAATTTGACTAATTCGAGGTAGAAATTATATTTAAGAAACTTGTATTTCTGTGGATTAAAGAAACTTGCGACTGCTCTTCATTTTTCAAAAAAATTATATGTAATATTAGATTGTATTTCTAGTGTCGTAATGGGTTTTATTACTGACGAGTTGTGATAGTACCTATGTAATAACGAGCGAGTTTTTACAGTCACACGAGTTATAATACCTTATTATGCGCGAGAAATATATGGTATTTTTGCCATACCCACTACAAAATACCTACTTTTCATTTCATTGTCAGTAGGTATCTTCAAAAAATTTTGACAGTTCATTTGCGTCACCATCTTTACATTACAGTAGGCTGTGAGCAGCTATGAGTATGTAATAGCAGGCGGATAGAGCGAATAACCATAAGTTACTATGGCAACCGTTTACTTACCGCACTAGTGTGGTAATAGTAAAATACTTTCGGAATACCTGCCTGTTTAATGACACATTACAGGCCGATATACTTCGTAGCTCCCCAGAATAATAGTCCATATAATATGTGAGTAAATAGTTGGCATGGTAACGAGTGGGGCGTAATGGAAAGACGTTTTTGGAACGGGTAGTAAACGCGAAGGGGAGGGGATAGAAGGTTGCGGCTGACGTCGTTCGATTTAGGAGTGCTTACCGTTCGTTACTCGTTAGTCACAATGGTTACCTAGACAAGGAAGCATCGTGCGTTCGCAGTTGAGGAGTATCTAAAATCGGGCGAGTGTGTTATTGTCGTGCAGCGGCGCTTTCGCCAACACTTCAATATTGGTCGTAACGGTTCAGTTCCGAAACGTGACACAATCAACAGATGGATGCAGAATTTCACTTTAACATTGTTAAATGGTAACATCTAAGCTTTCATTTTTTGTAATTTAAATTTTTTTAAGTTCAAAAACAGTTGAGTTATTCTCATTTCAAAAACGCCCTTCTATTCTGTCCCACCCTGTATAAGGTTTTCAAAACATTATTGCTCATCTGAATAAAGTAATTTGTTGGGAAAATTCAAATTTTATGCCGATCATTGTATTACAAGCCCTATTATAATGACAAAAAACAATTGGAATTCTAAGATTACAAAATGCACTAGTATCGCCTGTAGTCGAAATTAGACCAATTAATTAGAATTTATTTGTCTCCCCCCGCGAGAAATTCTCCTCCTGCGAAGTGAAGTCGGGCTGGTGGTGTTTATGACATTAGAAACAATGATGAAAACAATGACATTAGATTGACAAGTTCACGTCTTACAGTTGTGAAGAGGGGCCCCCGAAATGCCATGATTCGAATATAGGTATAACAGAATACCTAACGAAATAAAGAATATTCAAAGCGGGAAGCTTTTTAAAAAAATATTTACAAACAAATGTATACTACAAAACAAGAGAGTTTTTAAATAATTAAAATATGTACCTATATAATTGACGCTATATTATGTACAGATTGTACGATATAAATAAAGACATTTATTTATTTAATATTAGTAGGATTCCCACAGGAATTATCCCTCCTCCCGCGAGAAATTTAATTTCTCCCCCTGCGAAGCGAAATCGGGCTGGTAGTGTTTTAAATAGTAAAAAAGTGTATCAGAACTTTTGGTGTTCACGTAATAATATATAAAAGTATTAATATTATAGTAGGTCGAAATTCGAGCAATTGTCGTATTCTATCGCGCAGGGAAGGCAGTATTTTTTTATCTGCCTTAACGGCAACATTCCCAAATGACTTTTTTGTTTTACAGATCTACTATGGCACAGTACCTTTCGAATGATATATGTTTCAATCCCCTCCTTTCATAATAAATAGTAAAATGAAGGACGAGATCTTTCGGTGTTTATACGTATTAATATACCTATAGAAAGATTAAAATACATACGTCAATGGAATAGTATCATTATTTTTGAAATGTAGAACAGTTTTATAACACCAAATAGGTGCTGGTCGCACAAAACATTTCCCAAAATCATATTTTGTAAATGACCATTCACAAGCTAAATATGAAGCTGATATGTTCAGGAATATAGTATAAACGGGACCATATGGAATCTGGAAAATAAAAATAATTCATTTTCGTTAACTGAGTCACACAACTGCAAATTAGATCATAAAAGAAAAGGTGAGTACGAAAACTTACGTATAGGGGGTGACTCTCGACAACTGTGCCTGCTTTGGACTCACAGTGCACACACACAAACGTAACACATAGTAGTTAATAATTATTTGTCAGACGTCATTGTTGCTGGTATAATTCTGTCCATTGCATTTAAACATATTTTTTTTACAATGATTCGTAGTGATAAAATCAAATGTAGTGAATGTAATGTTATATTTAAACGTTTGTATGATTTGCGGAAACACGTCAAGACATTTCATGAAGGAAAGCTCAATGAAATCGCTCCCCTTAGGTAATAAAAAAACTTACAAATTTAGTTGTGAAATATGTAAAAAAAAAACTTTAATAGAAAAAACGATTTTATATTTCATAAAAAATTCATGGGACACAAAATAATAATAATAATAATCGGTTCAATAGTTCCAGAGATAAGAATTTATGATTTATTACCCCCCCCTGCGAAGATAATTAGTAAAAGAATTTTTAGAATTGGTTCAGTAGCTTCTAAGATTACTGTTAGGCACAGTTATCGAGACTCGAGAGTCACCCTCCAGACATAAGTAATACGAGCGTAACGAAATCACTATCAGGATAGATTTCAAACGCTTACTGATGCGCGTACATTGCTGAGACTTACCGCGATCTTGACTATGATGCTATTGACCACAATCATTTTATTGGTGCGACTTACCAAAGCTATGCTCAAAACATATTTTGATCAATATTTCGACATATTTTATCTTTGAAAAATATTATGCAAATATTTACTTCAAAGATTTTCTCAACGAACGATTGAAGTATGCTCGCAAAAGTAGGTACTTTGTGAAAATATAACCATTTCACATGAAAAACCTTATAAATAAGTATACCAACCGATTGCTTTTCTAATTTTTTTATAAATTGGCATCATAAATCATACTTTGCAAATACGTTTAGATAATAATTTGCGTACCTCTAGCTTGAAAACGATTTTATTAATATCCGTCTTTTTTAAAGCTTTCAAAGTCAGAGTACAATCAATGTCAGAATTAGGGTAAACTTGTCCTTTTTCATTATCAAATTTCACATCTAACAAATCAGAAAATTCATAATCGTCATATGTCCAAACATAAAAAAATTTAGTTTTCCCATAGTTCTGTATTTTAAACTGTAAAATTTCTTCCTGTTTTGGGACCATCTATTGAAAAAAAGTGATATTATGTAGATCATTAAAGTAATATAAATTTATAAAATAATTAAGAGTTTTCAAGTAGGTACTCGAAAAGACGAGAACCGATCGCATATTTATATCGAGCGTACGGTATAGCAAATGCGGTTTATTTTGTTGTATTTGCCAGCACTTAACTTAGATCTGATTAGATTTTGTCTCGCATATCTCGAGAACAAAGAATGATATCGACTCCATAGTGCGGAAGTTAAGAGACTTCACTTTGCATTTTATGCTCAAGCGTTGAAATTTGGTACACTTGTTTGTTAGACCATACCCTTTGATATAAGAAATGTTGCCACGGTCGGGGTCCCTGCATTGTTTGTTAGACCATACCCTTTGATATAAGAAATGTTGCCACGGTCGGGGTCCCTGCACGCTAATGACCTCGTTGTCGGGCGTCTATAATTTACAATTCGGGGTCCCTGCGGGGCCCTTTTATGGCATGGTTGGTCCAGAGGGTAAGAGAATTCACCTTGCATTTTATGCTGAAAGGTTGAAATTTGGTATACAGTCGACTCTCGTTAATTCGAAACTCAAGGAACTCTTAAAATATTACGAATTATCGAGTGTTTGAAATATCAAATGGTTCGAAACATAGGCTCAACAAACAAACGTTGATACAAGTTTGAACTTGTCGCAAAATGTATGTATGTACTTACAATCTTTCCGCCTCTTTCTCTCTGCAACTTTGAATTGTCGAGTGTTGGACGCCGATGAGTTCGAATTAACGCGTCGTTTTGTTATATAGCAATGATTTTTTCGTACGAATTACCAAGTGCATAAAAATGTATTGATTTAGTTCGAAATATAAAGAGATTTTGTAGGGAACTCGTGATAACTTTGAATTATAGAGAGGTTCGAATTATCGCAGGTTTGAATAAACAAGAGTCGACTGTACTTGTTCGTTAGACCCTATTCTTTGATATAAGAAATGTCGGGGCCCCCGAGGGCCTGTTATAACATGGTTGTCCACCAAATACGCATTTTCGCTTGTTTTGGAGCTAAAAGTGTCGTATTGGGCTGAAATTTGGTACACATGCCGCATTTGGGACGCTTAAGGCCACAAGCGAGTGTCCAAGGACCCACGGCCTTTTTTTTCAAAATGGCGCATTTTTCGAATGAGGTCTCATTTCATATGTTTTCGGGGTCACTGATTTCGACACAGCGAGTATCGACACATTGCACGATTCTTTATTTATTTGATTCTTTCTACCACTATAACAACGGCATATTATAAGAAGAGTTACCAACCAACCACTCTGTCCACTCGTAACGAGCGTATAAGATCGCAGTTCTTGTGCGATCACGTACGCTCGATACGTATCGACTAGTGCATTTATTATAGTACATTCTGCAGGAAATGTTTTTTCGAATCGAATCAAATAATGCAGGAAGAGTCTTGTTCTTCCTGCATTATTTGATTCGATTCGAAAAACCATTTCTAGAATGTACTATAATTATTAGTCCAGTCACGAGAGCTTAAAAAGATAGGTTCACCTTGCGTTTTGGGCAGCAAATGATTTTATTTTTTTGTGTCCTTAGGCATGTTTAGGAGATGTCAAATCCAAGTTTGCGACCTCTAAAACATGGCGGGGGAGTTTTGGTGGGCTAAAAACCATAATTTTTTTGCACTTTTTTTGGTTTTTGGCTTATAACATAAAAACGGCTGGTCCTATCGAAAAAATGGTCCTTCTCAAAATTAAAGTGCACAAAATTTACTTCAAAATGCACTAGTCAAATATGTTTTTGTTCCGATTTTTACCGACTCTACAGAAAAAACTCTTTTTTTGTTTGAAGGCGCTAATCTCAGGAACTACCAGTCTGTAAAAGAAGTAAAGTATCATTGAAACCCTAGACGAGTTTTTTAAAAATTCAATCCCAAAGGGTGAAAACGGAAGTGTAGGATTTATTGTAATAACAAAAATTCCTACACCCACGTTTTACCCCCTTTAGGTTTGAATTAAAAAAAAAATCGAATAGCCTATAACTTTCCTTAATAAACGGGTTATCTAACAAAAAAATTTTTTTTTTTTAATCTGACTTGTAGTTCCTGAGATCAGCGCGTTCAAACAAAAAAAGAGTTTTTTTTTTTTGTTTGAACGTGCTAATCTCAGGAACTACCAATCCGATTTGAAAAAAACTGTTTTGTTAGATAGCCCGTTTATTAAGGAAGGTTATAGGCTATTCGAGTTTTTCAATAGTTAAAAGCTTGAAAAAATGCTTTTTTTTCATTTTCGCAAATTTTGGAGATTTTCTAAGTTCTGCAGAGCCGGTAAAAATGGGAACAGAAACATATTTGACTAGTGAATTTTGAAGTAAATTTTGTGCCCTTTAATTTTGAAATGGACCATTTTTTCGATAAGACCAGCCGTTTCCATGTCATAAGCAAGAAACCGAAAAAAGAGCAAAAAAAGCGTGGTTTTTAGTCCACCAAAACTCCCCCACCCTGTTTTAGACGTCGCAAACTTGGATTTGACATCTCCTAAACATGCTTGAGGGCACAAAAAAATAAAATCATTTGCTGCACAAAACGCAAGGTGGACTTCCTCTCGTGACTGGACTATAATAAATGCACACTAGTCGATACAATCCGAAGCAGTTTCAGTCATTTTCTTAGTTTATATTAAAATTTTTAAAAACCCTTTTCAGTGTGTAAAGTTTTTTCTCTGTACTTGATTCGATTCTAAATGTAAAATGCACAGTAGGTAACTCGTACCACCTCTAAAAACAATAATTATACAAATTTACCTTTGTAAATTCAATAATGTTTGGTTTATCAACCTGCAATACATTTTTGTCATCTCCGAGTTTGTTATAGGAGACACATGAATCAATATTGTAACAATAACCAGATACGTTTATTTTTAAAGGTTTTTTTAATTTTTCTATAAAACAACGCAAATTGAAAGAAATTTCTCCTCCTTTTATGGGTTTAAATTCAATTCTAGAATAAAAATCAATGTTTTATTATTATTAAACTGCATTAATTTGGCAAATATATATTTTCACAAAAATAATACCAAGCTATTCCATTATCACTAAGTTATCAAAAGTTCCCTAAACTAAAAATATAAAAATAAGAGTTTTATTTAAATGTGAATTTATTGTGTACAAATAATTAAAAAAATTTCAAAAATATTGGCGCCGGTCGACTTTTGGCGCCCTCTATATTCGCACCAAGCAAGCAAAAAAAATGTTGAACACATGTATATTGTAGAGAAAATCAAAAGCTACAACTTTTGTCATAACCATTTTTCGCCCCAATTGACCGCTTTGTTGTAAAATCGAAAAAACCGTTTCCACCCCCAATAGTGTCATTTTTGAGAATTTATAACTTTTGAATAGGTAATGAGAAATTTCAAAAAATTTTCCAAACATCCTCCTTAACAATTTTTGTAATAGTAATTTTTCACGTACAAGCAGTATTTACCAAGATACATGATTTCATCCCTAAAATTCAAGGTGGCGGCCACCCCTTGCAGAATCCGAGGGGGGAAACTTGGCTGGAGTGTTCTATTGGCACCCCCTATCTACCATTAAAATTTCATCAAACTTCTAATTAACGCAATTTAGAAATACTATTTGACTGGATTATGAGTAATTTGGATTATATATTATTAAACAATAGAGGTGTTTTAATAATAATTTTTTTATTGATACTTTACTATCAAAAACCAAATTACAATAATAAGCAAAAATTAAAAAAAAAACTGGTAACTAGATGATACAGGTGTAAACTTTTTTAAGTCCGCGACTGTACATTTACCTTATTATTGTTTCAGAATTTGCTTCTAATATTCCATTCATAGGATCAACAATTAACTTTTGCTGTCTGCCTTGTGAATATGTTGAATCATTCGTAAATTTATATTGTAGTGGACAATCTTCGCTATTTTTAATAACTATTTGATCTGTTATATCAATACTTAAAATAGTTGGTCTAAGCTTGAGATTTGGCAGTGTAAAGTAAACTTTGGGTTCGGAAACTTGTGCAACAAATAAAAAATTAGTTTCAAGATCATAGTTTTTTATACAGAATGTGTAAGCTTGTTCAAAAGTTCCAACTGAGACAGGTAAAATACTAAAAGATGTTTCTTCAATACGACCTGGCTGAATTTTACCCTTAATCTTGTTACAAGTAAATATGTCAGAGTTTTCGTTTGTTGTTCTTTCTTTTCTCCAAGAATAAATTACCACTTCAGGTGTTGGGTTTTTAATGTTGAAACATCTAGTAAAATAAATTTAATTTTATTAATGATCTTAAAAATAAATTATTAAAGTTCAGTTACAATTATTTATAACAATACAAATCCAGAAAAAAAAACAAAAAATAGGTCGCCGTAATCTTAATATTTTGATCTGATATGGATAAAGGTTAAAACACAACTTCAAAATCCATATTATACAGTTTTGTGATCCTTAGCAGACTGAATTAACTATAAAAAATATATCTATGCAGTTTCTAAATTTTAATTTTAATAGCTTAGGAATGTTAGAATTTTTCTTCCAAAAAAGTAAATCCACCCTAATTTTTGCGTTCATTGCTTCAGTTTGAAATAAAAAAGAAGTGAAAAAAGATCAATGTTGTTTAAACAAGTTTCTATAACAGATAAAAACTTACGTAAAATGGTTTATTACTTAAAAATCGGCAGATTATAATTACTAAAAAACGTTTCACAAGCGATGAGATATGGGAAAATTCGGAACTTCCAGTATCTTTTTCAACACGTCAAAATAAAATTGAACTAGTCATAAAAATGTTAGCCTTATTGGGATCCGTCAAATGAGCATATGACATCTGGTGGCACAAAATTGCACTCAAAACGAGGGAAAATTTTACATGCTAACAGTGCAAATTTATCGTGAAATTGTTTATTACAAATATAAAACAAGTAAAATAAACAAAACGTTTATCGAAAATGGAATTCGCGACGTTTTCTAATATCATGGCATTAAACACTGTCAGTTATTGCCTTGTAAAACTTACTTTACAGCGAATTATTTTCTAATGAAATGTGGAAAAACTGTATTTATGAATTAAAAAAATATTTTATATTAATAATAAGATGTACTTATTATCATACTGTACTACAATAGTTAAATCATTTGATGATTGACAAATTTATAGGACTAACTTTGTATACAAATATTTTGAGGTTTATATTTTATTTTGATCACTGGCAAATACCCTATTGTTAATATCATTATTTCTGTGAAATTAGTGCCGTTTAAAATCTGTTTCAAACATTTTTGCAACCATTTTCGATTTTTACTAACTTTTTTGAACAAAGAAAATCTTGGGATCATCATATTATCATCAAATTTGAAGCTTTTAAACGAAAGAAACAACTAAAATATTAAATTATATTGCTGCACAATAAATGTATAGAATAAGATTGGTAAGTAGGTACTTCAGCTTCTGCTTTTTCGTTAAACGCTTTCTGTTTCAATTTTTTAGGCTTAAAAACATTAAAGTTTATAAGAATATTTATTTCATTGATCTTCTGTACCTACATCTATTTTTCGTTTCAATTTTTGAACTAAAAAACTGTGATTTTACATACTTAACACACGCTGTTTCTACACCAAGACATTTTATTTCAACTACTTTCCAGTTATTCTCATCCAAAGATAATAAATTAGGATCGCGTCTTCCGCTGGTCAAATAATCACTAATTTCTACATCGAAATGACAGACTGGCATCAATGACGTAGCACTAAGTGGAATTTCCAAAGGCGATTGCTTCAAATCTAAATTTAAAATGTCACTGACCAGGTATATTTTATATTTATAGACATCCAAAGGTGCAAAAGTAACAGTGAATTCTTCACTGGCATTTGGAGATATTTTGACGCTTGCAGGCGTTATTTCAAATGGCATATACTCATTTTTTGCAGAGTTAATTTGATCTGAATAATTTGCCACAATTTCAGTTTGTAACTGGTCTTTGAAAATTGATTCTGTTGACATTTGTGAAAATAAGTGAAAATAAATTATTCTATTTCTCTGTTTGATTTATACAATTATCTCATACCATGTCCGGTTAATTTAACAAGAGTAGGCCTATTTTTCGTGTGACCCGAACGTGGTTTGTGAGTGCCAGAACTTGGTCGCGATCTATTATCGTCACATTGCAATGCATTTCGATTACAACAACACGAGTCATCGGTAACTAAATCAAGGCCTGTTGATGAAACTTTGTCCAAATAATGTTCATCAACTGCAAATGACCAATCAATCTCGAGAGGTACCAAACCAATATTTGCAACTGGAAATTTAATTTCCAATTTCTGAAAGAAAAAATATGGTCAAATAAAGTTAAGTAGATAAATTAGTAAAAAAAACTTTTTAGAGACAAGCTTTTATTAATTAAATGCACTAAAAAGGAAAAAATAAGTTTTAATAATTTAGGTTCATAATAATATAAATGCGTGGGCCGTGAACTCTATGATAGTTTATTAGTCACGACCCACGCTTTTATAAATTATTATGAACCTAAATTATCAAAAATTATTTTTTCCTTTTTAGTGCATTTATAAAAGCTTGTCTCTAAAAAGTTTTTTTTACTAATATTTATTTTTTTCATTTTAGTCTTTCAAAATTTTACCCCCCTTTGACACCCGTAGGGGTTGAATTCCGAAAAATCCTTTCTTAGTGGATGCTTACGTCAGAAAAGGAACCAGCTTTCTAAATTGTATTTCAAGAAACCTATATTTTGGTTTTATACACACGATTGATAGAATTAAAAAAAAACTCCTTTGGTTTCTCTCTCTCTCTTACGCTCTCTCTCTCTCTGTCTCTGTCTCTTTCTCTTTTACACACACACACACACATTTTTTGTAGGTGTTGTCATCTAGTTTAAGGTTTAGGTTGTTTTCCCCTTGTCAATTACAGCATATCCCGGAAAACCACAGAGATACGGAGTAAATGACTTTTTACAAACAAATCTTTATTATTTGCTCCTAATATTCCAATTTAAATTTTAATTTCAAGTAAATAATTTAAAAGTAAGTAAACCCTCATTTTTTTAAATTCAACCTTTAAGAAGGTGAAACGGGGGTGTAGGATTTTTTTACTAATCAACGCCCAGACCAAACCGCTGAAGCTATAAATTTGAAATTCAACATACTAACTCTTCTTTAAAAATAAGCAAACCTGTATTCGAGAATTTTTTTTAAATTCTACCTCTAAGGGAGTAAAACGGGGGTATAGGATTTTTTGACAAATCAACGCCCAGACCAAACCGCTGACGAAAAAAGGGGGTGTAGAGTTTTTTGACAAAATTATCATGATCTCATATAAGGTGAGAGGTAGTAAATTCAACATTCTAAACAAACCCACATTAGAGCATTTTTTCTAAACTCCTAAGGGACTAAAACGGGGGTGTAGGATTTTTTGACTAATCAACGCCCAGACCAAACCGCTGACGCTATAAACTGGAAATTTGGACAGTAGGTTCCTTTGGTGAAGTAAGCACCCATTAAGAAAATATTTTTCGAAATTCAACCCCTAAGGGCGTCAAAAGGGGTTGTATTGCATAGCCTAAACTACATGAAATTTTTAAGTTATGTTCCTTAGGAGTTGACTTCCGAAAAATCCTTTCTTAGTGCACCTTTACACCTAATCAAGATGTCTATTATTTTAGTTATAGTAGATCAACAAACAAATGAGATGGCCATGTTTTTTTATAATATTAAGAATATGAAAAATTGAAAAAAGAATTGTTTTGTTGGGAAAATTTTCAGTTACGAGCGATTGTTTACTATGATACATTTTTAGAGTGTTGGGTCTCCAAGTCACTGAAGGTGAAATAATTTAAACGTTTAGTATATTGTTACACGCATCAAGAGCAGAGGCGCTCCAGTTCGACTCATGACTATTATACTACCGATTTAGGTTCACTGGCGTATAACCATAGACAATTACCATAACCATAGACAATGACAACAAGGTATATGTATTAGCCTGGCGACACCGGCGAGAACTAATTGTGACAACGTGGCACATTGTGAATGGTCTCCCCGGCGGAAGGGGAGGGATTAGTTTGAGGGCATCCGGCGACCGGCGTTTAATCGACACAGACGTGTATAATTGCGTAGCTAATAAAAGAGTATTTTACGGCCATAATAAACGGTATAAATAATTTCCGTAACAATATGTAATGAGTTCGTTGATTTATGTGGAGTTTAATTTTCCTGCTTTGACTAGGCAATTCTTTAATATGTCCAAAGTTTCGTTAATAGGAATGTTGGTGTACATATTTGTGATGTCGAAAGATGCTATTTTGTATTGTGGTGTTAGTTTAATTGTTTTAATTTTTTCTATGTCTGCGCTGTTTTTTATGCTGTGAATTTGTTCGGTTTTTATGTTCTTTTTAATGATTTTTTCTAATGTTTTAGTTGTTCTGTAGCACGGTGCTGTGGTGTAGTTTATTAAAGATCTTATTGGGGTGTTGTCTTTATGAATTTTTGGTAGTCCAATGAGTTTAAGTGCTTGGGCGTTTATTGGTTTAAGGAAGCGACGTGTGCTATCTTTAAGTAAGATAGTGCATTTGCTGATAGTATTATTTAGTTCTTTAAGGTATAGTTTAGTTGGGTCGAGTTTTGAGTGTTTTGATATTGTTATTTTTGAAGAATTCATTGATTTTTTGTACGTATTCCGTCTTTTTCATTATTACAATTGTATTGCCTTTGTCAGCTTTTGTTATTATGGCTTTGTGGTTGTTTAGTTTCTTTTTTATGTTTATTATGTTTCTGTGATCGGTTTTATATTTATTAGCAATTGTGACGTGTATTTTGTTATTGTTGTTGTTTATGTTTTTGATGAGTTTATTAAGTTTGTTATTTATGAAGACGCGTGCTTCATTTTGTGATGTTTTATCAATGATTCTTTTTAATATAGTTTCTGCGTTGATGGCTTCCTGAAGGGTTTCATGTTTGTTGTGGTGCTTGAAAAGGTTAAAGTTTAATCCTTTATTGAGTGTGTTTATTTCATAGTGAGTGAACTTTATGCTGGTGTGATTAATGACGCGTGGGTGGAATTTATGTGTACATGTTATTTTCTTATTTTCATTTATAACTTGTTTATGGATGAGGTTTTTTATTTTCTTGTTCTATCGTTTTATTATGGGGTGTTTACTAGCTGGAAAGTATGGGACTGGCTATTCAGTCAATTTTTTTTTATTTTTATTTATTACGCGCTGCTAATGACGAAAATTAACACAAAGTTGATTACCTATAGGTAATACGAAAACGATTTTTTTTTTTGAGAAATATATTATATTATGATTTTGCACTATTATTTTAATCTTTTGCAACTTAAAATCACCCTGATAGGAAAATAATGACAAATTTACCTCAAAAATACAGGTATCAGGAAAGTTTATATTCTGCATATTACATTTATATTTCGTAAAATCAACTGTAACTGAAAGTTGCATTGTGATACTTTTGGCGCTTCCAGTAACCTCCTCATAGGCCGGTTCCTCTAGTTCAACCAATGATTTGATACTTTTATCTTCGGACCTATTTCATAAACAAGGACACAATTTCTTAGTTTATCAATTTGATGTTTCAAACTATTAATTAATAAAGTTTAATTGAATTCAAAGTAATTATTGTCGCTATCTCAAGGCACGAATAAGCAAAAAATATATTATAACACTTATAAGATCTGGAGAACTGTTTAATTAAAAACAGAAAAGTGGTGATCCTGATGATAATGAAAGAAGACAGCTTTGAAATGGCTTAAGGATCCAAAAATAATAAGCAAATACTGTTAATATTGCATTTATTAAGCTGACGTTTCGAGAATTATATTCTCATCCTCAGAGCTCAAATGCCGTCAAACATGACAGTAAAATTGTCCAAAAAACTTTTTAAAAAAACATACTAACATTTTATTTGGTTTTTATTGAAGTGTAAAAAAATTTGTTTTATTGATTTGATTTTGTACACAGAAATACTCAAAACTTTATGTTTTATAGAATTTGATTTTATTTTTTATTGTAGAAAATTTTTTAATTTTTTTTTTTATTTGCTAGATTAACTGTTTTATATTTACGTGCTATAGGCTAGAAACTAAGTTAGTTTCTAGCCTATAGCACGTAAATATAAAACAGTTAATCTGGCAAATAAAAAAAAAAATTAAAAAATTTTCTACAATAAAAAATAAAATCAAATTCTATAAAACATAAAGTTTTGAGTATTTCTGTGTACAAAATCAAATCAATAAAACAAATTTTTTTACACTTCAATAAAAACCAAATAAAATGTTAGTATGTTTTTTTAAAAAGTTTTTTGGACAATTTTACTGTCATGTTTGACGGCATTTGAGCTCTGAGGATGAGAATATAATTCTCGAAACGTCAGCTTAATAAATGCAATATTAACAGTATTTGCTTATTATTTTTGGATCCTTAAGCCATTTCAAAGCTGTCTTCTTTTTACTTATAAGATCTTACATCAAAAGATTATGAATTGCATAAAGAAATTTCAAAAAGTATTCTTAAAAACTGGTAGGTAAATACATAACTAAATAGACCATAATAAAAAATTCTTAAAATGAAAAAATTGTATGCCTGCTATATTGTCTCGTGTTTTTTTGCATAATCTAAAAAATTATAATATTATAGGAAATCGATTCTCGGGAACAATAGACTTTGTAATGCAGTGTATTTGTTTAATACATTTTATTTGCCCCAATAAAATGTATTAACAAAATAGAGCATTTAAAAATTATTGGCACGTCACTGGTAACATATTTCTTTAATTCGACTGGTGGGAACAAAAAATCTGTAGAATACAAATTATTTTCTTAATAGAAATTTTAGCTATAGGTACACGTTTGCTTATATTAGTGCAGTACCTTAAACTTTACATCTCGGAACCCAGTGCCTATAATGAATGATTTTTTTTAATTAAAACCTTCGAAATTGGAAATAAAAAAATGTTGTTTACTCAAAAATGTTTGCCGCTTTCTGTTCTTTTTTTTTATTATTATTATTTCTTTTTATATAAATAATCACGAATTATGTGCTTTCAGTATTATTTTTTTTAATTTGAAAAGTGAAAATTTTACATTTTTAAGTAAAATATTATAAGCATTAAGTATTATTCTAAAAGATTTTTGAAAGGTATCAGGTATAAAGAAATAGGGTCGGAATTCAGAGAAGCAAATGTGGAGGGGACAGCGGCAGATGTTACTGTGTAGTGGAATAGTTAAAAATATTTATTTAATATTGATAAAATTTAATATAATTTATTGTTGTAAATACATTTATTTCACAGTACAGAAATGTTTAACAAGTTACCTGCATTGTTTTCCGTTTGACAACAATTTTTGCTTCAAAATTTCCTTTACACTCGTTTCGCGAATACGTTATAAACGTTCGCCGGTTTATAAACAATTATTCAATCTTAACCCTCTAAGTTTAATATTTTCAATTGTACAGCAGTTTTCCCCCCTAATGTTCTGCGCATTATAGTGACACGTTCGTCGCAAAAAAAACTTTTTAACAAAAAAAAAACCTCCTTCAAAAAGGCACTAAAAAGAGGAAAATAATGAAATGTTGAGGTCTGTGCCAATTAAAATATGAAATTGGTTAAAAAGAAGATATTAATCACTATACTATACTTTTTAACCGACTTCATATTTTAATTGGCACAGACCTCAAAATTTCATTATTTTCCTCTTTTTAGTGCCTTTTTGAAGGAGGTTTTTTTTTGTTAAAAAGTTTTTATTTTTTTATTTTATTTTTATTAAGTCGATCAATTTTCTGATATTTCAAAATAAAACTTAATAAAATTTTTTTTTTTCTATTCCAATTTCTCAAGAACACTGTTATTGTATACATTTTGGACATCCTAATATCTCAAATAATAACATTAAACTAGGTTTTATTTTGAAATGTCAGAAAATTGATCGATTTTTATAGAAAGAATTAGATTACAAGTCTTATCTGAAGTTTTCATTCTCATTTTGTGAACATTAATAAATAAAACTACCCCTCACTTTTGACCTTTTACCGGCCATTGTGATTGACCTGATCGACCTATGACCTTGATTTTATTATCATTGGATAGATAATTTCATTTCCTACAAGTTTGATCTCTTGGACTTGACTGTACGGGCAATAGCAACGAAGATAAAAAATTAAAACAAACTTACCCCTATATTGACCGGGGGATGTAACTTCCCCCACCCCCTCGAATACGATATATATACCCTCAAAATTTCAGCCATTAAGTTTTTTTTTTTAGTAAAATATACCATTTTACTGTACGAATATTATTTAAGAAAAAAAAACCCTTTCTAACTCTCACCTCCCCCTCCTCCCACTGTTTTACTCGACAATCGAATTTTATCTGTTTGCCGATCCTGCTGATAGTTTTATTTGTGTTCCGTTTGAGAAATTTTGATCGGTAATTAATTATTTTCCTGGAAAAACCGATAAATCGGCAGGTGGTGGTGATTTACGAAAACATTAGATTTAGGTATAGGGAACCCTTTATAAAAGTGATTACAAAAATCCTAAACCTAAAGAATACATTTCTATCAAAAAACAAATACCGTTGTACCATAACTTCATAAGTTATACGTTATTTAAGTTAGATAAAAGAAATACATTATTTTAAACAGCCTATATAGTAAATTAAGTTTTCTAAGCAAGCATTAATTCCACCCGTCTGTTATCCTGCAGTAATTCCCAAAATATCAGTTTGATAAAGGTTTCTACTTTAGTGTTGCATTAAAAAAACATAAATGTGGTCTGCCATTTTTAAATAAAATATTTTCCAGTTGAAGAGTAGATCGACCTTGTGTCTAAAACAATTTTTCGTAAATATTCTCATTTTCGATATAAACTTTCCTATTAGACTCAGGTGAATACGCTGCATATATGTATTTTATGAAATTTTAAACACCTACCTATATAGAATAAAAAGCGGCAATTTTTAATTAATAGGTAAACGTTTTAATATTGGACCTTAACTAGTTAATTATAGATACTCGGCTCCGAGCTTTTTGGATTTTACGTTCTACAATAACTGCTATATCAAATATGCAATTAAACAATTTAATTTAATACAAGGAAAGAGTTATTTTCTTTAATGCGTGTACTTATAAGAAGAAAATCTTACCTTCGTGATGACGAGGGAATTGTCAAAGTGCTACGTAATTTAGTTGCTTTTCCACTGTCCCATTTTACATTATTTTGACGAGAATCCCAAGTGGCGGGATCAGGCTCAAGATAAATTATCTTTGAAAATTGAATTTTAATGGGCTCCTGTATTTATTTTTTGTGTGATTTCAAATTTATTTATATTTTATTTTTTTGTAATATATTTTTAAAGAGCTATTTAAATTAAATTTTACAACATACCTTGTTATAAACTTTTGGTACGTTCGAGATAAATGTAGCAACAATTTCCTTTTGTGCAGATGGGCTTAAATGTCCCACAGATGGTGTAAATTTAATTTCCTGAATATGTGGTACTGCAAATTCAAATCTGTAAATTCCATCTGAATTGTTAACTAGTTGAAAAATAATTGTTTGTAACGTTTTAATATACGATAAACCAAAATCTAATATATAATTAGGTGATGTTTGGATTGTTTTATTTTTCGCATTGATATTTAAATTGCTATTCAGTGAAAAGGTCGGTAAGTTTTTAACAATGACATCTTGTTCATATGCTTCAGCATTTAAGCTGACCTGAAAAAAATATAGTCATTTAAACAAATAAAAGTTTAGAAAAAAACTAGGTGTTACACAATAATAATCTATCTATATATATACAGGGTGAGTTCGACCACCCGTATCAGTCGTTTTTTTCGAAAACGGTTAGTCGTAGAGAGTTGTATCAAAAATTTGTATTATAAAAGCCCTAATAAAGAATCGAATGGTGATAATTTTTTTTTCCGGGAAGGTCGGCTTCCCAATTAGTTTGCTCCAGAATATCCAGAACTCCGGAATTATAAATGTAACGATAGGTCGAAAGTGGTATTGTTGAAAAGATCTTTAAAAAATAAGCAAGTTTTGTAGGAATTTTTTTTTTATTACTGCCACCCCTGTAAATTTCTATAAGTATAAATATAAATTATTATATGTTCAAAACTCCGGAATTTTAGAAAGCACGATAGGTTGAAAGTGGTGCTGTTGAAAAGCTCTTTAAAAAATAGGCAAGTTTTGTAGGAAAAATTATTTAATTACTGCCACCCCTGTTAAGTAACAATCGTTTGAAATTATTAAATCAAAATTTCATAATAACGATCGAAGTCGGCATTAAAAATCTAGTAACCTTAGACATTGTCACAAGTGTTCAAACTGTCTTCCATCTACTCTTTAATACATACTACTGAGCTCTTCTGGTTATACTGTGTGTGTACTTCTTCAGTGTTTAATGATCGATAGATAGGTAACTAGATTTTAAATGCGGACTTTAAAAAGTTCGTTATTATGACATTTTAATTTAGTAATTTCAAACAAATATTACTTAACAGGGGTGGCAGTAATAAAAAAAAAATCCGTGCAAGACTTGCTAATTTTTTTAAGATCTTTTCAACAATACCACTTTCGACCTATCGTTACATTTATAATTCCGGAGTTCTGGACATTCTGGAGCAAACTAATAGGGAAGCCGACCTTCCCGGAAAAAAAATTATCACCATTCGATTCTTTATTAGGGCTTTTATAATACAAATTTTTGACACAACTCTCTACGACTAACCGTTTTCGAAAAAAACGACGGATACGGGTGGTCAAACTCACCCTGTATATATAAAAATGAAGTGATGCTCGTTAGTCTCACTAAAACTCAAAAACGGCATGACCGATTTGAATAATTTTTTTTTTGTTTTGTTCGCTCTAATACAGGGGTGGTTTAAAAACAAAAAAAATCAAGATCGGTCAAGCCGTTTTTGAGTTTTAGCAAATCATAAATTCATACCACCTGGGAGCGAACGAGTGAAGCGAGTGAGTAGTGTATTAATAAAAGTCGAGCGAACGAGCGTAGCGAGTGAGAAATGTATTAATAATATTCGAGCGAACGAGTGAAGCGAGTGAGTAGTGTATTAATAAAACTCGAGCGATCGAGCGAAGCGAGTGAGTAGTGTATTAATAAAATTCGAGTGAACGAGCGAAGCGAGTGAGTAGTGTATTAATAAAATTCGAGTGAACGAGCGAAGCGAGTGAGTAGTGTATTAATAAAATTCGAGCGAATGAGCGAAGCGAGTGAGTAGTGTATTAATAAAATTCGAACGAACGAGCGTAGCGAGTGAGAAATCTATATATATAAAACAGTTCCGTTACTGACTGACTGACTGACTGACTGATTGACTGACAGACAACGCCCAGGTCAAACCACTGAAGATATAAACTTGAAATTTGCACAGTAGGTTCCTTTTGTGACGTAGGCACCCACTAAGAAAGGGTTTTTTGAAATTCAACCCCTAAGGGGGTTAAATAGGGGATGAAAGTTTGTATGGAAATTCGTCATTTTTGAAGTTAGAAGCATGAAATTTTGCACAGAAGTTTCTTATATAACGTAGGTGAGCACTAAGAAATTTTTTTTTGAAAATTCAACCCCTAAGGAGGCTAAAAAGGGGATGCAAGTTTGCATGGAAGTTCGTCATTTTTGAAGTTAGAAGCATGACATTTTGCACAGGAGTTCCTTATATTACGTAGGTGAGCAATAAGAAAGGATTTTTCGAAATTCAACCCCCAAGGGGGTTAAATAGGGGATGAACGTTTGTATGGAAATTCATCATTTTTGAAGTTAGAAGCATGACATTTTGCACAGAAGTTTCTTATATAACGTAGGTGAGCACTAAGAATTTTTCTTTTGAAAATTCATCCCCTAAGGGGGCTAAAAAGGGGATGAAACTTTGCATGGAAGTTCGTCATTTTTGAAGTTAGAAGCATGACATTTTGCATAGGAGTTCCTTATATTACGTAGGTGAGCAATAAAAAAGGACTTTTGAAAATTCATCCCCTAAGGGAGCTAAATAGGGGATGAAAGTTTGTCATTTTTGAAGTTAGAAGCATGAAATTTTGCACAGGAGTGTAAATAAAACCCGAGCGAACGAGCGAAGCGAGTGAGTTATGTATTATAAAATTCGAGCGAATAAACACTACCAGCCCGACTTCGCTTCGCAGGAGGAGAATTTTTCGCGGGGGGGATAATAAATTGTAATCGTAAAATACGTGGGCGAAGCCACGGGTAACGGCTAGTGTATTAATAAAATTCGAGCGAACGAGCGAAGCGAGTGAGTAGTGTATTAATAAAATTCGAGCGAACGAGCGAAGCGAGTGAATAATGCAATTATAATATTCAAGCGAACGAGCGAAGCGAGTGAATAGTGTATTGACTCGGGTAATTCCTAGCTCCCGGGCTTTCTTAGCACCCGGGCGAAGCTGAACCGGGCCGCTAGTATATGTATATAAAAATGAATGTTTGTTTGTTTGTCTCGTATGCGTTACTATTCCATTCATCCGTTTGCGATGAAACTTTGGTGAGTTGTTGTGCGCACGTCCGCGAAGGTTTCTGTAGGTCCATAAATTCTTAACACCCGGGCAAAGTCGGGCGGGACCGCTAGTATCCAAACTAATATTATAAATGCGAAAGGAACTCTGTCTTTTTGTTACCTTTTCACGCCTAAACCGCTGAACAGATTTCGATCAAATTTGGCAAGGAGATAGATTGCATCCTGAGGAAGGACATAGGCTACCGTTTGTCTCAAAAAAAAAAAACAAACAACTGAAAGGGGTGAAATAGGGGATGAAAGTTTGTATGGGAACCCATCATTTCTCAAGTTAGGGATATGAATAAAAATATACAGGATGGTCCAAATTGTACCTGACATAATTTAGGAATTAATAGAATAGGTTAAAATAATATCACGGGTGGGAGTTAACCTCTTTTTAGAAAAAAAGGTACGCTAATGATATAATAAATTTTTTATACATACAAAAAAAGTCCTCTTACAGTTTTTTCTACAACGTATCGTTTAATTAATTAATTGTAGTTGTTTAATTTTTAATTTATTTCTTAAAAATTCATGCAAAGTTACTTGTATTGTTGCGATAAAATAACGATACTGTACGAAAAAACTGCAAGACGACTTTTTTTCGTAAATCGACTGTTGATGATGAGAAATCTATAAAAAATTTATTATATCATTGGCGTACTTATCTTTTTTTTCTAAAACTACAATTAACTACAAAATCAAGCTTTCGACTTTAATTAGGTCCTCTTCAGGATACTACTAGTAGTCGAAAGCTTGATTTTGTAGTTAATTGTAGTTTTAAGTTAGTTGTTAGTTTATTTTGTGTAGTTTATAAGTTAGTGTAAGTAAATTTATGGTTTATAATTAGTGAATATTAATAAATAAATATTAACTCCGAGTGACCACTGTACTTTCATATTTCTTTTAGTTCAGGAGATAATTAATTTAAAATTTTATTAACAAAGAATATGCTACTTCAACACCCCTGTATTTCTGAAACGATTAAGTTTTCTATACAAGTTTTTTAACAAAATATATATTATTTTAATTTTTAACCTATTCTATTAATTCCCAAATTATGTAAGGTACAATTTGGACCATCCTGTATACACCAGCCCGACTTCGTTTCTCAGGGGGAGAATTTCTTGCGGGGGGGGGGTAATAAATAATAAATTCTTAACACCCGGGCGGAGTGGCAGGGGGATAATAAATTATAAATTCTCAACTCTGGAACTACTGAACCGATTGTAAAAATCTTTCACTAATATAAAGCTACTCAGGGGGAGAGATTCTCGCGGGGGGCAAGGTGAAAAATTCTTGCGGGGGCTAATAAATCATAAATTCTTATCTCTGGAACTACTAAACCGAATCTAGTTCCTGTGGGATAGTTAGTATAGGCGAAATCCTACTAATATTATAAACACCGCCAGCCCGACTTCACTTCGCAGGGGGAGATTTTCTCGCGGAGGAGAGGATAATAAAATATTATAAATTCTTAGCACCCGGGCTAGATAACAGACGATTTCTAATGTTTAGATGATTATGCAAGTAGAATAATACACGTCATAATTTATCATCGTAAAAATTTACAAATTAAACTAGGGAATTACTTATATTAATGCATATAAGTTATCAAAATTTCACAATCTATGTCAGCTAAATTGGATCTATATTATTATTATATATAATTTTAGTAGCCGTTCTATTCCTTACCGACTAATACCGAGTGATATAAAATAAAAAATAAATATGCATACATTTAAAAAATAGTCATGCTATTTTAAAAGACATTTAAAAAATTATTCGACTCTTATAGCTTTAAAGAATTTCTATGATTATTTATGTTGTAATATTGTTAACAGTTATATCTGGTGTAGGCAGAGAAGGGTATTCTTAATATTTATTGGTGATATACTAAATAAATTAGACTTACTACTGGGTGCTCAAACGGATTGTGAATAATATGCAGCTTTATTTCACTTGAATATAGTCCACTTTTTACTGGACAATACTGAACAGTAAAATTCGCAACTTGTTCCGGTAATAATGTAACCATAGCTGACCTCATGATTCCTTCTGTGAACAAAAAATTAAAAAAAGCTTTCCTGTTTTTGTTATTTGTACAAAAATAAATAAGAAAATATACCTTCAAAATCAAATCCTTTCATCATGGAGATTGTTTCTTGTGAAGCTAACAACATGAACATCTTAGACTCATCATTACATATTTCAATAATTACATTGCACGATATTGCTGAATTGTTTATAAAACTCAACGGCCTAGTTGCAGTTTCACCAATCAAAGTCGGTTGGTAACTAATTACATAATCGTCTAGCTTCATACTTTTAACGTTCAATTGTGCTGATACAATCGATATCTGAGGCATATATCCTTCTCCAATCAGATTGACTGACAAAATCTGAGATGGTGATGAATTCTGTACAGTCATTTGTAGTTTTAACTCATCTTTCTGTTGGAAGGAAAAATAATAGGCATGCACAACTTCATATTAACATCAATATAGTGGGGAAAATAGCTAAATCAACTCTTTTTGCTCCCTTTACTGATGTCACGTTTAACTGTGAACACAATATTAGCGACTAATAGTTTTGGATCCCAATCAATCTGATAGGCGAACGGAATAAATTCGCTCGAGGAACTTGTAATAGGGATGTTCAGGCAAAGCTATTGTAGTTAGCGCCACGGCAAAACGACCATTATCAAATAATTTGTCAAATTTTGCTTTAAAAAAACGTTTTAACAAAAATCTATATAATATAAAAAGAAATGTCCTGACTGGTTGACTAACTGATGATTCAACGCCCAGGTTATTTGCGACATTGGGTGATTTTTTCCTTTCATTTACTGGGTTATAAGCAAATATATCTTTTTGTACTGAGATCTGCACAATGTAGACAAGTTACTTTTATTAAAGGCATATCTTAAGATTTTTCTTATAAATTTTATTGTAGTTATCTAAGCACACAGAATGCGCCGGACAAGTTCTCGCTGCTCAACCGACTGTGCGCGCACTGTGCAATATTTACACGAACCATTTCAAGCCCTTTTCGACCCCCCTCTATCTGCGAGGCTAGTTACGTTACAGGACTGAATTTTTGCAGGGAGGTTAAGGTTACCAAAAAGAAGCAGTATTCTAAATTTCATATGTCTAGGTGGAATAGTTTACAAGATACGACTGTCCAAAAATCACCATTTTTGGCACTCACTAACTCACTTAGTAAACCATAAAGCTAGGGTACTTCCAATCGAGCAAGAGCTTTGAAATTTGGAACATAGATAGTGTTTGAGGAGATAATTACGAGAAAAATCGAATATCAATAAAAATCCAAGATGGGGAATTAAAAATCCAGCTAGATTATGTTTAGGCAAAATCATAATTTGTGAATTTAAAAATACATAGTAGGTATTGCTAATTTACATCAGTAACCATACTTATGTATTTGATACAAAATATCTAAACAAAAAGATATGAAATCCCACGAAAAACATATATGTAAAAAAGGCCAACTTCTCGTAAGGACTGTGTGTTTTGAAAAAAAAAATAACTGATATTATGTAGAAATTATGCCAAGTTCCTTGTCTACATTTTATTAGCAGTGTAAAGCAATATTTAGATCCTTGAAATCTTGCCAAGTTTGGTCTAAAAATTTATTAATTCATACTGCTAATAACATGTAGACAAGGAACTTGGCATAATTTCTACATATCAGTTTTTTTTTCAGTTAAAAAACACACAGTCCTGAGGAGAACTTGGCCTTTTTTTACAAGTGTGTTTTTGGTGGGATACAGTATATAGGGTAAATAATAGTTTTATACGGCTGAAATGCAATTGAAAAATGAGCTTACAATACTCAACTGTGACAATCTTGTCACAGTTGAGTATTGTAAGCCGCGAAAGTGGAAAGGTTCAGGTTAGAATCCTGACTGTGACCACTGGTTGGTAAAATGATTTTTTCCTATATGTTTCGAAACAATTATATAATTGGCTGCTCTCCAACGAAAAAAACATTTTTCAGTATAAGTATAGGATGTTCCATTTTGATGTATACTATATACGGGTTAGGTGTAAATATTTAACATTGTTTTTCCATAAGAAGAAAGTTTGGCACAAGTATCCTTTCGCAAATAAGAACAGCATGGCTTATTCTGATCCATTAATTTTGTCCCAATACTAAATTCACTATGTAGGTATGCACCAATCTGTGTATACGACACAAATTCATTGTAAAATTAAATGTAAAAAGAAATGTATGCCGGTTTTTTACAATCAGGGACGCTCTAAAGTGGCATATTTGAAAAAATAAATAAACACCACGAAAAGCTTAAAAAATATATGTGAATGACAGTTTACAATGCTCGTTTCGACGATTTGAATTATATAGTACCGACTGTATTTTCTCATAATCTAGAATCAAAACTACAACATTCATCTCTTCATTTTTCGTTTGATTTTAAAAATAGAGATCATCATAGTGATTCCTCTATAAAGGAAAAATATATGTATGTTTTATTTATTTATTAATTGTAGATTATAGACGCGTCGACATCTATAATCTACAATAAATAAATAAATATTTGTATCGTTTATGATGATGTCAAAGGTGAAGCTGATTTTGACAGTAACGAGCACAAAAAGAAATGTATTGAAATAAGATTCTTATATTTGTATTAATAGAGACGGGCACTGCCAAACTTGACCGCTAGGGGCGCCAGCTATGTAGCCACCTCGGTCTGTGGGCACTTCATAGTAAAGTGCACAGAATAAATTTATTTAAAATAATAAATCGTTGACAATGACGATTTGCTGTGTTTACCAATGTTCAAATCATAGAGGTTTGCTGCCATCTATATAACGTTTCTCATGTACCTACCTATCTTACCTGTCATCGTTCAATTTGACGATCTAGCTAAAAACAATTCAGGAAAAAATTTACGTCGAATTGACAAAGCAAACGTAAAGGGGTCTTTTGTGTAGATTCTGTGCAAAAATAATACATCTCTTGACTACGAGGCATGTCACAATTTTACAGCATTATAAGGAATGAAAAGATCGATGACGTCGAAGAGGAGCGTGCGTTGAATTTGAAGAATGAAGTTAATTGAAATACACTCAACAGACAACAACTACGGACGACGTATAAGGACCGACATTTTTTTGTTGGTCATTTCACGTTAGAAACTAAGATAAGCCATTTTAGGGACACACGGGCTATATCCTCTTCATTTTTACACAACACTTCGTTTTGAAAATGCATGTGAAAAATAACGGCTTAGAAAAAGAACTCTCGACAGACATCCAAAATTGCACTTCGTACGAAAAAGCTTAATATTCCAAACGCTACATAAATCGACCAAGTACATAAACGATGATTATTACGTTACGCAGCTTTTAAAATTCGTCAGTTTTTTTGACGCTAACAATCAATACGGTTGAGAAGAGTCAATCCCTTACGGATATAATATTACATGGTATCTACTTCTTAGAAGTGAACTTAAAAATATTCGTATAATGTTACCTAATGGCAAGTATATCGTAGTTCGAAGTTCACTCAGGCAACAAGAAAAACGTGCTCGAAAAAATGTATTACATGTCGAGTTTCAAACAAACGCTGTTTTCCTGCACGCATATAGACAACAGTACAAGATTTCTCACGCCAGTCATTGAGCGTCTATTATCTACAATATATCTCATGCCAGCAAAATCTGATTACGAAAAAGATATTTTTGAAATTATTCTGAACGTAATGTTCGACAGAATCGTTTATGTATGCTTGTATGAAACCGAAATGCGTAAACTCCGATAATTTTTGGTATACGGATACTGACAGTTTTATTTTAGATAGAACGAACGCCAACATGTATGTAGTAATGGGAGCTCTGAGGTAATTATTAACGATGTGTCGATGGCTGCACAATCAGCAGGAGGTAGTCTCTGCTTTTGCCACAGGTTTCTAAGTGATCAAGATCCATCGTATGTGACATAAAATTTCGTAAGCATCATCTATCTATATTTCGTAAGCAACTATCAAATGATCAAGCTGCTCAACAATGACTGTTTTTGTCAGTATTTCATGTTAGTTCTCGAAGTCATGTTATGAATACATGTAACCAGACAGGACAACTTAATTCATCAAACTTCCCTTAGTTCCTCACACTAAAATGGAACAAACCATACTAATCTTTTTCTCTAATTTATATTCAATAAAATATGTAAACTGTAGTTTTTCGTTGGATTCGAGATAAAAAATAATCAGAAACTTCTCGAGATTTTGAAACTAGAAATCATTACAATACCTTTGTAGCAATCGGATTATATCGTACAGTAAATGCACCCTCGGTGTATGGCTGTATAGTAACTTCTTTTGGTTCCACACTGAACACATTGGATTCACGAACTAGTGCACCATTTTGCATCAGTGAACCATTTACAGTCGCTGGTATGACACCAGAATTATAAATCCATAAACATATTTCATGTTGAGTATTTACACACACGCGATCAAATATCAATTGTTTATGTTCTGTGACAAACACACAATGTCCAGATATCTGAAACATAGAAAATCCATGCCATTTTAACCATTTATACAGGGCGTCTGTATGTTACAATAACATAGTAGGTACTATTCGTAATATGTTGTAACGCCCAATGGTTTTCTTTTTACAAATATTGAAAATTATTCTGATCAACTTATTGGGATCCGTCAAATAAGCATATGACATCTGTTGGTAGAAAATTGTACTCGGATCATGCAAAAATTTACATGCTGACTGCAGTGCAAATGTATCGTGAAATTGTTTATCACAAAAATAAAACAAGTAAAATAAACAAAAAGTTTATTTCGAAGTTATTTACAGCAAATTACTTTTAAATACGGTTAAAAATGATTTCCAATATCATCAGGATCACCATATTTCTGTTTTTTAATGTTTAAAAATCACAAAATTATTTCACTTAGTTTCTAGCTTATACTACCTTCCCTGAAAATTTCATCCCGTCACAAATGGGCTTAGTATATTTACGCCTGTCGCTCAACCTAATTGAAAAATCAGTAAATATTTGAGATTGAGCAGTTTTCCTAATTTTATAATAATTTTGTCACAATCTGCCTTTTTCATGGCCAAACTAAACAAATGAAAAATGTAAACACGTCAGTAAAGATTGTGCATACCTCTTTAGGACAATTTAAGTCCAGCAAATCTTTAACAACATAAGTCTCTCTAAATATATTTTCATAGTTTGAAAAATCTACAGTTGGTAGGCATACTGCTGCCCGAATGCTTATTAAATGACCGTTTACTGCCCTCGGTTGACATTCAGAAACAAACACCAGCACATTTGTTGAATACAATCCTTCACTTTCAGGTTGGCATTGTATGGTAATTGTTTCGGTACAGTTTGGCTCAATGGTGTTCGCTATATTTTCCAGTGTGAAAATGCCAGACTTTAAACTTATGGCGGCTGGAATACTAAATATAAAAAAAATGCAAATATTTCAGTTTTGATGTAATCAGGGATTGAAACTGTATAAGCGTTAAAAACTGATACATAAAGATACAAAATGTTAAAAATATCCACAAAACATCAAACCATTTAAAAATTCTCGACGTACGTTTCGCCAACCAAGTTGGCATCATCAGGAGATGATATTGGCGAAACGTACGTCGAGAATTTTTAAATGGTTTGATGTTTTGTGACTATTTTTAACATTTTGTGTCTTCACACCAAAGGTTCCATCACTATTCATATATAATTAAATAAATGATAGTTTTATTCAATTACTTTTCGCGATATAGTTGTTAAAAGACTAAGTAACCATTATATTACAAAAAAAGGTTTATACGTCCTAGGATAAAAACTCAAATTTAAAAAGTGGGGCAACTATCCCACTTTTACCCTATATGCTATATTTTACCTTTATACTATTAACTAAGAGTTTAACATTTTTAAGAAATTAAGGTGACACAATTTTATCACAGATAGTGAATTAGTAGCTGCAATCTTTGAACTATTTTGTCACCACGATAACTACCTATTTTAAAAATTTTAATTTATTAACAGTAAATATTTATATAAATAATAATTTTAATTGAAAATTGAGGCCCGGCGCTGACAGGCAATTTTTAGTTGGCCGACTGTTTAGTTACTTGAGTGACTACTAACTATGAACTTTTAAATCGGTCGAATAAATTATAGTTTGTTAATCATTTAGTTGGGTCCGTGGGCGCTAACCGTTGATCGGTTGACCGAATAACTGCACAATAAAAAATTGCCTGTCAGCGCCCGGTCTTACAAATATAAAGTGGAAATCTAAAAAAAATGTCGCTGTGTGTTGGTTTCCACAAACAATAAATAAATATTATACAGGATGGTCCCTAAGTACGCCGACAAAATTCAGGGTGTAATTCCTTGCACCATTCTAAGAATAAAAGTTCATGTAAACGTGTGGTCAAAAACGACTTCAAAAAAATCATGTAAATCGGATCTCGAGTTACAAGTTTACACATGGACAAACAGACAGACAAGTCGTTCTTACCCAAGAGCATGAAAATCTGTCAAAAAAATTTAATTAGTGTATTAGAATATTATAAAGCTACCTTTGACAACAATTTCATGTCATTTGGTTAAAATTTTAATTTGCTGAAAAAAATACACCTGAAGGGTCTTTTTTTAGAAATGATCCGGGGAAAGCCGGTAAGAGTTTTTAAAGATGAAACGAGTCAAATAAAAAAGGTCTCACGTTATTTGCTTACATCAGCGTCGTAGCTAAGATCATCGGCGCCCAGGGCAAGATTCTGATTTCGCGCTCTTTGCTTGAAAATAATTAATCATATTCGCATCGCTGATTTCGCTAATTTTCGATGATTGCGCCCTCTCCGGGGTTAGCGCCCCTGGTGCGGGCCCCAATCGCCAGGCCCTAGCTACGACGCTGTTTATCACCATAGGTTAGACGCATCAGGCTCTTCTACTAATATGAATATTCAATTTTCAAATAACATGACAACATAGAAAATATCAAATTCAAAAATATTTGTAACTAAACACGACAACTTAAATTATCAAACTTCCCTCTTAGTTCTTCATACTAAAATGAAATAAAATGTGTAAAGGTAAAAAATAGCATCAATTAAATAAAACACAACGTTTTAATTTATTTACATGTAATAACTTTGTTTTGTAACAATAATTATAGTTTTGCATAACGCAGTGACTTAATTTAAGAATCCGACGAAGCAGCTGTGTTGTGCGAAACAATTATTATTACAAAACAAAGTTCTTAAATGTCAATAAATTTAAACGTGTTTTAAAATGTATAACATTAATTTAGATTGAGTAACGTCCGAATCTATTATACTATATAAGTAAAAAATAGGCATTATATACTTTACTCCACTCTTGCTTTTTGCCTTGCTTTCCTTAGTATTTTTACTTATCTTTGAGCCTGATCCTTTTACAGATCCTTTTTTAGTTGTTAATGATGCAGTTTTGCCTTTTACAGTTTTAACAGATTTATCTGATTTAATTCCACCTTTAATGTCTGCCTGAGTTTCAGATGTAGCTGGTTCTTCTTTTACAGGAGGTACGTATTCCTCAGTTTTATATTGAAAAGATAAAGATCCTTTATTGATGATTTTAAGATCTAAATATCTCTCATTATTGAGAGCAATTGAACCAAAGTTAATTACTTTGGGGCATATCTTATACCTGTATAATTTGAGAAAAAAACATAATTAATAAAATAATGCATACTGTGCTTTTTCAGTTGTAAAACTGAGGTCCCTGAATGAGCTTGCGTAGAGTACAGACGTTTCTTCAAATTTTCCAAATTATCCATCCTTAATTAACCTGGTTTTTTAGTGATTTTTGGGAATTTGTGTTTGTCTTATTGTCTACAATATACAGGTAATATAAGATTTTTTTTTTGAAATATTATCAACTCTGTCGGGATAGTGGGTCCATTTCATCCACCGCCCGATCCTGATCCTCCAGATGGAGGTTACAATGCTATTGACTCTGGTCCCTGGCATAGTCAGGAGGAGGTTGCGCTAACTACTGAGGATGAATTCATACAAACTAATAACCAAACAGTACAAAATGTTGACACATCTAAATCTAAAAACCAAACAGCTCAAAATGTCGACACACCTATTAATACTACAACAGGACGAGAGCAGATTTTATACAAATATGGAAATTCAGACTTGAGACCGTATATTGTACACGTAGAATCTAAAGATACAACAAGACCAGTTACAGGACTCAACTCAAGTTGACATTAGTATGAAATACTAAGGTGTACGGTCTCTTGGACGTGTAAAAAAATCAAACTTCTAACTCAACGCAATCAAAAGATACGGTCATTTTGTCACCTATTTTGATACTCGCAAACTCACTCATCAAAAACCTATATGGTACTTCCCGTTGACCTAGAATCATGAAATTTTGCAAAAAGCAAGGTCTCACAGCACAAGTATTGTGTAGTGCGCTTGGTTTCCATGCCTTTACCGAGTGCGACTACACTACAGCATTTTACCGCAGGGGCAAAACCAGACCATTCAACAGTTTAGAGAAAAACGAATCATTTCAGAGACTTTTCGCATCTTTAACTCAATTTTCTGATATTACTGACCGTGAAAAAGTTGACAAATTGCAGGAATTCACGTAATCGATGTACTCAATCAAAAATTGCAGTGACGTAAACACTGCGAAGTCAACTATATTTCACAAAGTTTTTCCGAGCAAAAAAGATAACGAAAAGCTCATTAAGAAGATCAGAGGGTTTGAGCCGTGCACGATTCCGCCTTGCTTCAAATCGTTGAAGAAAAAATTTTGAGGACGATCTTTATGACTGCGATGTGGAAGAGATGACATTTTTTTCGCGCACCCTATGGAGTGATATTACTCGTGAACGCTTACCCCTACGAAAAAACTTCTAAATCGTTTTGTAGCAAATTGTCTCAGCTACAAATTTGGTAATAAATGTTTTTGTCGAAAAGTTCACCGTTTTCGAAATATTTGCAAAAAAAGGAAAAAAAATAATTTTTCGCGACCTTTGTCCCCGCCTAATTAACCACGCAGGCGTCAGATCGATGAGGAACTCTAGCATATTATTTAGAACCTAAATATGAACGTGTATGTAAAAATGCAGCCTGGTACAAATTATTTCCATGTTCCTGGACTATATGGGTGACATTTCAGACCTACGTGTAGAGTGAGTGTCAGTATGAAAAAGAATATCTTAAATAAGATAAGAGTGTACCTACTGCTATTAACACTACTATGAAATAATTTATATGTAAAATTAAAAGGTAAATGTCACGTCTAGATTTTAAAGATTTAATACTGACTTAAACAAACTGTCAGCAAATTGTAAATAATTTTAAAATACAGTGATAAAATAATATAATAAATCAAAAACTAACAAGCATAGAAAGTGGAAACACGTTGATAAAAAAATTAATATCGTCAAGAGGACTCTTGAATCCAATCCAGTATTACAATTAAAACTGGTTGGAATTTCATTAGTAGGTATAGGTACTGTCATAATTATACTTACTTTGAATAAAGAGCCTGTGCAGATACTTTGATAGGAAATTCAGCTATACGAACTCTTTTTGAAGAATCACAAATTAGCACTTTAAAAATGGGCTGCTCTTTAACCAAAACTTTTTTCTTGGGAATACATGCTAATTTGCAAGGTACTAGAACCTTTGGAGGCAAGATGCCAGCTTGTGTTACAACACCCCATGAGCATCTTGTAGAATCTAATCGTGGTAATTTTGTTCGTGAGATTCTGAAAAATCACACTTATATTTATCACCAACAAGTGGTCGATCATATAGCAAATCTGGTATAATTCAGCCTTTGCAACATACGAAATACGTTGAAAATATAAAATCTCTGTACTAAATAGTAAATACAGTCGACGGTATGGAACTAAAATCATTCTTTCTTAGAAACAAAAGTTTAGGATATAATATGCTGCGAGAAAAATGTAGTGGAGTGGAGTATATCGTACCTCATCTACTTGTAGTCTTTAGAAAAAGAATTGAGTGGAAAGTAGTTCCTACTAAACGTCGAAAGTATACTCAGAAAGAGCTTACTGTATTAAAATGTTTAGAATAGTGTTAAAACTGCAGCATACTATTAAAATTGGTAAAGTCAAGGTGTGACTTTATCTCCACCAAAAAGAAAATATTATAAGATAATTAATATAAGGGCGAATATAGATATATTATTATGTAGTTTGAAATGTGACGTCAAGTTCATGGAAACGCGTTCGTTATTCCACGTGTCTAAACACTCATCTTCTACTTTTTGTGTGCAGAAGAACCACGCTCAGCCAATTTTATAATTTAATATACAAATTATTATTAGTGCAGTCACTTTAGCTTTTTACCTTGCAACCCAGTTATAATGGATGGATGTTCATGATTTTTTTGCATTGGATTTCTAATAGTGAGTATAAAAAAGTTTACCCTTTAAAAATTGCCGCTTTTCAAAAATGCATTTTTTTTTTTGAAATGGAGAAAATATTAAAAAAATGTAAGTATGTTGAAATTAAATTTTAATAATTAATAATTTTAGTGCTTTGAGGACTTTAAGGTCGCTTATTATTAATTTGTGGTAAAAAAATCAAAATTCGACCGAAATAATTCAGACATATTCCGTTCCACTGTTAAATTAACTTAACATTTTTTGAAATTTTGGATATATCAAAATATTGCCTTTGGGGACTTTAGGGTCACTTATTAATAATTTGTGATAAAAAAATCAAAATTCGACCGAAATAATTGAGGCATATTCCGTTCCACTATTAAATTCACTTAACATTTTTTTAAATTTTGGATATATCAAAATATTGCCTTTTGACTAAAAATGGAAACACTTGACGCGAAGGACTCTAGTAATAATGCTGTTTAATAAATATTAATTTCACATGTAGGAATAATAGACCTATCCATGGGCTATCTAACTGTGTTGAAAAAATTTGGAAAATTTATTCGAGGCCTCCCGACAGAAATAATTTTTTCGACTAAAAATGGAAAAACTTGACGCGGAGTGCTCTAGTAAGTAGGGTGTTTAATAAATATTAATTTTCCATGTAGGGACTAATAGATCTATCCATGGGCTATCTAACTAAAGCATTTTTTTAGAGATCTTACTTTTTTACCTTATAGTACGGGACCCAGTGATGATTTGTATACGTCATACTGCTGATACACTGTTTTGGGGGAGCAGATAGAGGATACCGAGCACATAATGTAACTCTGGTCAGTTGGCTCTAAGTGGTTGCGTTCCGCCCCTACCGATTTTTGAAAGTGACAGAATTTCAGGATCATTGCTGATAAAAAATTTAAATTGCATATGAAAGTTCAACCTTTGTAGATCACAAAAACAACAGTCTGCCATGTCAATTAAAGGAAAACTTTTTTATACTATTACTCGCTATTAGAAACCCAATATTAAAAAATAATGAAAATCCATCCACTATAACTGGGATGCAAGGTTTTTGCTTCTTTTAGTCTAAATTAAAACAATTATTATGGCAATAGCTTACGCACATAAATTCTACACTGTATTTCGCTCTGTTATAAAGACCAATGCACTGTCGGTATTGGTGGCCAACTTTGATATCGCCGAAATTAACATGCGTTAAATCTGGTTGGGCAAAGTACATATCCACTTGCACATCATAACTCTCCAGTGAAACACTAAAATTATCTATTAATATTGGTTCTCCTCGACAATGTTCCTCATATATCTACAAAGTATCAAAAGAAAAAAAAAGATACTGTTTACAGAATTTTTAAGCAGATAAACTACTAGCGTTGTTCGGAAAAATTGGCCAACACTAGGTATGGATAGGGAGTATAGTGGAGTCAATGGGTTGGAATTTTGGCCCAAAAACGCAGGTAATCGGGCACCTGCTAGACCAACTCCTTCCTCCGTTTTCGAGGTCGCTAAACCCGAATATCATATTAAAAAAAGTTTTAATCCGTGCCCATCCCCTCAAATTTTTTTGTGTCCTCAAGCATGTTTAGGAGATGTCAAATCCAAGTTTGCGATCTCTAAAACAGCGCGGGGAAGTTTTGGTGGGCTAAAAACCACGATTTTTTTGCGCTTTTTTCGGTTTCTTGCGTATAACATGGAAACGGCTTTCCTATCGAAAAAATGGTCCTATTCAAAATTAAAGGGCACAAAATTTACTTCAAAATGCACTAGTCAAATATGTTACCATTTTTATCGGTTCTACAAAACTTAGAAAATCGCCAAAATTTACCAAAATGAAAAAAAAAACATTTTTTCAAGCTTTTAACTATTGAAAAACTCGAATAGCCGATAACCTTACCTTAATAAACGGGCTATCTAAGAAAAAAAAATTTCAAATCGGATTGGTAGTTCCTGAGATTAGCGCGTTCAAACAAAAAAAAAATAAATTGCTAACATCTACTGTTCGAAAATATTGGTAATACCTCGCGGACGTTTTTCGTCGAGGTTATTGCATAACTCATGGTTATTTGCGGTCAAGGTCATTTCACAGCTCGCAGAATAAAAGTCGTGTGGTAGTTGAGCGTAAAAGCTTATCAGTAAACACCCCATACATACCTACTGCCAACTATTTTCCAAAAGTTAAGCAAAATATTTTTGTACACGTGTTGGGTTCTTCTGTAAACTTATAATGAACGTAATTTGTGTAATAGACTTGATTAGGCAACATCAATTGTTCGGTGATGTCTCCTGAGAATTTCACCAAGTTGGCGCGGTCTAAAGGTTTATGCTAAAGCTGTCATATTTGCGATAAGTTCAATGCTAAAAATTTGGCAAACCCTTGATGCTACGACAAACTTTTTTTGTAGAGCATTACATTCCCTATAACTTCTTCATGGGGTTATTTTCATACAACTAACCGTTTAGTGAAAGAAAGAGGTGTTAAATTACTTCTTCCAGCTAGTATCAGGAGAGAAGAAAAGAACACGGGTCGCTTATGATAGATGTAAACCACATTAGGTGAAACGAAGACTAATTTTTGGAAATTTTGACGCGCTATAACTCGTTAACGGTTAGTTCTACGAAAATGGTCCTGTAATGAAAGTTGTAGGGAATTTAATGCTCTGTAAAAGATGTCCTTATCATTTTTGTCGTAGCAGCAACGGTTCATGATATATTTAGCATTGAACTTTCGCAAAAACTTAATTTAGATTAAGCCAACTTGATGAAATACTCAGAACACTCCTGAACAATAAAAAAAGAATGACTTAGCTACTTGACCCACGCAAAAAACTGCAATTTGTGAATACGTTATTTGAAATTTACCTACAATTTATGTTTTAAAGGATTGAAAATAATTGAATAAAACGTGTACAAAATAGATATTACAATAATACTTACATGAACGTTTACTCGTTTCTTTTCTATCATTTCTACTCGGTCTGCTCTATAACCGATACCAATTTGTATTTCTTGCCAAGGTTCAATTTTACCTTCCAAAATTGAAAATTCGAACATCTCCATTGTAACCTCATCTTTTTTATCTAACTTCCAAACAAGAGGGACTGCACATTTATTTTTAAATGTGACGTATCGACAATCTTTACGAAACAACAGTATTTTTGAAAAATCAACTAATTTTTCTACAATTTCAAAATCGAACTTGGAACCATTACAACACAATTTAATCACTTGTATTTGTGGGTTGTTCTTTATAGCTATGACTAATTCGTCGTATCGAGGTCCATGCGTGTTGGGATGAGCAAATAATTTAAGTATTTTTATTTCTCCAGACTTTCAAAATAAAAAAATACACAATAAGTAACAATGTAGCATTTATATTATATTATTAAGTATATGTTATGCAGTGCCGGCTTTAGAGGGGGCAACCCAGGCGGTTGTCCCAAGCGTCAGGACTAAGGGGTCTCCGCGCATTAGCGCGGCACCTTGATCCACGAATCAATTATAGTTAAGAAAAGCAAAATGTTAGTTAATGATAAAAAATAAGGAGCGCTGAAAAATATTTCGCCCGGGGCGCCCGAATTTTTAAAGCCGACGCTGATGTCACGGATAGAAGCCGAAGAGCAGCTACACCTAGATCTGGTGGGCAACACCTATTATAGATGGCAGACGGACTACCTTGAGAATTGTATGAGAATCATAAAGTGGCAGTTTTTATGTAAAATTTAATGGTGAATACTTTTAGCTACTCGTATGCGGCTCGTGATGCACACTCGCCAAGGCTCATGTGCGCTCGCCTACTACTTGTGCTGAAAACATCGAGCCTGACGTATAAAGATGTATTTAGTACACTAGTTACACAATATACTATTATAATTAGTGTTATAAGTGCATAAATGGTTTTTTATAGTTATCAAGATAATATCATACAAATACAACGAAAATGGGACACACTGCACGTGGGCAAATACTCCATGATTTTGTCTTTTTTTTTAGTGAAAGAAAATAAATTACAAAATTGGAATAGTTTATGCTCATAATAAAAAAAATTGTTTAAATATTTACCTCAAGTATAAGATTATCAGGAAGAAATCCAAACTCATCTTGATCATTTAATATTTTGAATGTAACAATACATCTCATTTCAGATACGTTTACAATTTGCAAATTTGTTGATTTAGCAAACAATCTATAAAAACACGCTTTATATTGTCATTTTATAAAAAAAATATCAGCCTAATTCTTTCTGAAGTTGGACATTGAAAGCAAGTCTATATCGACAATAATATTTATAATATTCTTATAAAGCATTAATTAATAGGTGTGTTTGTTAATGCAGTTCTGAACCGGTTCTATGAATTCTAAAGCGTTTTTGGCATTACAGAACTTTTCGAACTGTTAGAGCTGAGTGTTTTTTGGACCAATGGATGGACTCTTCGAACTGTTTGTACTTGGTTCTAGCAGTTCTAGGTCTAGAGTTAGTAACTTAAAGTAAATAAAACGCGGGAAAATGTTGTTCGTGCCTAGTTTAAAGTGACCGTTTCATCCTAAATATTCTATTGGTCGAGAACAACGTACTCGGACATGCGCATAACCTGCTCATTACGTCAAGAGAGGGAGGTACTTTCGCCCCCATTCTCCAGTTTGTGCCTATACAGGTGTTCCTTAATAGAGATGGGCATATCAGTGAATTTTCAGTAGCAGTGAAAACTGTGAATGCTACTTTTTATTCACTGCTACTTTTAGCAGTGAAAAATTTCACAGTTAAAATATCTCAGGTAAACTGGTAAAATCCTTTCAATGCGCAGTGTGGAATATGCATTGTATTGTGCACTGTGCAGCGAACTGGGTTAGTTGTTAGGATATAATATAGCAGCGGTGAAATGAATTATGAAAAAATGCGTTTCACAGTCACAATTATTACCTATTAGGCATAACAAAAGATTTGACCGGATGTAAAGCAGATTTGTATTTTGCATGAAGGTCACTGTGAAAAATGGGTACCTATATTTTTTTTGTCCATGTATTTTTTGATACGTTAATTAACATTATCTAAATTTGAATTAATAGAAAAAATTATTCGAAACACTTTTGAACAATCCGCGTCAAGAAACATTAACAAAGCAAATATATTTTTTTGCTTTTATTTCGCATTTACTTTTCTTATACTTCCTAATTTTTTACACTGAAATAACGTACACTGTACAAGTTATTAAAACAAATCAATATCTTGTGCCAATAGATAATGATATACGTAAATACGATAGGTACCTACCTACCTGATAAACCTTATTTTAAATTTTTCACTGTTGGGTACAATAGGTAGGTAGCAGGTACACATCTGTGAACGTAATTGTAAACTGTGAACTGTGAAATGCTAGCGAACTGTGAACTATTCACATTTCACAGTATGCAGGTAGCAGTGTGCAAACCATAGTTGGATGTGTAAACGTTAAGAGTGAAATTGGTAGCAGCTACTTTTAAGTGATATCTTTTAAGGTCGCTGTGAAAAATTGATATCTGTGAAAAAGTAGCAGTGAAGTGAATACTTGCACATCACTATTCCTTAATGATGTGCTCCAGCGGTTACGCGAGTCTCCCCATATAGTATAGAGCATAGGGTATATCAAGAATTTTCATATCAAATTTACAGTAACGAACATACAAATAGAAAAAACTGGAATTAAATCAAAATATATAGGTAATTCTATTGAAATTTGTCCTGTCTGGTTGTCCTAAACGGCTTGACCGATTTTAATTTTTTTTCGATCAAAACCACCTCTGTATTAGAGCGAACAAAACAAAAAAAAAATTTTCAAATCGGTCAAGCCGCTTAGGAGTTCAGTCACAAAGCGTTTGTGACTCTATTCCTCCTAAACGGCTTAACCGATTTGAGTAATTTTTTTTCGTTTTGTTCGCTTTAATACAGGGGTGGTTTTGAGAGAAAAAAAATTAAAATCGGTCAAGCTGTTTTTGAGTTTTAGCGAGACTAAGTAGCACCCGAGAGCAAACGAGCGAAGCGAGTGAGTTTTGTATTATTAAATCATAATTTCATCATAAATTCATACCACCCGGGAGCGAACGAGCGAAGCGAGTGAGTAGTGCATTAATAAAATTCGAGCGAACGAGCGAAGCGAGTGAGTAATGTAATTATAATATTCAAGCGAACGAGTGAAGCGAGTGAGTAGTGTATTAATAAAAGTCGAGCGAACGAGCGAAGCGAGTGAGTAATGTAACTACAATATTCAAGCGAACGAGCGAAGCGAGTGAGTAGTGTATTGCACCCCGGAAATTCCTAGCACCCGGGCTTTCCTAGCACTCGGACTTTCTTAGCACTCAGGCGAAACCGGACCGGGCCGCTAGTAGGAGTATAATATATTTACTTATAGCGTATATTTCTCAGACTTTATAATGCTTTTCATTAGAAATTTAAACGTTTTCTTTGAATAATTTTCTGCTTAAGAGTTGAAAAACAGATTTATGTTTAATATGAATCGTTTTGTTTACTTTGGCTCCATGAACTCATTTTTTAAATATTGCGATTTTTTCCCGAATCGTGTTATCGGTAAATTAATAATAAATAATTGTTGTACCTTGACGGTTTTGGTCCTTTTCCAACCAAAATAAAGCCAAAATCTAATACTCTTTCTTGTGTATAGTACACACATCCCTGATGAGGCGTGTTCTCGGTATTCGTTTCGCTCACTTTTTCAAAAAGTGTAACTGGATCTGTGTCAATATGTGGAACTTCGCAAATGCCTGAACATTTTACATGAACTGGAAAATGCCAGCCAACCACTTCTATGTCGTATATGTGTTCAAATTTACCAAGTCTCGTCGGTAAAAATTCTATTTCGAATATAATTCTTTCATTTTTATCCAAAACAATTCGTGAATTTAAGGTAGGATCTGAAAGACGCGTTCATGGTTATAACATGAAAATAGTGTACTATTTACACATGCATTATAGTCAAATTTATTTCTTTGTTTATTTTGTCGTTTCCAAAATATGGATTATAATTTCATCACCCTGAATCATTCTGTATGCTATAATATTAAAACTTCAATAAAGATGCAATTTAGTTTCAAACATGAAACTTTTGTTCTAGTCCGTATTAGTTCAGGCATATTAGACTTTTTAGAAGAAATAAATAAAGTACCTACTATGAATTTTTTTTAACCTGTTTTGAATTCTCCTCATTTACCTTATAAACCGTTTCTTGGACGAAAAAATATCATAGGACAAAAAATGAGTAGAATTTTTTCTACAAAGGACGTGACATCTCACAATTGTTTTTTTATTTCTTCTAGTACAGGTAAAATAAGGTCTGAAAGGTAAAAAAAATCCTCCACTCATGAAATTTTGGTTATAAGTCCCTAAAAATACAAGGTGGGAAAAGTGTTTTTTAGGGGGGAGAGACCTAAACGAAATTTGCATCATTTTGTCAAATGGGGTGTCGTTATCTATATTTTTTTGGATACAGAATCGATAAAACCTACTCTTATACATGAAAAATTAAATTTAGCTATAGTGGAGTTCAATTAAACACAAAAAATTAAAAAGCTCGGAACCCAATTATATTGGATGGATTTCATGGTTTTTTTACAATGAATTTCTAATAGTGAGTATAAAAAAGTTTACCCTTTAAAAATGGCCGTACAGACGCTAATGACCTCTGTTGTCGAGCGCCTATAATTCACAATTCATTCATTCAAAAATGGCCGTTTTTTTTGAAAAAATGCGAAATGTTCTAATATGAAGAGTGTTTAAGAAATATTAAATTCTCACTTCGAGGTTATATAGACATATTGATAGACTATTTAACTTCGTCAAAAAAAATTAGGAAAATCCAAAGCGGTTATCCTACAGAAGCAATTTTATCTAATTATGTAGTACCTTTTGACTAAAAATGGAAATACTTGACCTCTAGTAAGAAGTAAGAAGGGTGTTCAAAAAAATCTTATATTCCCGTACCTATATGATTTATAGACCTATCCATGGGCTATTAAATGAGGTAAAAAATGTGTAAACTCTGAAAGCGATCACCCTAAAAAAGTATTTTTTCAGAGATTTCACTTTTTTACCGTAAATATACGATCTCGAAAAAATTGCTTCAGTAGGGTGACCGCTTCCAAATTTTTCGACTGCGTTAGATAGCCCACAAATATGTCAACAATGTCAACATGATATTTTTTCGTATAAGTAATGGTTTAGAAGGTAAACGAGGAAAACTCAAAACGGGCCCGCTCTAGGGGTAGTTTTTCGACCATAAGTGTATGTTGCTTCCACGATATAGATGGGAACTTTTTAGTAGGTACTTTATTTCTAACTCTTTTAAGAATCCATTATCAAAAAAATCCACAGTACTTAAATTATTTCTTCTATTTGACTATTTTTCATTTAATTTGTTTGACCTACATAATATTTACCATTAGTATTTAAAATACTTGGTTCTGTTATCGAATGCAACGTTGATGACGATAAGCGACTAATTTCTCGTTTCTTTTTGTATTCACTTAATCTTTTTGTTTTTGATCTTTGCCTTGTTCTTGATTCAATCTGAATATCTTCCTTTAACAGAATAAAATTAAAGTTTAGACGCGATGACATTTTAGTATATGCATTATGCAATCGTTTGTGAAAAATTATTAATTATATTGAGAATTAGAGAAATTGTTGTCTTGACTAATTTATTAAGTGTGAACAATGGCATCACAATGATTCCGATCTATTACTAATAGGTTGAGAGCCAGGCGAAAATATACTAAGCCCTTTTGTGATAGGATGAAATTTGCAGGGAAGGTAGTATTTAGTATGACAAAGATCAAGCGCTAGGGTTGCTTCGTCAAATTCTGGAGCGACGGTTGGGAGGAGCTCATAATTATCTTCCCTCGTGATATGACAGCATACAATTAACGCCAAATTGTAAATCTCGAAGAGCTGTATTAAAATACATAGGGTTGCTTAAGAAAATTTTGGTTAAAACACATTGAAAACTGTCAATTTACATTATGTTCGGCTAAGGGCTACTTTGTCATTTTCAACTGTCACAATTACATATATTGTGACAGTTGAAAATGACAAAGTAGCCCTTGGCCGAACATGGTAACCATGGTTTTGAAGAAAATGACAATTCGGAAATTATAAAATGTTAATAAATCGTCAAAATTGGATAAAATATTGCAGTTAAATCCTGTATAATGAAAAAGAAAAGTTATAAATTTTGTAAAGTCAAATATCAATATAGATGTTAAAAAATTAAAATTCATTTTGGTTATTGAACATTTATTAAGTATCTGTTCTTCCCGGAATTTAATCGGGTACGCGGCTAAGCTCGTGCGGCGCTGGGAAGTGGGTTCAAACAAGAAACAAATTAACAACAAGAAAAATGCCCAAAATTGGGCCAAAAAATACGACCTACCAATCACTTAAAATTTCATTACACTAAATTTAAAACAACATGCAAAACATTTACCGTAAAACTCAACAACTTTACTCAATAGCAAAAATTCTAAACTGGACTACTCAATAGCCAAGTTAAGTAAACTGTACTACTCACACCTACTGACAAGGGATAGCTCGTTGTAAATAAACAGTATCCCGATAATAACCGGCCGAAGGTCTAAGAGCACAAGGACAACAGGACACCGACGTGACTCACAGGCCTTCCGAACCTGAAGATAAAGAGCAGGTCGCACAGTCAGATTGCGTTTAAAAATATAACATAAAATCGCTATCAAAATTCAGTCAGTCTCAATCACTAATTGTAATTCACTTAAAAGCATAATTTTAAACAATCAGAGAAAAATTCAAGATTATCAAAATTTAAAACACGTCATGACAAGCACATGTTCCTTCCACCTGTCAAACAGATAATCCTGAACTAGATCGCAAAATTCCTGAATGGGTCAACCTTAAACAAATAAAAAAAATGCGTCGAGGACGATCGTCAATAACTTCAAAACTTGACACATTCATCAAACAAGTCTTTAACAATAACGCCGGGGCATTTCTATTCCCGGAAAATCTTTAGTTCCTCATCACAAACAAAACTCTCAAAACCTTAACGACATACAAATGTCAATTATTTATCACCATCATCGGTCGCAACGATGTTCGACAATTACCGAGTCCCTGAAAATCCAACAATAAGTCTAGATCAAATCGGAAACACCAATTTTCATTAACTTCCAACAATTTCGGAAAAACACATAGATTAGACTGAATGCACAATTACTGCCTCCAGAGTTCGCTTAAAACGTCGAACCATTATACCATGAGTATACTGGGGTAGCAAGGTACTCACAGAAAATCCCACTGGGATAATCTGGTAAAACAATCCAGTTGGAAATCGTCGGCAAACAAAAACTCCAATCTAAAATAATAGTTGTTCAGGAATGCCAGAATTATTCCAAAAAATCCAGAAATCTGCTATTCGGGAAAATCCACAAAAATTCCTACAAAAAGATACTTTTATTTGGGCACACGGTTTTCTAATTCCCACTCCAAACGGAAAGCTCCTAAATCCAGGTAATTTATTGGGCACACGGTAAATTCATTCCCTATACAACCACTGATTATTCACAACAATAGAAAATAGCGAGATTCCAGGTTTATTCAGAAATTATGGATTTTTGGACCGCAAAAGGTGTCAGGTTCGAGTAATAGCTCCACTCTAGACTCGTTAACGAAGGCCATAACAATACATTTGCTACTCTAGTGTGGCAACAATGCAAAAACTGTATGCAAACAATTGTCATTTTTCTCGGCTCAAAAAATCCAATGTTTTTAATTGTTTAAATCATTGACCTGTCCCTCTTGACGGTCACACCTCGACGAACCGCCTGCCAATTTTTACAACTTCCGACGGAATTTTTCTTAAGCGTTCCCACTCCCACACACAATAGCTCTCTCCCCAACTCTCTCGTACATAGCAAACGGCTAGCTTTGCCGTGTGTAAGATCGTTTTCACCTAGACACCAATGGATTCTATACGTCACTGTGTCTCCACTACCTATCTTATTCTAGCATAAAAAATCTTATGACCAATGCGTCCTGCCCCCAGGGGGAACATTGAAATCTAGTCGTTCTCGCAATTGCATTCCAATGTTCTTTGGGAATTGGCGTTCCCAGGAGCCCGAGCTCGTACCAGTCGGTTTGTGTATGCCGGCTGGCAGATTCTAATACACAAATGGATTATTAATCGTTGTGTTGAATACGCCAATGACCTGAGTTTTCGACGCGTCTATAATCTACAATAATAATAATAACCAATGCGTCCTCTTCGTCGCACGCTTGTGTACTACAAATTAATACATTAATAATATCAGGGATGCATTTAGTCAGGGGCGCAATCTGATGAATTTTTTTTAAACAATTTACAAAGAAGTTTTCTTTTGCGTGCAACTCCTTTGTAAACTATTAGCGGTACCAACGCGTCTAGCCCTTCGTTTTACGACGAGATTTAACATGTTTACAACATAAATACATATACATATAAAAATTGACATTTTGCACCAGAAATGGCTTCTCCCGGCCGTCGCACCAGGATTTGACTAGGCAAGCAGCGCTTTTTCTTTGTCATGATAAATATACTACCTTCCCTGAAAATTTCACCCTGTCACAAATGGGCTTAGAGTATTTACGCCCGGCTCTTGGTCTATAAGCTTGTAATTACGTTTTTATGGAAGTTTTTAAACACCTGGAAACTGCATTACACATAACTTTGGAAATAGCTATTTAAAAATTCTCATCCACAAATTCCATCCGAATTTCTTATTTATTAATTGTGCAAACTCAATTTACCTTAGCAGCATCACTTTCCTCGTCGATTTTAGCTTTATCTATAAAACGTGTCAATTTAAAAATATCATTGTCTTTTTTGTAATCTGAAGTTCTTTGTTTAGGTTTATGACCAACCGAATACCAATTAGAAACCGGCACAATTTTTGTTGTTAAACTATCTTGTAAACAATCAATTGCTTTCCTTAACTCTTCTGAAGCTTTAATTGCGCACGTAACCATTTCCAAAACTGGTTTTTTAGGATCCGTATTAACAACAACCCAAAACAATATTCCTTCTTTACCATCCTGTTCGTTGACGGAGTGATTATTTAACAATTCACTGCCAAGAGTAGATGTTTTCGATGCAATTTGTATGCTACCTGATGACATCCTTTTTTTCTTTAAGACGACGGGTTTCTTCCCATTCTTTTCTGATTTCTTAATAAATATATTAAACATTAGCTCAATATAATTTATTGACGACATTTTTAAAGGTCTTCAACTACCGGAGTTATTTAAGTCTAGTATCTACCAAATAATATTTTCAATTTATAATTATTTTTAATTGATAGGTACCATTAAGTGGTATGTTAATTTTAACCACAAGTGTAAAAAGCTTTGGATTATCACTCTTCGCAACAGTAAAGGCCAAAACACATACAGCAGTACAGTATCTGTAACGTATTCGTGCTGTCCGTGACGCTTAAATACACACATCAGTATACCATATCCGTCACGTATTCGTACTGTATGTATATTCAATCCCACCAAAAACATGTATGTAAAAAAACAGGCCAAGTTCTCGTCAGGACTATGTTTTGTTATCTGAGAAAAATAACTGAAATGTAGAAATTATGCCAAGTTCTTTGCACCTACACGTTATTAGCATTGAGTTTTGATAAGCACAGAAAAAATATTGTGCAAATTGATAAATTTCCAGACCAAACTTGGCAGGTTTTCAAGGGTCTCAATATTGCTCAGTTCTTATTAGAAATCGTGTCCATCGTGATTATAATAAAATTAAGAAAAATCGCAGGATAGTGGACAAAATATTTGATATTTTGATATTTCAAATATTTTGTCCACTATCCTGCGATTTTTCTTAATTTTATTGCTCAGTTCTTTAATAAAAACTTGCCAATTTTGGTCTGGAAATTTATCAATTCACACAAAATTTTTCTGTGCTTACCAAAACACTGCTAATAGCAAATCGATATGTTTATCTAGGTACTATTATATTTATCAGGTTATAGATATTTAATTAGGTAAACGTTGGCAATTATTGTAAAATAAAGATTAATGACATCATTGTACTGATACCTAAATATGTACAGACTGCTAATAACGTGTAGGCAAAGAACTTAGGTAGCCGCTCCAGATTTCCAAATTTTTTCGACACATTTAGATAGCCCATGGTTAGGTTTCTAAAATGTCACAATTAGTGTTCAAACTGTCTTCCATTTACTTCTAAACACTGTAGCTGTTGAGTTTTTCAGGTTATACTACGAGGGCTCTAGTTAATTTAAATGCCGACTTTTAAAATTAAGGTCATTATGAAATTTTAGTAGAATAATTTCAAACAAATATTAATACTTAACAGAGTTGGCATTAATAAAATAATGTTTTCTACAAAACTTGCCCATTTTTAAAGATCTTTCCAATTTGACCTGTATTATATTAAATTTATAATAATAATTTATATTACTATTTTTTTATTTATGTTAGAATAAAATCATGTAGTGTTTATTAGATAAATTATTATAAATCTCTGGATACTTTCGCACAAATTCTATTAATTTTTCGTCGTCCATAACAGATTATTAATTATTATTTATAACATTTTTTCTAAAAAAATGTTCACCAGCGTTTGTTGCAATCATGAAGGATGCTTTCTTTTAAGGAAAATACTGCACACTAGAGTACGTCTGTACTTTGATTCACGTCGGAGATACGCAAACATAGAGTGAAGTCAACGTTCTGTGCAGTCAATTTCGGTGAAAATATCGTCGCCGATCATTGAAAGAAAACGAACCCGTGCCGTCACGATTCTAGAACTACATTACTATTGAAAAAGTATTCAATAATATTTGTCACGGATACGTTAAGAATAACCGTACTGATGTATGTGCGTTGGCCTTAAATTCGTAGCACAGTAGTAAAGCAAAAGCCTACAGCCTATTAGAGGTGATAGTATGGTATATTGTGATTTCCCCGAACTTTCTAAATTTAGTATTTCAGACGATAATACCCATAAGATTGAATGGTGTAAACTGTAAAGCTTTTGGGACATAACTTAACCAGATGACGACGATGATGATTGCAAATTATAGACAAATACCAAAATGAATAGTTAAAATCGGCGACATCTCAACTATAAGGTCATCTTATAAGACTTTAGTATCTGGTCAAGAGCTGACTGATAAAAAATCACAACTGTATAATATAAATGTAACAATACCGAGTTTTTAGCGCCGTACTTTGTCCGATCCCAATGTTGGACGATATTTAAAATTTCGATATGCTCTTCTTCAAACCTATCAAATTTTTCTTTCATTTCCAGCTCTTCGTCATCTAGCTTAACTTTTGGATCTTAAAAAATTTAATAAATAAAAACGTTTTAAACTTAGTGATTGAACAAAAACTATCATCAAAACTTTGATGTCTTAAATACTTATAAATCTCTATTCGCTGTAGAAGATATTAGTATAGCGAGTATTTCATTAGAACTCTGTAACACTTAACTTTGCTTAGAAACTCTTCAAGAAATCGATATCGAATAAAAAACATTCGTTCCTTGCTCTAAAAAAGTCAGACCTTTAAATTGGAAATAGGACCTTGTAATACGGTCATACAAGCTACTTCTGTATGTAGTTTGTTCTGATCTCGGAAAGGTGAAATTTAGAGTACGATATTTTGAAATTAAATTCGTTAAATACTGAACGAGGAGAGAATTTTGCACCAGATTTCAAACATTTCTGTAATATGTGCCAATGGATTGCTTTTATTGGTACATACACCGCGCTACAAGAAACTATTGAAAATTTTTTCATTTTTACCTTTACCACTTTTTGCTGATGTTTTATTTGTAGATTTTGAAGATTTATCAGTTGCCATATTATTAGAATTTTCGGCTATGGGTGTTTTTCCGGACTTATCTGATTTATCTTTTTGCTTTTCTGGAACTTCTAGTGATAATATTGAAACAAAATATTAACAGTATAATATCAATAATAAAGATATGGCATACTAAAAAAAAACAAAAATACAACAAACCAGGTTTAACGTCATGTTTATTTTTCTTTTTCGGGTCTTTTTGTTGCATTGCTAGTTTTTTACGTTCTAATTTTTCTTGGATTTTTAACTCAATCTTTTCCCTAAAATATATTACACATTGTAATTAAAAACGACACACTATTGTATTGCAATATAACTTTTCTATCATTTTCTTAATGATGTAAAAGGTATTTAAATTATAAACGATGAATTCAATAAAGCGACAAGATGGATTGCGTTTTTCAATTAGCCATGGGAAGTGATTTTAGTGCACTCTGGTGGTAGAAAATGAAAGCTGTATATGACCAAGTTGTATTTGTTCATGTCAGCTGTCATTACATTTGTTTATTGTGATCATGAGTGAAATGAAACAAGAATTTATTGAAACGATGTGACGTGAAACAATGTAAGTTGAATAATCAAAGAGATATGCCTTGTAGAAGATTTTTTGTTATATTATATTTTTTCCTTCAATTTTAACAAAAAAAAAAAACAAAAAATATTCTATCGTCTATTAGGCATATCTTTTTGATTATTCAATTTAAGACAAAAAGTGTCTCCAGTAAAGTTGTAGAGAATTCGATTCTAAACAAAAAACGTCTCTATTAATTTTCTGTAAGAAATACCGTTACGGCAGTAGCGGCGCTAGGGTATTTTGCTAGGGTGGGCCAGTGCTGGGCATGGTGATCTGAAGGTAGACCAATAGCATTTATTCTCAAATTTTCAGTGCTCGATAAAATTTTAACCCAGGTTACTTGCTATAAAATTTACAAGAAAAATGGTCCTACGACTTCAGGTTTTTAAGAGCTTTAGATACTCGACTTTTTATGTTAAACGAATTGTTGTGAAAGTGAAAAAGCCTATTTCAGATCATTTTTTAACAGAGCAAAAGTATTATTGTCGTAGTTTCAACTCTGATAATGTGACGTTGGATTTTTGGGGGTTGTTTCAATAACGGAGAGATTTAACTTAATTACTTGTTCTTTTATTTAAAATTCAAAATACTAGTCTATTTACAAAAACAAATATACAATTTGTACAAACATAAACGTAATTATCCAAGTGTGCAAGCTTTCACGGCCGGCATTGTTCCAAGTCTTCATGGTTTCCGGGCTTGTAGGCCGTGGTCCGGTGGTATTTCTATCTGACGTTTCGTCTACAACTGCGGTAGACATTCTCAAAGGCGATGTGGCAGCGGTCGAAGTGTCCTCCTTGGCGGCTCACAGGTCAGTGTGTCGGTGACTGGTGTTCTCCCTTCTTTTATACCTAGTGCCAGTGTGTTCTCTGTTCGGTCGTAGTCCGTCTCTCTGCCATTGGTCAACTGCGCAGTGTGTAGTGGTGGTGAGTTCTCTACTCGGTCGTATCCCGTCCTTGTACGATTGGCCATTGGTTTTGTATGTCGGAGTGCTGGTGTCCAGGTTTTACTGAGATTGAGGCCTTCATCTTTTCGGTTGAAATTCTGTGTGTGTTTATGTATTTCTATGGCCTCTCTGTATATTCTTGGGTAATAGCTCAACGTTCTGTCTATGGCTTGGGTTTCTTCGAAGAGGATCTTATGATTGTCCAGGGTCAAAGTGTGTTCGGCTATGGCAGATTTTTCCGTTTGTCCCAGTTTACAGCTTCTCTTGTGCTCTGCTATACGTGTGTTGATGCTTCGTTTCGTTGTACCAATATATACTGATCCACAGCTGCAAGGGATGCGGTATACTCCTGGTGTTGCCAGTGGGTCTCTTGTGTCCTTGGCCGATCTTAGACATTCCTGAATCTTTCTCGTTGGTTTGTAGATTGAGGACAATCTACAAACCAACGAGAAAGATAAGGTAAATAAATGAGTGCAACAGGGAAGACATAAACAAAATGGGTAGCGTGACAAACATAGAATACACATGGCTAACTCAACTAAATTAATTATCATGGTTTTAAGCATGAAAAAGGGCACAGCAATCACTGATCCTAACTAATTTGCACAAGAGTTTTCCCTATGTTCGGTTTTCTGTGGTACACCCTGTATATAAGTACAACTTGGTCATAGACAGCTTTCATTTTCTACCACCAGAGAGCACTAAAATCACTCCCCATGGCGAATAGTTACCTTAGCGCAATTTTTCTTTCGATCATTTGTTCTTTGCGATGAAGTAAAACATGTTCTCTGTAGAGTCGAAGTTCGTTAGGTGATAAATGTGTGTAGTTTTCATAGTTCATTTCATCAATATTTTTCAGTTTTTTCTCTAGTTCTTCTTTTTCTTTCATTAAATCCAATTCCCTCTTAATATCATTTTGTATTTGATGTGCGGGAAATGTATTCATGAACATGACAAAATGTATATATCTAATATTTCCACATGTTTTCAATAACTGGGTTAAGAGCATTGATGGTTTTCGAACAAAAATACTCGACAAGCTCTCTATCACGGTACCTTTGTAGAAGCATAATTTTCGTTCCAATATTTCAAATATAAATTCCTAAAATATAATAGTTCACTTACCAAAATATGTAGTTTGATAAAATGAAATTTTACCTATAGAATAAACAATAATACGTAGGTACCCATTATATTTCATAAATCTGTTTTACGTTTTTTAATTTATTAAACACAACGATTAGTTCATAAATACGTAATACCTACGTTGATAATATGGATATATGATTTCTTAAATTACATATTTAATTAGGACACAAAGCAAGGGGCACTTTGTGTCGCTGCGTCAGCGGAATAAGTAATAATCTGGGACTTTTAACAGACTAAAATAAAAACGCGGGGCGCATAAAAATCTGTATAACGACTATATAATTAATGCGCTCCATGTTTTTATTTTAGTCTGTTAAAAGTCCCAGATTATTACTTATTCCGCTGATAGCCATGGAACTTGAACAAAATGATGACGTTTTAGCTGTCAGAATAATTTCTAATCATTTTGTTCAAGTTCCATGGCTATCGCTATCTGTTTTTGAGGTATTTTGACATTTTCATACCAAATTTCTGCCGTCACAAAGCAAGCAAAATTAATTTTGTTTAATAATTTAGATGCAGAATTTTATGTTCTAAAACTTTTATTTGAAGATATTTTCCTAAAATAATTAGGGAAGCAGGAAATCGCAAAACTTTGATTTTACGGGTTAAATCCCTATTACCCGCAAAACGATTCAGCACCCTGTATAATAGAAACTAAGTAAATTTTGAAACGAAAATAAACCGAGCACATGAAAAAACCTTTATTGTCCCTTAAATAATACAATCTTATTATTGTGGTGACTTTTGCTCAGACAAAAAATAAAATTACTGTGTAATCTTAAAATAATACATTTTGTATCAATAATAAATTGCAATTTCTCGAATACGGCTTTGCATAACTATTTTGTATCTATGAAATGTTATTCCAGATGATTCCTTCTTATCAACACCATCTCTGCTAGTACAGCTACGTTGAGCACACGAAACCATTATGTATTTCAATATTTTTATCTCCAAAACACACAAAACACTAAAAAAAACCACTTGACTGAAGTCGATTTAACGAAACAACAGCCATTTGACACAAGTGGTATCAATATGGCCGTACTGTACCTCCTTTGACCACGTGGCAGCGTCTCCCTAGTAATACTATCTAAATGTGTATTTCATACTTTGGAAAACAGAAAATCCCCTCATAACACAGTACTTCTAGATAATTGCGACAATCCTCACATAATATGATATTTTTGAGTTTTTGTGTAAAGAAAACCCTGCGCTGTTATCTTGATTCTAATTTTTCAACATTTCCATATTTTATGAATTCCTCTTTTATGCACACGCCATTAAACAAAAAAAATGGTGTCACAGTTTATATAATTAAGATTCCAATTACAGTGTAACCTTAATATAACGAGCCTCAATATAACGATTTCCTCGATTTAACAAATTTTTCGAAATCCCCTAGAACTGCCCGTAAGAGCTAATGCAAAATATACCTTTACATTGCGAATACATTTGTCAAAAACCTCTTTATAACGAATTTTCAGTCATTGCAAAATGTAAATAGAAAGTATTATTTACCTCTATATAACCTTTACATAACGTATCCTATCAATTATTCACACTCAATTCCACAATAACTTATGTCTCGACAGATTCAGACACGTTAAATTTTTCGTAAGACAATCATTGTTGTTTGATGCTAAGTAATGTAAACACTGCTGTTTGTAACTGTTGTTAGTTTTAAAGTTGCAATGGCTGAGAAACGAAAAATGTGTTCCTTAGTTGTTAAAACGAATCGTAGTCCAACCTAGCCTTTATCTAACAAACCTCATTGTAACAAATTACTTTGTATAACGAATATTTTCTAATTCCCTTCAGTTTTGTAATATCGAGGTTGCACTGTATTATTAATAAAATGGTATATTTTTGTCAGCTTTCTGAGCTTTTAGTATCTTACCCATTACCTTGTTATACGAGAGTTTACTCCAATAGATCCCGAAGATTAGGTACCGCCGTAATTATTTGAAAATATAGTTACCGATAACTAATTACATTGTGCATTCTTACTTGTGGTATATCTAAAAACGTTTCTTTCCAGTTCGGTTTGTGCACTACTTTGGGGGTAGATTTTTTGGAAGATTCCATTTTACTAGATTTTTTCTTTACACTTTTTTTTTCTTCTGTGTCATTAATTTCTTTTGATGGTGGTAGAGGTGGATCGATTATTGTATAGATTTTATGTCTCATATCTTCAATTGGGTCTAATTCACTATCACCTAACAGTTTAAAAAACGCCGTTACTTATAGTATTAAGAGCTAGCAACGTCGAATAAACATGATTTTAGTAAGACTCATTTTTCTATATGTCATCCCTGGCTGGCGGAAGGCGTTGCGATTACCTGTGGGAGGGGATTTATAAACATGGCGGATTTACGGGAAAAAATGTGAGCCGTCGTGGGACGCCTGGCAGATGTAAAACATTTTCATAGCTTGAAACCCCCCTCGCGACAAATTTATCAAAATAAAATATAACTAGCCTATATCATTTAGGGATAGTGTAGCTTTCTATTAAAGAAAGAATTTTTAGAATCGGTTTAGCAGTTCCAGAGATAAGAATAATTCTTATTTATGATTTATGATACAATTGTCTACAATCTACATGATAGGTTACTTAGTTATAACGAAAATAATTTTTATACAGCGTGGTTACAAAAAATTCATATTTTGACTTTTTGATTATTATTGATTTGCCAGAAAAAATATTCTTGATAAATATTTGTTTATGCTCTAAAAAGTAAAAGGAGATAATTAAAATCGATTTAGCTCAATTCCGCCAGCTAGATCGTCCGTATGCCTACTACACCATAATAAGGGATGACATATAGAAAAAAGAGCCTTGCTAAAATGAAGTGTCAAAAACGTCACTAGCTCTCGTACTATTAAATTTCTTTTTTAATTTATGACAAACTCCTTTAATTTTCTTCAATAGATACAACAATAATTCTTACGTTCCTCATGTTCGTGAGATTCTTCTTCTGGTTCTATGACATCATGCCCTGGCACTTTTTTGCCTTTACCTTTCTCTTTTTTCGTTTCATGTGGGCCGAAGAGCTTATTATATTCCTTATTTATTATTTCATTTATTTTCATAGCAGGTAATAAGGGAGATGTAACTATTGCGTTGATAAGTAACTCGTCAATGCTTATTATCTTGAAATTTAGTATTCTAGCTGTTTTATTTGCAATGTACAAATAATCTGCAAATAATAACTTTTGTTAATATTTATACTTTACTAGCGGCCCGGTCCGGGTTCGCCCGGGTGCTAGGAATTTCCCGGGAGCAATACACTACTCACTCGCTTCGCTCATTCACTTGAATATTATAATTACATTTCTCACTCGCTTCGCTCGTTCGCTCGAATTTTATTAATACACTACTCACTCGCTACGCCCGTTCGTTCGAATTTTATTAATACACTACTCACTCGCTTCGCTCGTTCGCGCGAATTTTATTAATACACTACTCACTCGCTTCGCTCGAATATTATTAATACATTTCTCACTAGCTACGCTCGTTCGCTCGACTTTTATTAATACACTACTCACTCGCTTCGCTCGTACGCTCCCGAGTGGTATGAGTTTAGGATTTGATAATACTCAAAAACGGCTTGACCGATTTTATTTTTTTTTATTTTTAAACTACCCCTGTATTAGAGCGAACAAAATAAATATTCAAATTAGTCGAGCCGTTTTTGAGTTTTAGCGAGACTAACGAACATCATTGCATTTTTATATATTTATAAGATAGTGTGGACCAAATAAACTCGCTTTTGCAAATAAGTGCAATGCAATGAGTTTTCAAAGCCATACCGCCAAATGATTTTTTCGTGCGTTTAACATTTAAAAAATAACGCAATTTTATGTGGCATTTTGTCAGCTTTAAAGGTAAAAACTGTTTTTATCAAAGAGAGGAAAATGCAAAAGTCGTGTTTCTTAAATAACACGCCACAGCTCTAGCAAACAAATGTAGTTCAGCATTTTTTTCTACTAGTAGAAATCTATTTTTTAACTTCCCATTGGAAGTTATTGTAATGGGTCCGAAAATCGAAATCAAAACGGAGAAAAAATTTCTATGTTTCAAGGTCACTACACTATTTTTACACTATTTTTAGAAAGATGTCTGTGTGTGTGTATGCAGTGTGTGTACGTACGTACGTATGTGTCCATTTCTTTCTAGGACGAAATCTCGAGAATGAAAAATGATATCGACTACGTTAGGGTGCCAATCTACGCGTATAACGTAAATATGATCTGAAAGAATTTTTTTCAAAATCGGTTCATCCGTTTTTTTTAAATTATTGTTAAAAATAAATAATAATTATGTTTTAATGATTAAAATGAATCCTTTTCTGTGTAATATCTAATTTAATTATTATTATTAAATATTTATCAAACTGGGAAGTTCGTCGTGTGGACCTCAAGGGTCGCACTTTAGTCCTAATAAACGACCCACCTCACGGCTTGTTTTCTACTAGTAGAAATCTATTTTGCCTCTCGTAACAGAACTAAATTGACATTTGGCGCTCTACTCTCACAAAGTTATTAAAAAATTAACGGACAGATAGATATACAGGCAAACAGACAGACGGACAACAAAGTGATCTTATAAGGGCTCCATTTTTTTTCTAACCCTAATAAACAATATTACTTATATACTTTTATATTAAATTTCCATAATTTCACATTTATAATTAAATTGTAACATAATTCAAATTTGTTTTAATAAGTTTTAAACAATATTGTGTACACAATTATAAAGAATTGAAAAACAATATACATAATTGGAAAAAAGTAATAACTTCTCACGGCTATCAAAAATAACAAAAAATAAATGTTCTCTAGCAAGTGATTTAGGTACTTGTAAAGTACCTACCTACATAATAATCAAGGGAAGTGGGCAAATGCGGATGTTATAATTCTTGCAAGACTTTAGCACATACCTGTCAAAGGAGCCCCATGAAATATGATAACTACGCCTTCTCGCATATTATTTGAATCTCTGGATGTCCACTTGTCACTTGATTCCTGCAGTGTTTTCTTTATTGGGTCCTGTTCTACATTCGATATATAGTGTTTGTTTCTAATTTCGTAAACATGTTCTGAAATTACATTCTTTTTATTTCTCATTATAAGTAGTAATATATAAAGCTGAATTAAATTTAAAGGAAATACAAAAATATAAAATAATAATAATAAATCCCCAATTTGATCGCTTTATTTTTAACTTCTCAGTACACTGGGAAGTTATTGTATTGGGTCCGAAAATCGAAATCAAAAATTTTAACAAATTTTTGCTTCAAGGTCACTACACTATTTTTCAAAAAAATGTCTCTCTCTCTCCCTCTTTATACGAAATATCGCCCAAAAAAATGTTATCAACTTCGTTGAGGTGTCTATCAAAGCATGTTAACGTCACTATGATCCGACATAAATTTTATAAAAATCGGTCCAGCCGCTTTTTTATTATTAGTATTCATCATAAGGGAAAGTTAGTCGTGTGGACCTCAAGGGTCGCACTTGTAGATTCCTAATATACGACCCATCCCGCAGCTGGTTAATTCATTTTATATCTAATTAACATAGCAAATTTTCGCCATCGTACTAAATTTATTTTTTATTGTAGATTATAGACGCGTCGACAACTCAGGTCATTAGCGTCTTCAACACAACAAAATATAACATATTTGTGTATTAAAATCCGCCAGCCGGCATACACAAACCGACTGGTACGAGCTCGGGTCCCTGGGAGCGCTAATTCCCAAAGAACATTGGAATGCAATTGCGATAACAACTACATCCCAATATCCCCCCTGGGGGGGCCATCGTACTAAAGTCTACGTTCGCTCTTTTTACTATAAAATTAACAAAGAATGAAATATAGACAAAAAACGAGGGGTAAATATCTGAGGATTTATGGTGTACAGAGTGAAGGAATTACGAGGATTTATGAGGATTTATAAGGATTTATGAGGATTTATGAGGATTTATGAGGATTTACGAGGATTTACGAGGATTTATGAGGATTTATAAGGATTTATGAGGATTTACGAGGATTTATGAGGATTTATTGGGGATTTATATGGAATTATAAGGATTTATTTGCCAAAAAGGATTTATGGTGTACACAATTTTGGGCAGATATTTACCCTTCGACAAAAAATTGATTTTGGCCTGTTTTTACAATATGGCGACGACAATTAGTTTTTACGCGCCTTATTTAATTGATTTAAGCGCTTGGCCAGCTTTTTTTTAACAAGTCGTTTAACATTATACGCAACTTATTTTTAGTAATTGAGCAAAATCGAGCTTAATAAAATTTATAACTCTAAATTAATGTTTTTAGATACAAAATGCATTTTATACCTGCTAAAATCCGTTCTTCTTCTTTCGGCAAACATTTATGTGATGATGCAACACCAACTGTAGACGTTTCAGCTCTTAAATTATACAAAATTGTTACTAGCTATTACTTGCTTAAAAAAAAAATTCGACTGATGACCAGTCCTATACTTCCCACCTAGTAAATATTTGCAAAAAATAAACACTCTTTTTTTTTATTCTTTGACTAGGCCCAATTAACCTTAGCTGTTGGTGGTCTTTAAAACACAATTTAATTTTTATTCTTTGAAGAAAGCATGGCCCTCTTTTTTGTTTGGTGATCTACTGATGGCTAACTTAATATAGCAAAAATCATGGTTACCTTGATTTACGTACAATTTTCATTTTTTTTAGTAAAATATTTTTTTTCTCGAAAACTATACATTTTAGAGAAAAAAAATATTTACATTTTTTTCATATTATAACATCTAGAATTCATTTATATTTTTTTTTTACCTATGTTAATACGTGACATTGAGGACGTTTTTTTGAATATCTTAGGATCCACTGAACCGATTTGACTCCAAATCTAATCAGATCTAAGTTAAAGGCTGATAAACACAATAGAACAATCGGCATGCCCGTATGTTGTTCCGTTCTTAAGATATCGAAGGCGAAAAATTGACCACATACACACACACATACACACACATACACACACATACACACACACACACATACACACACACACACACACATACAGACATCAGTCAGAAAATGATCTTAAACGATTGCTAGGGTCTCAAAACGTGAAAATCTGTTAAAATCTCGAAATATTTTTTTCGGACTGAATCCATTACTTCCCTACCATAGTAGAGGTGGGAAGTAAAAATATAAAAATGGACAACTATTTCTTATTTGCGCAACAGAGCACATTCATTTCTTCAGGCAGCCGTAATATGTGCATTCAAAATCTACATTCATCATGACACACTATAATCCCAGTACCTTTAGGATTTCACAAGAAACAAATGCATATCGGACACGCATTAACTTAGGGTTCCATAGTAGAACTGTACTAACGAAACGAAGTAGTAAGTATTAGACTTGTAAATTATACACGCTCGACAACGAAGTATTAGACTTGACAATTCAAAGAGACCTGGGTTCGACTCCTACCCCAAAACCCTTCTCGTTATTATTATTATTATTTTTTTAATTTATAATTATTTTATTCAAACCCCTTTTTCAATACCCTCAGTGGCGGCGTTAAAGGGTGGGCCGGGTGGACCATGGCCCACATTAAACTGTCTTGGCCCACCCTGGATTAATTCCCAATCTCTAGTTTATCTTTTAAATACGTTTTTAACTCTCGAAATTTCAACAATTTTGTTTGTAAATTCTATAGCAAGTAATCTGCGTTGAAATTTTAACGAGCACTGAAATTTTGGGAAGAATTGTTATTGACCCACCTTCAGAACACTATGTCGAACTCTGGTCCACCCTAACAAAAAATCGTAGCGCCGCCACTGAATACCCTATTGACTGAACTATATTATAATAGTCTAAGAGGCAGCGACGGATTTTCTCAAGCTTCTACGTAAGGCAAAATAACATTAAAAATAACTGAATAAGTGTTCCCCCTTTAAGAATGTGTAAGTCTGGCAGCCTTTCTCCCTTGCGTTTTCAGTGATACGTAGAAATTAGACAGGTAAAAATATAGATTTTTCCAATAATTATGTAAGGCTTCTTTTAATTCTATCTTAAAGAGTAAAGATACAGAATACATATAAAATCACATTGCCAGACATATTGCTCCGTGCTAGCATGCCGCCAAACTCAATTATAATTACAAGAAAAAAATAGATTTTCTAGTGTGGCTAGTCTGGCATTTTATTTTTTATAAAAGGCGACACACAATAATATGTATATTACTGTAATTCTGAAATGACAGCCTAATGTGTGCTTGCAAACACATAGAAAAACTGATTGAAAATTCACTATTTCAATAAGTGGTAGTAAAAATGTAGTTTTACCTTAAAAAAAATTACGGATGAGATTTATTTTTACCAAAGGGTTGAGGGACATCATATAAGTCAAAAACCAAAACGGCGTATCCCCACCCCCAGCACAAAATGGCCAAATATTGAAAAAAATTTGAAATCGATTTTTCTCGTTTTCTATTGGTCCTACACAAAAACTTTTTTGACAAGAAATCTTGGAAATAAAATTTTACACATTTTTGGTCAGAGCCGCGATAGGTACCGTGTAGTTGATATTTCGAACGGTAGAGGGCGCTAAAGTTACCGAAAATCTGTTTTTCCCCATTTCTCCCCATGTGGGAGTTGATTTTTCGGATCACTGTAAATGTTGTAGAACTTGAAAAAATGTACAAAAATTCGTTTTAATCATGTGATTGCTGCAAATAGTCTCCGAGTTACAGCGCTTCAAAGTCAGCTTGGCATGGGAAATCGACTCTTAGGCTAATATACAGGGTGTCTGTAAAGACATTTAACACACTCCTACCACATATTCCTGAGACCAAAATAAGCCGATTTAAGCAAACTTACCTTCTTATAAAATTGCTTAGTTTGGGCGCTATACGGCCCTGAAGTTACAAGTTTGAAATCGATTTTTGCTTATAAATTTAAAATGGCTTGTGCGATTTTGCTAAAATTTGGCACGTTGACATAGTTTTATGGAACAAAAAACCCCATATCAAAATAATGATTAATATTAATCCATAGGCGTAGAACTCGGGTTTTTTAATATTTGAACGTTTCAAATTTCTACGCCAATGGAAGAAAAGGGGTTTAAGTATAAAATTTAGATTTAGTAACTTATTTGCTACAAAAAAGGTGCTCTTAATAAGAATCGATTACTCTCATGGTTTTTGAGAAATTTGTATTTTATTTTTTTTTATTTATTAGGTATTTATATTTTTTTTTATTTTTTTTTTCTAAAAGAAGCCAATTAAATTAGCATCGTACCTTGCCGATTTCGATATTAGGCTTCCTTTGCTTTTTAGTGTTCTCACGGATGTAGGGGAGTCTTGCATTGCAATCAAATCATTTAGCAGTTCTCTGTCACAAGCTTCTTGGTACATTTCATCATAAAAGTTCATCAAACTTTGGGGAAAACCTTTACCAGGCAAGCGTCTTGGTAAACATATATCATCCTTATCATAATATTGTAACAGTAAATTTAATACGCGTTCTTCGTAATGTATTTGACTAAAAGTTTAAAGACATAAAAAATGGGATCAATTAAATACATAGTAGTAAAAAAGTGTCACCGGCGAAGGTTAGTTTTCGGCCAGTTTCGATCTAAATTATGAGTTTCGACTGAAGTTGCGGTTTCGGCCAAAAACTGCGACCGAAACCGCAATTAAGTTCGTGACGTTTCGCCTAGCCTTCGGCGGTGCTGGGCACAGCGGTTACTGCGGGGAAACGATCATGTGCGATCCACGCGCATTGTTTGTTGTTAGTAATTGTTGAAATTCTGTGATCTATTCATAATTACCAAGTAAATAAAAATATTTTTCATTAAATCAAGGTGTTTTTTAACATAATTTAAATAATAATAATATGTAAGTTAAATTTACTTTAAAAATGTCTGAAACTGAAATATAATGAATACAAATTACCCTAAACAAAAGTTTCGGTTGCGTCCGAAACTAGGACAGAATCCAAAATTAAGTTTAGGCTTCGGCTTTGTCCGAAATATTACATTTAAGAAAATATGCGTTAAGTTTATTCAGGAGTTGTGCTTCCTATTAGACTTCGGGCTCCGACTTATTACATCGGCTTTGTCAGGGCCCTATGTGTATATTACTGATTCTAATAATAGTTAAAAATGGGAAGTACTTAAACTCTATTCGTACAGGAGAATGAAAATATAATTCTGTGTGAACCTTTCAATGCATTAGTAAGCGATAGTTACCATACAAAACAATAATGATCAAAAATCGTTTTTTTCCCTTTCTTTGTAATAAATATACTAAAATATACTTTATATTTTATCATTCATCATAATTAATATTTACTAAAGCAAGCACAGGCATTCGATTCTTTTCTGTGCTTTTCTCAAAAAGCTATTATTTTAATACATACCTATCAAATTCTGGAAAGTAAAATTCAACCGGAAAATTACATGGATTTTTTATTACAAATCTTCTTAAGCATTTCTCTGGCCATGGAAGTATAGGAGGAAATTCAATGAAAGGAAATGTGACATCAATGCGTGGTTCGAGCGCTTTTCCTTTAATAGTTACTATGAATTTTTCACGTCTATTTTGTTCAATCGTGATAATGATTTTCTTTTCATGATTGCCTGGTTTTAGTGGTTCAAATCTTACAATCATATTGTGCTTATGCATTGGTTTAAGGGTACCCGAAGTATCAGTAATTATTGAGAAACGTGCACTTTCAGAATGTCCTTCTTTTTGAGAACTTTTGGAGACTGTAGATATTAATTTCGCATGCCAACTACACGGAATGTAGCCTTCTCTAAAAAATTTTATAAAAGCGAATAATTTATAATGTTAATAATAGATACAAATATTTTGTCTTTTAAAACTTTCCTGCTTTGAACATACCAACTATTCGAAAAAGGTATAAGCCTATCACGCTCTAATTGTTTTTTCTGTACTCTCAAAAAAACTATATTATGACGCGTGATTCAAGTGCGGATATTCGTGGTGTAAGTTCGATTGCACTTAGTGAAAACTCGGGTATACGTCGTGTAAGTAAGGGTATTACATATTATACATACGTACATACGTACTTAAACGAGTATAATATGTGGTGTGCGTACGGATAGCGCATTGGCATTGTTTACTATAGTGGAGCGCACAAACGGCATTGGAACGCAATAAAGATTGTTTAAACATTCCGCGCGTACATCCAGACAAACCTTACTACGGTGCGCGTTGACATAGTAATGATTGTCTTGTGGAATGCGACGTATCCTCAAGGCATTCCAACGCAGTGACAAAAAGCGCGACTCTCGTCAGACAAAGAGTAGGTACATGATTCGGCGATATAAAAAAGTATGTTAATGTAAACCGAAGAAAAATCTTCTTAGCTTAAAGATCAAAAAAGAGAGGCGATACTGATGTTCTAAATTCGCGTTTATTGCTTACGTTTCGAGAAGATTTACTCGCATCTTCAGAGCTCTTTTTTTAAATAAGATTGTAATAGACGCGTCGCAGCCTTTATTCCGTTGTCTCGTATCATCACGCTTCCTTTTTTTAACTGTGTCAAAGCTATTGTGTTGACACTTGAAAACTTTTTGAAATGAAATTTTTGTATGTTTGGATATGTATATCGTACAACACAGTTTGTAAATGTCTCCTGACTGAATGTCTGTATCCAATTATAACACCATTTATTATAAAACGTGTTTTCCTTATTATCGGAATAGCCACTCTTTGTTCTAACAGTAGCAGTAAAACTATTTTCATTTTTAGCAATTGTTGACAACACCATTTCCTCTTAATTTTTACATTAAAAGCAAAATATTACTTTCTACGAACATTTTGTCAAAACCATAACCTTTAATAATATTAAAAGCAACAATTCAAGCGCGAAGTCCAAAAGAAACAAGAAATTGGCACATATTGGTTTGGTACGAGCTGCGGGCGATGAAAACTAACGTGCGTACACGGCATTGGCGTTGGAACGTAGTAAAGAATGCCTTGAGGATACGTCGCATTCCATAAGATAATCCTTACTATGCGTAAACGCGCGCTAACGCTGTACCGTAGTAAAGCTTATCTGGATATACGCACGGAATGTTTAGGCATTCTTTACTGCTTTTAAACGCCGTGCATGTGCGCTTCACTATAGTAAACAATGCCAATACGCGGACGGATATACACATTACACAGTGTAAGTGCGGTTATATTATGTGGTGTAAATACAAGTAAATGTGGTGTGAGTACGAGTATATGTGGTGTAAGTACGGGTATGTGTAGTGTAAGTACGGGTATGTGTAGTGTAAGTACGGGTATGTGTAGTGTAAGTGCGATTATTTGTGGTGCTAGTACGAGTATTAGGGAACGTACCCATACTACGTGACCCGTTTACGGGGGGAGGGGGGTCTTCAAAATTCCACGCTTGGTCACTGGGGCGGGGGGGCTTAGGTTTTCGTCACGTAGTCAATGTCCTCTAGGGAAATCTCGCGCTTTTTCGAGCTATAGACAAATATGAACCAAATTATTTTTTTTTAACTTTCTGTTTGCAAAAAATTATTTAAAACCATATTTATGAATTACTACGTGAAAACTAGAGGGGGGGAGAGGGTCTTGGCATATACTACGGGTAATCACCGGTCATATGTAATATAAATACGGTATTAAGACCATAATCAAGTCAAATTTCGCTTCTTTTTGATTCAATTTAATCATGGTTAGACCTTTTTTTTTGCTAGATAGTCTGAGATGAGAAAAGATCAAATATTGGGTGCAAAAATAATTTCATGTTCAAATCTATCAGTTGTAGGAAAAGACTTGAATTATAGGTACTGTAACATATCTAGCGTGCCGGTTGGAATGGACATACAAAAGTTGAGGAAAGAACCAACGCGCACTCTTGGATGAATGGAAGATTCTACGTTCCAACAAAGCAGAAATGTGCAGGATTCCGTTTCTACGCCATCCTTGATCTTATAGGGGTGGGTTTAGAAGGTTATAAGTACAGGTGAAACAATTATTGGAATCAGTATTCTGTGGACCATTGACGAGACCAGATCAAAGAATAGTGATAAATAAATATAAGTGATTCTACTCTGGATCATTGACGAGAGTGAGTCAACCAACAGTGGACATAGTGGACAAATAGTGGTCAAGGACACTGGACATAGTGGACCTAAGTTTCCACTGTCGCGGCATTTTGTTACGTCATATACCAAATGGGTGTTTCATATAGACGTGGGTCGTTACGTTATTTTCAAGAAACGTAACGAAACCAGTGACTTGGTCGGCGTCACCTGTTTCAAAACTAGTGATTTTTGTAACTAGTTATTTTTATTCAGCTACTGTGATTGCTTGCATAAATACCTCCACCAGTTACCAACTATACAGTTACACACGAAACGAGACGAAACTAAAATACATTAAATCACTATCTAAGTGTTTGTAGCTATACACTTAAATCGTATACTAATACTGTTACGCTGTTTTGTTTTTTCTTTTTGTTGCATGCCACGGCATGTGCGTGTTCGGATTACTTCGGATTTATTCGTGTCACTGTCACCCGCTCTCGCTTAGTAACGCATTTGCAAAAATCACTACTTGGAATGTAACTCGAAACTAGTGATTCGGTTACATACCGCGTAGCTAGTCATTGTAACTAGTGACGTGAAATAACGGCCACGTCTAGTTTCATATACTAATGCACGCATAAGCATTATAAAAATTCTGTATATTAAATATTAATATAGCCCGCGATATTGTCTTTAACTCGTGTTAAAACAATGTATACACTATACAAACTATAATATTATCGTTGATGCATTATTTCACGTTTTACTTAATGATTTTCTCACGATAAATATAACAGACCAAAAATAATTATTGTACCCGTGCACCTAAAATCAATTCTGGTTTTAATTTAATAAATTATCCTTGAAGTCATAATACTTACAAATTTTCTAAAATAATCGATAATTCTTTACATTCTCCACATTTAACTGTATCGAAATCTAATTTCGCAGGTACCATTCTCATAAATGGAACTGTCACAATTGCGTTTATTTCAATTGGTATTTTTGCACCATGTTCAACCTAAATTTAAATATTAAAAATTCTTAAGACGTTTGTTGGAGTAAACATTCTAAAAAAATGTTCAATGTAAATATATCTAGGTACGGCTAAAAACATGATCATGTCTTATGCAATTTTTTTGGGATTTTCTTCTATATATGTTCATATAAATTTTTTTAAATTTATTTTGTGGAATATTGTGTAAAAACGTTTAATTTTTACATAACCCTCATGTCACAACGGTGTATTTAAACTGAAAAAATATCACTATCCATCACCTCAAATTATCTATCATATGACCTTTGGAAATAGTTTTAAACAGCTAGTTTTAGGACTTAAAAGGTCAGTATCAATCTGAAAACTGATAAGATTTTGAACAAAATTATGTTTAAAAAAATATTTAAATATAAAATTCGAAAAACTTATCATGTAGAAGAAAGTCCGCGCCCTATAATTTCCATTATAAGCATTTTTATCATCAAGTCGGCCATTTATTAGATAATTGGCAATTGCACATTTTTCACTGCGCACTTTATAACACCCTTAACTTTGAGCCTCCCTTGTGGGCTTATCTATAGAAATGACTGAATCATTAACTTGACATTTTTATGTAGACTTTGATGGAATAATATTGCATACAAGGAACGAAACTTAGCGTTTGCAAGTAGTGTGAAGTTTGCTGCCCGAGGTACGATGGCTGCGATTCACACGCTTTGCAAACGCTGTGTTTCGTTCCGAGTAAATGCATATTATTTTTCACAACAACTCTATTGACAATTCGATTTGAGGTACCTGCAATTTGGACGCGCAAAAAAGCCGCAAAAATATTAGATCTGTCAGATCTATATCAAATTTTTGTGAGGTTATGTCTTTCATTTTGACGTTTTCGAATATTATATATGCGAATCGAAGTTGGCGCGACTCAATCGCTCTATCTCTCTCTTAACGTCAAAAAAACAAAAAAAAACTGACAACTGAAAATACTCATCCCTAGGGATGAAACTCTCAGTTTCAACCCGCTAAACAGGTACCGAATATCGAATTTTCAATAGCGACGTTGTGAAAATAAATATTACATATGCGGTATGTCTGTTTTTATCGTCCGATTAATCGTTTAGAAACTACATGCAAAAACTAGCGCCATGTGCCCTCTGGAGGTAATTTTTCGAGGCACCCTTAGAGTTAGGGACTAATTATAGATTCGTGAATATACTATATATTTTGGAATATGTACGCGAAGTTCCAACTGTTTCGGATTTTTTTATGCAACTCGCAAAAATGGATCTGACTTGCCTCTACTATAACAGTTATTGATATTTTTTTAATGTTATTTTTGTTCAAAATTTTACCAGATTTAAAATTAATATCAACCTGTTTTCTCCCAAAACTGTCTTTTAATTATTCACAAATTAACAATTTTTTATCCTTTGTGACCTTCTAGAGACGTATACATCCCCCTCAAAAACGGAGGGAGAAAAACATCCGGCTACAACTTCAGCAAGAAAATGTAGTTCAGAATTTATTTCTATCACCACAGATATAAAATATTTATTACAGATTTATAAGTGCTGAATATTGTGATGATTTTTAGGGTTCCGTACCTCAGAATGAAAAAACAGAACCCTTGTAGGATCATTTTGTTGTCCGTCTCTCTGTCTGTCTGTCAAGACCCTTTTTCTCAGTAACGGCTAGAGGTATCATGTCGAAATTAATATCAAATAATACTAAGGTCTACAACCCCATAATCATGTAAAAAATTTAAGCTGTTCACCTAGGTCCAAGAATATTGTTTTGTGATGTTACTGTTCATAAATCAGAAGATATTTAGGAAATCAAAGCGTAAAAATGATTTAAGGATATTGAAATAATATTATGAATAGTAAAAAACTATATTACAATTTGAAATAATGGCAAATTAATGTCTTTAGTACTTACCTCTAAAAAAAATGTATACACCAGCTTAGTTTTTCTTTGTGGATATGTTTCAGATTTTGGATGAAATATTACATTAATTGGTGCAGTACTGCCAACTTCCAAATAAACACGTTTATCAAATTGCACCGTGATACCCAGTTCGTCAATTTGGGCTAACTTCTTTTTAGTTTCCAATACCAAGCGTATAATTATGGCTGTTGGACCATAATTCAAAATGCCAGCAGACTGAGTCGCTATAGTGTCAACAACGACGTATCCAAAATCAATAAGGTAAGTTGGCGCGAACAAATATGGAATATGGCGACAGTTCCGTGCATTTGAATGTTCCAGTAATACGTTTGGATGTTTTTCAATATGGCGGTACGCCAAAAAACGCTCTATTGATAGTTCTATATCCATTTCTGATGGAAGTACTGACTATAGAAAAATAGTAGGTTTAGCATAAATTCTGACTTAAAATCGAAAATGTTCATACCTAGGAGGTATAGAAAGTTTACATTTATAGGATATTGCATAAGAAAAAAACACTAATTTGTTCTAAAGTTTATTCCATAATTGTAGATTTAAAAAAAATGAATAACGTTTGTTTTAAGTTGGCAACATGTAAACAATTTCAAAATTAAGATTAGATTATTTATATTTTCCAGGTTTACTGTTTTACTAAATAAAAATAGAAATTAACCAAGGAAGCGGAAAATAAAATAATGTTATTTTTAAATAACAAAATATTAGATTTGAGTTTTCAAAAAGTAAATAGAAATTAATCATGCTAAATTCTTTAAAAAAAGTGAACAGTAGAATGTTCAAATACATTTCTACGAATTAATATTGCAGCTCGTGTTGTGATATCTTAATATATTTTACAAAAATCGTCATTCCTTCATGACTGTTTACTGGAAAAAAAAATATTTGGAAAAGTGAACACGTATCATGTAAATTTTAAAATAATAACATACAAATGTAACGTTCTTAATAAATAATAAACTACATTTTACAGTTACGTATCTTTATATTATAATATTATGCACAAATAGTAGGTAATACCTAATGCAAATTGTTCGTTGAACAAGAGTCGCAAAAATAGAACAAATATGTATTTGCTATATTTTATTTATGAATTATTTTTCTTTTTATTGTATAATTTCGTCACTTATAATTCAATGTTTTGAAAATATAAAAGTATAAATTTAAAATTGCAATGATGTTTGAAAAAATTATTATCAAATTGACATTACAATTTTTATCAATCTTGCTGTGCGTGTGTATCAGTATGATACACACGCACAGAAAGATTGATAAAAATTGTAATGTCAATTTGATAATAATTTTTTCAAACATCATATACCAAATTAAACAGCTATAGAATATTAATTTTTTATCACAAATTTTTAAAATTTAGTGAAAATATAATGAAACAACACATTCTGACAATTCTAACAAATTTTGTCGTTTTGAAATTAGGACATCTTGAAATTAGATGACAGTTATTTATTTAGTTATTTATAAGTAAAACTTACACGATACACACTTTTTAAAACCTTTATCAAAATATCAAAACATCAGGCGTTATTCATTTGTTCAAAATCTACAATTATGGAATGAACTATAGTACGTTTGAATAGAGCTATTATATCTGTATAATCGAAGTAATTATTGCTATAAAAATTTGTTGTCATTTTGCCATGAAATGGCGGCCATAAAAAATAAAAAAACTCGTGGCCACGACACATCTGCCCCTCTTTTTATATTTCTGCAAAGACGATGAGGACTAATGTTAAATAATTACTAGTATAGAGACTTCAGGATCCGTGAAATAGCAGTATCAACACGCTTTATAAATACAAAGACAAAATTTATCTCATCAAATACTTACTTTAGAACTGATAATGTCCCAACCGGCAGCCCTCAGCTTTTCTTGTTCGCGTTCAGGAATATCATAATCGTATTGTGGTTTTAGATTATCTATGGCAAAACTGCTTTCGTCGTCAACATTAGAAATACTACGAACTGCTTTGAGCCATTTCATTGTGACACTGGCAATCGCCGCATAGCATATTGTCGGATCAACTAACTTTAAACTAGGACGCGGCAAATCTATGTACACCTGAGGATAGACGCCGTACCCGTGAACCGTTACTTTGATAGGGTTTGTATAATCGATCTGTCATCAAAGTGAAAATTTATTATAAGATAAATTTATAGATTTATACGGCTGAATTGCAATTGAAAATTTTTGTTGGAAAGTAGCCAATTATATAATTGATTCCAAACATATTGGTAAAAATCATTTTACCAACCATAGTCACAGTCAAGATTCTAACCTGACCCTTTCCACTTTCGCGGCGGAATGAGCTTACAATTACTCAACAGTGACATGACTACTAATCTAACATTCATTTGTTTGTTTGTTTGATGAACTCTAGCTAGTACGAAAATTCACACCTACAGCCTAGCTTAATGAATTAACACTCGCATGAGGTGAAAATCAATTGATTCCGAAGCATATAAGGAGAATGTTAGATTAGTAATCATGTCACGGTAATTGTACGCTCATTCCGCCGCGAAAGTGGAAAGGTTCAGGTTAAAATCCTGACTGTGACTATGATTGGTAAAATGATTTTTTCCAATATGTTTGGAATCAATTATATAATTGGCTGCTTTCCAACAAAAATTTTCAAAATTTATTATGTTATCAACTAATTGCAATTATCTCTTAAAAATTCAAAAATTAAAATTATTTCGTAGTCAGGTAATTATGTAGTACAAATTTACAAGAAGAAGTCTTTTAATAGAGCACCTAATCACTTTTTATGACATCGAGAACCCGTTTATAGTAATGTGCAAGCATCACAGATTTACTTAAATTATAATAATAGAATTTAAAATTCTACTGATACAGAATAACACCGTATTAGGCGAACAAGTTACATACTAATAGTCTAAGAGGCAGCGACAGAATTTCTCAAGCTTCTACGTAAGGCAAATTCCATTAAAAATACCTGTATAAGTGTTCCCCTTTAAGAATCTGTAAGTCTGGCAACCTTCCTCCCCTGCGTTTTCAGTGACAGGTAGAAGTTAGACAGGTAAAATTATACATTTTTCAAGTAATAATGTAAGGCTTTTTTTTTAATTCTATCTTAAAGAGCAATGATTCAGTATACATAAAATCACATTGCCAGACAAATAGCCCCCTGCCAACATGCCGCCAGACACAATTATAACAACAACAAAAATATTTTTTTAAGTTTCTATGTAATGTCTGGTATTTTTATTTTTACAAATATATTGTATTTCTGAAATGACAGACAAATGGGTGCCTGCAAACACATAGAAAAAAATTATTGAAAATTCACTATTTCAATGATAAATGTTGACTCAAGCGGGTAGCTGAGGAGTGCGAAGGCGGCTAAGTAGAGTTGAAATTTAGGACATTACCGCGGTTATGAAATAACTTTATTTCACTGTTTGTGACAAGGCTTGGATCAATTAAAAATCTTAAAATATATCATTATTGTCCGTTTCTTATAAAGGTAAAAATAGTATATTATAATAGATAATAACCGCGGTAACGACTTAAATTTCAACTCTACTTAGCCGCCTTCGCACTCCTCAGCTACTCGCTTGTGTCAACATTTATCATTGAAATAGTGAATGTTCAATAATTTTTTTCTGTTTGCAGGCACCTATTTGTCTATTACAAAATTAACATATATTTGTGTCGCCTTTTATAAAAATAAAAATGCCAGACATTACGTAGACACTTGAAAAAACATTTTTTTGAAGTTATACTTCTTTTGGCGCGTTATGGAAAAATGATAGTGAATTTTTAGAATGCTAGTCGATAGTCACGAAAATTTATCACCATGAAGTTAGTCGTTAGTAATAACTGGTCGTTACACCAGTCTTAATGTGACAAGAGCGTTTTCGATTTTTCAATAACATTAATAAAAGTTTTCGCCATACAAATGCTCGTTTTTGCCGCTTTCGTTAAATATGAGTTCGTACTCCAAACCGTACTGATTTCACATTATTATTTTTCTTCATTATAATAGCCTATTATATTGCACTGCTATAAGACGTACAGTGTGGTCTAACGGTAACGTCGTGGCGTCATACTCAATAGGTCCTGGGTTCAAATCTCAACACAAACATACATTGTGTTTTTAATAAATAATTAGATATAAATATAATAAATAAATATATTTAATAAATTAATAATTTATTAAATTAAATTATTTAATATCTTTACTTTATTATTTTATCGTCGTTTTTACAAACGTTTAGTACTGGCAGGCGGGATAAAATTTTTGGAGTTATTTTTGTTTTGTTACGTAAAAGAAGTATAACTTCTGACGTGAGTACATAAGTACACACACACTCTTTTTTGTACTTATAATTGTGTCTGGCGACATGTTGGCAGGGGCCTAGTTGTCTGGCAATGTGATTTTATGTATTCTGAATCATTGCTCTTTAAGATAGGATTAAAAAAAGCCTTACATAATTACTTGAAAATGTATACTTTTACCTGTATGACTTCTACCTGTCAACAAAAACGCGGGGGAGGAAGGTTGCCAGACTTACAGATTCTTAGAGGGGGAACACTTATACAGGTATTTTTAATGTTATTTTGCCTTACGTAGACGCTTGAGAAATTCCGTCGCTAGCTCTCCGTCTACAGAAAATGCGTAGAAAATGAGTAAGTGACTTATCATTAGCGAATGGATAATTTTGATTTTAATCGATAAATTATATTATTCTGAACATAACCATGAGTTTTTTAAATTTTCAAGTGGGGAAAACTCCCCAAATGGCGTTTTCAAGGTGAAAAAATTCGGTAAAAATCTAAGTGCACAGAGCAAAGCCGACCGCGCGCGACTGTGCAATATTTACACGAATTATTTCGAGCCCTTTTCGACCCCTCTCTATCTCCGAGGTTAGTTGCGTTACAGGACTGAAAAGAATCAGTATTCCAAATTTCATACATCTGGGTGGAATGGTTTCAAAGATACGAATGTCCAAAAATCACAATATTTGGGATTCACTGACTGACTGACTGACTGATAGATCATCAAAAATCTAGATTTTTGGGTATTTCCAATCGAGCTAAAGCTTTGAAATTTGGAACATAGATAGTGTTTAAGATGATAATTACGAGATCCTTACATCAATTTCGAAGGATTCAGAAAATTTTCCCGAAATTCCCGGAAAATATCTAATCAAGAGGTCAACCGACGAATGGGGTGGAATATGTCCTTGACGTGGTTCAACGCACAACCATCCTGCTTCTAAAAGATATGCAGGGGGCGGTAATTGTCCTTCTCCTGGTCTGCTTGCTGTGAAATTAAAACCTAAATGGCCAATGTTTGCCAGCTGAATATTATGTTCGATAACTTCACAAAACACCTATAAATAGAAAATGGAAAATTAAAACAAAACGGTTACATTATTTTTATATTACTTTGTAAGTATACAGTCTCTCTTTGTACCTACTATAAGTTCACCAGCCGATTTCTGACCCAAAAATAAGTCGAAAATGTCTACAAAAGTTTTCTCTTCTCCATGAGGAATTTAATTTTATCAATGTTAGTTTCGGAATATTATTCCATTATAAAGTTTATATTGCTTCTGACGATGGAATAATATTCCGAAGCGTGCGTTGCGTTGAGTCAAATTAAATTGGTTGTAGAATTTATCCAAATGTCGGTTATTCTTATACAATTTAATCACCTAAGAGAGGAACCAGTTCATACTATATTCCTAATACATATTAATTTCTCATATGTAAAATGCATTTAACAGCTTTCACGCAAAACATTTCCCTATTTACAAACATTTCAAAAATTGAACACTGTATAAAGTCCACTCATTAAAAAATGTGTATCATTGGTATTAGGTGGGTGCAGACTGCAGAGTACCGAAGGGTTAAAAATTATTTTTGATTTCATGCACATCTGTAAATTAATACTGACTTGTTTCTAAAAACAAACCTGTCGTCCAAAATCGATAAAATTTTCATTTAAATGATAACCAACATAAGATGCCATTCCATTTATTTTCAGTTTTTCCACAGGACCTTCTATTATATGACACTGCAGTTCACCCTGGGCGCAAATATGCGTGTTTGACGTAAATCCTACAGTAAATGTTTGTCTTTCGAATGGCTCCAAAGTTCCATGTTCAGGTATCAAATCAAATACGTCTGATATAATGTGTTTGTCTGCATTAGCATTCAGATTAACATCATAAAATTCTAGATCCAAAAAGTCATTTGAGAAATAAGGATCAATTATTTGGAAAAGTCTACTTTTAATTTTTAATTTTCTTTGCTCCTTTTGTTTTTCTGGTGAAACCAACACCTCATCATAGTAATTCGAATTTTCATCTATTAATTCTGCTATTGTTTCATTTGAATTTGAGAGAATTTGAATCGACGGTTTGGGAATCTGATCTGAACTTTGCTGAATCTGATTTGTTCTTAACTGAGTATCATCAGTTTTCAATTCATTTGTTTCGGTGAATTTAGTAGATCGATATGTATCTTCTATATGATGTCTTGAGTTTACATATGGAAATAATGGCGAATTTTCTTCAGTGTCAGAATAGGTCATATGGTCAGTTTTTGATACTGGTGTACGCATCTGAATAAGTTGTAAAGATAATTTGTTTTGTGATTTATCAATCAATAATAATAATACAACGTGATTTAACTGTAGGTTATGACTTATGAGCACAGAGCGGTAAATTAATTTTTAATTCAATTTTAATTCAATCTTAAATTAAATTTTGAAGTAAAAATTTAATTTTATGTCAAAATTTAAATCAATTAAATTTAAAATTAATAATTTGTATTAAATTTTAAATATTATAATTTACATTAAATTTTAAATTAAATATTTAAAATTTAAAAACAATAATTTATGCAAATTGATCATGTCTGTAATTCTAATTATTATATAAATCGCCAGTACTTGGACTGCAGTAAAATAATAGACAGTGATTTTTCATCTACTATAATATATGACGTTTCAGAATTGATTTTTAATAATAGCACAAGAGCCAACGAACTTATTTGGAAAGGAATTTGATAAAATCTTAAACTTCATAGAATAGTATTTCTACCTTCTCCGATGAAGGTATCGGAAACCTGCCAGGCCGCCGCAGTGATTACTTTCGCACCAAAAGCTGTTTAAATTTTTAAAAGCTATCTGCGCTTTACGACTACAGATAACAATTTATCGTTAATAAGCAAGTCGGGCTTATATTTTTTGATAAGTAAAATGATAACACAACATAAATTTAGGATGTGCACAAGAAGCGGTAGCCGTCATTTTAAGCATAAACAATGTGTTTTGTTCGACACCCGCAAGAAATATGTAATTTATTTCGTGGCCCTACTAAGGGTGGGTGAAATAATGAATTCCCTGATTATTGACGTATACAGAGTGGGCCTAGCAGGTCTTCGATACCTACCTTCATCAGGAAAGGTAAAAATTCCGTTCTACAAAGTTTCAGCTTTTATCAAATTCCTTTCGAAATAAGTTCTCTGGCTCTTAGTATACAGTGTGTCTCAGGATAGATGTAACAGGTGAAATGAACAAAAAAATTTCGAATTTCGGAATGGCATTTGAGGATCGAGTCCCGCTTGATGTAAAAAACTAAGGTATACTAAAAATGAGTTGATTCGGTCTTTTACAGGATGTTTTATAAGCAAAGTTGTAAAAATGACCAAGAAAAAAGCATTTATATTTTTCAAAATAATATGAAAAAGTTCAACCAAAAAAAGTTGTTTAGAATGCAATATTATAACCCCGTACCAAGTTTCAGAAATATCAAAAAAAAAATTGAAATTAGTAGTCTCTTTTACATATCTGACTGATGATAAACTGTCATCTCTAGGCAACTGAAGATATACGCTTTTTAGTGAGGTGAAACTACCCCCAAAAGTGTATTTTTGCCCAGAGATGACAGTTTGTCATCATGCATTTTCTTGTAAGTAGTTAATCATATCCTAAAACATATTCATTAATTAAAAAAACTTAATGCAACATTTTTTACTTAAGCAAAAATTTCAGTTTAGCAACCGGACTAATATGACGAAAACAAGACAAAATTAACGATTTTTTTATATTTCTGAGATTTAGTATCGGGTGATAAATGATTATCTTTCCCTCAAAATTTAAATTCTATAAAATTTAATGGTTTTAGGGGTTATAGTTTCGTTTTACAAAAAAAATTATACGTAAGTGTTATTTTATTCAATTATACCTGAATTGGTTCTATGTATTGAATTCTTATAGAGGATTCCAACCATTTCCAGCAGTAGTATACTTTCAATGGACTAATATTTGTTATCGTTACATTCTTACTGACAGGGGTATCAACCATAACGCAACCAAAATCCAAATAGCTTGGTTCCAGCTTTATGTTTGGAAAATGCACTTCCAAAAATATATGAACTGTATCCTGCGAGAAAATTTTAACAATAAGTTGTGCTGTACTCGCTAGGTGCATGACAAAAGTGCCACCTAGCGTACGTAATATTATATCGGGACCCGTTAAGTAGAAAATAATAATGCAATTATGAAATTATGAAATTATTCTATTCCTACAGTACTTTATACATTGTTCTTGTTTTATTTCTGTCAAAGAAAAGTAGGTACTAAATATTGTTTGTGTTTTCGATACAATCCTGTCAGGTTGAACTAGATTATTTAGTCTTGATATTTTATTGTAAAATAAAGAAAAATACGTAAACAAATCGTTTGATTTCAAGATTACAGTCGTTTTCAATGCGGTTTAGGGGAGACCGAGGCGGGTTGTAACTAGGGCATGCAAATATTCGGATGTTTCAGGTATTCGAATATTCGCTCAAATTTTAGCCAATATTCGAATATATTCGAATATATTCGAATAATTGGTAAAAATAATAAAAACACTGGAACTTCAATAAATGACTTTTAATTATTTAAAATCAACACGCCTACTGCACGTCCATAAATCCAATCAATATTTTAACAACAAAAGCAGCTTACTTCTAATTAAAAAGAGATCAAATAATCATTTTTACTTTACTTAGTTACGTAAAAATTCAGATCAAATCAACTAAATATTAGAGCGCACATAGCTTCCGAGAACCATAGATCAAATGAACATATTTAAGTAATCAAAAAAATTCAAAATTCTTTCTTTCTGTTTTTCCTATTCAAACAAAAATATTAAATGAGCATCTAAGACGCATTTTTATTAATTAGTACCACAAAAGTATGGGATATTGCTCCCCTATAAAAAAATACTTCACAAATAAATAATACGTCTATTAGCACGTGCGAAGAGCAAATCAAGCTATTAAGTACACGTACGTAACGTAACGTAAGTAAATAGTTATATCAAATAAACATGCAGTAATTAACAAAAAAAAAAACTTTCCTCGCCTCGTTTCGATTCCCCTCCCACGCCCTAGCGCGAACTTAGAACTAATGTAGCGTTTGTAAGATGTTTTAGCGCCGCCGTAAACCGTTTTTAAACAATTTTAATTCTTAACAAATAATTCGAATATATTCGAATAATAGGAATTACTATTCGAATAATAAATGCAGCCGAATATTCGCTGTATTCGAATATTCGAATATTCGAATTGCATGCCCTAGTTGTAACAGACGGGGTAGAAACAAAGTTCATTTCTCGAAACCTATGACCGTTAGTGAACTGGCAACTACACGCAGCATGAAATGCTTTTTGGACCCTTCATTTGATGCAGTTCGTGCCGGGAGTCTACGGACTACGATAGTAAAATCAGTATGTTGATTGAAATCAAACACACTGTATTAGTCTAGTACACATCTTGAAAAACGTGATAATTCTTAGTACTGCTAGTTAAAATATGTGTGATATCTCATTGGATTCGTAATGACACCTGGAAAAATGTGCGAAAGTTTGAAACCCGCAGATAAAAAATTGCAAAATTTATTAACAATTAAAGACTTCAAAAAAATGAGGATCAGTTTTTTGCAAATAATTCGAAAACTATTAATATTTAGGAATTGAAACACAAATATTCTTAAAGAGGAGGAAATTTCCAAAAAAAATGTCGACACCCGGAATTTCATCCCTGTTATTAATAGTTTCAATTTAATGTTAAAAATAGGGTTTTTCGCGTAGAGCGCTATGCCGTAACGTAGCCACGAAACCGGCCGTTGCAGATAAAAAGTATTTTTTACCATATAAAATATTAATTTAAAAATCTGAAAAAAATAATGTATTATCTAGAGTCTAGACACTTGAAGGAACAATATCCCGGTGAAAAAAAATTTTTTCACTTATTGTTCATAAAATGAGCCTATTGTTAATTAATAGTATATTGTGTGACAAGTGTGCTAAATACATTTTTATGCGTCAGGCGCGATGTTTTCAGCACGAGTAGTAGGAGAGCGCTCACGAGCCTTAGCGAATGAACATCGCGAGCCGAATACGAGTGCTGAAAACATCGCGCCTGACGCATAAATATTTAGCACACGTTTTGCACATTACACTTTATATAACACATGCGTGGTTTTAGACCTTAATTGAATAATTTAATGTCACTGACAGAAGTACATCTCATAATAAAAACATTGGGCTCGATACATAATTTATTCACTTTGTTACCATAGTAACCATATTTCATTTATAACACCGAATGGAGGTACAGATAACGGGTTTTACAAATGTTTTTCCATTATTCATCGAAAAGCGTTTCATAATGGATCATGACGTCACTCGTCAATAAACGGTCATTTAAAGTCCGCAAAACTGACACGAAAAAACACTAAAAGCGTGCATGTGTTATATAAATATTTTTATATAATACATGCATGCTTTTAGTGTCAGAATGCAATAAACAAGTCAGCAACGGCTTGATGCGGATTTTGATAAATGAGGTGTCGATAGATTCATCATAGTCTCACGAGTGACACTGGGTATATTACGGCACGGAAAATTCAATTTGGCGGACGCTAGACGCCATCAGAATATTAATAAAAATTAATTATTTAAATCACTAAACGGAAGAAAATAATTTTAATTATTTAAAAAAAAAAACAAAAAACCCGACTGCACAAAAATTACACTAACTTATGTTTTAATTACTCTACGGGTATAAATAATCATTATTACCTTGAAATGGTGATGAGAGTAATGTAAATTTAATTCTCCGTGCACTTCAAATGATTTGTGATGATTGTCGTCGTAGCACTGGCACAAGACATCGACCGGTTGTGATTCGTCAGGATACAGAGTCATAAATGTTTCTCTCTTGTATGTGTAATTGTCGCGAATAGAGAATGGCCGATCGACCGTCAACTTTATTTCTAACGGTAATGGCGATTTATTTTTCAACATAACAAAATCTATAAAGTGTACAATTATTATCATTTTTTTTTAAAGCACAAACTGTTAGGGCTATCTGTGCCTAATCCTATACTGCCAGTCCATGTAGGTACTAAATTTACTCTCGCCTCATGGTACGGGTTACATGGGAGTACGACCGTCTTATGACTAAGTGACTGCGCTAGTGGTGCGTGTGTGTGTGTCGCAAGTTGCAACACGAACACACAACCACGATACACCTATTGCCTTATGTATACGTAGTGATAAAAACATATACATATCGAATAAAAATGATCTTTTGAAAATAAACTTTTTCGTCCCCTCCCACAGGGTTTTTTTGTTGAATAAATTAGATGTAGCACTACTGGACACCCACAACCTCGACGAACCGTGTCAATTTCTACAATTTCGCGACAACATATTTCTTAAACACGCTCGCTCCCACTCACAATATGCTCTCTGTCCGACTCTCTCGCACTCATTCTCATCATCGCAAACGGCTAGCCGGCCGTGTTTTGTACGGTGTCACACAGCCGCTGGTTTGTTTTATACGTCACCGTGGCTTCACTACCTGTCTTCTTCTAGCATAAAGGATCTTATAACAAGTGTGTTATCGCCGTCGCACTCGTATGTAGTAAAAGTTAATAAACTAATAATCTCAGAGCTGCATTTATTTCAGGGGTGTTATCCGACGAATTTTTAAAAACAATTTACAAAAAACTTTTTCTTTTGCGTGCAACTCCTTTGTAAACTACTAGCGACACCAACGCGTCTAGCCCTTCGTTTTACGACAAGATTCAAGATGTCTACAACATACAGTATGTCCCACCGTAACTGAGACATAACATTTTAACATGGTGTTACGATAATTTGTTAATATTTGCTCCCCGTTAACTGTTTTTGTTATTTTTATTTTACGATCTGGTTCTAAATGTCCCCAGTAATGATGTTGTAGACTTATTTTTATTTAAATGTCTTTAAAAATTAATAAAATCACATTTTTAAAAAAAAAATCACAAACTTTCCTTTGTATACCAGTTTAATGGACGACTGCTCAATGTCGCTGATAGCTTAATTGGCTAGTGCGTTGCAGTAACCTTCACGCCAAGCCCCCAGGTTCGAATCCCGACAAGAGCTCATAATTAATTTTTTTTTTTTAATAATGAAAATACATTGAGAACAATTAATAATGCGTATTATTTACAAATAATAAGCATTATTAATTGTTCTCCACTGTATTTTCACTATTAAAAAAAAAAATTAATTATGAGCTCTCGTCGGGATTCGAACCCGGGGGGCTTGGCGTGAAGGTTACTGCAACGCACTAGCCAACTAAGCTATCAGCGACATTGAGCAGTCGTCCATTAAACTGGTATACAAAGCAAAGTTTGTGATTTATTTTTTAAAAATGTGATTTTATTAATTTTTAAAGACATTTAAACAAAAATAAGTCTACAACATCATTACTGGGGACATTTAGAACTAGATCGTAAAATAAAAATAACAAAAACAGTTAACGGGGAGCAAATATTAACAAATTATCGTAACACCATGTTAAAATGCTATGTCTTAGTTACGGTGGGACACACTGTATATACATATACAGATAAAAATTGACATTTTGCACCGGAAGTGGCTTCTCCCGGCCATCACACCAGGATTTGACTAAGCAACCCTAGCGCTCTTTCTTAATTGTCATAATAAATACTACCTTCCCTGAAAATTTCATTCTGTCAGTTGTCGCAAATGGGCTTAGTATATTTACGTCCGGGTCTTGGTCAATTATGTATCAATCGATATTTTTAAGCAAAATAATGCCCTTGCATTATCTTTGAAAACTGAATAACCACTTTCCCCATAAACGTTTCTCAAATTACCGGTGTTTTATAATTTTAAATCTGACCTTCGGTAACTGCAAACAATTGATTGTGTCCTTTATCAATTCTAAACTTCAGTTCTTGTTTGGAAAACTCCACAACAGGATGAGTAAAGCTGGCAGAAAGTGTACAAACGATGATTACTTCAGGTTTATTAGAACCTTCGATCACTGCATGCAAATAGAATGTTTCCGTAACAGTAACCGGATCTACACTGTGACACTCAACAGTCATTATACAGCGGTCAAAACCTTTCAATATCAAATCGCTAGGCGTTATCTTAAACACGCTACTGAAATGAGTAATAAATGTAAATTAAAAAAATGTATTGTCTGTCGGCTAATTGTATCTAAAAATATACTAGATATAAATAAATTACGACAGAAATTCTTACGAATTCTCATTTTTCTCATTCGGTTTTCGTCCTCGGTATGTCTCAAAGTTTGTCCATTGCAACTTATGCAATTTTCTGCCATGGTTTCTCAGATTTACCTCTAGTTGATTGTGTTTATGCGTAAATACGTATCCAAAATCATAATGAGGCGATATTTCCGGTGATAGCTTAACAGATGTTCCAACTCCTATTGCTGTAACAGGTACTGATAAAGGATTTCCGTTGGTGATACGAAATTCAATGGTATCGCTATAGTCGCCACAGTCAACCAACAATGTTGATATTATTATTGACGTTACCTGTTCCGCGTCAAGTATAATGTTTTTTTTCGATATAGTCCACCAGGAATTAGGTTTTCCCTATAATAATAAAAGAAAATAAGCCGTGAGGCGGGTCTTGTATTAGGACTCTACAAGTGCGACCTTGACAGAGAATCTATCTGACAAAAATATTATATTGTATTACAAAGGTCGAAACATAGCGTTTGCAATCACACGCGTTGCATATTATTTTTCACAACTCTATTGACAATTCGATTTGAGGTGCATGTAATTTGGGCGCGCAAAAATATTAGTAGATCTGTCAGATCTATATAAAATGTATGTGGGGTTATGTCTGTCATTTTGACGTTTTCGAATATTATATGCCAATTGAAGTTGGCGCGACTCAATCGCTCTATCTCCCTCTTAACAACGTTAAAAACAGAGAAAACCGACAACTGAAAATGTTCATCCCTAGGGTTGAAACTCGCAGTTTCAACCCGCTAAACTGGTACTGAAAATCTAATTTTCAATGAGCCATTTTCCTGAGACTAGGTCCTTCATTTATCCACGAAAGGCAGCACTTGTGGTAGATACAAACATTATTTATTCCTCATTAGTGTCGTGTCATTTTAGTGGTATAACTTAATTATTTAATTAATTTAATAATAATTTAATAATTAAGTTATACCACTAAAATGACACGACACTAATGGGGAATAAATAATGTTTGTACCTACCACAAGTGCTGCCTCTCGTGGATAATTGAAGGAACTAATCTCAGGAAAATGGCTCATTGCGGCGTTGTGAAAATAATTTTTGTGAATGCATTAACTTTTCTCAAAAACGGTTGTTTTAGACAAAAATAATTGTTGATACAAAAAATTTTAAGCAAGTTTGTAATAACAGTCAATGTCCTAAATTTAACCTCCTGAATACCTAAGCATTGCCTAAGCGTTATACGGTTATAGATCTGTTAATTTTGTGCAATATGAAAACTTACCATTGAAATTGAAACTTCAGCTGGTATAGGAGAATTACTTATAAGTTTTAATATTTCGGAAGAAACTTCAATTAATTTCACTTCGCCAAAATTTAAAATTGATGGCTCCACACTTACAAAGGGTCCTTGTCCTGTACAAGTTATTTTACACACTGTGGTAGGCTCAGGCAATCCAAACAAAAGAACGCTAGAAAAATAGTTTTAGATGAGGTTTCGACCATCGAGTTATTACATAACATGGAGTGCTAGTCTACTACTGCTAGGGTTACCAGATCAAAAACCAAGATTTTCGGGACATTTCTAAGGCGAAGGTAATTTATTTCAGAGACATTTCTAAGGCAAAGGCAATTTATTTCAGGGGGGGAGTTATTGTGAAAAAAAATGTTTTATTATTTTACTATTTTTTGTATTTATCATTAGACTTGTCTAATTTTATTCATTTATCACACACCAGTACACGGTGAGATGTGAGACGCGCTCCTGAGTGTGTAAATTACGCTTAATTTCGTGTGAATCTTTATTGATTCATTTTATTGTTCCCAATTTGTCTTTACCGACATAGAGCAAGTCCGAAGAATACAATTAATTACAAGTAAAAATATATAAAATATGTACAGAAATTGCAGATATTGATTAATTTCTACGAAATTATTAATTTTTATATTTCTATTTCTTTTTTATATTGCCTTTATATTACTTTATATTATTTTCATTTTGCACTCTAAATTACATTATATCTATATTTTTAAAAAAGTTTCATTCGGCGTACTATCACTTAATTTTTTTTGTTTTTTTACCACTTCCGCAGCCTCCTACATCCAGGCCTACCACTACTTGAGCAGCTGACGATCGATTCACTGATTAGTTGTACGAGATCAACTATCGATATCAAAATCAGCCGGCTTACTATGACTTTTTCATTTGCAACGCCGTCTCTCGAACTATAAGGCATATCTTTTTAATTATTCAATTTACGACAAAAAGTATCTCTAGTAAAGTTGTAGAAAATTAGTTTCTAAACAAAAAACCTCTCGACAAATTTTACAACCGCCCCCCCCCCTTCACAACGATTAAAAAAAATCTTGTCTTACCCAAAATGCAAACCTAATGTAACATTTCAATAGACTATAATGAAGATCATAATTTGAAATAATTTCATATGTTTTTGAGTCATTTTTAGTGTTCCGTACTCAAATCGGCAAAACGGAACACTTATGGAATCACTTCGGTGTCTCTCTGTCTGTCTGTCACAGGCATTTTTCTCAGAGACCGTTTAATATATTTGGAATAGTTGTAGGAAGTGAAGGCCCAATTACAGACGTGAAGTATGAAGAAATTAATTTTCATTTTCGGGGTGAGTTGTGGGGAGGTGGAAAGAGATACAAAAAATTGTTTTCTCAAGGTCCGTGTGGGGTATCAAACGAAAGCTTGTCAAAGCGTGAGTTCAAAAATATATAATTTGTTTTTAATGTAAATTTTTTTAACATTTTACCAAAAAATCTCTTAAAAATTGCTGTCCCTCCACCCTATCTTGGTAATGCGGTCTACATAGAATGAAAATTATTAGCATTGCATTACATAAGATAATTTTTGGCATATGAAAAAAATTGAAAATTCTTCATAGTACGAGTAGGTTATTTTTAATATTTCAGCAACCACCGCCCGTCGGTAACGGCAAGGGTACGACAATGGTGCTGGGTGATGCGGCTGCAGAAACATACAAAATAATCCACTAGTACGGAACACAACATGCAAGTTTGGATTGCACTTGATCGGTTTTTTATTAATCATTAAATATTTGGTTAAGAACTTACTTTAAAGGTACAGAATGAACACCCAGCTCGTGAGTGCGAATTGTTAAAATAACTTCGACATGTTCTTCCCCGTAAACATATCCTTCTCTAATCGATGCCTCATATTCTATATACTTTCGGTCATTTTGCTAAAAAATACGAGTCGATAAAATATAATGCGCAAATACTAATCATTAAACTGACACGTTCTTGCAGTCAAAGAGTGTAGTTTTCTGTTTTCTTTCCATTTTGAGGGGTGTGCGAGTACTCAAAAAACAAAACATTGATCGAGTAGTTAAACTCTATCGTTGAGCTGGACATAGAAATTATTCAAAAACTCACTCACTTCGACTTATTCATGCGACGCTTTTTTATGAAACAAGCAAAATTGCTATAACTTTGTAAAAAAATAAAGATTTAAGTATAACTATTACGGGCATAGTCCTCAGGATGACTCTGTACATCCTGAGGACTATTATTATTATGCCAAAAAACCATGTTTGAGAGTCTTCTTCTAGGGACAGTAGCTCCCTGGGGGTGCATTTTCGGAAATAGTTTTATAGAGTAAACTACATTTATTTTTTGTTGTACTATACGTCCTAGAAATTTCGGCAGACATTTTTGAAACACCTTGTATAAGATTTAAAAATTATATCATATTAGTAAAATTAAATCTACACGGGCGAAGTCATACCGGGCAGCTAAGTCATACACTGAAACGAAATACATAATTTTAATTCGCAAAGAAATAATAGTAATTGTCGACATTGGCCACCACTGGATGGGCAGTGTCAACTTTGCTTACAACAAACCCGGACCCTGTCCACTAACCAAGCATTTCTGCGGACTTTGTCACACTTTGCAGACTATGTCCGTAACTTAACAATATTTGACTTTGAGATGTCATTTGAAAGCCAATGTTTAGTTTAAAGAAATTATTTTTCTCAAAAGGAACTTAGTTAAGAAAAAAATTGATGCCTTAATATTAATAGATGATACAACATTCATTTAATCAGACCCGGACTTAAAGACCCAGGGCCCCTAGGCACTTGACAGTTGGGTCCCCCAAGCCCAAAAAAAAAGGAAAAAAAATGGAATTGGATAGAAATTTAGCAAAAAAAAGTCGCCAATTGGATTATCTTACAAAATTTTTGGACTTTCTTTTCTTTAATTTCCATCTCTGCCCTGGCCGGGGCCCCCTCAGCGGCTTGGCTCCTAGGCCGGTGCCTTGTTGGTCTATAGGCAGAATCCGGGCCTGCTTAAAATTGAACATTTTAAGCAGTTGTTGCAAAAAATGTTGTATGTAACGTGTGGCTAAAGTAACGAATCTGACAGCCACGATTTTACAATTTTCTTCCAAAGTCACGTTGCATTTATATCAGAACTCGTGCGATTATTGCGCTAACCTTCGAGTCGCCCGGTAAACTCACAATCGTTCTGGTATAAATGCAACATCAAAGAGCATAGGATAGAGGGGAAGTAGTCCATAAGAGCTAATGTAATATTATAGAATACGAGTTTCAGCGCCTCTTACGAGTCAGGTAGTTAGAAAAATAACAAAAAACACTCCATTGGCGACTATTTGTATTTTTTGAAGATTGATCTTTCCAACTTTGAATAACCAAAAACGAAGATAAGAAAATTGATTGTTCATATAACACAATAATGTATTTACAAACCCTTGTTACTGTTCAGAATAAGTTTAAAATAAAGGTTAAAAAATTCTTAGTTCAGTCACTTTTTTGAGTGATTAGTTACCTTGTTACCTACTCCTTATTAAGTCTCTTTTCTCGTCGCCCCCACGAAGGCCATCAAACTAAATAGTTGTAGCCTGAAAATCCAGATATCACCTACAATTATATTTCTGCTTCCCCTCTATCCCATCACCTTTGTGTAACATAACCTTGGGCTCGTATCGCAACATCGCGACTGTCATATAATTCGTCACTCTAGTCACTTGTTGCATAAATATCTATTATAGTTAGGCTAATTTCATCTATTTTAAAGTGCTTTTAAATATAATCCTTTTAGTACTACTATTAAGTTACTCTTACCGATTGAGGTACTATAACAAAATAGAGTGTGGTTTCTCGCTCATTAATAAAAAGGATGGTTCTTTTGTAAGCATGTTCCAGAAAGCAAAACCTAACATTAATTTGACTAGGTTCACTTAGAAGTTTAGGCTCTGCTCCATGATAAAGTAATGGTAACGCGACTTTTTCGGTATCTTCCGTGTCCCACATATCAACCAACAAGGAAGATGAAGAAAAACCAAGTCTATTCGCTGTCAAGGTAATCTATAAAAAGCTATTGTTAATTTATTGTTTCACAAATTGTTTTAATAACTGGTTACTGACATTAAACAGTTACTCAAATAGTGAATTTCATTTAACCATTTTCGAGAAAATTGAATTCAAACTTTTACTTGCACTGTTCAAAATAAAAGTGGAATAAAGTTAATTAAGTAAGTTTTTATGACTTCTTCGAAGTTTAACAAAGGCATTTTATATTTTGACCCTGAAATAAATACATATTGTAAAACTGTAAATTAATTTAATTTTAGGGAATTAATTTATTCTAGGAAATTTAGTTGCTGTGAAAGAATCTAATAGTCATTGTCAGGGAGGTTGTGGCAGAAATTTTTCAGTCATTTGCTCATGTGACAGAAGTTGAAAGTAATGAAGTTTTGATCATAAAAACCATTAGGCCTGCAACTCACCCTTATTTTTTTGACTCAAGTGGCAAATTCGAGATAACTCGTTCTTTTGCAAAATTATCGAAAGTGTATCAGGTCAGGATACTCTGAACCAAAATTACTCAAAATTACTGCGGCAGAACCTCTCAAGGTGAAAAAAATCGTTAAAAATGTGTTTTTCCGACTCTCACTCAAATTTGTGTGAGAACCATGCTAGATAGATAGAACAAAATATAGGTACTAGTAATTTTGTAGAGTATAAAATTTCTTACAAAAAAGTCCGCGACTGGTACTAGCTCGGGTCCCTGGGAGCGCTAATTCCCAACTGTTCTTCACACTACGTCATACAACATTTCCACCAATTTTCAGATTTACAATATTTATTTCTAGGTTCTGGTTAGATTTCGTCTAGGGAACTAAGGATTTGTAATATAGTCTAAGAGCTAGCGAACCATCTGACTAACCCGTTTCCCACAAAGCTAGAACATTTTTAAATGATGTTTTATTATCGGTCAATTAAGAAAGTACCGTTCTGACAGTCATGTCGCGGTTGCGTAATCATCCCTTAAATTTTTGAAAATGTCAAAAAAAATTTTTTTTAATCGACTCCCACAAGGCTACAATTTTAATATGTTGTAATTTACATATGTATAACTGTAAAAAAAATTGACAACCTATTTTGAGGGTTGCAAGTATGTGCCAGACGATAGCAAAGTTGTCATCGGGATAGTAATTCATAATCTGCTCCCACAAGGCTGAAATTTTGAGGGTATATTCTTTCAATAGTTTAAAAAGTATATGTAAACAGCCAGCCTATTCAGGCAGTTGCAAGTGTCTGCCAGACGAGTATATAAGTCATGACGCGGTAACACCGGGCATAAGAATATTGCAAGAAATGGTCCGAGCCAGGCAGAACTTGAAAACTATGTTGAATCATTGTTCATGTTAAAAGAAATCTAAATATAAGTGCAAAGTAATTGGCATATGACGGCGGAATTAGCACTTATACGTGCTTATAAAATTTTAAGAGCAAATAAATTGAAATCGTATAAATATTCCCATCATCAGCAATTAAGCGGGGACTGCATTTCGAATAATATGTATTTTAATATCCCGCCTCTTTATTTCAGTAATAGCAGAAGACATTTTTTTGATAGGTTAACTTATTGTACAGCAGTTTCTGGCGAAATTTTCGAAAATTTATTATAAGAACTTATTTGTATTTTTAAATAAATAATTTAGTGTTTTTCGTTGAAAGTATTTCATTATTATTATTTTAATTGCTATTATGAAACTTATGGCGCTATTCTGTAGAGTCAATGTTAGAAATTATAGTGTTGTTCAATTTTTGTTACTTTCTAACAAATTTGACATTGCAAATTGAGACAGAAATTGTACAGTGCTGTAAATTCTAAAACCCCCCATACACGCTCGGGCATGCTTGGCTCGTCACGAGCCCAACTTCAAAACGAGCATGTTCATTTTTTTCCATACACGTCCGAACTAAAGTTCCAACCATTTTCCCAACCCAACATCAGTTGATCATCGACTTTATTGAGTGAGCATCTCACCCATAATATAATATGGATCTTATTACCACGATAGCGATTGTGGGTGGCTTTATATGTTTAGACCAGCGAAGAAGGAGAAAACTCAGACGTGTTTGGACAAAACAATAGCTTCAAGAACGGAATAAATTTAGTCATATGGCTCTTCTTCAGGTTGTGTGCTGTTTTTTCCTAGACTAGAGACACCTTTCCTAACAGTTTCCTGATCACTCGTAAATAGTAATTGGTCAAAGTACCACAGATGTGGCTCGTATACATCATCTTGCGAGTTTCCTGTTTTATTCTTTGACTTCAACACTTTTTTTAACTCCCTCCGAAATGAAGCTCTAAGACTTTCAATTTTTGACTTTACAAATTTTTCATTAGCATCAGGGATAATTTCTTTGCACTTTTCTACAAGTATACCGTAACTGTCCCTATTCATATGTTTGTTGCTGTACTCTTTGCTTCTTACGTCCCAAAGAGCCCTTTGTTCTCTGTATAAATTTATGAATTCCGTCCAAAACTTTTTATTGTCGCTGAACGACATCACGACAAAATTACACTGAATCAAAAGCACCGAAATATGCCTATCTCATCTAGCGGCCCGCACGGAAATGCTGGAATTGGCGAACATACTCGGGCGACTACCATATACGTACGAACATGTTTGCGCCGAGCGCGTGTAGGTCGGTGCCATCAAGCCAAGCTCCGAGCCGAGCATTCCAACCGCCAACTAGGCTTGTACAACACATACACGATCGAGCATGTTGGTCCGAGCCTACTTCCAACTCTTGCTCACCCAACATGCCCGAGCGTGTATGGGGGGTTTAACATTGACCAAACAGAATAGCATCATTAAAAATAATTGTGTTTTTAAGACCGTTACCACGGTTTTTATGTGCAGAGCTTACTATTTGATTTAACTTGAATTCAATGTAATTCAAATGGAGAAATGTAATATGTAAATAAAATTAAGAAAAATCGCAGGATAGTGGACAAATATTTGATTTATTAAATTAAATGTACGACGTTTCGTTTATATATTTAAACTTTTTCAAGTACACAAAAATAACAATATTTATGAAAATTAATATTAATTACTAACCATAGCAATTAACATAAGAAAGGGTACATAAGACAAAAACATGGTAACATGGTAACAAATTATGTTGACTAAAACTTTTTAACAATTAATAATAATAATAATAATATAAATTTTAGTATAATTTCATAACATAATTGTACTGACTATTTGTTTTCTTTAATTTTTAAGATCTATTATCTCAAAAATGTTCAATTCAAGGTCACACATTTTGTATAAGGCTGTATTCAGAATGTCAAGTTCTATCCGAATCAGTAAAAAAACGGTGGGTTGTCATTAAAAAAAAGTCGTTGACGACATAACTGAAAAACAAAACACTGTCACGAAAAGTTATTCACTTAGAAAGATGTCACTTTTAAAAATAAAGTTGACCTGTCCGAGGATTTATTTCTAAAAAGCGTTCGTTAAAGTTCTATTTCCATAGATCCATACTTTAGAACCCACTGTATAACAAGTTAAAAAATCGAAATTAAAAACATGCGGTGGTAGAGACGGTGTTGACGTCAAAGACGAAAAAGTTTAAAGATAAAATGTATAGTTTCAAAAAAATCTAAGAAAACACGCTTATATCAACGCACCTAAAAGTTGAAAATAAATGTATTTCTCTTCTATAACATTTAGAAGCGTGGGACACTCGATAAATTAAATAAACGTTAGAGAAGAGAAAGAAATTTATTTTCTATTTTTAGTGCGTTGACATAAGCGTGTTTCATAGACAGACTAGCAGATGAACATACTTTTTCTAAAAATATGTTTTCTAAACTCTGACCTCAAAATGAAAAAAATATTTTTTTTAAATTTTGCTCTATTACTTTAAAAACAAAAAACTCAATCCCTTTTTCCAAGATCGGGATTTACTTTCAATATTTCAATCTCTGCCTACTAAATGTGCAATGTACAATGAAGGCAAAAGTTTAAATTCAGTTTCCATTTTTAGTCTAAGCAAATTAGACAAAGTGGCAATTAGAGGAAAAACGTATTAACAAAAAGGATTTTGCGAAAAATTGTCGAGGGTGGTCCTCTTTCTAACATATTAAAAATCCCACCCTTCACTCACTCTGATTAATTTTTTATGGGGATGAAACTACCCCCAAAAGTGTATTTTTAGAACAAAAAAGGTCATTATCAATCTCGAAGCTGATAAAATATCGAACAGAATGACATTTAAAAAAATCTTCAATTTTTACTAATAGTTTAGTTACCATACTTAGTTTCTTATTACTTCTTGAAAATCACGCTCTTTTGGTAACCTTGGTAACCAATGGTTAAAATGTATTGTCCTTTTCAATATAGCCCGGGAGTTTGCGTTGCATTTTAGGTAGTGTTTTTACGCCGATCGATTGTTATCGTTTTCGATAAATCTGGTATGACTAATAAGTAAACCAAGCGTCAGCTGGCGCATCCGTGGTGGGTGTGGGTGTGAGAGACTGCGAAAGTGGTAAAAAAAATTTTTTTTAAGTAATAGTACGCCGGCTGAAACTTGTTTTTATAAATAGTTGACATCATTGTGAGTTGAAAAATAATCGTCAGCTGCATCGTGGAAGGGGGATTGTGCGTCTGCTAGTCGCATGAAACTACTACTAGGTAGTAAGGTAGGGAAGGCTGAGTAGGGAAGGTACATGAAAAAACTGAAAAAACATAGATACAACTTTTTATTTGTCAGTAATATGTACTGAATTTTTTAAAGAATATACTTAAATATTCTGTCAGAGAATAACATTTTTTAGAGAATATGTAAAAATGGCGTCTGGCCTGCAGGTCACCCCTACGCAATAATATTAATTTCGAGCGCTCCGCATTTCTAAACTATTGACTTTAGACATAGGCCGTCTTGGTGTTTTTTGTAGAAAATTTTATACATTACAAAATTACTGGTATGCAGTTTTCGCCTATGTAGCATGGTTCGCACACAAAGTTGAGTGGGTTTCCCCTCTTGAAAATTAAAAAAAACATATAATTATGTTCAGAATAATATAATGTATCGATTACAATCAAAATTAACCATTCACTAATGATTTGTCACTTGATTTTTTCTACGCACCTTTTATAAATATAAAATATATAATAAAATAAACGGTTACTGAAAGAGTGATTTTCTCGTTTTCTCCAATTGATTTTTTAAACGGTTGTACACTGAATTGTTGTGGACAATTTGGCAAAGCCGGCTTGATATTATATTTTTCATAATCAGTCAACGATATGGGCGTCATTGTTCCATCATTTAAAATCCGAAATGTGCACTCAACTAACACCAAGGACTTATTGTGCAACGTTACTTCTTTTGTTATTGGAACTCCTATTAAATAAGCATCAGGTAGATAAATGAGTTAGAGATGTCCAGCACGTACTGGCCCATAAGTATGAAAAACTATTCGGCCAAATTTTTTTCGCGCGATTCTCTGTTGTACTGATTATAAAATGCATGTTGCCACGGGCAAACTTGTGCCATATTGTTTAAAACGCAATTATTTAAACAATTGCAAGATAATGAAATTTTTGAATGAAACAAATTTTTCTCGTATTCTTTGATTAAATCACTTTTTGCGACAAATTCAATATTTTCAGAGATACGATGTTTTTAAAGTTAGAAAAATCACGAATTTGATAACTTTTGAGCTATTAAAATAGAGTTCAAAAATTCAATGCGATATAAAATAGTACCTATATAAAAATGCATGTATCTCAGAAAATACTGAATTTATCGCAAAAAGTCACTAAGCATTTTATGTTCGTATTTAGTCAAAGAATACGAGAAAAATTTGTCCCATTCAAAAATTTCATTATCTTGCAATTGTTTAAATAATTGCGTTTTAAACAATATGGCACAAGTTGCCCCGTGGCAACATACATTTTTATAATATACAAAAGAGAATCGCGTAAAAAAAATTTGGCCGAATAGTTTTTCATACTCATGCGCCAGTACGTGCTGAACAGTCGAGCCGCTCATAATAGTAATTGGGCGTAATGACGGACGTTACATTACACGAGTCAAAATCACATTCGACCCTTGATATACATTGTATTTTTTGTTCTACACCCTATAAAATAGCGGTTTTTGTCTGCATTTCTCATTTTTAGTGTATTTGCCATATGGCACATACACTATTGGCGTCGGTCGGATGGCGGGACCTAGGGGTCGGACCAAAATTTCTCGACGTTTCATAGCCTCCTGAACACTTTGGCACCATTTTTAGAAATGTGTATATATATATGTATATATATATATATATTTATTTATATATATATATATATATATATATATATATATATATATATATGTGTTCGCGGCATAACTCTCGAAAGACTTAATTGATTTCAACGAATTTTGGTACACATGTTGGAATCCATCACCGCACGGAACCTATTTAAAATGGGCCCAATCGGACTATTTTAAGGGTAGTTTTTAGGGGTTGAAAAAAGTTTTTGGGCCCGAAAATACCGAAAAAAATTTCAGAATTGTTTCAAAATTGAAATTTAACCTTTTAGTAAAGATCAAAATATGCTGCTAAAATTTTAATAAAATCGGCCCGATAGGACCGGACTTACAAATTTTATGAAAACACTAGTTTTGCGGATAGTGATTTACTTACTGAAGGGTGTATTTAATTTGGTACAGAGGCTGCAATGATAATAATATTGAAATTAAGAAAAAAATATTATTTTAAGGGATGTATTAAGGGGTTGAATTTTTTATTTTTTCCAAAAACAAACTTAAGTTCACGTATTAAAGCCACAAGGCTTGTATTAGCAAATACACTATATTGTCGGCAGGGTTTTGGCACTGCGACCCGAGTTTTTTTTAAATTTATTACGAGTATATTTGACATTTCACTTATGTATCAAACTGAACTTCAATGAATCGTAGACTATATTGTAAATATTACGTTTAAGTAGGGTAGACTGGGTACGGTTGAAACAGAGTTAATATCTATCGAACCGTGTGCGGTAAGGTGAGAGGTGCAAGGGGCGAACGAAGCGGACAACAAATCCGAACACGAACTTGTGTTGCGTCGCTCACAGCACGCTGCAGTTGTTTATAGGAAGCCCTATTGTGTTTTGATAAGCAAAAGTGAGTATTTTTGTTCGAAAATGTTTGCAATTATTATAGCTTTTTAACCGACTTCAAAAAAGGAGGAAGGTTCTCAATTCGACGTGTATATTTGTTTTTTTTTTTTACTTTTTTTATATATGACGACGCATAACTTTTTACAGAGTAGTCCAATTTTGATGATCCTTGTGGATAGGGTATATACCTCGAAGTTGTTGGTCCCACATAAATTTTACTTAAATCGGTTCAGTAGTTCGGCTGATTTTAATAAAAGTGAGTAACGGCGTGTGATTCCATAAAGTAAATGTCACTTTTTGACACATCACACAGCATAAGAAAGTCGGTTTAATAAAAGTGAGTACCTAACAGCGGAAATTCCTTTAAGGTAAATGTCACTTTTTGACACATCACACAGCGACAGAAGTCAGTTAAGTTTGTAGAAGTGAATTTATTGGCAAACGACTAAGCTACGTATTGTAAAGCCACTAAAAAGTAAAAAATAAAAACTTTTTAACAAAAAAAAATCTCCTTCAAAAAGCCACTAAAAAGAGGAAAATAATGAAATTTTGAGATCTGCGCCAATTTAATAAAATTTTACTTTTTCGCTCGTTATAAGCGGGCGCTAAAATTACTTTAGCGTCCGGATCGTTAAGACTGGTTTACACGCATGAAAAGCAGCTATTTTATAGGGGGTAGGACAAAAATAACATAGATGTATCTTTAAATTATGATGGAGGTGTCACTTATGTGGGATTCTAAAAAATTGTGTTTTAAAGACCACCAACAGCTAAGGTTATTTGGGCCTAACACCAATTCATATTTTCAATTCATTATTATTAGTGTATTTGCCATATGGCACATACACTATTGGCGTCGGTCGGATGGCGGGACCTAGGGGTCGGACCAAAATTTCTCGACGTTTCATAGCCTCCTGAACACTTTGGCACCATTTTTGGAAATGTCTATTTATATATGTATATATATATATATATATATATATATATATATATATGTGTGTACGGGCAATAACTTTCGAAAGAGTTAATTGATTTTGATGAAATTTGGTAGGCACGTTGAAATCCATCACCGCAAGAAGCCTATTTAAAATGGGCCCAATCGGACCATTTAAGGGTGGTTTTTAGGGCTTGAAAAATGTTTTTGGGCCCAAAAATGCCGAAAAAATTCTTAGAATCGTTTCAAAATTGAAATTTAACCCTTTAGTAACGATTAAAATGTGCTGCTAAAATTTTAATAAAATCGGCCTGACAGGACCGGACTTACAAATTTTATGAAAACACTAGTTTGCGGATAGTGCTTTACTTACTGAAGGGTGTATTTAATTTGGCACCGAGGTTGCATTGATAAAAATATTAAAATTAAGAAAAAAAATATTATTTTAAGGGATGTATTAAGGGGTTAAATTTTTTATTTTATTCATAAACAACCTTAAGTTCACATAATAAAGCCACAATTCCAGTATTAGCAAATACACTATATTGTCGGCAGGGTTTTGGCACTGCGACCCGAGTTTTTTTTTTTTAATAATAAATTGAAAATCCAATTGACACTTTTACCAGCTCTCGGGCTAGAACCCGGGAACTGTGTAATAGAGGAACCATAGCAACGCCATGTAAACAACAGCATTGCTACACGCTCGGCTATTCTCAAGCCCTCACACGAACTAATCACTACGAAAGAGCAATTTCGGTCGCATATTGTGGTTCCTGTAGAAAGTGTATTATAATATGATAAAATACAGAAAAATCAATAGATACCTAAAGCAACTGAGCCAAACGATAATTCACTCTCAGAAAATGTCAAAATGGGCCGCAAAACTGTTCCTCTGTAAAAATAGACAAACATTTTTCAAGTCATTTATAAATTTAATGAATTTACGGAAATATAAAAAATAATAAATAGGTGGTACTTACCTCATATAAAACTTGACATTTTCGTTTGATTCTTTTATATTGAATATGATTTCTTCACAGAAAACACCCTTATTTCGACTTACAAAATTTATTGTAAATGTACTATGTTTGCTTGGATCTATGCTGAGTTCATTTGGTTCACACGTGATACAACCACCAAAAATAGGCTTGCACACAGCATAAGATATCACACCCGGAATATCACCTAAAATTTAAACTTCAAATTATGCTCTGATTTAAATGCAATTTACATGCAGAAGAATTCTAAAATTTATAGAGATGATTCCACGAATCAAAATAAAACGATTGAATTTTCCTACCCAGTGGTTGAAAAGTAAAAAAAACTCCGAATTCGGAATTAATTAAGGGAAAGCTGAAAATGGTTTTAATCCCTTCAGTTTAGGTCTGGAGTGAGCTAGTTGAGCTTTATAGACTATAGTCGGAAAACTTGTGACCCATATTTCAGTAGGTACGTGTTTGATTCACTTCGCAATTTTGCACGGTGGTACCTTTATAGGATAAATATTAATAACTCAAATGGCTCGTACAAGCCGTTTTAAATAAATAACAATATATGAGTTAGGTTATTGTGGACAACAATATAATAATTATTAATTAATTCAACAATGAATTTTTAATCCACAAGGCATCCACTAGGTAGTGAATAGTATTTCTTTTATAGGATAGGTGAATAAGGAATTGATAGTCTGCCAGACTTTTCTTTGTACATTACATAATGGAAGAATCGCTTAAGTCGACCGTTTCTGAGTGTGTGTTTTTAAAGACCACCAACAGCTAAGGTTATTTAGGCCCAGTACCAATTCATATTTTCAATTCATTATTTTTTTTTTAATATTAAATTTAAAATCTAATTGACACTTTTAGCAGCTCTCGGGCTAGAACCCGGGAACTGAGGACTTGACCGTTTCTGAGATATTTCAAAACAGGCTCAGCAAAAAGTGATATGCAAATATTCAAGAGGGGGTGGCGGGGGAAGCACAGGAGGGATAACCGAGGACTTTCGTAAAAATACATGTCTAAAGGTGTTCTACAATCTGTGAAATATCCAGCTCTATGGGAATTAATTGCGACATTAGGTGATTTTTTTTCTTTCATTTACTGGGCTAAGCACTGTGTGCATTCTCATACACGAATTTAAATCATTCTTTATCAACTTATTTTGACTCGTTGAACACATGTATCTCTGATGGGTTGTGACTTATCACACATCCTCTTATAAATCAATCAGTTTACTATTAATAATTATTAAGTATAAGAAATAGGTACTACCTATTATTGAAAAATATTTTAGGTACGCCTAATTTTTTAATATATTATTTCACCTTTATTGTGAACAACAATTTCGTAACAATGTTTAGCACAAACAAATATTTTTCCAACGTTCAATGTTGATAAATTTAACTCCATTGCTGGTCCTAGGCCCTGCCCTAATATTCTTAATGGCAAACGTCGATCGCGTCCAGATACCTCACAATAAGCGTCAACGGATAACGGACCAGAAATATCAGGATCAAATATTACCATTATATCAATTGTTCCGTTTGGCCAAATTTCACCATGCTGTATACAAAAACATTGATTACACTTTTTTAGACAGATGTAACATTCCCTCGTCTGATTGGTGCAAAATCGAGATTTCTTTAAAAAGTCTTTATGAATTCACGAGCTATGAGCTATTAACTCTGAAATATTACACTTCTTCAAATAAATTCTAATTAGTTTGTTGATATCAAAAATTACATAGATCGGTTCGGAAGTATGTTTGACTAACTACTAGTGTTGCCGTCTAGATCTAGACTTTTTAGACTCTTGTCTTGTCTTGTCTAGATTTTCAAGACAAGACTTGCAAAAGTCTTGTCTAGAAATGTTCAAGACAAGACAAGACTTGCTTTATCTAGATCAAGACTCTTGCCAAAACTCTAGACAATTTTCAAAAATCTAGATAAACTAAGTAGTAGTATGTAAAGGTTTATTTTACCTACTACTACTAATCTAGACTCTTGAAAATAATCTAGAGTCTTGATATTAGACAAGACAAGAGTTTGTTAATCTAGACTTAGACTTAGTGAAGTCTTGATATTTCAAGTCAAGACTTAAGTGAAGTCTTGTCTTAACAAGACAAGACTTTGAAAGTCTTGTCTTGTCTAGACGGCAACACTACTAGCCACAAGGCATTCCAGTTAAAAATTTTCGATATTGACGTTTTCGCTTATTACGAATAACATACATACATACTGAAGTTTAGTCTACCAAGACTATAGTTAAAAATAACACAAAGATAAAAAACAAAATGTTGAGAGAAATAAACATGAAACCTCATTTGTTAACTCTGCTAATGATTTTATAATATTTTAATATCAATATAATTAAGAAGTCGTTAGTCCTCATTACTCCAAGACCCCCATTTTAACAGATGAGATACTGTAAAAACTTACCAAAGGTTCAATACGAAAATTTGGATGATGAAATAAAAAATTATCTTTGTTTTCCAGTTCCTTTAATTCATCTTCATAGATTCTTTGATGAGTTACTTCATGAGTCAACTGATCTGTTATCCGTGAAGTCTCCAGTTTAGTTGATCGTTTAGACTGGACATACCGTATCTGATTGAAAGCATCTTTCAATTTTTTCCTTTCAATATTATCAATTTCATCATGTTCGTATTGTTTCCACATAAATTTAACAATATGTTCACTGTTATTTAGAATTTTGATATTTTTTTCTCTTGTAAGACCCATAAAGGTGTCTTCGATTCTTAAAATTTGTTTGTCCAATCTAACATCTTTATTTTCTGCTGCACCGTATAATTTCATATAAAGTCTTTCACCAGTTTCATAACATAAAACTAAGTTACTTGTAAATTTTCCAGTTTTCGATGATTCGAATTTTATTTTTAAAAGTGTTCTTTCAGAAGGCGGCAAGATTACAGTGGAAGGTGCTACGCTAAATGGAGGTTCAGTAATAAGATTAAATGCTGCTGCCACTTCACCGTAATTTCGTACGAATATGTCTCGTTCTTCAGTGACGTTAACGGCACTAACAGGTATGACAATTTCATCTGGAATATCCAGTAAAGGTCGGGCACCAATTGCTATTCACAAAGAAATATAAGTAGATATTATATTGTAACAATTAAGTACTAAATCCAGGATGAACTTTTCTAAATATTCGAATAACTATAAATTGAAATTGGAGGAATGAATAAACATAACCTAGGTATAAGATAATTAATATTTAAAAGTAAAATAGTGCAAAATGTTTTAAGTTATTTCCCAGGTGAAAATATTTTTTTAAAAAACAGAAACAAATATCAGATAACAGAGAAATTTAGATTTTTTTTCAGACAATTCCTTTGAAAATCTTTATCTTTCTTTGAAAATATTTTTCTGGACTTCTCTGAAAAGTAGGCAATTAATTTAACTTAGATAATGAAGTAACACCGTTATTTTCAACTTTAGGATACTAATGCAGTAGAACTTTTGGGTCCAGATTTTTTTTCCTTTCAATTAAAAAATAGTATATTGCATTACAAAGGACGAAACACAGCGTTAGCAACTAATGTCAAGTTTGCTGCCCGAAGAACAAGAGCAGCAATTCACACGCGTTGCAAACGCTGTGTTTTGATCCGAGGAAATGCATATTATTTTTCACAACGCCGCTATAGAAAATTCGATTTTCGGTACCTGTTTAGGTGGGTTGAAACTGAACATTTTCATCCCTAGGGATGAAAATTTTCAGGTCGGGTCTCTCTGTTTTTTAACGTTGTTAAGAGGAAAACAGAGCGATTGGATCCGCATATAATTTTCGAAAATATCAAATTAAGAAGGAAATAGAGCGATATTGAATTGTAGGTATCTCAAATCGAATTGTCAATAGAGTTGTTGTCAAAAAAATAATATGCAAATTACTCGGGATGAAACTTGGCGTTTGTAGCATGTATGGTTGCATGCCCTCGTACCTCGGGCAGCAAACTTCACACTAGTTGCAAACGCCAAGTTGCTTGCCTTTTAATGCAAAATACAATTTCTTAATAACTCAAACACCTGATGTTCAATTATTTTTTTGTTTTCACCAACGTAATCTACGTAAAAAATACTACAAAAATGCCAATTTAACTGAAGTCGTAGCTCCAATATTAACAAAATTAGCAATTGTGCAGACTTAACATTGGACACCCTGTATAGGTACATCTGAACTAAAATAAAACAGCTGACAAGTTTACGATAGGTACTGACTTCTTTCATTTTTATTTTCGGCTGGTTATATTAAACCCAACAAAATCTGTAAATCGATTGACCCTGCAGGCCATCCCTGGAACTTCCCGCTATTTTCAAGCGCTTTGAATTCGAAGCACTTGATAATATACCCAGCTCAATAATATACCTACCGAGCTCAAAAATCTGAAAATTGCTGATAACAACACTATTTTAATTTTTGAAAAGCTATAACTTTTGAACGCGTTGTTCGAGTTTGATGTTTCACCCCGCACAAACACACACCCCCCCCTCTTCACCTCGCAGACAATACATGTAAAGGAATAACAGCGCTGTGCAACATTATGCGAGCTGAACGTGTCTGTCTGTAGAAGCTTTTTTGTTTTCCCCTCTATGATGATGGAAGTGTCATTAGCATAGGCGATGAGTTGATGAGGTGGGCAATGTTCCGTCAGATAAGTCGGGAGATCATTCATAAAAAGAATGAAGAGAAGAGGCTCACTTCCATGACACTAACCACCATATCAAACTGCCAGGCTATATGAATTCCTTACATTTTCAAAATTTAATAACGCAGAAAAAAGGCATTTGTAGTTTGTATCGAATGGTATGAAACGTACTTTCGGGGTTTAGTTTCACAAAAAAAAATTAATCGAAATAAACCATACCTCAGCTGTAAAGTATCCGTATGAATAGATGTTCATGTAAATATTAAAAAAAAATTTAATTTACAAACAAAGGACATACCGTATATCGGAACGCTGAACGATTCCCCATCGGTGGTAAATGTAATTTCATGTCGATAATCTTTTTTTGATATTGGTGCAAACTTGACAGTAAAATGCATAGACATTCCGGGTGCTATTTTTGTGACCACTGTTCCGGATGTATATACGACCGTAAAATATATAGATTTTTCACAATGCATTTTTAATGGTTTCGGAACCTATATAATATTAAAGAAAACGAGTCATCACATTTTTTTTAATATTTGGACTTAAGCTTCAACTCATACAATTAAATATTATCTTAGTAAAATTGTATTTTAATACATTTACCTACATATTCCGTTGATATCAGTGTGTCGCAATATCCATAAGAAATTAACTTAGGAAAATTACAGAATTCTTATACAGAGTGTTTCATGACTTATACGACATAGCCCAATGGTGGATAGAGGAAGTCAAGGCAAGTCCAGATCAAAAAAAAAAAAATTTTAACGAGTGGCTTCACAGATACAGGGTGTTTTATAAATTTGATCTGAAACTTTGTTATGCGATATTTTTGAAACGGTTTGACATAATTCACTGAAATTTGGCAGCAACATTCCCTTACTGAGACTTATCAGAATGCCCCATGAGACAAAAAAAATCCAGGGCCTGACTAAAAAAAATTGACTCTTACATTTTTTGCCAAAAAAAGTCATTTCGCAACGGTTTTAGAAAGTTCAGAAAAAATGCTAGAGGAGCAGCGATTCAATTGGGACGGCACACCTGCCGTTTTGCAAAAAAATGATATAAAAGAATTGGAAAATTTAAAGAGTAAAATTTCTGAAATGATTTGAGATAATTCATTGAAATTAGATTTTAATTAAAGGTGATAAATACAGATAATACAGTATACATGTTATTTGCAAAAAGTTTTAAAAATGTCCTCCTCCAGCTTCGACGCACTTTCTACATCGCGTCAAAAGTTCAGTAGCTTTTCGGATGACTGGTCTGTTATTCCGCATTTCATTAGCAGTTGCCATGATCCTTTGTGTTAAATCCTCCCTGGCATTAACTTCTGTCTTGTAGATCAAATCTTTCATGTGGCCCCATACATCGATACTTCTATAAATGGTCTCTCTGTCTGTCTGTCCGTTTGTGCGCTTATAACTCGAGAACTACCAGTAGGTATATGATTTGAATTTTTTTTTGTTAGGTAGTCCGTTTATCTGAGAAGGTTATAGGCTATTTGAGTTTTTTTAAATTCAATCCCAAAGGGAGTAAAATGGGGGTGTAGAATTGTTTGCCTATCTATTCTATGATTTTATCTATATTAATGTGTTTGTAAGCGCTAATCCCAGAAATTACCAGTTCGATCTGAATTTTTTTTTGTTAGTTGCCCTTTTATTGAGGAAGGTTATAGACTACTCGAGTTTTTTTTAAATTCAACCCCAAAGGAAATAAAACGGGGTTGTAGGATTTTTTGACTATCTATACTAATATTATAAACTGTAGGTAAGTACGCGAAACGAGAACGATAGGCGACTTCGCTTTGCAGGGGGATAATTTCTCGGGGGGGGGGGGAATAAATCATAAATTCTTATCTCTGGAACTACAGAACAGATTCTAAAAATTCTTTTACTAATAGAAAGCTACACTATCCCTGAATGATATAGGCTATATTTTATTTTAAATCTCGCGGGGGGATAATTCATTAATTCTTTTCTCGAACTACTGAACCGATTCCAAAAATTCTTTCACTAGTAGAAAGCTACGCTATCCCTGAGTGTTATAGGCTATATTTTATTTTGAATCTCGCGGGGGGTATAAAATCATAAATCCTTATCTCTGGAACTACTGAACCGATTGTAAAAATTCTTTGACTAATAGAAGACTACACTATCCCTGAGAAATATAGGCAATATTATATTTTGATAAATTTCTCGCGGGGGATATATCTTTTGGGATAGTAACAAATCGTAACTTAAAAATTCTTTTGCATTTTAGCGTATAGGCGGAATCCTACTAATATTATAAACACCACCAACCCGACTTCGCTTCGCAGGGGGAGAATTTCTCGCGGAGGAGGATAATAAATCATAAATTCTTAGCACCCGGGCGAAACCGGGTCGGGCGCTAGTATTAATCTAAGACTGTGAGATCAGAAGATCTGAGAGGGCAAGAATGAGGACCCCCGCATTTTGAAAACCTTTTACAAATAACATGTGTAACTGTGCTTATCACCTGTAATTAAAATGTAATTTCAATGAATTACTATCTCAAATCATTTCAGAAATTTCGCTCTTTAAATTTCCCAATTTTCTTTTCATATTTTTATTTTTTTTGCAAAACAGACAAGTGAGCCATTCCAATTGGATCGCTGGTCCTGTAGCATTTTTTCTGAACTTTCTAAATATGATAGCAGTTTTTCAGAAATCAGATGCGAAAATGTACTTTTTTGGCAAAAAATATAAGAGTCTAGCTTTTTTTAGTCCGGCCCTGGATTTTTTTTGCCCCGTGGGGCAATCCGATTAGTCTCAGTTTAAGAGAATGTTGCTACCAAATTTCAGTGGATAATGTCAAAGCGTTTCAAAAATATCGCATCTCAAAGTTTCAGACCAAACTTATAAAACATCCTGGTATCTGTACAGCCACTCGCCAAAAAAAAATTTCTTTGTTGATCTGGACTTGCCGAAAAAAAATCCGTTTAGGAATCTATAAGAAATTTATTGCCATAAACGGCCTAAATGATGTTTTTTTGTCTAAGATAAGTCCAAGCACACTGAATGAAAAATTGCCAAATAGAAGAAAAAAACTGATTTTTAAATGAACTTAAATGCTATAAATTTACCTATATAGCGAATTTTGAGAAGGTGTTTTAGGCACCTTGAAATTAAAAAATTTATTACTAGTTCAGTATTGGTGAATATGGAATGGAGAGTCTGGAGAGTAGCAGCAAGTTACATTTGCAAAAAAATGATCGCCAAAAACATTCTTTAGGCAACTTGAAATTAAAACATAAGAAATATGAATAGACACCTATACCGTAACTAAATTCACTATATTAGTGAAATTAACATAAGAATATCAGACGAATTATCGCCATGATATTTACATAGAAGGCTATATAGGAAAAATGTAAATGCACCGCCGGGAATCGAACCCAGAACTCCCAATTTCGCGTCGGGTAAGTTTCCAGTTACTACACAGTGCCCAGCAGCGTACATTTAATTCTTCCTATATATGCAACGATGACCACAGATCCATTAACTGCGAGAGCTATTATTTATAATAATAGCTCTCGCAGTTAATGGATCTGTGGTCATCGTTGCATATATAGGAAGAATTAAATGTACGCTGCTGGGCACTGTGTAGTAACTGGAAACTTACCCGACGCGAAATTGGGAGTTCTGGGTTCGATTCCCGGCGGTGCATTTACATTTTTCCTATATAGCCTTCTATGTAAATATCATGGCGATAATTCGTCTGATATTCTTATGTTAATTTCACTAATATAGTGAATTTAGTTACGGTATAGGTGTCTATTCATATTTCTTATGTTTATATTAAAAACCGTATATAGATTTCTCGTTATAATTTAACTTGAAATTAGTTTAATTTTTTATTTTAGCATTTATAGAATACCGTAAAAAATCCGACCATTTAGACGGTTTTAAAGTATATGGCCAGACTGCCCCGAATTTTTTTTATATACGCAATAAATATACTTTAGACGCTCTGAAATTTTTACAGCACATTTATTAATTAATATTGAAAATATGTGCAAATAGCCAGACAAAGACGACGTTTTCAAATAACTGCCAGACGTGAATAAACATTTTAAATGAGTGCGACAAAGCAGTCTTACGCGTAGTCAAAGGTGCAAGAGAGATAGTTTATCGGCGCCTGCCGGCGGATTCCGCAACCCTGCATTGAGTTTTTTTCGATGCCAAATCCTTTTTCTCATTTGCTACGTATTTAATGAGAAGTTTCATGATTTAAATTATTTCAAGCTATTATTAAAAAATTTTGAAATTTTGAGTTGCCGCAATTACATAATACTCCAGTAATTTTAGACATAAAAACGACCCATCTGCGAAATAATTTCCAGTTAGCTGAATGTTTGTATACACCTTCGTTATGATGTTTCAAAAAACGTGTAAAAAGTCCCCATCGAATCGTGCCGGCGTTGCCAGATATTCGAGGTTCAAGTTCGCGATTGACGGTTTTTTGCGAATTTCTCGGTTCCGTTCCATTTTTAGTAAAAAATGATTAGGTAGGTATTATCAATCTTGTAGAGGATAATATTTAAGTTTGTACCAGTGCTAATGACCTTAAGGTCGATGCACACATTGTTTTTGTTAATAAAAAAAAAAAAATATTTAAGTACCCGCGGCTTCCTTCCCCTCGATTTTACATAACGGAATTATGCTTCCCGATGACCTAACATAATGATTTGTACTTAAATTTTAAGTTGAACTTTAAATGTAACTTTAAACTTTAAATTTAATCAAAATCAGTGCAGTAGCTCTCTAGGTATAAGGCAACCAAACATACAAATCGACGGCAGTGAAACAGGAAGAAAGACAGACAATTTTTTCGAAAATACGATATTTATACTTAACGTCAATTATAAAGACTATTCGTAAAGTAATTTTGTAAAAAAAATTGACAAGGATTGAGAGAATGCGGATTAAGTATGAGTATATGCATTCGCATACCGTATAACGCACTTCACTAAAAGTAGCCCGGAGTAGCCATGCTTTTATTTTTTTTTCAAAATTTTTTAGAAATAATCTTTATAATTATTATAAAGGCTATTCGTAAAGAAATTTTGTAAAAAAAATTAAAAATATGGCAACTATTTATAGTAGTGTGTTATACGGTATGCAAATGTATACCCGATCGGACCATTTTAAGGGTTGAAAAATGTTTTTGGGCCCAAAAATACCGAAAAAGATGTCCGAATCGTTTCAAAATTGTGACATCAATGTATTTGTTAATAACTGTAATTCTGTTCACATTAAGGGTCCTGAGGATGTAAGAAATTCTTACGAAATTGTCGACTTTTTAATAAAGAACATTTTTTTAAAAATAATACACTGGCTTCATTCCCGTTAACCTTATTCCAACAAAATTATTTTAAGGGATGTATTAAGGGGTTACATTTTTTATTTTGTCCAAAAACAAACTAAGTTTACGTATTAAAGCCACAAGGCCTGTATTAGCAAATACACTATATTGTCGGCAGGGTTTGGCACTGCGACCTGAGTTTTTTTGCCTTGGCGGCGGTCGGAGTAGCGATTTCTCGAAAAAACTCATTGTAGATAGACCTTTCGCAATACACAGGCCCTGCATGAACCCCGATCGTGACTACAAATTTAAAAACATTACTTAGGATTCCAGCTAAGTGTGCCAAGTGGCACCTTTTCATAAAAAAAATGCAAGGTACTATGCAACTAACACCCGGGTTATTAAATTCTGCCGTTTATCTATTGGGAATAAGCATAAATACGTAATTGGTCGCTGCTCATTGCAATATAATATAATAGCTATCAATAATATGTTATGATTTCAAAAATATACTTTGCTTATATTCCTCAAAGTCAATGGAACTGTGTAAATCATTCCCAATTTAAAATTTTGAAACACAATAAATTCCGGCGTTGCTTTAAATATAATTCCTAAATTTGATTCATGGTTTGATGTCCTCCCACGATGCGGTTGTTTTTTTAAATGAGCTAATCTTTCTTCTGTTGACATTTTCATTTCTGACATAAAAACTGAAGGTGGAATCTACAATAATTTACAGTGTATGTGGATTATTTCATCATAAATTATACAATCAACGTCAGTCTGCTAATAAAATGTAAACTCGCACCAACCTCAACATCATTTACATTATTTTCGAATAACACTGGCAAAATATTACTGTCCTCTGGAGCGAAAGGTGGTGGGATTAATTCTTGTGAATCCATATTGTATAAGTAATAATATATTCACATTAAATAAAACAAATTAGAAATTCACAAAATAAAAAACGTTCAAAATCCCAAACTACGTTGTCAATTATTTATTTAGTCAAAGACTACTATACTAATAAAAGCGTGTTAAAAACCAAATCTATTTGAAGTCCTGGTAATCAAAATAAACAAAAAATACACGAGTGCGTTCCACTTGGCGCCCGCAATATCCACAATGACCAAATGTCGTTCCACTTGGCAACTGGGGTCGCTTTGGTCGCGATGAAAACGCCATGCATGACGTCACGGATAGCGATCGCATCGAGTCTACGACGCCCGCGTTTGTGGGTCGACGTGGTCGTTAACTATTTCCCGTGCATTTTAAACAAGCGACTAGGCCCTGCAGTCAGGGTCCATTCTAATTGGTCGAATACCCTATCTTGATGTCGTTTGACACACACAGTCACACCTAAACGAACGTAACAACTAACTAGTGAACTCTGTATACTAATATGGATAGTTGATAGCAATTAAAAAATGGGTTTTGTATGTGGAGAATGTTCAAATACATATTCTTCAAGACAGGCATTAATGTTCACAAAATTAAAATGAAAACTTCAGGTAAGGCTTGTAATCTAATTCTTTCTATAAAAGTCGATCAATTTTTTGACATTTCAAAATAAAACCTAATTTAATATTATTAATTGAGATATTAGGATGTCCAAAATTTATACAATAACAGTGTTCTCGAGAAATTGGAATAGAAAAATAAATTTTATTTAAGTTTTATTTTGAAATGCTGCAGAAAATTGATCGACTTTTATAGAAAGAATTAGATTACAAGCCTTATCTGAAGTTTTCATTCTAATTTTGTGAACATTAATGCCCTGTCTTGAAGAATACGTATTTGAACATTGTCCACATACAAAACCCATTTTTAATCGCTATCAACTATCTATATTAGTATACAGAGTTCACTAGTTAGTTGTTACATTCGTTTAGGTGTGTCTGTGTGTGTCAAACGACATCAAGATAGGCTATTCGACCAATCAGAATGGACTCTGACTGAAAGGCATAGTCGCTTGTGCATTTTAATGTCACAGAGATGACAACAGAATATGTTATATTTTACAAAAGTGAAATGGATAAATATAATATTTAACTCATTTAACTCTACATGTCTGAGTGCGTTCCACTTGGCGCCCACAACGCCCGCACCCACGACCGCACATTTAGCCGTTCCAATAGCTTACAAACGTTGCAGACGAAAACTGTAGTGGAACCGGTTTGTAGACGACAACATCTATGGACCATGACTACCATCATTCTGTCAAAAAACGGAGTATTTTGCATCAAAGTAAAGGTTATATTTTTCTCAGAAAAGCTAAATCAATCAAATGTTATGATAGATATATGTTTTGCATCCTCCACAGACATGTAGAACTCAAATGAGTTCAATACCTATATTCATCCATTTCACTATAGTAAAATATAACATATTATTCTGCATAAGAGTCTAGTAGTCCATTTGCTGAGAAGCTTCTGTATGTCATTCATTTACCAGAGAATCACCCACTTGAATATTGTTGGTAATTGTCCAGTGATTAATAAAAAGTTGGGTGATGGTCAGCGCGACTGGCCATTTTGGAAAATGGACATAAAACGGGGGTGTAGAGTTTTTTGACTAATCAACGCCCAGGCAAAACCGCAGAGGTTATAAACTTTAAATTCAACATACTAACTCTCCTTTAAAAATAAGCAAACCCCTATTCGAGCATTTTTTTAAATTCAACCCCTAAGGGGGAAAAACGGGGGTGTAGGTTTTTCTAACTAACCAACCCCCTGACCAAATCGATCGAGGTCGATTCTTAATGATCGAGGTCGATTCTTACTGAGCGAGGTCGATTCTTAATGATCGAGGTCGATTCTTAACGATCGAGGACGATTCTTAATGATCGAGGGAGATTCTTAATGATTGAAGTCGATTCTTTATGATCGAGGTCGATTCTTTATGATCGAGGTCGATTCTTAATGGTCGAGGTCGATTCTTAACGATCGAGGTCGATTCTTAATGATTGAAGTCGATTCTTTATGATCGAGGTCGATTCTTAATTATCGAGGTCGATTCTTTATGATCGAGGTCAATTCTTAATGATCGAGGTCGATTCTTAATGATCGAAGTGGATTCTTAATGATCTAAGTCGATTCTTAATGATTGATGTCGATTCTTTATGATCGAGGTCGATTCTTAATTATCGAGGTCGATTCTTAATGTTCGAGGTCGATTCTTAATGATCGAGGTCGATTCTTAATGACTGAGGTCGATTCTTTATGATCGAGGTCGATTCTTATGATCGCGGTCGATTCTTAATGATCGAGGTCGATTCCTAATGATCGAGGTCGAATCTTAATGGTCGAGGTCGATTTTTAATGATCGAGGTCGATTCTTAATGATCGAGATCGATTCTTAATGATTGAGGTCGATTCTTTATGATCGAGGTCGATTTTTAATGATCGAGGTCGATTCCTAATGATCGAGGTCGATTCTTAATGATCGAGAACGATTCTTATTGATTGTGGTCGATTCTTATTGATCGAGGTCGATTTCTACTGATCAGTAAGAATCGACCTCGATCATTAAGAATTGGCCTCGATCATTAAGAATCGACTTCGAACTTTAAGAATCGGCCTTGAACATTAAGAATCGACCTCGATCAGTAAGAATTGACTTCGATCATTAAGAATCGATCTCGATCATTAAGAATCGATTCTTAATGATCGAGGTCGATTCTTAATGATCGAGATCGATTCTTAATGGTCGAGGCCAATTCTTACTGATCGAGGTCGATTCTTAATGATCAAGGTCGATAATCCCCCCCCACTACTATCTATCGGAACGAGGCAGCCTATACTCTACTAACCTTGGTCAGTACCTACTCAGTTATCGCGTCTCACTTAATTGTCATTAGTTTCAAATTTTAGTGTTACCAAACTAACATAAGAAATTCAAGTATTCCAAAAATTTTTAACACCAATTTTAATTACGAATAATAGATAATACTCCAATATCACCAGAAAATTTCACAATACCACCAGAAATCGCACTGCCACTAGATGAATTTTAGTCACTAAGTAGGTAGCTGATTCCACCAGATCTAGTGGGAATTCCACTAAGTTGGCAACGCTGTGATAAATTTAATGTTCCAGGTTCCTGTCAGTACAAATAGGTAGCGTGTAGTATAACCTATTTTTGAAATGTTTATGTCAAAGTGCTGATAAATATTATTAAAGTAAAGAAAAGCTAATAATTTTGGAATAACAGCAATAGTACAAATTTATTTAAAATGATAGACGGGTGGTATTGTGGATCAGTGCCTGAAACAGCCAATGTCGAAGATGAAACAGGAGATGATGATGATGAAAGCCAAGATGAAATAATAGATTATAAGGAACAATACAAAAGCTTAAAACGCAAACTTCGAAACATGATTTATGTGAGTTCAGCTTTTAAATACACGCAAAATTAAATTTATACTAATGTGACATCATTTCAGGAGAATGAAATTTTTCAAGAAACTCTTCGCTCTTCACAACGCAGGCTTATGATAGCTACTCAAGACAGAAGTTTTCTTTTAGACCGTTTACTTCTCTATGAACGAGTTGAAAATTCAACTAGTGAAAGTGAAGAAACAGAATCATCGGATGATCAAGACAATAGTCGTATCGATGTTAAAAAGTAATGCTTCAGTATCAAAAGTTGTCTTTTTTGAAATGCTATATCATATTTTATTTCTAGGAGAAAGGTTGAATCAATGAACGCATTAGGAAATCAATTTTCGAACAGTAAAACATCGTCTTCAGTCAAAAAGAAAAAAATATCTGCACCAAAGACCCCAAAACAAATTATTTCTCAACCGGTATGTGCATTAAAGACTGTTTCTAGAATTAATTTTAGTATTAAGTTGTGATATTTTAATTTTAGTTGCAAACCTTAAGTACTACTGTGACGACAACAACCATATCCGACGGTCATATGACTCCTGAAGAAGTTGAACGGCACTTACAATCGAGACAAACCTACTTGGAATTACTCCCAGAAAGAGCTCCTCCCACTGTACCAACAGAAATGTTTAGTAATGATCCATCATTAGACAGGTAATTCAAGTCAAATTGTTTAAAATGTTCATAGAAACTTTTTTTGTACTTCGAGCATATTTATATTTCTAGCTTCATTGAACGCTTTATTAATATTCTTTAATTTGTTTAAATTATAGCTGTTTGGTAGTTTTGTTTGTTTTAGTGAATCAAACGATGTGGGTGAATTAGAGACATCTCCAAGTAACATGGGTGAGGATCTCAGTGTCGATATGATGGCTGAATAAATTAATATAACAATCACACATTAAATAACTATAATATATTCGTTATAATTCCTGTCTAAAGTAACAGTAAATTATTGGTATTATTCATCAATTTATAATTTTGATTTGTATAAATATTTTAGATAAGTATGCTAGCGGCGAACTTTTATCATTTTTTTTCTTGTAGACTTCCTGCACGACGCGTATTAGTACTGTAATTTCTTATGTGTGTATGTCCTATACGTATCAAATATATTAGTTCATTCAAATATAAGATATCAATATTTATTTTACTGAGTAAATTTATTAATACACTAATTGTACTATTTAAAAAATGTCAATATACCTACTTCACAATATTATTTAGTGTTATTTTATCTCAAGTAAAATTCACGGCTAACTGTTCCATTAAAAGCAGTTCAAGCATACCCCATTTCCCGCTGGAGATGCGTTCTTCACTTAGCGCTGCATAAAATAACTAGCTATTAATGCTCAGCGTTGCCTGTGCCCCCATGATTTGGCCAATGTCAAAATAAAATGAGAAGCTGCAGTTGAATGCTAAGTTAAGAGCTTATGTATAAGTTTGTAGCGTCAAATCCAGTGTTGATCGTGTCCCCCATAACTTACCGTGATTAAAATGCAGCATCCACTGAATAAAAACCCATCACTATACAATATTTGAATTAAAAAAAACTCGTAATCCTTTTTTTTTAATTGAAATAATTGTTAGTGATAGTGTGGGGGCCAGTGATGATTTTCATACGTCATAGTGTTTCCAGTCAAGTCGGACGCTACTGGATTGAACATATTAACTTATCGTTGAAATACAGGCAATGTGTAAATCCGGTTTCATACTAAGCGCGTCACGTCCAGTCCGATCGCGTCAAGACTTATCAAGACTGATTGCGAGTCAACCGGTTGAATTTTTAATGCCAGTCAGCCCAGTCTTGACACTCAGAATGGATGTAGTCGTAGAAACCTTAATTTTATTAGTGCAAGCAAAAGAGGCAATCTACGATCCTAAGCACGCGAAGTACAGAGATCGGAATTTCATTGCTGCCGCCTGGAGAGGTAGGTATAGCCAGAGAAATAAGTGGTTAAAGAACCGAACACTGGTCTCCTGGTATGTATGGGATGAACCCAAAACAGATGTTGTCGTTTCTTCATCCTTCTTCTTCTGTGTAGCCGACGTAAAATCATGCTTTGGAGAAGTACGTTCATTTTGACACAAAATTCTTAACAAAACTGTCGTAAACTTCGATCGGAATTTGTGGGACGGTTGACACGACGTATTCAGTGCGAAAGAAAATATTGATGTGACTTGACTGGACAAGACTTGACTGAACTGGACTGGTTTGGTGCGAAATGAGCCTTATTTGCATTTTTTTGTCATAAGTGAGAATAGTGCATACCAACAAAAACGTAATTTAATAATTTAAAAAATGCTCAAAATTTTAATTATCACGAATTACGATTATTAATTGCTATTAACGCGAGTGAGTAATGTATTAATAATTCATAGCACCCGGGCGAAGGCGGACCGGGCCGCTAGTACATAATAGTAGTAGAGCTTTTCAGCCCGGTTTCATAGTTTAGCCAGCATACATTAATTTAGCTCAGATATCGCGTGTGGGATCCTCGTCTTCTTTTACATTTTTACTCACTGCTCAGTCCCCTTTTGTCCGAAAGCAATTATGAACATAGAAAACTAATGAGTGCAACAAGGAAGACAAACAAAATGAGTAGTGCAACAAAGATATAATGCAATCATTGCTATTTTTGGAACTAAATTTAAGTAAACATTCAAAGACTTAAGATTGACGTTACTGATGAGAAAATGGCCTAGCTGTGGCTAGCCTTCTTGTTGAAGAAAGCAATAAGGGCTAACAAAAATTACAATATATTTAAATGAACCAAGAATTTCGTAATAAACTTGTTCTTTAAAATTTTTGTCAAGATTTAGAAGTTTAATGGATTTTCATATGTGTTACCAGAGCACATCGCTGCCGAAATGATTTTTCACACACATTACAGCCATAAGGTTTTTCTCCTGTATGAATTCTCTTGTGATTTTTGAGCACGTTGCTGGACCCAAAACTCTTTCCACATGTTGTGCAAGAATAGGGGCGTTCACCCGTATGTGTTCTGGCATGACAATTCAGAGCACTAATCGTCGCAAATCCTTTCTCGCACGTTGTGCAGTTGTAAGGCCGCTCTTTGGTGTGAATGCGCATATGAATATTTAGTTCCGATTTTGAACGCCATCGTTTTCCACAGACATTACATAATACGTTGGACACTTCTTCACCTTTATGTTTGGATCGAACGTGTATATTCAGCAAAGATTTTGCTACAAAACTCGCTTCGCACTGTTCGCAATTGAACGGTTTTTCTTTACTATGCTTTGCCCATATATGTAATTGTAATCGAGTAACAGATGCACCACAAATCTTACAAAGCTGTCTTTCGTTTTGCTTAATACCCCGATGTACACATTTTACATGTATGTTTAAGGTATTTGAGTCTTTAAATTTGGAATCGCAAAGTTCACAAGAAAAAGGCCTATCCGATGAGTGTGTTACTTTATGTTTTTGTAATGTGCTTCGCGAAGAAAATAACTTACCACAAACTGTACATTCATTATCTAATTTCTTTAAATGTGCTTTCATCATGTGAATTTCTAGTTGTAGCCCTAACACAAACTGCCTGTTACATTTTTTACATGGTATCAACGTTGTATTATGATTTTTCATATGTTCGGCATATGTAGCTAATTCGACAAATTTGTCACCACATGAATCACAACTTCTTTCCTCCGTCTCATGACGTCGCGTGTGCTGAATAACATGTCGCTTTTCGAAATATTCTTGGCATATACTACATTTATATGTGGATTCTTTATCTCTATTATGCATCTGCATATGACGAGCAAACGAATGAGCAGCTGTTAATACTTTATTGCATATTTTACATTCTAATTCCTTTTGTTTTGATTTATCATTAATGTTTTGACTTTGTGAATTGTTTTCAGATAACTCTTTCGTGTTGCTCTGAAAACTCTTTTGCGTACTGTCTTGTTCTAACATAAATTCTGGACAACTGGCATCACTATAATCCGGCTCGATAGAATCCTTCATTTGCTCGTTCAGAGTGTCAGTTGTTTCTTTTTTAATGAAATGATCTTCATCATTTGTTTCTGTGCAATAAACAGATTGAAATAAAGTGTATGCATTTTTCAATCTTACTTGTTGTAATAAACGATTATTTTTTTCACACTGTTGTTTAAATTTGTAACAGTTTTTTATTTGGTTTAAACATTCTGGACATACAAGAACAGGTAAATCGTCCTCTAATTCTATCTATAAAAGGAAACGATCAACTTTATGTAGACCATTTAATATTACTGCAATAAAAAAATAAATTCGGAATATATTAAAAGGTTACCTTGATGGATGTAAAACTAGCTAGCATTTCCAGAATATTAAATTTTTGAAGTGGTAACATGTTATCTTTTTGTATTAAACAGGTTCGACAGATTTGTCGAAAATTTGAATATTTTATTGTTGTCATATTACTTTGATCTGTCAGTTAGATGCTCAAAATAAGGTTATCCATAGATTACGTCGGAAAAACTAGGAGGTTTGAATCCAATTATAACCAATATGTAATCAAATAGATTAAAAGGATGTCTTAAATGACTTCAAAATAACGTGTGTTGTAAAACTGCAGTTTATTCAAACAGAATAAAGAACAATTTTAATATCCATAAAGATTAAGTTAATGAATTTTCATATGAGTTACTAAAACACATCTTTGTCTAAACGATTTTTCACAAACATTGCAAGTATATGGCCTTTCCCCAGTATGGATTCTGCGATGAATTTTGAGAACTTGGCTTGAACCAAAATCTTTTCCGCAAGTCGAACATGCATATGGTCGTTCCCCTGTATGAATTCTAGAATGAACCTTCAACGCGCTCGTTGATGCAAAACCTTTATTGCAAATGGAACATTTAAATGGCCGTTCCTTAGTGTGTGTTCGCATGTGTACTTCTAAAGCTGCTTTAGAATGACATCGTTTTCCACATACACTACACAACGCACAAAATACAGCTTCGCCTCGATGTTTTGACCGAATATGTATACTCAACAACGATTTAGTAACAAAACAGGCTCCACATTCTTCACAGCTGAATGGTTTTTCTGTACTGTGCTTCGCCCATATGTGATTCTGCAAATATGTAACAGATATTCCACAAAACTTACAAACTTCCTTTTCTTTTTGTTTAATGCCTTGATGAACAGTTTTACAGTGTCGATTTAACGAATTAATATGTTTAAATTTAGTATCACAGATGTCGCAAGAGTAAGAGCGAACGGACTGATGTCTTAATTTGTGAGTTTCCAATTTACTTCTATGAGCGAATCGCTTCCCGCACACTGAACATTCATTGCTAGGTTTATTTAAATGACTTCTCATCATGTGAATATCTACCTGTAGTTTTACCATAAATTGTTTGTTGCACATCGAACATGAAATAGGATCCAAGTTGTGCTCTTTCATGTGTGATGCTAAAGTGCTCAACTCGTAAAAGTTCTTGCTGCATATATCACAGTTATGTTTTGCGCCTTCGTGGCGTCGCATGTGTTTATTAAAATGTCCTTTCTCATAAAAACCTTTCTGACAGATCGTGCACTTATTTGTAAATTCACGATCTTTATTATGTATTTGCATATGGCGTGCTAAAGTATGAACAGTTACCAAAACTTTACCGCACAATTTACATACACAATTGTCTTGTTCGGCATACGTAGAACTATTTTTTTCGGTTTGTAGTTTGTCCTTTTTAAACACAATTAACCTTTTAGTTTTTTTCTCCCGTGGTATTTTTTTCGTTTTCTTTTTAACCCGACTTTTATCATTAATTATATTGTCTTCTAACAAATCGTTGAACGAATCTGTGGTTTGATCTTCGCTCACGTGTTCTGTCGATTCGTTTTTGAGTTTCAAATCAGAAACACACTGAAACGAAGTGTCTGTATTTTCTAGTTTTATACGATGCAATAACTGGTCATTTTCCTCACATTGTTGTTTAAACTTACAACAGGTTTTTATTTGAGTGAGGCATTCTGAACATATAAGGGCTGGTAAACCATCATCTATTTCAATCTATAACAAAATATTTAAAACCATAGTTGAATTGTTGTATAATAAAATCAAGTATAATATCATTAAATTATAAATTACGGAAGTAAATAGTCAATTTAAATAAAGGGAAAACAACGCATTTCCAAAAAAATGAAATCGAATAATTCATGCACATTCAAGCAAATTTACCTTAACGGAAGAAATATGTAATAGCATTTCTGGAACTTGACATTTAGTTAAAGTTTCCATTTTATTTTTTTGTAATAAACAAGTGCGGCAAATTTTATGAAAATCAGAAAACTTAGGAATAGTCATTTCGTTTAAAAATTTAATAAAAATGAGACTTAAATATTTACAAACACGAAGATGTAGGTTAATTTGTTATTATTTTTTAGCAGAAATGTCAGTGTCATTTACTATGCATTTACAATATCACAGGAATTGTATCGTCTTTTGTTCATATACGAAAATAAATTTTACGGAGCAAATACTATAGTGCATCCACGACTATAATATTGTTCCATCACCAATTAGGAATACAGGCAGTTTGAAACAATAAATGCTATTTTATTAAAACTGAAAATAATTGTACATTCAATCATAAATATTTCTTTGTACATATCGTTATATAACAGCGTGTTGTTTTGACTGTAAATCAATAGTGTTGTAACAAGTGGATTCGTTTTCATCGTTTTTAAAATGTCATCAGTGAAGTTTCATATGCGTTACCAAAACACATCTTTGCCTAAATGTTTGTTCGCAAACGTTACATGTATACGGTCGTTCCCCGGTGTGAATTCTGTTGTGTACTTTAAGCAATTGACTCGTAGTAAACGCTTTCCCGCACGTAGCACATCGATAAGGTCGCTCACCCGTGTGCGACCGCACATGTACTTTCAATGCACCTGCAGACATGAAACCTTTACCACACGTACTGCACTTAAAGGGCCTCTCTTTTGTGTGAGTACGCATGTGAATTTCTAAAGCAGTCGATGAATGACATTGTTTACCGCAAACACTGCACAGTGCATTAAACACTAATTCGCCTTTATGCTTCGATCTGATGTGAATATTTAAAAGTGAGTTTGTTACAAAACACGCTCCGCATTCTTCACAGTTATACGGTCTTTCATTGCTGTGCTTCGCCAATATATGTGGTTTTAAATATGAAACGGATAATCCACATATTTTGCATACATCCTTTTTGCGTTTAACACCCTGATGAATTGTTTTATGATGATGTTTTAACGAGTAAGAATGTTTGAATTTGCTATCACAAAGATCACAAGAATATGGACGAATAGATTGATGAGTTAGTTTGTGTCTTTCTAATTTGTTTAACTGAGAAAATCCTTTTCCACATAACGCACATATAATACTAGGTTCATTGGAATGTGCTTTCATCATATGGACGTCGAGTTGTAATTTCAACAAAAATTGTTTGTTGCACGCGGTACATGAAATGGGTTTCACTTTGTGTCTGCGCATGTGAACTGCTTGAGCGCTTAAAAAACTAAATCCTTTACCGCAAATTTCACAACTATAACGTTCTCCACCTCCTTCGCTATGAATTCGCATATGTCGTTCCAAGTTACGAGAAGATAGCAAAACTTTATTACATATTTCGCACACTCGATTTTTCTCAATAATTTTGTTTTCATCAATTTGATTTTTACTTAATTTATTTAACAACTTACTTCGGTTGAATGTTCTCTTTTTCTTATGCAATATCTTATTTTTAATAACTATACTTTTCTTGTTTAGTCTTTCTGAATTATTATCTAAGCTGTCCGTAAATTTATTTTTGCTATCTTTTTTGGCGTAAATAGGTGGGTTTATTACTTCACAATCTGTATACGTTTCACTGATTAATCGTGCTTCTGCTGCTTGTTCTAATTTTTGATTATTGTTCTCACATTGCTTTTTAAAGTCGTAACAATTTTTCACATGTGTCAGGCATTCTAAACATATGAGATGAGGTAAAATATCTACTTCTTCATGTATCTACAAAGTAATAATCAATAATTATTTCTAGACGCTAATGACCTCTGTTGTCGAGCGTCTATAATCTACAATTCATTCAATAATTATTTCGTCAAAAAAGTTTACTTACATCAAAATTTATGCGAGAAATACTAACCTTGATGGTTGTGAACGAAGATAACATTTCAGGTACTTTAGATTTAAAAATTGGTTTCATATAATTCTTTTCCTCTAAACAAATTCTACAAATTTTTTGAAAATCCGAGAACTTTATGGAGATTTCCATAGTTGATAACCGATTTTAGGTTAATTTTATCTTTGATAAATGATTATTGTAAACTAGATTCGCTTTAACCTATCGTTTACATCATCAAAATTTTCCACCAAACGGACTAGTCGAGTTTCTGTTTTGTTCCTGTTTTTTGAAACACAGAAAACAAAACTCGGACAAATTTGAAACTCTGTTTCTACCAAGCAGACAAAGTATCGTCGGAGTTTCGTTTTAGTTTTCAGTTCTTTTCCACTAAACGAACTAGTGCGTTGCTTTCAATTTTGAGGTTTGAACACGAGTTTTGGAAATGTTTAAAGATGATTTTTTTATCATGGTTGGTTTGTACTGCGTTCTATTGTCCAATTGTTCGACATTATCGATAAATATCTATATCGAGTCATATTTGCACGCAATTAATAGAATTCAACTGCACACAGTAATTAGTATAATTATTGTATTTAATATATGCACTACTAAAAACAGAAAAACTTAACTTTCTTCGTTTATATATTTTGGCAGATTCCTTTCGAATTAACACGGTAGTATACCTATATTTATACTGTAATTAATTGATAACCGTCTCGTATTAACTTACCTATTGCTTATTTTTATGAATAATATTCCACACTATACACAAAGAGAGCTGAAAAGAAACTAGGTGCGCATTAAAAACGCAACTTGCTGTTTCCTCTAGACAGACTCCAGTTCGTAAACACGTCAAACTCTTTGATCTTTACCGCTTCCGAACGGGACTCGAAAAACAAAACAGCAACAGTCGCAAAAACCTCGAGTCTTCAAAAAGTTTGTGAAAAGTTGTAGTTTTGTTTTTTTCGACACCAGTTTTTGTTGTCCGTTTGGTGGAAAACCGGCTTAAGAGAAAATTGTTTTTATATTATTCTCTGTAGGAGATAGTATAGGAATAGTAAATAACTATTAATAGAAATATATATTGTTTATTTAATAAAATACATACAATAACTGTATTAAAACTTTATATCTTAAATTTATAAATCATCATTGTATTCTGAGATGTTAATTAGAAAAAAAACGAAAAATAAATTGTTATTGTATTTACTAATTACTAAATTTTTCTTACATTAAAAAAAAATACATAATTCATCGATAAATTTATTTTGTTTTTAAATTTCAATACTCTTGTTCCTAAAAATAGTACTTTTTATATTAAACATGCACCCACTTTACGATTTCTTTTATCGTGAATGACCTGCTTTTAACTGACAAAAATCATATTTTTTTTGATAATGCATTTGTCTTACTTTTAAAAATAATAAAATGATTGCTTATACAGTACAATTTTATTGGAAGCTGAAAGGCTATCGAAATTTAAAAACAACGCAAATGATCATATCACGTATAAAATTACCATAACATAATACAATATGAAAATTTTTTTACCAAATATAGCCGGTCATCCATTAGTGGCACAGAAAAAAAATTACGAAATAACATTTTGTGATAGCCAAAGCGAGATGAACATATTTAATTTTTTATAAAATTTTAAATAGTTTTCAATGAAAGTTTACTTTAGTTACAACATTCAATCTTTAACTTTGTCCACTAAGGTATACCTATAATATTTGGCAAAAGAATCTTCAAATAGTTTATTATAATTGTCAAACCAATAAACTATATATATTTTGGATATTTGTACAAAGTTATTTTTAGAAAACAACCGAATTAAAATCATTTCGATTTGTTCCTGCTTCGAGTTGTTCTTGGTTCTATTGCAATTTCGGGAACTACAGCTTTTTGCCTGCGGGTTCTTTTTTGTTTTGGTTCTATAATTATGTCACTATCCGCGTTGGTACTTTCGCTGTCATTCTTTTCAGATTCGGTCTCAAACCGAACTTTCCTACCTGCCCTGGTTTTAATAAGTTTCGTATCTACATTGTTTATGTTTGATGCTTCTTCTGCTGTTGATTTTGTACGTCTAATTTTTCGTACCTGCTTTACTTCTGGAATATTTTCAATTTCCACGGTATCATCTTTTTTAGTACGTCTAGTTGTCATTTTTGAATCATTAGTTGTGTCATCATTATCATTTCTCGTTTTGGTTGCTGTGCGTTTCTTGGATTTAATTACATTTTTAATTTCTTCGTCGTTTTCTTCTTCAGTAATGGACTCCTTTTTAACAGTTTTGCTTTTTAATTTAGTTTCTACTTTTGCTTCCTTACTATTTCTTAGTTTTCGCGCAGATGTTGAAGAATCTGCGGGCGCCTGAGTCAAATTATCATCTTTTTGTAAGTTACTGTCTTCTTCAACTTTTCTTTGTTTGCTTCTTAATGTACGTTTATTTGTTGATGAATCTGCATCTTGTATCGTCACTACGGTTTTTTTTTGAGAAACATTTCGCTTATTTCTTGTGCGTGGACCAACATTAACTGGCTGTGGTAAATCGATACTGACATTGACAAACTGTTCAACGTCTTCTTCTTTTGCAGTATAAAGTCTCTTTTTTCCTGGTGTTACTGGAGGAACAATATCTGATTTTTCTTTGTTTTTCGCTCTTCTTTTATTTGCATTTTCAATTTCGTTTAAACTATCATCTACACTTATACTTTGATGGGTTTCTTCACTTTGATTTGCAGTAACTTTAACCGCTTTACGTCCGCGGAGTCTTTTAGGTTCAGCTTTACTCTCATTAGCAACTTCAACATCTTGATCAGGTTCCCTTTGTTTTGAAGTGCCGTCTTTTGTTTTAATGTTAGGAGTTGAGCTTTCAGCTAAAGGCTTCTTGCCTCGGCGCGCACGCGCAATTGGAGTACTCTGTTGACGTGACGCTCTAACAGATCGAGAGGCAGAATCAGGTGTGCCAATAGTCATGTCTGGCGTCAAGTTATCTAATTTGTTACGAATCCTTAGACTACGTTTTAAAGGAGTGTGTGTATTTTTATCCAAATCTATTTTCATTTGTTTAGGGGGTGAGTGATCTTTCATTGATGATTCATCGGTCCCTTTTCTTTTTTCTGTAATTTGTTTTTCATCGCTGTCATCGCTCAAAACTAACTTTATGTCATCTGCATCTGATTCCGTAGTTGGTGGGTCCATTTCCTTCAAAACATTTTGTTCTTCTATCCATTTTTCCACTGTTTCATTTGATGTGTCAAGAGCAGATAAGCGTTTTAATGGGCTTTTTTTAGGTGAAATTTTTTGACGTGAATATGTTACCAGAGAACGTTTGCCAGTAAGAGCAGTAAATTTTCTATCGTTAGAATCTTCATCTGAATCCGAAGTTCTGAAAATATCAGCTACTCCACTGACATTAGTTGATAATTTAGCTTCTGCTTCAGCTTCTTTATACAACCGTTTAATTCCGTCAACATTTGTTAAATCATTTTCGGGTGATTTCTCTTTGTTCCTCGGAGTTCTAAATAATTCTTTCACACCTCTGACATCGCCGAGATCGTTTTTCGGAGATTTCTGAACTTTGGGAGTACTTAGTAATTTTTTAACGCCTTTGACATTGGTAAGATCATTTTTAGGAGACTTCTGTTTATTCTGTGGCGATTTAAATAAATGCTTAACACTTCTTATTTGAGTCAAATCATTTTGCGGTGATTTTTGAACTTTAGGAGTAGTCAACAGTTTTTTGAGACCTTTGACATCCGTGAGATCGTTTTTAGGTGATTTGTATACTTTTGGAGTTTTCAATAATTTTTTTAAGCCTCTGACATCCATAAGGTCGTTTTTAGGTGATTTGTGTACTTTTGGAGTTTTCAATAATTTTTTTAAGCCTCTGACATCCATGAGGTCGTTTTTAGGTGATTTATATACTTTTGGAGTTTTCAATAATTTTTTTAAGCCTCTGACATCAGTAAGATCATTTTTAGGCGATTTGGTAACATTTCTTGCTGATTTGGTACGAGTTTCTGAAGAATTCTGAATCTCAGAGGTTTCATCTTGAGTTTCCTTGGTATCGGTTTTAGAGCGATTCATTGAAGTTTCCAACACTTTTGAACTTCTACGTGTTGTGTTTTTAGATTCAAACGATTCACAAATTTGCTCTTTAACAGGAGTTTCATTTGATTTCATTATACCTGATGAATTAGAGGTTTCGCCTTTTTCTACCAGTTCGCAATATGTTTCTTCATCGGTGATCAAGCTATAATCACTATTAAAAATATGGAGACTTATATTGCTTGAACTTGATTTAAGAGTTTTAATTTCTTTAGGAATCTTATTTACTCCTGAAATATCAAACGATTCATTCCCTGAGAATTCATGTCTGCTGAGTGGAAGGTCATTGACGAATTTCTGAACCTGCTTATTACGATTTTCGACAAAACTATCATTTTCAATAGAAGCAACAGTCGATCGATTTTGTTTTGTTGACGAGGGTGAAACAAGCTTGTCAAAAGGCACCATAGGTGTTTTAACTGAATTAAAATCAAAATCAGTACATACACTTGATGGAGTTCCGGTCGATGACTGAAGCGACTGTTTACCAGAATCAATGGCACACGTGTTACTTACTGTATTTGAAACAGGTGTTTCGGTTACTGAAATCGGTGTAGTAACGCCGTCAAAACTTCGGTCACTACTTCTGGTATTCGTTGTAGATGATACTCGTGATGTATGTCGCTTTTTCTCTGAATCAACAATGACGTTTTCAGATTTATTTAACGCCGATGTGTCATCACTGTTCGTTGAACTGAGTCTGAGACGAGTGGATCTTCGGCTCATTAACTGCGGTTTTGGCGTGCTGAATTTTAGACTATCAGACATTGATGACGAGTAATTTCCAATAGTTGTTGATTTTGGAGTAACGCTTTTTTGTCTCTTTGGAATTGTTTTCGGTGTTTTAAAAACTTCGACAGTTTGAGGAGTTCCATCGGTGAAGACGTCTGAGCAGGAGGAGACATTAAAATCTTCAAGAGTTTGCTGGTTTATAATTTGTGGCTGTTCTTTTTCGCTTTGTTTCAAATCGAACGAATTATCAGTACTGCTTATAGATATTATACTTATAGCACTCGATGAGCATCGTGACATTCGTTTGTGTTGATATTGTTTAGCAGACTTGACAAATGACGATGCATCATCATTTATAGATTTATTTATATCTTGTGGTGACATCTCTTGTGACTGATCTTTTTCAATCAAACTATTATTCTGAGTTATAGATTTATTTGTATCTTGTGGTGACATCTCTTGAGGCTGATCTTTTTCAATCAAACTATTATTCAGCAAAGATATGCATTTTGATTTACGTTTCAATGAAGCATCATTATCATCGTCTGTTCTCAATGCAACATTGGAAGCGTTTTCAACATTTTGAGAATCGGTGACGGCACTGTTTCTAAACAACTGTTTTGCCGATAAACGCGACTCATTCAACGATGCATTAAGCGATGTGCGTGATAGTTTTTTAGCGGTAGAATGTCGATGTTTTAATGATTCTAATTCCAATTTTACATGATTTTTTGGAGTATCCGAATCGGCCTTTTCTGATTCGTTTGACACATTCTCTTGATATGAATTGTTTTCATGTTCACCTTTTTGTGATTTATCTTCATTCAAGTCAACAATTATGCTTGTTGCTAACGGGCTTATTGTTCGTCTTGTAATTCTTGGGCTGCCTGTAACTGGAGTTTCACTGAAGGAATTATTTATTGGCATATTATCTGTAGGAGTTTTGTTACCTCCCAAATTGATTGAAGCGTTAAGTTGCTCGAAAAATTCAATTTTATTAGACATACTTCGAGTTGATTTAGCAGCTGGTGTCGATGTAGAATTTTCACTGCCAAAAGTAAAAGTCATATTTCTATCAGTAGGCGAAATTAAATTCTTTTTTGATGTTTTTGCAACAGAGACAGGCGTGTTGACATATTCATTTTGTAAAGAACCACTGAGAAGCGAATTATTTCGCAACGATTTCTTTTTACCAGAAACTGCAGTTTCAATTCTCGAAATGTTAATAGGCTGAGGTGTTACCGTTTTTGGAGTGTGTTCTTTTTTCACTGATTTCGGCGTCTTCTTTGGAGTTTTAATTGTAATGTCTTGGCGAGTTTCTATTGAATTTTCATCAACAGTATTATTTCTGAAGGATTTGTTTGTTTTCAGCTTATGCGATGACTGTTTATTTCTGAGTGAAGTTCTGGCAGGCGTTTGACTTCCTGGTGTATCAGACAATAACAAATTTTCACTTCCTGAAGCATCAGTTTTGTCCATTTTTGATTTCTTCGTTGATGAAAGTTTATTTTCTATATATTGTAATGGAGTTTTAGTGGGCGTTTCAGGCGCTGGAGAAGTAACTGCTTTGTTTTCTGATGAACGAGAAATCTCATTTAAGTCATTTAGGATTTTTTCTCTCCTGGTAGACCGTGTGAGAGGAGTTTTTATAATCGGAGATAAAGTGTTATTTTCCAATGTGACATTCTTTGGTGTTGAGGCAATTTTATCTTCATTCCCTTTTGATATTTCTAATGAAGATTTCTGTTCACTAAAACAACTTTTAGGTTCTTCCGTTATTTTTTTGTTAGATTTCGGCGTTTTCGGTGAAGTTTTTGAATTCACTGACTGTTCAAATAACAATTCATCCGAACTGAATTGATTTTTGGCGACTGTATTTGTAACAGGAGACGTCTTTTTGTTCGGAGTTTTTGAATCAATTACGGAAATATTTTCCGTTTTTACGTTCCCTTTGGTAGACACAGGTGTTTTTAACGTTTTCTCAAGTTTTTTTGCTTCTTCTATGGTTGTATCTTTCAAACTGGAATTTCCCAACTCATCGAGTACTAAAGGATTCGCAAATTTAAACATCTGCGATGATTTCCGCTTATTTCTATCAAAATTAAATGTTTTTGGTATTTCCTATAAATTAAATAGTAATTAAGTATCAAATGATATAAACAAAAAGTAAAAATAATGCAAATTGTATTTATCTTACCATAGTCGAAAATGTTGTCACTTCTATTTTTTTCTTTTTGAGATTAACTGGTGTTAGTTTTGAGTCACTTTTTTTATCTAAAATTAAATAAAAATCAATTATGCATTATTATAATCATAAAGACCATTATTTATAATATATGAACAATTTTTTATTACAAACCTGCATATTCAAGCTTTCGTCGTTTTGAAGAAACCGCACTACTGCTGTTATCAATCAGCTTTCGTTTTTGTCCACAAACCATATCACTGCTGGTATTATTTTTCCCGACTTTTACTGGTATTCTCGATTTTTCAACTGATGCTTTATTAACATTTTTCTTTATAGTCGATTTTCCAATTGATGAACGTCTATTGACGGTTTCTATCAATTTTGCAGGTGTTTTTGCTACTTTTAGCTTTTCAATTCTCGGACTAAAATGTTAATAAACAACACATTAAAGTTTTAAATAATTGTCATAAATATTCGGTACGAAAAAAGTCATTTAGGCACTTTCCAAAACACATCTGATTTCAACACAACTACAATGTTTTTTTTCCCCGTGTGATCTATACCTAAAAAGTAATGTAAATAATTGGAAATTGCGAGTTACCTTTCAGTTAGGGCTGATTGTCGTGTTTTACTCAATGCTTTCTTCAGCAGCAAACAATTTCGTCTTGTTTGATTTATAGATTTTCGTGCATTTCCACTTATCCTGTTCTTGGAAGGTGTGCTGACCAGCTAAAATGACAATTAGTGATAAAAAAACTCGTTAATGTATTATAAAAAATAATATATAATTTGTTAAAATTTTGTTCCAATGTAAAATATTTTAAAAATTTAGTTTTTCAAAATTGAAAACGTAGTAAATTATTGCTTAATCTAGAGTTTAGTAAAAAAAAAAAACTTGTACAATTCTGTTATAACTAGTCCTGCCCTATGTGACATCTTGCTAAAAAATAATTTAAAATAACAAATTATTACTGTTTTTAAGTTAAAATATTATAGAAAGGAAATTATTTACTTGTAATATAACCCTTGTATTAGATTATTAGATAATACATGCAAACGATTATACAATCTTAATAGTGTAGTTTTAATTATAAATTTCATAATAAAAATAAAAATGAAGACTTTCCCTCAGTGAACATTAAATTATTTTAATTAAATAAAATAAACAGCCAGGATTTCAGCAATCTCGGAGGGGCAAAACCTGGCACTGCCTATTAATTTCTTTTTGGGGACGGTCGAAAGTTAAAACAATCAGTGGTCAGTGGCATTCAAATGAAATGCAATTTAATACTACTTATTTAGAAAACTGATAACAACATTTTAATGAAAATCAAAACACACCCCCTAAATGTAACGAACTCTTGGCTATAACGAACAAAAATTAAAGTCCGATCAAAGATATGCTTTGTTCAATGTTAATTTTAATCGCTATAACGAATCACGGTTACAACGTACACAATATGGATATTACGACCTATTATTTTGTACTGTTACATAAATTCACTTGCTTGTAACAAACTATTGTGTCAAATTATGTGATTGAAACCGACATGTAGGGTGAAATTGGTTAAATGTAAGCGTGCGTTACGTCATTAATCACGAGGTTTTTGTTTTGACAGACTAAAAATGATGTTCTTCAATAAAAAATATCATCACATATCGAAATGTTTGTCTATAGCGAACTCCTGGGTATAACGAAAGTGAACTATGGCTAGTTGAGGGTTAGTTATAGCAGAGATTCACTGTACATAAACAAAATAAACAAATTCACTTTTTTTGGGGGCTTATTTAAGGTAATATTTATAAAAAATTAAGTACGTAGTTCATAATCACCTTTTTTTCACTATTAACAGTGGATGCTGTTGCAGCCATGGTCCTTCTTTTGTCATAATTTTTTGTTTTCTGAACTGTTGAGTTTTCTGGTACTTCACTTTTACGTCTCTTTTTTGGGATTATAGACTGGGTTGTGCCAGCGCTTTCCCACCGGAATGTTTTGTTGTGTATTGAAAACATTTGTCCCGGTGTGAGATTTTCTGATGTAATTTTTTTATTGTTTACCATCACCGGTACAGATGGATTTAAATTACGGAGTGTAACCTAAAATATACAATATATATTTTAAATTTCATCGATATAATTTAAGAAAATGAATATTTTAAAACTTTAAAGTTAGCACCTGAAATATAATTTCCAGAAAAAAAATTTCACCAATGAACCCAAAAAAACTGCTGTGGATTTACAGTATTGTTAAATATTTGAATTTCTTAGTATTTAGTTAATTCTGAGAAAAATTCAGGAGTAAATAATATATAGAATATCCAGTAAGTATAGTTTATATACGTGATAAAAATTGGGATTTGAACCCACCATATACCATTAGGACCATTCTGTTTTCTGGGTACCTAAAATGTAATTATTACTACGTGTTACAATTAACGTCGACATTAGCGTTGTCGAGCATTTGTATTCTACAATAGAATGAATAATTTAGTAACTTATTAGCAGTTATAAAATAAATAAGAAGTAAACATACTTTTCCATTAAATCCAACTGTAATCAAGGCTTGTTTAACACCAATATTTTCATTATGTATTCGAATATCACAATCCAACGATTTTCCAATACAACACGTTTCTTCGACCATGGGAAAACGGCGAGAGTCTTGCCCTTTTCTTACAATTACTATGAATCCTAAAGGACCTGCCATTATAATTATTTTTCATATAACCTTAAATTAGTATTTCTAGTTCTACATCAAACCGAACGTCTCAATTTTTAACATGCACAAAGCTCACAAATTAAATCTAAATATTTATTTTAACACACAATTAATTAAAATACAAAACTGAAACACTGAAAATGTGACGCCAATTGATCAACCGCCAACATGAATGTTTTCCCATAAAAACAAAATAACGCGTTATCAAAGACTACTTCCAATTTTGTTCAACATTAAACACTTTTTTGAAATAAAATTACTGAACCACGAGTTACACAAAAATGCTAACTTTATAATGTTTTTAAACACTTATTACTTTAAAAGAATTTTAGTAAACAACGCCGGCGTTGCTTTCCCACATTACCGTTTTTCACTGGCCTGCGGAGCATAGTTCTAACGTTTTAAATTTCAAAATAAAACACTAGTGACGTCTATATTCCATACCTTAAAGGATAGAATTAATCAAAAAATGTCCCTATACATAAAGATTCTATCAAATATGTTTGAGTATCACACATATAAGGATGTCTCACAAGGTTATGGAAATGTAACCAATAAAATATAACTGATATTTTGATACTGTTATGAAAAAGTCTTTGAGAAGTGTGTATGCTGTAGTTTAAATAACATATTAAGTTTAAATAACATGTTATTTACACGATACACACTTTTCGAAAACTTTTTCATAGTATCAAAATATCAGGCGTTATTCATTCAGTAGATCATTATTTCCAGAATCAATATTATGTACATAAGTTCATTTCTTTAATTTGTATTCTTGATTTAAAATTATGTAGGCATATAATTTAAATTTCCGAATTGATATTATGTAAGTACATAATTTTATTTCTTGAATTTTTATTGTTGAATTAAAATTATCTCTAGAGATAATAAAAATGAATCAAATTTATGTGTAGACATAATAATAATTCAGGATATTTTCAAAAACTTTAATTTTCCTGCGAGCTTGTTTTTTTAATCCAATGAATTATACAGAGCATTCAGTTTTGTAGAGGACACCAAGTTGGTGATATATGTTGGCAGCACTAAACAAATTTTAAAGTTTTTTTCTGTTTGTATGGGTGGTGAAAATACATACGAATTTCCGATAGATCATAGACCTTGTTCTTTAAATTCAAAATAATTTGCTATGGGAACAATGTAAATAAAATATTACAATTTTTTTATTAACAAAAATATGTCAAAAAATTATCTATTAATATCGTGTGTTTTAAAGACCACCAACATCTATCTATTAATATCATAATATACCTAAGTTTAATAATATTAATTTAGATAACAAAATGCCTGAAAAAAGAAATGATATAACGCGGAAAGAAAAACTGGCAGTGGTTAATTGTGCGATGAGATGAAAAAATAAGTACATACACTGAAACACGTCATTAAAAAAGTCGCTAAAATATTTTCTGATTGCAATTTGTATGAATTCTATTTATTTCTGTATTTTGACTAAAGCATTATTTTTGAGATAAGTCTAGGCATGTACTACCTACCTATATATAGGTATTATTTTAAAAAGCAGGATGGACAAAAGTTGTAACTTTGTTATTACCAATAAGCAATAATAATGTTATAGTTTAAACTGTCAGTTTTTTCTTTTTATTAATAATTAATATAAATTATTTATATACTTTTCTCTTATTAACATGTGTTGATTTACTATTAAAAATTATAATAGGTAGCTACTCTAAAACATCAGTCTTGAAAAAGCTTTGAACGTTTTTGACAGCTGTTAAAAAAAAAGTAACCTATAAGCTATCTGCTATATTGTTAAAAAAATGTTGCCAACTATAGTTGAATAAAAACATTTCTAAAAAAATGAACCAACTGTAAATTTCATAAAAAAATTCATACATTACACAAATTGTTAAATTAATTGACATTTCATGTTTAGGTTAACATAACAAACAGGTACGCATTGAGTATTGTAATGTATAAAAAAATATCTTTTGAATTCGAAGTAAAAACTAATGGTAAAAAAGATATAAATATTTTGGCATCTACACCATTTTTGAATAACTAGGTATTTATTTAATGCTATAGTTGTACTTAAATTTGCCATAAAGATATGTCAACTGTCGCACTCTCCAATTTGCAACAAATTTGCCGAACTTGTTTGCAACAGAAGGATGACATGGAACCTCTTCGGAAATTTCAAGTTCCAGAAATGCTAGCAGCTTTTACATCTATTAAAGTAAGATTGTGGGGCACACATCATTTTCGATACAATTTTCCTTAAAATCTAGGTATTTACATATCTGTTTTTCTTCAGATTGAATTTGATGATGGTTTACCAGTTCTTGTATGTTCAGACTGTTTAAATCAGATAAGAAACTGTTACAACTTTAAACAACAATGCGAAAACAACAACCGCTTATTACAACAAGTAAGACTAGGGAATACATATGATTTATTTCAGTCCGTTTATTATACGGACCCAAAAAGTAAAAATGACATTAAAAATGAAGCGACTGACGTACTAAATGATAAAAAGTGTAAAGATAAAATGAAAAAGCCACTGAGAGAATCATCTGAAAATGGTTTTACAGACACAAATTATTATCCAGAAATTTTGTTAGAGCAAGACAATACAGATAAGGATGACAGTGATTCAGATCCAGACGATTCAGAACAAATAGCTGAAAGAAATTCACCTACAAGAAATTTAAAAACTAAAAATATTGCAGAGTCTAAACAAAATAATTTCGAGTGTAAAATATGTAATAAAATTCTAACATCAACTGATTCGTTTGAACGTCATGTGCAAAAACATAATGAATCTAGGTATAAATGTATTATATGTCATCAGTATTATGGAAAGAGGCATGCAGGCCGACACATGCATCTTCATGAAGTGGAAGAACGAAGCTGTGAAATATGCAGCGAGAAATTCAGTTCATTAAACAAATGCGCGGAACACACAAAAAAACATAATCTACATTTAATATCTTGTACACTGTGCGATGAACAATTCATTTTAAAACCACAACTCGAAATTCATATGATGAAAGTTCATTTAAACAAAGCAGACAACGAGTGCACAGTTTGCGGTAAACAGTTCCTTTATCCGAGTAAACTCGAAAGACATAAAATAACACATCTGTCTGTTCGGTCTTTTTCTTGTGAAGAATGTGATTCTAAATTTAAAGACGCTAACGCATTAAAAATACATTTTAAAACTGTTCATCAAGGTATAAAACAGTATAAAAGACAGCTGTGTAAAATTTGTGGAATATCGGTTATTCAGTTACAGCAGCACATCTGGGCAAAACACAGTAACGAAAAACCTTTTAATTGTAAAGAATGCGAAGCAAGTTATGTAACGAAACAATTATTGAGTTTACATATTCGATCAAAACATAAAGGAGAAGAACTGTACAGCGTTCTTTGTAATGTGTGCGGAAAGCGATGGCGTTCGCAAGCGGAATTAAAAATACATATGCGTATTCACACAAAAGAACGGCCTTTCAGTTGCGCCACGTGCGATAAAAACTTTGCATCGACAAGTGCATTGAATTCTCATACTAGAACTCACACAGGTGAACGTCCGTATCCTTGTACCACGTGTGGGAAGAGATTTGCCTGCAGCAGTGTTCTTAAAAAGCACAAAAGAATTCACACAGGGGAAAAACCCTATGTTTGTAAAGTTTGTGACAAATCGTTCAGGCAGCGTTGCGTTTTAGTGACCCATATGAAAATTCATTAATTTTGGATGCATACCTATTGATAGGTATTCAAATATTTCTTTTGAAATGACTTTTCGTGATTATTACTATTATTATTGTTGTGTGCTACTGTAAATTGAATTTTAAAATAAATTATAAGTTACATTTACAGTAAAAAATTTACATTAGGAATGTAAATATAAAAAAGAAAGAATAAAGTATCAGCAAGCATTGAAATAGACAGATTTTTCGTAAGAATTAATAATTGCCCTATTTTTAATATTTTTGCAATTTTTCACTTTAGTGACGTTTTTAGGTTCATATCAAGTTCATATATTTATGAAAATTGAAAACATAACCTTAAACTGTCAAAATAATGGCTACAATTAAATTTACCGATTTCCCAAAAATTTGCCGTACTTGTCTACTACAAAAAGACAAAATGGAATCTGTTTTTAAATTAGATGTTCCTAAAATGTTGTCCACATTTGCAAATATCCAGGTAAATTGAATTTGCTAGGAAATAAGAATGTAACATGTTCAAAGTTTGTATTTTGTTTTTCTGTGTTATCCTAGATTGCAATAGATGACACTTTACCAGCGCTCGTTTGTTTGGACTGCCTGCAGCAAATACTAAATTGTTATAAATTCAAGCAGCAATGCGAAAACAATGATCGAGTATTGCATCGGGTTCGATTACAAATTACAGACAAATTGTTTCAAGCGATCCCCAATATCGAGCACGAAATAAACATTAAAACAGAAGACTCATTAAATGAATCATTGGAACAAGATAACACAGACGATAGTAATGATTATGCGAAGGATTCTGTGAGACCTAATAATGCAAGCAACGTCATCGAACTTAAAAAAGAAAACAAATTGCAAACTAAAAAAGTGAAAAATGAGAGACGTATTTATGATTCAAACGAATCATTGGAACAAGGTAACACAGGCGGTAGTAATGATGCAGGTGAATTTCAGAAACCTAATAATGTAAACAAACTTAAAAAAGAAAAAGAATTTCAAGTGAAAAAAGAGAGACGTATTTACGATTCGAATGAAACGGAACACGGTAACACTGGTGGTAGTAATGATTACAGTGTGGGTGAATTTGAGAAACATAATAATGTAAACAATGTTATTGAACTTAAAAAACAAAACGATTTGCAAACTAAAAAAGTGATAAAAGAGAGACGTATTTACGATAATCTCGATTCGTCTGAGAAAAGGAATTGCGTATGTAAAATATGTGGTAAAGTTTTGGTAACGATTCATACGTTAGCTCGCCACATGCAAATACACAATAAGGATCGGGAGTTTACGCATCGATGCGAAGTTTGTCAAAAAGGTTTCTATGAGAAAGGTCACTTAAATAAACACATGCGACGTCATGAAGGAGTGAAACGATACAGTTGCGAGGTATGTAACAAAGGATTTTATGAACTGAGCGCTCAGGCTGTACATATGAAAAAACATAATGCAAAGCCTGTATCATGTACAGTTTGTAATAAAGAGTTCATGGTGAAATTGCAACTCGATATTCACATAAAAACTCATTCGAACGAACCAAGTAATGTTTGTTCATATTGCGGTAAAAGATTTGCTCAACCAAATAAACTAGAACGTCACAAACTGAGTCATCAATCGATTCGGGCTTATTCATGTGAACTTTGTGATAGCAAATTTAAATATTCGTTTACGTTGAAACAGCATCACGAAACGGTCCATCGAGGCGTGAAAAGAAAAAAGGATGTTTGTAATATTTGCGGGAAATCGGTTTCTTATTTAAAATCACATATGTTAGGAAAACACAGTAATCAGAGACCATATAATTGCGAAGAGTGCGGTGCTGGGTTTGTCTCAAATGCATTATTAAATGTTCATATACGTTCAAAACATAAAGGTGAATTGGTGTTTACGGCTCTTTGTAGTGTTTGTGGAAAACAGTGTCAGTCTTCAACAGTTTTAGAAATTCATATGCGATCGCACACTAAAGAAAGACCTTTCGAGTGCAGTACATGCAATAAAGGGTTCATGTCGGCCGGTGCGCTTAAAGTACACGTTAGATCGCATACGGGTGAACGGCCTTATGTGTGCAATACTTGCGGAAAAGCTTTCAGTACCAGTCAACTACTCAAGGTTCACAATAGAATTCATACCGGAGAACGTCCTTATAGATGCGGAGTTTGTGAACGGACGTTTAGACAAAGGTGTGCTTTGAGGACTCATTTGAAGTTACACTGATATCAGTGCAAAAAACGCATGATTATCACCTCCTCGTGTTCGTTTTTAAATTTACTTTATTTTGTCAAACAATTTTAAGAAACATATCTTTTCTGATCATTCCCATACACAATGAAACAACGAAATAATTTTTCATAATGTTAACAAATATGAGCTTTTATTTTTTTATGTGGTAGTTTTTAAGTAATATAATAAAATAATGTAATTTTAATAATATACATAAATATTATGATACGTAATGTATAATTATTTAAATATTTATAAATGTACATTGCATTCATTATATCTAGTAAGATTCTAAAGAATGGGTCAATTAACAATACAAACTTCATTTGTTTATTTAACACTACTACTAGCATTTCATTTTTGCTTGACTGTAGTAATAATAATTACGAAATCCGGATGGATTTCGTCCATCATTAAATCAAAAAGAGCGCGGTCGACATCGAAAGTTGAAACCGGCCAAGTGAGTATAATTCTGTAAAAATCTTCTCCTTCTTTGTCTAATGGATAGGATCCGATCCTTTTGAAAATTGATATTTGAGTGTAAATAATGGTAAAACGGCGGCCTGTAGGGTCGCATTTCTGGCGCCGCAGGCCCGTATCAACATATCGATTTTAAAAGTATAACTTGTAACGCGCGTACATAAGTACACGCACCCACTTTTTTTTAATAGATTTTTTCTTTAATTATTACATTTGGTAGTTACATAAAGATTCACATATGAAACTGATTAATATCTACCATGAATAACATATTATGATACTGTACTCAACTTTTCTTAATAGTTATAAAGTTATCTGCAAAAAAATAAATGATATTCCCCCAAAAAAATCATAAAATGAAAAGGTCGGCCGTCGCTGGTATACGGTGTCTACAGATTTGAAATTAGTGATATCAAAGTTGAATGTAATAACTCCAGCACACTACCAAATACAAACGTTACGCATTTCAGTATTGATGTGTAACGTTTGTATTTGGTAGTGTGCTGGAGTTATTACATTCAACTTTGATATCACTAATTTCAAATCTGTAGACACCGTATACCAGCGACGGTTGACCTTTTCATTTTATGATTTTTTTTGGGGGGGATTAAGTATAAGCTAAATTTTAAATATCGAATATGCACATAGGTATTATTTGCATTATTATGGTAAATCACAATAAATCTATCACAATAACTATACTGATTAGATTAGACGCTAATGACTCTGTTGTCGAGCGTCTATAATCTATAATTCATTCATTCATTATACTGATTAGACATGCCAATACTTCAATGTCATGATGGCATCATTAAAATTACTTTTAATTACTTCTTTGTCCTACATCTTTGCCCAGTTATTTATTTTCTAGATTTGTCAGTTTGTTTTTCATTATAGAGCATCAAGTTGGTTCAACACTATTGTCTAAAGCTTGTATTCCTGCATTTTCTCCAGGAATCTCTTCATATTGTGTTTCACTAAAATAAAATAAACAATAGCTGTTAATTAATTTGCAAAAAATATAATTTGGTTTTTCTTATTTAGTAGTTCTACTTATTTGATCTCATTCATAAAAAGATATAGTTTCCAGTTCAGTTTATAGTTTATGAAGGAAATCAGATGGATGGCGAGTCATGAATCGTTGTGGAAGTGATAGGTCTATGAGGGTTGACCTGGGACACAAAAAGTTACCGGGAAAAATGAATTGAGCGGTGCCTCATACGACTTTTGAATATTATTATTTTTTTTAACGAGGGGATGGTGATTAGACGCCTCCGGGAATTCTCCCAGTGCTCCCTACGGTCAAGCCGAGCTTGGGTCTATGTGAATTGCAGTTTTTACTAAAAAATAATAGTATGACACATTTATGACCGCTTTTTAATACTGGGTACCTTAACACGTTATATTTGACAGCCTATTATATTTTAATAACATAATTCGAAAATCATTTTTTATATAAACAGCGTGGGTATAATGTGTTAGGATAGGAGAAAAACGTCTTTTATTTTATTTAAATTGTATAACATCTTATGTTTTGTAATTCAAATCGTCAGAATTCCTGCCGATAATTCCTACCTTCAGTGCTATTTTTCAAAAAAAAAAAATTTAAATCTCAGAATGGATAAATTGATTCAAATTAAGTATACACAAAACCGTATCAATGCCTTTACAAAACAAACCGAAATGTTATTCTGTTTTCCTTCAAAGAATATCCAGAAAGGTGTTCCATCAGAAAAACTAGTAGATTCGGAGAAAATAAGCTGTGACAGACGGACGGACAGACAGACACGAGAGTGATCCTATAAGGGTTCCGTTTTTTCATTCTGAGGTACAGAACCCTAATGATCCTGCTTTTATGTATATCGAGCCACCTCAAATTTATAGGATTAAAAGTATTATGCGGAAGGCTTTTTCACTTGCAGATACGCCAGCGTCGATAAATCGGGATTGTATTAGTAATTAAAAAAGCATTCCATTACTTCTACACGTGGGAGGTTCTCCATCATCGTTATATAGGTCAATAAAAAAACAATCAGGGATAACCTAGGAAATCCCGATTTTCATAATTAAATTAAAATTATGAATAGATTTACGATTTCAAATAAAATAATTCTAAAAATAAGTGGTCGCAAAGCTAGGTCTGTATCAAATTTATATTCAAACTTGGTTATATATAATTTCAAAAGACCGTAAAATTTCACATGTAAACCGAATCATTACTTCGAAAATGGTTTGTGTTAGCCGTTATTTCGCAGTAACTCTGATCGGTATATACAGGAGTGCATGACAGCCCCCCAGGCTCTCATGAAATTACTTTTTTTTTCATTCAAAAACTTGGACTCTTATAGTATTCGAAACATTTTTGTTAGCGGGTAATTTCTTCGAACAATCTGTAGCTTAGTTTAAAAAGTTCCATCAATCAAAATTAAATGTCAATTAGTACGGGCTTCCGGATTAATTTTTTGTTGTTTAAAGCAGAGGCAGACTAGCGTAGCCCCGGTGGCGACCAATATTTTTGGCCCCTTATTCCAAAAATGTGGCATCGGGGGGGGGGGGGGTTTAGTGCGTGAAAAAGTCCATACTAGTAAATATCCAAGTATATCGGATTCTTTATTTAAAATTTAATAAAAATGAACAAAAACAACTAATACGATTTCGTCATAATCGAAATTAAAATTTCTTTCGACATAAAAGAGAACAAAACCTTTTAACATATCCTGCTTCAATGAAGAACGCAAACGATTTTTTTTATTATTTTAACCACAGAAAAAAGTCGGACGATAGTCCATGATAAAAGTGAGTACAAACTTATATGCAACGTAGAGATGTGGAAAAAGCGCACTTTGAGCATTCAGTTTGCACAGCAACTGAGCAGCACAATTAATGGAGAAATTACATTTTTGCTTGCTGTTTTACATTGCGTAACAATATGGGCATTATCATCACCTACAACACCATCCTCATATATTTCAGTAATGACATCATTATTGTTATCACCAGTAGATGAAAATGCTGATGACAGTATTTTGGAAGGAACAAACTCTTTATAAATTATATAATAAAAGGCAAGTTGGCGTAAGTCGCGACAAATATCGTCTCGAGATAAATAGATAAATTAGTTTGTTAAGCCAATTCCACCAAATCACCCTCTTCTAAAAGGATATTTTCAAAATTTCTCGGGTCTAAAAATGAAATGTGGCTTAAAAGTCTCTCATTCGATTCAAATTGACTACCTACTTAATTGTTGCTCCGCGGTGTCCATGATGACATTGAAAACATTTATCAGGAAATTTTTTGCTGCGATATTGCCCGTGGTCCATTTAGTCCCCATTAAGGTTGGCCCCGGTGACTGGAGTCACCCAGTCGCCCGGTCCAGTCCGCCCCTGGTTTAAAGTGATTTTGAGTAATGAGCTTTCAGTAAGTACTCATATATGAAAGTGCCCAGTGGCGTAGCTAGAAATATCGGGCCCTTACGCAAGCATAGTCGGAGCCCCTCCCCCCCCCTATTAATAAAAATAAAAGAAGTTGATTTTTATGAACTATATTAAATAATTCAACTTCTGTCAACAACAGAAATAAAAATAATATGCGAAGAGCACCCAGAAACTGAACTTTTTGACGTGGTTTTCTTTCAGAATGAAAGCCGAATACAGATATCCCTCTATCCATCGTGACTAGACCAATAAATGATATTTCAGAATCCAGCAAGTCAGTAGAATTAGTTAGTGTTTTTGTATAAATATTTATATAATATTATCTGGATAGTGTTCTATGTAAGTATTTTCTTCTGTTTGCCCGTGCAGGGCCCCTCGCACTCAAAGGCCCTTCTGCATTCCTAACCTTTGCTATGCAGTAGTTACGCCACTGAGTGGACCCCTTGGAACATTTGCCGCCTGGGCCTTTTCTCTTACCGCCACTGATGCGGCGGTTCCTGTATATATTTAAGAATGAAATTTTCCATAATTTAAAAAATAGCACTAAAAAGGAGCCATATATCAATTAACGGAACGAATTTACATACCAAATTTCATGAAAATCAAGCAAAATTGATAGAATAATTTTTTTAGCTTGAGTTTTAACGGCTGTACCAAAACACATGCAGGATTTTGAATTGTTCCAAGTTTTATTAGAAATAATTGACTTAGAAAATTATCATGCTAGTTATGTTATAAATAATAAAAAAGGACGTTTTGGGTAGGAAATAATACATATGTAATATATTTTTTAAAAATTGGATAACAGAAGAGGAAACTTTAGGTATTCATCAATAAAATAAAATAAAAAATTTTAATTTTTATATAAAAATATATACTATAAGTACATAAATATAATAACGTAAATACCTATATTTATAAAAAAATAACCTAGCCGCGGACTGGAATGCATTGTATTTGAATTAAATTTTTAAAGGGAGCGTCCATGTATTATGTAAGCAGGCTTAGGGGGTGGGCGTGGGGGGGTTTACTAAGTAATTTCATCGTCAGTCGACGCTGTTTCAACCTTCTAAATAAACAAAAAATGATCAGTGTCACGTCATTCATTTGTTATAAAAAAGGGTTGGGATTTTGCATAAAAAATTAAAACAACTAAAAAAAATTTGAAAAACGGTTGACCCTGCGCAGGCCATCCCTGAAACTTCCCGCTGTCTAGTTTTGATATTATTCATAAATGCACATCATTCTCTTTAACAAATTTTTCACAAATTGTTGTTAGCTATTCCAAAAAAACACTTTTTTGACATTTTTTTCACATCTTTTGAAGGAATGAACCGATTTTAATGGGTCTTGCAGCATTAGACGTCGTTTTTTAAGCACGGAAAATGATAAGATTTTAAAAATCAATCGGTCAAAAAATCTAAGTTATTTTGAAAAACATTTTTTTGAAATTTTTTCAACAACGATATCTCTTGAACGAATCAATCGATTGACATCGGATTTGCGGCATTCGACGCAGTTTTTTGGGGGATAGAGCTGATTAGATTTTGGAATCGATCAGTAAAGCATTTTAAAAGTTATTAAAAAAAAAACATTTTTTCAAAAATTTTATTTTTGAGATTTCTCAAAATCTACTTGATTGATTACGTTCAAATTTTTAGGAAATCTAAATTGAGTAAAACTCTTTCGAATTCCGCAAACCCGATCTCAATCGGTCAATCCGTACAAAAGTTATTTAAGGTTTACATACATACATACATACAGACATCCACTTGAAAATAGTCAGAATAGCTTCCTAGGATCTCAAAATGTTGAGATCTGTTGAAAACTCGATTTTCGAAAATCGGACTGAAACCAATAACTTCCCGGAATTTTTGAAAATGTACTATTTTCTTATCGGGAAGTTAAAAAAATGACAAATGAGCATTTAAAAAATCTGCAATATGTATTTTAATAATACGTCTACTCTCGACTCCATTTACTCAACTAATCAAATTATGTAATCTGCTTTTTTCTCAAATATTTTAATTTCTAAGAAACCTCCGACGATTTTTCTGAAGTATAATAATGCAAAAAAGCAAATTAAGATAAACGCAAGTATTACTATAAATTTTAAAATAATTGGTTGGTATACAAATACATATTAATATTAGAAACACACATTTGTGTATTATAATTTATATTAGAAATCGTGTCCATCGTGATTATAATAAAATTAAGCAAAATCGCAGGATAGTGGACAAAATAATTTGATTTAATAAATTAAATGTACGACGTTTCGTCTATAGATTTAGACGTTTTCAAGTACATACATAAAAATAACAATCAAATTATTTTGTCCACTATCCTGCGATTTTGCTTAATTTTATTGTGTATTATAATATTATGTATCCGACAATGTTCCAGCCCTGTGATATAAATTTTATCTATATAATGTTTTATATAAAAATGCATTTACATTACTTAAGGACATCGTCTCGATTTAATAAGCGTTTACAGTTATAAAAAAAAACGAACTTAAAGTGATCGTTATTCATTGATTAATCTTTTGTATTAAAAAAAAAAAATTAAGATCCAACCGGACTAGATTTAGGTTTATTTTATACATTTTGACGAGTTCAGAAGAAATTTCTGTTAATTTATCACTAACTTAATTGGGTCATAACTCATGAATAAAAATCACTTTGCGATAAAAACAGTTCAATATTAATTGTCCGTCAAAATACCGAATTAAATTTGCATTGAAGCAATAGGTATTAATTATCTGAGGTGACTGACAAGGAAAATATTTTGACGAGAAAAGATCAAAGTGCAAACAATATAATAAATAACTTGCCTGACGTTACAATAGTCATACGCGTCAGGTACTGACAAAACAGCGTTTGTTCTGATTTTTCCTCGTCGTTTGAGGAATAATTGTATTTAAACAAAACACACTTAAAAAAAAAACTAAAAATAAATCTATCACGTTCTACCACTTAAGTCATACAGTTTGTCACTTTGGCTGTAAAAAAATCAATTGAAATAAATGATCATATTCTCTGAGCATGCTCAATTCATGCAAAATAAAATTGCCATTTTACTTACCGGTATAAAACATAATGTTGTATAATGAAGAAAATATCGAAAACGACTGAAAACAGTCCTAGTCCAAATTTGGTTGGGTCTCCAAATATTGACACCCAATCGTCTAAAAATTCAAATTGTTTGATGTACTAAAATTTATTTTAAATCTTATGGATAATCAAATCGATAATCCTTACCGTAGTTATATGAGTTCAAGATCATTTGGAGCATACTAAGCATACCACCAGTAAAATCTAGAAAAATATTTTCGATGCTCCATCCTTCAGTACTCTTTCTTTTATAATTCATAAACGCCTACAATAATAAAAGATTACATTTTGAATTCGGAATTTTTTTTTAATATTATTTTGTGTGTACACTGTACATACCTGAGGAACATATTTAATTAATGTAATTGTTAATTTAATATAAGAACAAATATACAAGAAGTCCAGCCATTTGAGTGTATCGACAGAAGATAAAATCAGAGATATTAAAAATATTAAACCAAAAATCCCTAGAATAACTCGAGCAGTTGTTGATACTCTCTGGTCTCCACGTTCATGAATAAAACACTGAGCAATTGTTATCAGCGTCGCGACGGTAGCATGTAAAGCAAAAACAATATCGTTTACTTGTACAGGATTTAAACCACGGGGATGTCTGTCAAAGTATTCTTGCTGGAAAAAACATAATACATTCATTTCTTTGAAAATGGTCACATAATTGATGTAAAATGCGTTTAATTTATGTACATTTATGTGAAAAATAGTCGAACCTGATTAAGGGGGGATTTCAAGGGACGGCAGGTTTAATCTCACTAAAAAGAGGCATATCCGAGTTCTCACTTATGTTAAAACTTGCAGGTTGCACTATTTACATTATTTTCTAACAAAAGAGCCTAGAAGTCCTAATAGCAATCGTCTTAGTTATAGACGTGATTCCTAATTAAATTGAGAAAAATCAGTCTCAGACAAAGAAGTTTAAGTCTCACTAACAAAGGTTTTTTGGTGTAAAAATGCCGAGTGCTCACAATTAGTCCCATTAATAGAGGTTTCTCACTTATTCAGGTTAGACTGTATTATTGACGGCTTTTTTTGCTTTGGGAGCCGTCTTATCGCCGGTAGCACTGCAGCCTCTAGGGTTATTGACGCCTTAATGAACACGAAAATAATACAAAAATAGATTCTAGTTAAACAGATCAAATAAAACATTTCACTGCACAATAAAAATTACAAATCAAGCAATGCATTTGTAAAGGCCGCTTATGTGCAACAAAAGTAAAGTATACTTATGTGTGTAATTTGAAAATGTATAATCTAACAGCGTCGGCCGACTGTGATTCGAAGATAAGTTGAAGAAGTACCTATTACTGAATAAGAATTACCTACCTCAACTGTTGAAACAAAGTATAAGCCGCAGTTAAAAAGCGAATACATAAAAAATCCAACTATATTAAGACACAAAAAGTCGAAATTCAATCCAACCACACTGCAAAGAAATAAATAAATATAATCTTTGAATTCATCTGAAATATTTCAATTACTGATTTATAAAAAAAATGACAATGTTAAGTTTTAAAATTACCTTTTCCTTCTAAAATTTTTAAAAATCTGTGGATAAAATGAAATAGACCATGCCACAAAATAAATCCATCCTAGGACGTTTGATATTTCTTCAATTGCACTAGATTTTTTTACCGTAACTCTAACAAATGCTTTATTTGTGCTAAAAAATGAAGTGAAATTAATGTTAATACTAAAATATAAAACTGTAACGATCTCTGTAATTTCGTTTTTTTTATCTGTCAGTTTATACCAACATCATTCGAGAAGGGATGAAGCGATTTTGATGAAACTTGGTATAGGTACTATCTACTTACTAGTTACTACTAGTATACCCAAACATAGGTTATTTTTTAATCAGCTATAATTGTGTTACCTACGTTAAGATTTCTATTAAAACAACATTAACGCGATCGAAGCTTCGGATAAATTAATCCTGATATGTAGCAGCCATTGAGTGATATAATAATACAGTAGCTACCTACTAAGTACCAACTGACTACTATATGTCAGGGATAGTTGAACGCTTTCATCTAACAGATACGTACGGTTTCAATCAAAACCTACATTACCGCGAGTGATGCTGTGGCTGTCCCTATTAATATATAAAAGGCGACGTCTGTCTGTCTGTCCGAAATTATTCAATCGGTTTTCGTACGATTTTCATGAATAGGTAGATTATATACCTACATGGTGTTTCAGGAGGAATGGTACTTACATATTTTAGTATGTTATAGTATCGTTCATTTTGAGCAAAAAAGTTCATAAAAACATGTGGCTAAGAGAATTGGCCACATATTTTTCCTCACACTGATATAATGTTTATGCAGTAATTCAATTGGCTGTATCTCAGTAACCACTGAGAATTTTCCACATGTTTATATGAACTTTTTTGCTCAAAATGATCGATACTATAACATACTAAAATATGTACCATTCCTCCTGAAACACCCTGTATTTGGGAAGGTTTTAGGCTATACATTTTTTAGCTATCATAACCTAAGCCTTGATGAATCATAACAGGGGACCGAGCGAGGAACTCCGCCCGTCGGGTAAATATGGCTAGTAATTTATAACATTGGTATTTCATTTGTATATTGTTTATGATTTTCAGAATTACCTTATCGTATCATTTGGCTCAATACTCGGAGTCAATAATGAATGACCAGCTCCAATAGCACTAATTGCGACATAGTAGACTTTTGTATTATTTGTTAAATCTCCTGGACTAACTATTATTATTGGTTCTGGCACATTAATTATATCTTTGTGCTGCGGTTCAAAAGTAATGGTGATGTTTTCTGTCAGTGGACCTCTAAAAAAATATTTTATTGTAGGCTATTTGAACTAAAATATTTTAAGTATACCTACCATATTAGTTTTCAACTTACTCAATAAGTGTACCAACTTCTCCTGTCGTATCAATTAATAAACTAAGATCATGTGTCAACATAGATAAGTCGCATTTTCCTGAATTTGTTGCTAAAAAATATTTTTTATTGGAAAAATGTATTAAATATAACTAACTATCTTCAAAAGAAAATGTTATCGAATAACAAAAAAATCATGACGGATGAGATAAATGTAAAAATCTGCATGTTTGTAACTCAATCACGCATCAACGACGCAGTGTATCTAAATAAAATTTTGCATGCAGGTAATTTCTGGTCTGGATTAATACACAGGCTACTTTTAATTTCGGTCGATTCAGTAGTTCCCGTGGGATAAAATAAAAAAAACTTTATTTCATCACGCCTAAAGGGGATAACCGAAATGTTACATGTAGAAAGTCTATGAGAGAGAGTAATACATAAGGTCAATTTTATTCTCTTCGCCTATATAATGAATTCTTTTAAAATTTAAGCTAGTCTGTAATATAATGGCGTAAAAATGGGGAAAAAGAAAGCAAACTAAAATCTCTTATTAAAGTTCTGACTAATATAGGGTGACTGTGTGACATTAAATTTTTTAAGTTACATCGTTTTAATTTTTTGAAAATCTTGTGATCAATGCAAGTTTAAAATTTGTTTTCCTTTGTAATGCGTGCTTAATTTTTTAAATACGCTGAATAAGAATTATTTAGTAGTCTGAAAAGTATTAATTATTGTATTTTGCCCGATATGGAGTAATAGCCCGGGAGTTTGCGTTGCATTTTAGGTAGTGTTTTTACGCCGATCGATTGTTATCTTTTTCGATAAATCTGGTTTGACTAAGAAGTAAATCAAGCGTCAGCTGACGCATCCGCGGTGAGTGTGGGTGTAAGAGGCTTCGAAACTGGTAAAAAAAACATTTTTTTTAAGTAATAGTAGGCCGGCTGAAACTTTTTTTATAAATAGTTGACATCATAGTGAGTTGAAAAAAAATTGTCAGCTGCATCGTGGAAGGGGGACTGTGTGTCAGCTGCTTGCATGAACTTGTAAAAAATATTTTACGTGTTTTTTTACAAGTTCATGCGAGCAGCTGATGCACAATCCCCCCTCCACGATGCAGCTGACAATTTTTTTTCAATTCACTATGATGTCAACTATTTATAAAAAAAGTTTCAGCCGGCGTACTATTACTTAAAAAAAGTTTTTTTTTACCACTTTCGAAGCCTCCCACACCCAGACCCACCGCTACTTGAGCAGCTGACGGTCGGTTCACTGATTAGTTGTACGAGATCAACTATCGATATCAAAATCAGCCGGATTACTATGACTTTTTCAATTGCAACGTTGCCTCCCGGACTATAACGTCTGTTAAAATTAAATTTTTTTAAAAACATTAAACAAGCAACAACAAAGTTCGATATGGCACATAATATTGCATTTTGCACAACAATAATAAATAATTTTTGTTTTTTCATGTTTATAGACGCGTTTCCAAATACAACTAGGTACAATAAATTGTCATATACCTATATAATATATTGGTAACATTCAATGTAATATTATTACAAAATAATAAAAAACAAGTAAATAAATAAAACACTTGTTTCAACATAACAATTTTGTTATTTATATCAAATCTGTGAAATTGCAGAATTGGATGAAGTGCTTTACGATTAACATAATGGTCACATTGTATTTTTAAAAATTTAAGGTCTTTTATTAAATTTGAATACGAGGAAATTCGCGTAAACAAAAATTGTATGCTCAGGAAAATGTATTTTTCTTAGATTAGTTTTACCCAAAAAGTAGTACTTAGCTTTGAAAAATATTTATTATAATAATGCTCTGGTATTAAACCATCAATTAAACCCAACATATAAGATGCATATAAATTGTGCATTTGGTTATTCATTATAAGTACGAATGTTCTTGACCTGGTTTTGTTTTTTTTAAGCAGGCGAGATTTACAACGCGTCTTTTGTTTTACACACTAAGTTTAAGGTTAAAGATTGTAACTAAAGTTATGCATTACTTAATGAGAGAAAAATGGTATCTGTTTAGATTTGAGTCATTAAGGCGACCGAAGTGGGATGATCTTAAACTAGCGATCAAAGTGGGACAATCTAAAATCACACACAAAAATTGCCCAGAAATGAAGCTCATGATTTTAAGGGCGTATTACATATTATATGAAATTCAGAACCGGAGAGACATTTACCTTTTTTTTTCGAAGAGTAGGTGACTACCAAGTTATATTATATGTCAAAATTAAAAAAAGCATATTGCAAATATTACATTATATTCTACTTGCTGTAGTTCAAAAGGGTGTGCCGTCAGTTGATCCCAGCAATTTGATCCCACGACATTTGATCCCACGACAATTGATCCCAACGACATTTGATCCCAACGACATTTGATCCCAACGACAATTGATCCCACGACATTTGATCCCAAAAAATTGTCTATAAACTAACAGAGCCTGATAAGTAATAAAGTTATTAAATTTTATTAATTTAATGAAATAATTTAATCGAGGGAAATTTGTTTGAATTAAATTTGTAGACATTATGATATATTTGTAATTACATTGATATTCGAATTCTAACAAATGTAATAGTAAATATAATGTGTTTATGAGTTAATAATCCTTTAAAGATTATGTAAAGATCAAGTTGAATAATCCACTTTTATTTATCATCTCCCGGGATACGTCGTAATTTTGTCAAATATTGTATTTTATAAATTTTGTTGAAAAATTACCTATTGTACATAAAAACTTCGAAACATCAGCTGTGCAGTCAATTTGGTCCTACGTGCTTTTCACATTATAACGAATTGTTAAATATGCCATTAAAGTTTATGAAAAGTCAACGTGATAATTTGTTATTAATTCATAAAATACAATATTTGACAAAATTACGACGTATCCCGGGCAATGATAAATAAAAGTGAATTATTCAACTTGATCATTACAATATAATCTCTAAAGGATTTTTAAATAATAAACACATTATACTATTACATCCGTTAGAATTCTAATAACAATGTAATTACAAATAAATTATAACGTCTACAAATTTAATTCAAACAAATTTCCCGACAAAGGGAATAATCGATTAAATTATTTCATTAAATTAATAAAATTTAATAACTTTATTACTTATCAAACGCTATTAGATTATAGACAATTTTTTGGGATCAAATGTCGTGGGATCAATTGTCGTTGGGATCAAATGTCGTTGGGATCAATCGTCGTGGGATCAAATTGTTGGGATCAAATGTCATGGAACCGTTCAAAAGATAGTAATCTTAATTTTATTTTAAACAAAAGCACTAACTTTATTTTCGGCCTCATTTACACTGCAGTCGAGTGCAATCTAGCCGTTCAAGCAAGGTTGTGCATTCAACCAAGCGAGGGGCAGGCCTCGTGTTTAAATGGTAAGATTACGCCTGACGACAGCTACAGCATAAATAAGGACTGTTAGATACATGGGGGTAATTTGAGCATTTTGACTGGGGGGGGGAGCAAAGATTATCGGGGGGTCCGTTACCCGTATTTGTTCGTAAATTGGATGAAATTCTGGTGGCGGTAAATTATCGACGATATCACTGTATAGGCTTAAAAGGCAACATTCAATTTTTTTTCTTACCATAGGTATTTTATAGCTATTCTGATAGAGCTTTTTATTCTCTTTTCAACCGTGTAATTAATTACCAACGTTACATTATAAAATTTTCGAGACAAACGCAATTAAACTTTTAGCCCGGGAAATAAAGGTTTTAGGTCGCAAATAATTCCAAAGGAGCTGGATTTTTCACAGATGGTAGAACACCTTTAGACATGTATTTTTACAAAAGTCCCCGGTTATCCCCCTTGTGCTTCCCCCGCCATCCCCTTTTGAATATAATTTTGCAAGCCTTACGGAAAACGCTAATATCTCCTTAACCAATGTCTGAAATCAGACGACTTTTTTTTTGTTTTGTTCCTAATTAGTTACTCTAAAAAATTTCCCCTCTTCAATTTTGCGATAAAATCAATATATGCTTTGCAAATTATTAATAAAGAGAAAATATCAGTTTTTAAAAGAATATTTCACAAAATATTTGCATATAACTTTTTGATGAACCTGTTTCGAAATATCTCAAAAACGATTCTTTCATATTAAATAGGATTACATTTCCTACAATTTTCATCCTTACAAATTTTCTGTGGTACAAATAGTAAGCGCGCTACAGCTTCTTGAAAATCGCACGCGCTTTTTGTAGCCTTGGAAACCGATTGTTAAAACGTAATGTCCTTTTCAATAGCTTTATTTATTGTGTTCTTCATCGAATTTTAAATTGAAAATGCACATGTTCATAAAGCAAAGAACGCTCTAAATCGTGATTTTTGTCCCATATCGATATCGTTAAAAATTTCGAAGCTATAGCCAGTCAAAGTTGAAGTCATCATAGAGCCTTACTTTTTTTTTGGACACGTGTTACGAGTACTTTCCATACCGAATAAAAAAATTTCCGTCTAGTAACCTATAAAAAATTTAAGGTCCAATCTCACTAACTTGAAAAATTTTCAAGTTATAAGCATTAATGTTCATGTTTTTACTTTTTGACATAAAATTAAAACGCTTGACGCGAAGTGCTCTACTAAGAAGAGTGTTCGAGAAATATTAAGTTTACATATAGAAGCTGTAGACCTATTCATGGGTTATCTAAGTGAGTAAAAAAATTTAAAAAATTTGAAAGTGGTCACTCTACAGAGCACTTCGCAACAAGTGTTTCAATTTTATGTCAAAAGGTAAAAACATGTACATAAATGCTTATAACTTGAAAATTTCGCAAGTTAGTGAAATTGGACGTAAATAATTGTTTATGGCATTAAATTTTCTATAGGTTCCTAGACGGACATTTTTTTATTCGGTATAGAAAGTACTCGTAACGCGTGTAAAAAAAAAATGTAAGGCTCTATGATGATTTCAGCTTTGACAGGCTAAAGCTTCTAAATTTTTGAAGATATCGATATGGGACAAAAATCATAATTTAGGGTGTTCTTTGCTTTATGAACGTGTGTATTTTCAACTTAAAATTCGATGAAGAACACAGTAAATAAAGCTATTGAAAAGGACCTTATATCTTAACAATTGGTTTCTAAGGCGTGATTTTCAAGAAGCTGTAGCGCGCTTACTATTCTTACCACGGAAAATTTGTAGGAATGAAAATTGTAGGAAATGTAATCCTATTTAAAACATTACATAACGAAAAAATCGCTTAAGTCGACCGTTTCTGAGATATTTCGAAAAAACAAAAACAATGTTAAAATTTCGTGGTTTTTTGGCTGCCAAAAGTTGTCCCGGTGTCATGTTGGCACGAATATATGCAAACAAATAGTAGATTGTATATCTAGATGTGTAATGGACTATTACGGCGAGTGATGACAGTATGTAAGAACGAGCGACAGCGAGTTTTTACAGTCACACGAGCCGTAATACCATTACGCACGACATATAATATATATGGAATTTTTTGCCATACCCACTACAAAATACCTACTTTTCACTTCATTTTCAAAAAAATTTGACAGTTCATTTGCGTTGCCATCTTTACTTCTACAGTATGCCGTGAAGTTCGTGAGAAAGTAATGGCAGACGCACGCAGGCGTTTAGAGCGAATAAACAGAAGTTCCTATGGCAACCGTTTACTTCCCGCACTAGTGCGGAAAGTAAAACACTTTCCGCACACCTGCCTGTGAAATGACTCATAAAAGGCCGCTATACATACATCGTAAGTAGCTATTTTGTAGTGGGTATGGCAAAAAATATCTTATGCCCCACCTTTTGCAAGGTACAATGTATGTCAAAAACTACACAACATTTCTTATTCAAACCGATTTTCGTTGGAAGTATTTTATAAATTCTACTTCATTTACATACCGACTGTTGACTTAAATAAAAAAGTCATTTTGAAACTTCTACATCATTTTTGAAGGCCTATCTAATGATACCCCACACGCTTATGTGCACTGGAATTTTTTTTATCCCTCAGTTACATATATGGTGTGCCACCACTATTTTTTTCGTAATTTCACTTAACCATTGTATAGCAGTTCATAGAAAACACCTACCTTCCAAATTTCATCTATAGTGTGCCAATAGTTTCCGAGTAAAATGACTGTGACATACGGACGGACAGACGGACAGGATGAAATTATAAGGGTTCCCTTTTTGCCATTTGGCTACGGAACCCTAAAAACGCTTCAATGTTAGATAAATAATTTTATTACAAATAAATAAATACAATCCATAAGTTTTTTTAATTTTATTGCCATGCGTCCGACCGCTGCGCTTATTATTAACAGCCCACTTGCCCTATAATTAACTAAAGTCTATCAATATATACATCATTTTAAAGCTACAAATATTGTCTACAAATTTTACTTGAACAACTTTTACCCTAACAGGCTTAGCAAAAAGTTATATGGAAATATTTTGTGAAATATTCTTTTAAAAACTGATATTTTCTCTTTATTAATAAATTGCAAAGCATATATTGATTTTATCGCAAAATTGAAGAGGGAAATTTTTTAGAGTAACTAATTAGGAACAAAACAAAAAAAAAGTCGTCTGATTTCAGACATTTGTTAAGGAGATATTAGCGTTTTCCTTAAGGCTTGCAAAATTATATTCAAAAGGGGATGGCGGGGGAAGCACAAGGGGGATAACCGGGGACTTTTGTAAAAATACATGTCTAAAGGTGTTCTACCATCTGTGAAAAATCCAGCTCCTTTGGAATTATTTGCGACATCGGGTGTTTTTTTCCTTTCATTTCCTGGGCTATTTGCATACAATACAATACCTAGGTACAACAATACATGTACCTACTGTACCTATACTGTTGTACCAAAATTTAAAATGCGAGTCATGAATCTTATACAAGCAGTTTGTGCCTGTATGAGTGCATGAATTAGTTCCTGGATTTCGATACAACAGTGTACTTGATATTAAATAATTAAAGAAATTAAGAAAAATAAATGAAACGTCGGCAATAAATTAAAATATTCCACAAACAGTCCTTATTTCCCACTACTTTAATTATACCAATAAATATGAAAGCTACCTCGTACATGTATCTTATATTGTTGTATCAGTATGTGAAGTTTAATTGCGTTTATATCGAAAGTTTTATAATGTAACACAGCTACAACTGGTATTTAATTACCTACACGGATGAAAAGAGAATAAAAAGCGCTATCAGAATAGCTTAAAAAATACCTATGATGGTAGGTGCTATTTAGGAAAAAAGAGTTGACTGTTGTCTCTCTGTTCTATAATATCGTCGGCGATTTACCGCCATCTTGTAGAGAATTTCATACCAGTTACGAACGTATAGGGTTTGATGGGGCTATCTTAAAAAATAATCGAGATACAGGCGTGGAGAGACATGTCTGTGTCCTGCGACACCCTGCAGAAAGAATCATTTCTCATAAAGTATTAAATTTTTTCAAACTTCAACAATTAATAACTTTGCAGTTACACTTCAGAAATAAAAACAGTAAACAGCTTTTCAATTCAGAATTTCTCAAAGAATATGTCCACAGAATTTTTGGGATACCTTGTAGAGCAAGGGCAATGCACTGTTTTATGTTTTATTCCTGGACTTATTTGTTACGACGCTCTGCCCCTTTGAATTTTATTGTATCGGCGTCTATGTTAGTACATATACCGAGGTCACTTAATAACATTGAAAATTGAAATTTGTAATACTTTATTTCAATTTTAATTCGGCGTGAAATTAATGTCAACAATAAATAATCTCACTATTTGTCAACAATAATTTTATTATATTAATCATAATATATGCGCATTTGTTCTTACCACACGAAAAGAACAGCAAAATGCTGAACAAAAGTTTTTTTCTCTTAAAATGTACACCCATTTTAAATGTATCTGAAACAAAAAAAAAATACAAATTAGATAGGAATTGAATCACAATGTTTCAGTTTTGACTAGCTCGTTATTTGGGTGAAACCGTAAAAATACTACATTTTAGCCGTTCTTCAAACTCGTCTTTCTAATGGGCAGGGCCGGCATCAGTCTAGTCTTCGGTATGTTGTACTAGACACTCGAAAAATTTGCGTATGTCGAATTACCCACCAGAAATTGGAAAAGATATAGGCCTAAGTTAAAGTTTCGTGCATGCCGGGAATTTCAAGCAGAGAGCGCGCGCTCGTTTTCTTTCTGTTACACAGCGTTTTGCCGAATGAAAAATAATTTTCGTTCAACAATGATGCAAGACCTATTAAATCATGTAGCTTTGATCCACGTATATTCGGAATCAGTTGACAATTTAAACATGGAACAACTTATGGACGAATTTATCATTAAAAATAATAAGCGTGCTATTGTTTTTGCCTTATCTAAAAATTAATTAATGTACTTCGAAAATCAGATTTTATGAATAAAAAGCTAATTTGAATTTTCATTTGCATACCTAAGTAACTGCATTCATTGATAATTTTTAATGTTCCAAAAACCATATTTTTACTATCTTTACTTAAATTGTAAGTCATATACTTTGATAATATTGTTTATATATGGATTGTAAGCTAAACTAAAATTAAAATTTAAGTGGAAACGGTGTAAACATGCCTAACTAGAACTAATCCCCAGGCCTGTGGCATCACAATTTGGCGCCTGGCCTGGGGCAAACATCAACTAAGCACCATCTTCGGCATCAATCATAATACATAAGTAATAATTTTGCATTTTGATCGATAGTGTACTCGTAAGTGGCGAATTAAAAAAAACATACAGACAGGCAACGAAGTCTCACCATAAGAGTTCCTTTTTTACCATTTGGGTACGGAACCTTAAAATGGTATAAATAAACTATTTTTTTATAAAATTTGTAACATTCCACAATATGGAATACTTATTTAATAAACTTAAAACATATTATAACTCTATTTTAATATATTATTGCAACAGCAAATTACACAGGGGGTGGGAGTGAGAACCTTTTGTCTCGACGAAATTTTGTTACATTTAGATATTACTGGGTATTCCTAGGCTTCTTTTCCCAAAAACACCAACAACGAAAAAATGATTTGCGAATGTCCTATTAGTTAATTATAAGTAAATATTAAGAAATAAAGATTCTCATTTTTGGGGTTCCGTACCTTATAAGGAAAAACTGAACCATTATAAGATCACTCTTGCGGTCCGTCTGTCTGTCTGTTACAGACGTTTTTCTCTAAAACTGCGTGACTTAGGAATTTGAAATTTGGAATGGTGCTAGGTCTTTGTAACGCGCACATAAGTGCGCGCGAGTCGAATTTATTTGCATACTTATAAATTTGAACCTCAATTTTTACTTGTATGCGCCCCTCCTGACGGCCCTGCTTATCCAGAGATTACCATTTTTTAAAAATAAATTCTTAACTCTTCATGATACATGCTTAATTAAAGAGGTGAAATTTTAGTTGTTACGCACCTAGCTTTTTTGACAAGTTAAAAATATGAAAAAAGTATATTTTCATATTTTGATGATAAATTAGAAATGATTTAAAAAGAATTTAAACTGCCTATATAGGTGTACGCGACTCATAATCAACATCAGAATATTCATATTTACAAAAGATCAAAATGTGCCAGTTTTCAAAACGGCCACCTTAAAAGTCTATTGTTGACAATTGACATTGACAGTTAAAAATGAGGTTAGGAGTACGTATAGTGCAATAACAAACTTACTTATTTAAAGGTATCAAGACTGAATCAATTGAATGCGCAAACACATCATATTAGTGGCAAAAATAACAACAATTTTACATCACATTTTAAAATAATATATTAAACGTGTCATATTCTAACCCTATTTAAGTTACCACATTAATCACAACAAATTACAAAAGGTACACATTGTTACTGGTTGTTATGCTTTTATTGTTGTACAATGCACATGTTATTATTTCGCGACACCTTTATTTTTACTTAACACTTTTTTAAAGATGATTTAAGAAGTATTTTATACATTCAATTCGCTAATAAAAAATAATTGTCATCTTGGACTTTGGAGGTTAATATGGAAAACTCTGTCTCTGGTCGCAGTGCAGAACCAGGTTGCCAGTGGTTAGATTTTTTTTAGTAATAGATGGGTCTGCCATTTCCATAGACATAGAAATCTAGAGATATTGTACAAGCGAGAGGTGGTTTCTGTTAAGGGGGTGCGGTGAGGAAGCAAGTGTTCCCACATTCTGTTGGTCGCTTCAGTTGCGCAAGCGCTGTACGAACAATTGAGCATGCGTAAAGACGCGACCAATAGAACGTGGGCACATGGATAGCATGAACATGTCCATAAGACAGGCATGCACCCTACCCTGAATGGCTTACCCCTCGTCTAAAGTAGCACTTTATAGTTTATTTTATACTACATCCCCAGATTTCTATATCTATGGGCCATTTCGTACTAGCATGCAAAATTTCGTACTGAAAATGGTGCCACCTTTACAAGTCGCTGGGAAACTAACCCGGTCATATGGTTCCATTCCTAGATCTCACCATCCGACTGGCGCCAATGGTATAATAATATGTACCACTTATGTTTACTATAATTAATTACTCTTACATGATTTTTGAAATTAGGCTAAATAATGGTAATTTCTTATAGTACTATCTATAATTAATAAAATTACTCTTGATAGGTACTTTTAATTTATTTTTAATAATAATTAATGATAGATATCTAATTTTTTGTTTAACCCTTTTCCGAAATTAAATAGATATTTTGTTAAAACAATGAAACTTTAAAAGAATATTATACCAGTTTCATTCAATAATTATTGTGAGCAAGCTTGGCATTAGAGGAGCCACAAAATATAGTAAAATTTTATTTAACGTTTCAAACACTTTAATAAAAAAAAAACAGACTGAAAATTGTTGCTCAAACACAGCCGTTTTAGAATTTTCAAAAGTAACTGAAAATTGACATTAAAAATTTAATAATATGATCGATAAAACAGAATTAGATTACCACAGGCCAGTAGCAAGATATGGGCAAGAGGGGGTTTTGCCCCTTCACCAGTGGCGGATTTACACATTTGCCGCCAGTAGGCTATTCAAATTTTGCCGCCCCTACCGATCTCTACAATTCGATACCCTAGTTCACAATCATATTAATTAAAATTTTTTTGTCAATGAAATTGTAACTTTATGATTTGTGCACTATCGATTGTCCTAATTACACCACCTTTTTTTTAATAACATTTAGGTGAAATATGAATCTTTTTAATTTCTGTAAGACTAAAGACATAAAAAAATGTTTGCCCCAAATTTGCCGCCCCTAAAATCTGCCGCCCTAGGCTCCAGCCTACTCAGCCTGCTGGTAAATCCGCCACTGCCCTTCACACGAAAAAACCGAAAAATATTTACACACTTCATTGAATTTCGGCGCATGTTAATTATGATTATCTGTACTACCGCCTATCGGACTATGCTGAAATACACAAGTGGTATTAAAAAAGAAACATAAATTCATAACTTTTATTTTGCTCCCTCACGGAAAACAGAGTTGCTACGGCTCTAAATTATCATCACATCTATACATTTTTTTTATCAATTTGCATTATAAATTTTGTTTCTTTTACGCATGCGTGAGATATTGCGTGCTTTCTACATTCAGCAAATTTACAAAGCGCTATATTACTGCTTCAAAAAGTATAACTTACTAGGCACAAATGCTACAAATAAATAATTTAAAGTCAAATTAATTTGTATTTCTCATGACAACTGTTTCATAAAGGATAAAAAATTCTATTCAAATACATGTTTATTATTAATACTTATGACTTGAGTAATTCGCTCAAATATAATAACTTTTAACTTATGAATACATATTTAAGTATAATTATTAAGACAAATTAAAATTGAGTTCAGTGAGCAGATAATTGGCGTATATGAATAATTTTAATGTTTCAATTCTTCTTAAAATTTTAAATACATATTTTGTATGTCACATCGCGTTTATAAAGGTATTTCAGATTTGATTGTAATTTTTAATTGTAATTATTGTACTATGTACCTACTCATTCTTAGGCCGTGCCCATTAGAAAGTGTCCTATCTTCGGTGTTTAAAATTATATTAACAACAATCCAACAGCAATTATCTACTGCAGTACTTTTAAAAAAATTAAACTCCTAATTTTCGGACTATCTAATGTCATTGAGTTTGAATTTGCTTGAGTAAAGAGAACCACAATGCTTTAATAATGGCGATCTTTTTAGAATAATTACAATATCGAAACTTATAATACGAAAATTAATAGTATCTATAGGGGGCTTCCGAGAATATCGGACACAGACAGACAGATTGGACGGGGGACTTTGTTTTATAATATTATGTATTGATTGATTGATAATGATGACATTGATGTTGTTGATGATGATGATGATTTATTTTACGTATTTTATTGTCTTACTAGTAAAATGCCTGTTGATAATAATATCGAAAAAAACTACGTTCCACCTGCCACCATGCGTCTAAATAAAGTCACGTAAAACTACATGAGGGGGTCAAAAGGTGGACTAAACAGGCCCACGTAGTTTATGGAAGGCTCCTTACATTAGATTTAGTATTGTTTTACAAATTATAGTAACATACTTAGATATTCATTTTATTAAAAAATGGAATAACAAATTATTATAATAGATGGGACGGCCGATTTTTAAACAGAATAATCAATTGAATCTCTATTCTGGCGTTGTTTTAAATTTCATTAACACGTTAGCGTAAATTAGTGCCGTTCCGTTTGTTTATATCACGAAAATTTTTGTTTGTTTAAAAATGAGGATGAATAATGATATTTTCTTAAGACGTGCTAATGAATGTAACAGTACAGACTACAGTTCAAAAGTGTCAATATTATTGTTTTTTTATTCTTCTTTCTTTTTCACGTGTATTACCTATCTATTTACTTCTTGAGACTTGCACACTTTCCAACTATAGGTGCACAATATTGAACGTAGGTAGTATGTACTTATTTGTCATAATATTGTTATTGCAACTCTTATCGGTATGTGACTAATTTTTTTCTTTGAAAAGATAACAAAAATTATACAGTAGGTATGCCAAAAATTCGGAAACAAATCACAAAAAACTGGTTTTGAGCTATTATGGACCATTGAGTTAAGTAGACGTGTGAGGAAAAGGGAACCACCAGATGAAGATTGAAGAAAAGATATTTTAACTAGTTGTAAATGAACTCGTTTATTTTAGAACACCTTGGATATAATAAATAATAATCCACGGAATTTAAAAGTCAAGGTAAGTAGTTGTTAAAAGGCAATATCTTATATCATTTATGATTTATCAATTCAGTGACAGATTATTCCAATGTTGTACTTATTTACGAAAAATAAAAACCAATTTTTGTGCATATTTCATTAAACTATTTTAATTTGTGATATGAATTGTAAAACATACAGTATAATTAATATAATTATTAGATATACTTAAGATAAAAATTATTAAATGTATTTTTTTATCTACGTAATTATGTCTGGTTTTAGTTGAATAGTTTTAGATAGACGCCAGACAAGTTATTGTTTTATTATTATTTTGAATATATAGTACATCTTGTATACAGAAGTTTTTTTCTCACTGTACTATCATTGATCAACGAAATATTGTCCATCAAAATTTGATCTTCAATCAAAAATCAGCGACAATGATTCAATTAAAAATATGACTTTGCAAATATCATTTTGTCATACCCTAAGGGGGATCAACAAAAGTTATATTACGTCATTCCTGAATTAATAAATAATTTAAAGCATAATGATAATTTGACAGAAATTATATAGGTATACAGTTTCAAAAGCATGAATAAACACTAAACTGAAGGTTATTTTTAGTTTTTCTTGTCTTGGTTTAGTAATGTTTGCAGTCTAAAATTTTGTTTTCTTGTAGGTTTTTCGGGTATTTTGATGCCTAGAAGGGGGAGAAGAGAACGATTTTCCAGAATTGTTGCCAGTCTCTTTGTATCGGCAATATTCGTTAACGGCTGAACCGATTTTGATGAAACTTCTTTTTTAACTGGCTGCACTCGAGCTAATTGATAAGGTTTCCGTCAAAATCGACATCAACGTGAATGAAACTGAATGAAACTGTGACGTTCACTCGATAGACGTAAAAGTTCAATAAAAATAAAGCAAAAAATACTGTATAATAGTTTAAAATGATTGTTTTAAAAATTATTGTTCCCTGGTTCTAATCTGAGAACTGTTAAAAATAATAAATTGAAAATATGAATTAGTGCTAGGTTTAAACAAAGCTAAATGATTAGAGATAAGTTCATATCTTAAATTGCATTGTTAATAAATTATAATCAGTAAGTGACAAAACATTGACTCATTTCTACAATACGTAAGTTAATTATATTATCTTAACGCTTAGATAATCTCCGCAGAGAATTATTATAATAAAAATGAAATGTCACTTCTGTTAAGATTAAAAGTTAACGTGAAATTTATTAATATAGGCTAGGACATTTTTTTTACAAATGTTTATAAAAAGTATTGTATTGATAGAGAGTATAGACTAATTACGAGACAAGCTAAAGTTAGAATGACAATAGTTATATAGGTCCAAATTCCATATTCGTAATAGGAAAATGAAATACACAATACTATTATTTCCTGAACTTATAAAATTATCAGGTACAATACTATTTTTTATTTTGATTAATACAGTTTATTTATTTTAACTATCACGGATGTTTCTAAAAATGTATTTGTAAAATTATCTAATTCAGTTGAGAACGTTGAAAAATTATAACTTAACCTGTGCTATATACAGGGTGTCCAAGACTTGCGTTGTCGGCCGATATATTGATTTTAGGTGAAGATAGAAAAAAACTTTAAATACAAAAGTAGTATAAATTTTAATGGTGTATAACCTAAAAATATTTTCAATTATACAGCCTGTCCCATTTAAGCGTGGCAGATCAAAACTATGTTTTTTTTAACCTAGCACCCTGTTTTTATTTGTTTTTTCAATTCTGCATCTAAATGTGAATAGAAATTGTAAGGAAAGCCATGCTCGAAAATTCAGTAATTTTTGACACTTGCAAACCTTTACCTAAAATTCGACATAGCCAAAACAGAAACCTTTATCATTCTGAAATTTTGAGGATCACTAGATAATGGACGGACAAATCAATGTCTGTCCTAAAAAAATGAATTTATTATACAGGGTGTTCAAAATAATGCACTTCTTCTACCTAACATTCAATTACGTGTAACTTTTGATTGTTAAATACAACGATATAATTTTTTTGCTGGAATTGTATTCTTTAGGATATTTACTAACACTTTTATTAAGGGCTGTCCAAACCTAAACCTAATATTTTCGTATTAAAATAATAGGTTGAGGTTTGGAGAACCCTTAATAAAAGTGCAGTTAGTAAATATCCTAAAGAATACAATTCCAGCAAAAAAATTATATCGTTGTATTTAACAATCAAAAGTTACACGTAATTGAAGTTAGGTAAAAGAAGTACATTATTTTGAATACCCTGTATAATAAATTCATTTTTTTAGGACAGACATTGATTTGTCCGTCCATTATCTAGTGATCCTCAAAATTTCAGAATGATAAAGGTTTCTGTTTTGGCTATGTCGAATTTTAGGTAAAGGTCTGCACGTGTCAAAAATTTGTAAAAAACTTGAATAACTCAAAAATTACTGAATTTTCGAGCATGGCTTCCCTTACAATTTCTATTCACATTTAGATGCAGAATTGAAAAAACAAATAAAAACAGGGTGCTAGGTTAAAAAAACATAGCTTTGATCTGCCACGCTTAAATGGGACAGGCTGTATAATTGAAAATATTTTTAGGTTATACACCATTAAAATATATACAACTTTTGTATTTAAACTTTTTTTCTATCTTCACCTAAAATCAAAATATCGGCCGACAACGCAAGTCTTGGACACCCTGTATGTGTACTTAGTTTTTGAAAATCATTCAAGATTGATAACAATATGAATGTGAGGTGAAAAGTTGTTACTAACAAAAAGATAGACAAAGCACAGGTAAAAATATAATACCTACACCCTTTTTAGAACTCCGTAAAAAATCAATTATTTTAATTTTATAAAAACATTAAAATCAATTTTCGGACTTGACTGATAGAACAATAATCAGATTACACCAAAGTGATATTCAATCTATACACTGCAGGCACATATAAAAACATTTTAACTTGATTGAATTTGTGCACCGGTAAACGATAACGTAATTTTTAGGGATTCGTACTGGAAACCTATTACTAAGCCTACGCCGTCTGCCCGTCCGTCTGTCTGTTCTACTTTTAAAATGTTGTATCTTTTGAACCGTAACAGGAAGCCGGTTAAAATTTTCACAGATTATGTGTTAATATGGCAGATATCCTAACAGATAATAAAAAAAAGGGTGTGGGTCTTGGGATCCCCGACAGATGTGAAACATCAAAGAAAACGTTATTGAACTCGGTGGTATTCTCTATGTAGTAGTATATATTTTTTCAAAAGCAGCAACTAACTGTTATGCTGACGTAATCCTATATACTGCACTGTAACACCGCGTGTGTTACAGTGCACACCTGAGCCAAGAGAGAGAGAGAGAGAGAGAGAGAGAGAGAGAGAGAGAGTGCCGCAGTGGTGGGGAGAACAGAAGCGAAGGAGCGGACCAAACATTTCGTTGCATATTTCCCCTCACGCGGCTGTTCACAGCCCGACATAAGATGTTTCACATCAAAAACATAAAGTTAAAATTAAGGGGGGGTTCCCTTACAAAAAGATTGTTTTTTCAACGTTCTTTTATTTTTGCTCTATTGTGAAAACGGTAACACATACAAGCGTGAAACTTGATGTGATTATAGTGCGAACTGTAAACTAAAACAACAAATAATAAAAACCGACTAAAAACTTGTTTTTTTCAACGTTTTTTTTTGCTCTATCGTATATGCTGTTAATAGACTGTAGAATTAGTATAGGCAGTATACACAGACATGCATTGTATTTGACGACGTGAAACAAGCACTCCGCAACGTAATGGTTAGCGCGCTCGTATGTCACTACGAAAATCAGGGTTCATATCCAACTGACGATACGTGATTGTTTTTGTTTTTTTTTATAATGTAAAAATTTTGGAATTTTTTACTTCAAAAATTAATTTAATTAAATTTGATGCGGAAAAACTTTGAAACACTTAAAAGAACAAAATAAATACATATAAGTAAAAAAAACTTTTTTTACAATACGGAACCCTCGATGCGCGAGTCTGACTCGCACTTGGTCGGTGTTTTACTTACTATCCTAAAACATCTGCTTATTGTTGTTACTGGCATGTTACTGTAGTCTGTGAGCGATATTTTAATTTAATAATAATATTAGCGAATATTAAAAAGTGCTCTGCTTGTTTTGCTTATGACGATCTAAGATTACATATCCCGGACGTGACATGTAATCTGATAGCTTTGGAAACGAATGTTTATGAAATATGAAGTTAATATTTAAAAAATACCTTATATGAGTCGAAAGCTCTACAGTAATAATAAAATTCATTCATCTCTCTATAATAATTGTACCCCTCATGACGCGCTCACGACGCTCTTAGATTACATATCCCGATCATGTGTAATCTGACAGCTTTGAAATCGAATCTTTATGAAATACGAAAGTTTAAATATTTAAAACGTACCTTATGAATCGATAACTCAACAGTAAGTAATAATCCAATTCACTTTATTGATCTTTCTTATTGGGGTTAATGTTATTAAAAATGTGGTTGTTTCCACGTGTAGTTTAATGTTTTGAACATTCCACTGTGAAGTCAGATATCCACTCCAATACCTTATTGCAATGCGCTGCAGCAGCGGAGCAATTAAACACGCCTGCTGTCTGTGAAATGGTTTTATATACACGACACAAGCTTGTTATGTTTACCTCCCACTTTACTTATATTATTGTTATCAGTATACTAAATTTGTATTAGGGATGACGGACCCGTTAATTTTTAATATCAAATACCCGCACCTGAGGCTGAGACCCAAGTTTGACAAATACAAATTATATCTAATTCGTTTTATTTATGTATCTCATAAATAATAATTAATGGAGTATTTGCAAGGAATTTTTCCCCTATAATAATAGAGCACAAATCACTTCATTTTGATTTCTAAATTAAGTTCAAAAATAAATTTTGATATATTTATGTAAACGCTCGCTAAGAAGAGTTAATGGCACGTTTCCTATATAACAAGCTTTTAAAAATTAGATCTTCCTTCAATGATTAACAATATTTTTCCTATGTACTACACCCTTTTGTTTTCCTATTTGATTTTATTGTAATATTCACAAACTTTCCTTTCAACTTTTTGAAGTGAAAGTTTTTATGCGATGCCAGTACCTCGACGATTTGAAGGGTAAAATGCTGGCTCGATGAAACGAAAATACATATTAAGAAGTTTTACTTCGGTCGTGTGTGCCGTGACACTATGTCTTATTTTTAGTGTATTTGCCATATGGCACATACACTATTGGCGTCGGTCGGATGGCGGGACCTAGGGGTCGGACCAAAATTTCTCGACGTTTCATAGCCTCCTGAACACTTTGGCACCATTTTTAGAAATGTTTATATATATATGTATATATATATATATATATATATATATATTATATTTATATATATATGTGTGTACACGATAACTCTCGACAGACTTAATCGATTGAAACGAAATTTGGTACACACATTGGAACCCATCACCGCAAGAAGCCTATTTAAAATGGGCCCGATCAGACCATTTTCAGGGTTGTATTTAGGGGTTCCAAAAAGTTTTTGGGCCCAAAAATACCGAAAAAATTGTCAGAATCGTTTCAAAATTGAAATTTAACTCTTTAGTAAAGATTAAAACGTGCTGCTAAAATTTTAATAAAATCGGCCCGACAGAACCGGACTTTCAAATTTTATGAAAACACTAATTTGTTGATACGGATTTACTTATGGAAGGGTGTATTTAATGTGGTACAGAGGTTGCATTGATAATAATATTGAAATTAAGAAAAACATATTATTTTAAGGGATGTATTAAGGGGTTAAATTTTTTATTTTGTCCAAAAACAAACTTAAGTTCACGTATTAAAGCCACATGGCCTGTATTAGCAAATACACTATATTGTCGGCAGGGTTTGGCACTGCGACCCGAGTTTTTTTTTTATCATAGGATCGATTGTGACTCGCACCCGGTAAAATCTTATGCCCAGTTTGCCCCTGTCCGTTATCCAATAACCAGTCGATAGTACCGTAATACCTTGGTGGCGCCAAGCCCTCCCGCAAAATTGTAAGTTAGCATTATGTTTAATCAAGCGCATATGGAGTGCGCCGGCCAAGTTCTCGCAACAAGCAAAACCTATCGCGCGCGCACTGTGAAATATTTACACGAACCGTTTCGAGCCTTTTTCGACCCCCCTCTATCTCCGAGGTTAGTTACGTTACAGGACTGATTTTTTTCAGGGAGGTTAAGGTTACCTAAAAGGAGCAGTATTAAAAATTTCATAGGTCTGGGTGAAATAGTTTCCAAGAGACGACTGTTTAAAAATCACAATTTTTGGCATTCACTGCAGCGACTAGACTGACTGATAGATCATCATAAATCTAGGGAATTTCCAATCGAACTAGAGGTTTGAAATTTAAAACATAGATAGTGTTTAAGGTGATAATTATGAGAAAAATTAAAAATAAATAAAAGACCAACATGGCTGATTAAAAATCCAACATAACGGATTATTACATGAAATAGCGAGTTCTGCTTTGTTTGGAAAGTTACGCAGTGGGAATTGATAAATTTCCGGACCAAACTTGGCAAGTTTTCATTAAAGAACTGAGCAATATTAAGACCGTTGAAAGCTTGCCAAGTTTGGTTTGGAAATTTATCAATTCACACAATATTATCCTGTGCTTATCAAAATACTGTCAATAACGTATAAGCAAGGAACTAGCATAATTTCCAACATTTCAGTTATATTTTTTCTCAGATAACAAAACACAGTCCTGACGAGAACTTGGCCTGTTTTTTACATGTTTGTTTTTGGTGGGTACTCTTTACAACGTAAGCTTTGATAAGTGATCGTGTGTTTGTAGCCCCCCCAAAAAAGTCGTTCCACCGCCAGTGCTTTTAATATCCATTGGTTTATTTTCAATAGCTAATTAATGATGAATAATTATAATGGAACTAAAGTTCAATCACAATACTACTTACGTTTTTGATGCATAAAAGACATAAATATACATATTTAACATAATATATATACATGTTTTATCATAAATTAATATTTTTTTGACGGACCTCGAAAAAGAATAACTAAATCGACTAAAGACTGATTTTCTACTATCTGGTAATTAACGAGAATCAAATAATCGTTGGAAACAGGTATTTGGCGGTTAAGAAGCAATCATGATACTTATATGTATCTAATCTAAACATTTGGAACCGAATACCTGGGTACCTGATTTTGCTCTGGTACTTGGACACTCGTCGTCCTCTCTTATTCACATTGACACAGTGAAGGTAAGTGCATTGACTATACTTCATAATTACGGGTGTTCTGTGATAATTACTTAACGTTGTGATCTGATAACGCATCAGTTTACTCTGTAAGTTTACTAAGAACAGGCGCTAGCCAATATGTATAAGTGGTTTTTAGATGAAATAAACAAATGATAAACAATCACATGCTGCAATTTCTATAAACGTTTGGCAAAATTCAGCATTATACGCTGAATTTTTAAATTCTGGAGTTTTCCTGTCCTTGAAGTATTATATGGGAATGCAAGATATAGATGCACGTTCTAGATCTGGCGAGTTTCATTTTTACTTAGAATTTTTTTTACATCAAAATATGCTAGTTCACTACGCTTAGACTATCGAGACTATCTTGAATAATTTAGCATTAGTCTAGTCATAGAAAAGGAGTTAGGAATACTACTATTCGGTCCTTATAGTAATCATACATTGATATAGATCTTAATTATATGTAACTATGTCACTCGTGAGACACATTACAATTCAGAATGTGCAAAAATGACGTCATGTACGCACAAGGAAGTGAGCAGCATGATGAGAAATTAAAATTTCCAGAAATATTTTACTGCAACGAATTAGGTCACAAAGAAGGAAATTGTTACGCGTTATTTCATACATCAAAAACTTAATCAATTGTCAACAAATAAAATAGAATTCACAGAAAATATCGATCGTCTATTAATTTATTAAAAAACTGTAATCTGTAAGCAGGGGCTGCGTGGATTATTTTTAGGGTTCCGTATTTTTTCTAAAGCTGAAAATAAAAGGGATTTCCATATTTTATTAAGTGGGATCCATATACTCTACTCTACAATATAGGTATTATGCAGGGCCGGCGCTAGGATTTTCGGGCCCCGGGTAAGCTTTCTCAGGCCCCTGCCCTCTAAAACTTCTTTTTTTCTATTTTGCTAGGCACCCGAGCCGGCGGGCCCCCTTCGGAATTTTTTTTCTATTTTGTTAGGCACCCGGGCCGGAGGGCCCCCTTCGGGAGCCCGGGCCCGGAGTACTTTTGCCCCGCTTACCCCCCCTAACGCCGGCCCTGGTATTAGGTACCTACCAAAACACCATGTTTCATTTTTGCTCTTTTTTAAAGTCTATTTAATGAATTTAACGTCTGCTGCTGTACGACACAGACAAAAGTTTGAAGAATAGTGGAAAGTACAGCAGACTTTCGATTATCCAGTGTAATGACCGTCAGGGGGCGGAAGGTTAATTGAAAATCACGGATAATGCAAAATATATACAATTTACTACTTACTAATACTATACTAACTAGATTTAGCTTAGAATCGATGTTATAATTTCCGACTTAAAAAGGAGTTTATCAATTCGACGCGTATAATTTTTATTATGTTTGTTCAGCTTAAACTTCTCGAGGGGTAGACCGATTTGAATGATTTCGACTTCGTTGTGTTCAGGGAGATGTCGAGGTTATTCTATAATTTATATAATTCACTTAAATCGATTCAGTAGTTTTTTCTAATTTAATAATCAAGTCTGTTAATAACGTGCAAACTACGTTGTATTGCAAACTCACTAAAAAGTAAAAAATAAAACTGTTTATGAAAAAAATTGAAACTCCTTCAGAAAAGCCACTAAAAAGAGAAAAATAATAAAATTTTGAGGTCGGAGCCAATTTAATTTCTAAAACTTTTAATATACACTTCTTAATTGGCTTGAGAATAGCCAAGCGTGTAGCAAGGCTGTTGTTTACATGGCGTTGCTATGGTTCCTCTATTACAAGTCCCCAGTTCCCGGATTCTAGCCCGAGAGCTGGTACAAGTGTCAATTGGATTTTCAATTTATTATTAAAAAAAAATAATGAATTGAAAATATGAATTGGTGCTAGCCCAAATAACCTTAGCTGTTGGTGGTCTTTAAAACACACACTCTTCTTAATTGGTGCCGACCTCAAAATTCTGTTATTTTTCTCTTTTTAGTGGCTTTTTTTTAAGGAGGTGCAATTTTTTAATAAAAAGTTAATAAAAGCTGCAATCATGATTACTAAAGTCTCGTAAAAACGAAATGTTCAAATCCTGACGTTTCTCATTTATTATTGATTATTTATACTGAAAATCAACAAAACTATAAGGAATTAAATGGGCAAATTTAGGTGATGAAGAAGATATTATATAATTGTACTATTTATAACTTGAGAAAATATTTAAATAAGGTGCTAATTAAATAACTAACAAAGAATTCAGAATTCACATATAATTATGATTTATTAGTTTTATAAACTTGAAAGTGCAGTCAGTCAACGGTAGCAGAGTGTCCAACATTTTTCTAGAGATAATCTGCATTTATAAATTGATAAAATATGAACGATTAGATTTTTTTGGCTATACAAATAAACTGTTACTCATGCGTGTTATATTGTAATAAATAAATAAATAAATAAAACATGACTTATGAGTTATAGGCTTCTATTGTCCTTCTATTTTTCATACTCCCCCCCCCGGTCCGACTCCAGACGGATAATCGAGGTTCCACTGTGTAACAAAAATCTATTCAAATATAAGTGCCGTCATTTAGTGATGAAATGAAGGTTTGGCAAATTGGTGATAAATTCTCATTAAAAATGATCTGGCGTAAAATTAATAAACATTACTATACAAAAATTACGATTAAAAATGTTTAATTGATCAAACATTTATTGCTTACTAATTTAGTTGTAGTAGTCTCTGTAATATTATCTTACTGAATGTATATTTCGGATTGCATCATTTGCACGTGTAGATAATTATGGGAAATTAGTGCGCTAAAATTAATATACCTAATAAAAATAAATATCATTGAACCGTTAAAAATTATAATTCATAAACAAAATTAATTGGAGATTTCCTCTCAGGTCCCGGGTCAAACGAAAGAGTTTTTATCACTGTGTTTTTATAATTTAATTATAAACATCGACACTGATATAGTCACAATGGTGGTGAAATTTTATGATGTCAAGAATGAAAATTTTGCTTATCCGGTTTATTTTGAGACGTTCGACAACTAAGATCATTAGAGTCTAATTACATCAAATTAAATTAAACGACATCATGAGAGGAGGTGGGATTCGAACCCATGACAGTTTGATCCAAATGCCAGCAAACTAACCGTAACACCAAGCTGACCTCTTTGGGCTATACAAATTAGGTTTCATTTAATGGCTTTTAATCCCATTATAATTGTTGGATTAGGATACTTAAGACTTACATTATAGGGTTTATAGAACAAACACTATTAGAAAAAGTCCCAACTGAAAAAATCCTACCGGAAAAATTCCCAATTTTATATTTATTTAATGCGATAGGCCCATAGGTAAAGTATCTGCAGGGATACGAGGAGGTCGGAGGCAAAGTATCTGATTTGAATTGAATTGAGGATTATAGACGCTCGACAACAGAGGTCATTATAGCGTCGCAAAGTATCTGCATGATATACGAGCTTTTTGGGGCAAATCCGTAGAAAATTTAAACTAGGTATATTTATAATTATTTTTGTTGGATTTGACTTGTTGGTATTATATCCTGGTGGGACTTTTCCCGATGGGAATTTTTCCTGTTGGGATTTTTCCCAGTGGTGTTATTTCCGCGATTATAATGGTATAATAACACGCTAAAGTAGTATTAAAATTGAAAGAGGCCAAGTGTCAAGGGTGATTTCTCCTGTATAAAAATCAGCAGCTATATTAGTGAAATTAATAGATAATATGATGGAGAACCACTAATTCGATTTTTTTTAAAACATTTTTTTATGGTTAGTATCGCGTGGTCAACCCCACTTGATGAAATTTATACAGATTATAGAGAAAAATATCAATTATTTACAATTATCTTTGCCGACCTTGAAACTTTTTTTTTGCATACCATTTGGGGAGAGGTCTGCCAGTTAATATGTACCTATGCAAAAAAAATTTGCCAGACAGAGAATGATAATTGTAAATAATTGATAGATACTTATTTCTCTATAATATGTATAAATGTCATCAAGTAGTTTTGTTTACGTGATACTGACCATAAAAATGATTTTAAAAAATCGAATTAGCAGTTCTCCATCATATACATACTATCAGTATCTATTAAATTCACTAGGAACATTTTAGTAGTGTTATCCAGTATCTAGACTTTTGTAATTAAAATCTTTGTCATAAAGCACTTGACCTTATAAAAAAAATGTTAGAATTTTTGATAACATTATTCAATAAAAGTTTTTTTGATATGTCTATTGCACAATTAATTTTCAATGGTGTGTACACGGTACATTAAAAACGTGGAAAAATCTGATTTTTGTTTAGCATAAAATATGATAAATGTTTATTGATTAGACCTGAATGTGAATCAATTTTTTGTATAACAATTTACTTGTATAATGGATATTAATAAAATAATTAATATTTATGAAAATCATTGTTAGTCCAGTCACGAGAGGAAGTCCACCTTGCGTTTTGTGCAGCGATTGATTTTAGTTTTTTGTGTTCTCAAGCATGTTTAGGAGATGTCAAGTTCAAATTTGCGACCTCTAAAACAGGGCGGGGGAGTTTTGGTGGGCTAAAAACCACGATTTTTTTGCACTTTCTTCGGTTTTTTGCTTATAACATGGAAACGGCCGGTCCTATCGAAAAAATGGTCCTATTCAAAATTAAAGGGCACGAAATGTACTTCAAAATGTACTAGTCAAATATGTTTCTGTTACCATTTTAACCGGCTCTGCAGAACTTAGAAAATCGCCAAAATTTACTAAAATGAAAAAAAAAGCATTTTTTCAAGCTTTTAACTATCGAAAAACTCGAATAGCCTATAACCTTTCTTAATAAACGGGCTATCTAACAAAACATTTTTTTTTAAATCGGACTGGTAGTTCCTGAGATTAGCGCGTTCAAACAAAAAAAAATAAACTCTTTTTTTGTTTGAACGCGTTAATCTCAGGAACTACAAGTCCGATTTAAAAAAAAAAATTTTGTTAGATAGCCCGTTTATTAAGGAAGGTTATAGGCTATTCGATTTTTTTTGGGGTTAAATTTATAAAAAACTTGTATATCCTATAACCTACCTCAATAAACGGGCTATCTAACAAAAAACATTTTTTTTAATCGGACTTTTAGTTCCTGAGATTAGCGCGTTCAAACAAAAAAAGAGTTTATTTTTTATTTTGTTTTTCTAAGTTCTGTAGAGTCAGTAAAAATCGGAATAAAAACATATTTGACTAGTGCGTTTTGAAGTAAATTTTATGCCCTTGATAGGACCATTTTTTCGATAGGACCAGCCGTTTTTATGTTATAAGCAAAAACCGAAAAAAGTGCAAAAAAATCGTGGTTTTGAACCCACCAAAACTTTCCCGCCCTGTTTTAGAGGTCGCAAACTTGGACATGACATCCCCTAAATATGATTGAGGACACAAAAAAATAAAATCATTTGCTGCACAAAACGCAAGGTGGACTCCCCGTTTTAATCTCTCGTGACTGGACTATGTTGAAACAGTTAATTTGAGATACCTAGACTATCTTACTTTACTCGCTTGACTACCCGTCACTGTTAAAAAATCCCACACTAGGCTGTCTGTTGTATACAAATACAATTTAGGGGTGTATTAAGAGTCAACATTTGAAAGAATTAAATACGGAATATTGGTGAAAAAATTTTAGCAACCATCTATTGAACATTTTAAAATAATTAATATGTTAAAGTTAAAAAAAAATCATCATTGTGTCCTAGTTTTTAAGTTTTTATATGTTAGAGAATAAGATACTGACACATATAGGTTAATCCCTGAAGTCATAGGTTGGGGCAAACAGCACAGTGTAAGCTCGAATCTCATAGTTGACAGTTATAAATAATAAAGTGTATAATCATCGCGTACGATGACACTACTAGTTATATGGTTTGATTTCCAACTTGTCAGTATAAAAACATTAATTTATTAAAATTAATTGATAATTTCATTCTATGATTATTATTTGCCAGGATTCACGTCATAATAACACACAGTCTGTGATTATTTCAACTAGCTAGTATCTCTTACCGTTTGTGAGATAGAGCCCTGTGACAGACGGACGGACACACGGACGGATAGATATCGTAGGCAGAGTAATAGAGTTCCATACGGAGGTACGGAACCCTAAAAACGAAAAACTGGTAAATGGGAGATATAAATGCTGCGAGTGGTATTGTAATAAATGGTAGAATGTCGACAAACGGACATTAGATATTTGATTGAGCGTTTATCCGGGGCATTTCTTGAGAGAATGTCGATTTTAACAAAAACTTTATCTTAACTGGTTCATAACCGGATGTTTGGCAGGTAGCCAAGTGTACCACATTTTATCAAAATCGATTCAGCTATTTTCGAGTGATGAGCTGGTACAAACAGATAGACAAAAATTATATGGAAACACGTTTTTGGGTCTAATTCATAGTCCAAACCAAACGTACTGTGCGATCTAATTTATCGTAACCTCATCACGGCTTGCGGAAATGGTGATTTGTAACGACTAACGGTTGAAAATAGTAAGCCACAGGAGGTGAAGGGCTTGAAGCGCTAGGACTAAATGAGCAACTACTTAAAGGAAGGCACTACGAGTATAATATAAATAAAATATTAGTAAAAAAAAACTTTTTAGAGACAAGCTTTTATTGAAATGTAGGTACTAAAAAGGAAAAAATAGCATTTAATAATTTTGGTTCATAATTATTATAAAAGCGGGGGTTGTAATCTCTATGATAGTTTATTAGTCGCAACCCCTGCTTTTATAATAATTATGCGAATGCGAGTATTCAGTTTTCAAAGCTTTGTTACCTTAATGTTAAAGTAAAGGCTGATAAAAGATATAATTGCAAGGTTACCTTAGCGAAAAAACTTAAGTTATTTTTTAAAAAAGGGGTAAGAAAAAAACTTTTCTAATATAAAAATTCTAAGAAATTAAAATTTTTTGTCTTATCCTATATTATTTTCACATTTTTTTTTAAATATGATTTTTTTCTGATATTCATTTTCGCAAAATATTCGCATGAATTTTGCGAATGCGAATATCAAGAAATATGCGAATATTCGTTATCACTAGACTAGGTATTATTTACTTATTATACCCATTAAAAAGTCTAATTTGTATTATCCGTGTTTTTCAATTATCCGGGGTCACGCTTGCCTCAATTATCACGGATAATCGGCATTTTATTGTGTTATTATACTACGTACAGATATTTTTGTTTTTTGTTTGTATGTCTGACAACTTTATTTTTTGTTTCACTTGGCTCATAATATTTACAACTATAGTTCATTTATGTTTAAAAAGTTTTAATTCTACATAATAATTAGGCTTCTGTGATGAGGACATCAAAATTTCCAAAAATTTTCCTAAATTAGGTACCGAAAGTTACTTACCGAATATTCGCAACGAAAAATAAATTACCGGTAATTTTACAACACTAATTATCGTACATAGGATCCATCCCTATAGTATAAGCGTATAGTGCAAATTGCAATCTAATCTTAAACAATATTTTTAGATACTATCAATAATTTTAGTATTCTCTTAGAATTCAAAAATAACCTTTTAACAATAGGTTTCATATTTTATGAAATAATGATTTATAGCGTTATAGAATTATAAGGATATAATATTTTATACCGGACGTTTTCATGACAGCGAATCATATTGAACATTAGAGCTCTATACGTTAAAGCTAGCCACATTATTATTCGATCGATTTCGGGGTTTACAATTAATTTATTTTATTTTTCAATTATTTTTAGAATAATTAAACATTTAAGGAAAAAAAAACTTTTTTCAAAGTACTTATTAGTTACTTTCTACGTCCTACAACCCAGGCGCGGAGTGGTCAGGGGCGCTGGGCTTTGGAGCTTCCCGGATCCCTGGAATTGCAAAAGGTCCGGGCCCTCCCATTTCCCAATCCCAACAAATAACAAATTACTCAAGTCTCGGAACCCTACAAATGTTATCGTCTCTGAAAAAATATAGCCAGTCAGCGCCTGCTAAAACCTACCTTCATAAGTGCACTAAAATGTAATAAAGTTTTAAAAATTAATGAATGTAATGTATCAAATAAGAAAATGATAATTAATTAATATAAAAGTAAAACGATTTAGAAGTTACAATGGTGCAGGTTGTAAAATGTAAAATCCTTACTAATATAATAAAACCGATGAAGTGCGAGTAGAACTCGCGCCCTGAGAGTTCCGTACCGTTATAAGAATTTTATAAAAAAAACTTTTTAACAAAAAAAAAAACCTCCTTCAAAAATCCACTAAAAAGAGGAAAATAATGAAATTTTGAGATCTGCGCCAATTTAATAAAATATGAAGTCGATTAAAAAGTATAGTATAGTGATTAATATCTTCTCTTTAACCAACTTCATATTTTATTAAATTGGCGCAGATCTCAAAATTTTATTATTTTCCTCTTTTTAGTGGATTTTTGAAGGAGGTTTTTTTTTTGTTAAAAAGTTTTTTATTTTTTACTTTTTAGTGTCAAAAAGTGAAATTTACCTTAAAGGAATCACGCAACGTTACTCACTTTTATTAAACCGACTTTCTTACGCTGTCTAATGTGTCAAAAAGTGACATTTACCTTAAGGAATCACACGCCGTTACTAACTTTTATTAAAATCAGCCGAACTACTGAACCGATTTTGATGAAATTTCTATGGGACCAATCTGAAAGTATATCCTTTCAAATAAAAAAAAAATTTCCAGGTCGGTTTATAAATGACGGAGTTCTGAGGTAACAAAAATAAAAAAAATATAACCGAATTGAGAACCACCTCCTTTTTTTGAAGTTGGTTAAAAAATAAGTTCGTAACTGTTCGTCCCGTAATAGTTTACAACCACTGCGTAGGATGACGCCATTTTCGCTTACTTTTGACACTAGGTATAAGTTTTGATGAGTAATTATTATTATTATTGTAGATTATAGACGCGTCTACAACTCAGGTCATTAGCGTCTTCAGCACAACAATTAATAATCCTTTTGTGCGTATTAGAGTCTGCCAGTCGGCATACACAAACCGACTGGTACGAGTTCGGGCTCCTGGGAACGCCAATTTCCAAAGTACATTGGAATGCAATTGCGAGAATAACTACATTCCAATGTTCCCTCTGGGGGATTTGATGAGGTTGTATCTTTTTATTGCTTGCATTTTTTACAGGACTGAGGGGTTGTAAACCTTAGCATTTGATATTGATTTCAACTTGCTACCTGTAGTCGTTCCTGAGAAAAAGGACCTTGACGGAACCTTAAAAATTAAGTTTGTCACGTGATAATTCCACATAGAATGATGAGATTATGGTAAATTAGATCTCACAGTAAGTTTGACTTAAACTATCTGAACTAGACGCGAAAACGTGTTTCCAGAATTTTTGTACCAGCATCAATCGAAAATGGCTGAACCGATTTAAGATTTTTTCCTTTACTTGTGCTATGAGACACGCAGACAGACAGAGAGAAAGACGGAAACAAAGTGATTCTATAAGGGTTCCGTTTTTTTTTATTCTAAGGTACAGAACCCTAAAAAGTGAAACGTTGTCTGTTTGTTTGTCTCTCTGTTACGTTTAAACGGATGAACAGATTTCAATGAAATTTTGAATATACGTAATATACATTCTGAAATAGGTTATAGGCTATGTATCATTCCGCTACCCGACCTGGATTCGCCCGGGTGCAGTCGACTTCAATTAAAAACCGATATAAAATAAATATAATAACTATTATTTTAATTATATGTTTTTCGCAGGAATGTTTGATAATTTGATGCATCCGGGCAAAACTAAGCCAAGCAGGCGCTGTATATAAGCCACTAATAGATAGAAAGATGAATAGAATGCGTGGACGTATGTCTGGCTTTAACGTCATCATATTATGGCGGCTAAGTTGATCCGTTTGAAATGAACACATTTTTTTAATTCTTGTTTGCAATTAAGAGGAAGGATATAAGAACAAAAAAGTTAGTTTACATTTTTTGTTTATGTATGAGGAATAACATACAATATTCAAAATTATCAAACTTTGATACGCGGGACGACCCTATTCAACACTCATTTGAAAATTAGGGCCACCACATTAACATCGCTCGTTCTAAATGATATAAATATAATAAAAATAATTATACAGAATAGGTTGGGACTATTAGATAATTGGTCAAGAAACAAAGAAAAGTTTTGAACACAGACTTACCTCATACCTGCAAATTTTTCGTGTAAAACGCCATTTTGTTTTTTGAAAACGAGTAACAACGTGGTCAAAATTCTTGCAAAATCTCTCTTTAAATTAAATATCCAAGTTTCTATAAGCGACTTTAACTGATTTAAAAAAAACAATTTAGTCACTTCTTAACAACAACACTTTTATTAATGGTCTAGCGGCCCCGTCCGGCTTCGCCCGGGTGCTAAGAAAGCTCGGGTGCAATACACTACTCACTCGCTTTGCTCGTTCGCTATATATTATATAAACCTTCCGTGAAAGATTATCTAACTGATGGTGAAAACCGCATCAAAATCCGTTGCGTGGTTTAGGAGGAGTTAGCGGTTAAACAGACAGACAGACAGACAGAGAGACAGGCAGACGCGAAAAGTGACTTCATTTTATACTATGTAAAGAAAAGATAAAGAAGATGCACATTGCACATTTCGAGAGCTATGCTACCATCTTCAGCTCAAATACTAAACTGATTTATCTAAATTGCTGAACAAGTAGGTATTATGTTTATCAATTTCTTTCACTAGTTCGAAAATAGTTTTTCACATTAAATTAATACTACACTTTGAAGTTTTTTTGATAACAATAATTAATAATTAAAATTAATTACTATTAATAACATACTAATAATTACAATAAAACACTGAATAACCATAAATAACATAATTAACTACAAAAATAAGACTACACAAGGAATGTTTACAAATAATGAACAAAAATAACCAATCACTTCAAATATTACTAGGTACACTAAGAATAACATGAGACATGGCAAAAATTGAAACAATTTTTGAGTTACGCAACTGAAATCGCTCTTGAATAACGTAAGGATATAATTAAATGTAATTTAATTAAAGGAAACGACATACGTTTTTTTGATTTACACAATAAATTCTGTAAACCACTCAACCAAGACGTGTAGCTTCTGCAGGCTTACTATCAAATGCCTGTTTCTGACTTCGCCAAGTTATATAATAAATAGGCACTATTTATTATTTCACTTTACGTTTCAGGGGGCCTACTACCATTTTTTTTATTTCTTATAGCTGTTGAGAAATATTTTTATTAAATCCTTTTTTTATACGTTTTCGGAAAATTTTTCAGATCTTTTTCAAATTCAGTATGCGTTTTGGAAACGATTCGCAGAATGAAATCGGCTTTCCCTCAAAACATAAAAATCGTAACCACTCATACGAAAACCTGGTTTTTCCAGAATGTACTACTTACGCCTTGCAATCTCCAATAGGTATAATGCATTTTAGAATGTTCCTATATGTGCACGTGAGCGGAGTCGCCGATAAAAGCTAAATACCTATAAAATGAAACGCCTGTCCGCTGTTTGACTGTCCAAACATTAAAAACTTGGAAACTATTCAACCGATTTTTATACGGTTTTCACTTTTTGCGAATACCGAGGTAAAATATGTGAGAAGGTTTTAGGTTGTATTTTTTAGGTTGTATTTCATTATGCCATTACTAGCGGTTACCCGTGACTCCGCTCACGTATATTTAGATTTTTTTGTCTTCCCATACAAACTTTAACACCCCGTTGTATCCCTTTTTAGGGGTTGTCTTCAGAAAGCCTAAAATACGTGTTTTATTATTTGTTTTGAAGAGTATTTATATAAAGTTTCAAGATGATACATGCAGGGGATACGATTTTCTATACAAACGTTTTCACCTCATTTCACCCACTTAGGGGGTGATTTTCGAAAAATCCTTTCTTAGTGCACCTCTGCACCCTGTAAGAACATAACTTCCAAATTTTATATTTCTATCGTCAGTGGTTTAGGCTGTGAAATACACCCCCTTTTATATATATAGAATTTAGATAACAGGGGTTGTTTGCTGTTATTCCCGGGCAACGCCGGGTAAATACGGTTAGTATTAAATAAGCTGTATTATCCGGCGCTGTCCTATCTAATGGGGTTGGGAAAAATAAAGTACAATGCATTTTTTCGTACGTCTGATATTTAATCAGAAAACAAAACGGAAACATTTATTTGTATAATATTGTACAGTGTTTTGTTAATTATACAATACAACAAATATCAAATTGTTGCTCATAACATTTTATGTATTTTTATTTTATTTATTTTTCAATTTGTTACAATAATCATCCAAGGCACCCAGCGACTGTCCACTTATATCAATATATTGTTTGTAACTATTATAAGACCAATTAAAACAACCTACTTGAGTTAATATTTTATAAATATTAAATATTGTTTATAATTATCTATATTTTTTTTTTGTTTTGTTAGATTTTTTGTGCTTTTTATTTAAAATTGCTATTATATTTATAATTAAAATTGATTTACTACGTATTTCAGTAAGTAGCTAATTATATAACGTCTTCTTTTTTTAAATTATTCTTTTGTTTCATTGCGTTTATGTTTTGTCGTTTCTCACCATCTTTTATTCAATTCACGCTATAGTTTTTTTACATATTAGTATGAACATTTAGTATGATTGCTTTTCGCACATTAGAAATTAAAAAAGAACAGGTTTCCTTTAAACTTTTTCAAAAACACATTTTGTAAAATTCTTTTCACAGAGTAACAAAAAATATGTACAGATTTATAAATATAAAAATATAATAGACAATCCACTGCTAATTAAAAAGAACATAATTAGTAACAATACATTTGTTTCTGTTTAAATTTCTTAGTTTTACATTTGCGAAACGTTGTGTATTTGCAAAATCTAAATTTAAAAATAAATAACATTTTCTGTTTTTTTTAGTATTACTCTGTGATAATTTTACTTATAGTGACCGAGTGGAAATTAATATTTGTATCTTCATTTTTTTATTAAAAATTCTTTTTCTCTATATTATGTATATTGTAAGAAAAGCGACAATTTATTTATAAGGTATTATGCAAAATATTTTATTTATTTCTTCTTTCTAAATATTTTTTATATTAAAACAAGTTGGATTTCACTAACTTATTTAGTTTTTTTTTTGTTATTGCTGTATTCATACAATAACGTTCATTATCCTTGCTATAATAATAGTAATATTTTATAAAAAACTAAAAATATAATAATATTATCCTTTTTTTAATTAAGTATTGCTTAGTGTTTACGAAAAATATCACCACTATTATATTAATCATAATTATGATATTATAGAAATATGTAGTTAAAATAAACTGTAGTGTTTTTCCAGAACCGGACTAATCTATTTCATTTATGTTCAATTTTTTTTATCATGGAGCCAACCAGCATGCGAATTACCGCAAGAAATGTCGGGGACACGCCAAGTATTAATTATATTTTCCCCCCTTTATAAAACATAAATACAAGAAGGACATCTCCTTTGAAATTACAGGATTGCAATGTTTTAATTACGCCTAAAAGATAAGTACCTAATTATTGATATAGTTGTGAAAATTATAATGGGTTTGTTACTACAGACATTCATGTATTTGTCCCTGACAAGTTTCTGACTTTTACGCATGCGCTAAATATGACTATAATTGGAAACTTGCCTCAAACTTGTTTGTTGAAACAGTTGCGTCGTGTTTACTCCAACAAAAACAAAACAGGTAACCAGAATCTCAAAAACGTTTGTGGAATTTTCTACAGTTCTGCTGCATAACCTCAGTTTGACACGATCTTAGGAAGTACCTACCTAGTGCCCATGCCTCTGAATAAAAGTTTACGTACTATCCGTTAACTTTTCTGATTGTCAGCAAACGGTTTGAAAATCTATTGGAATAACTAATTTATGCTATTTTTAAAAGCAAAATTTCAAAATATTTCCCTCTGGCAACGAAATTCAAAATTCATAGCAAGTTATTGAAAATTTATTTATATGTCCAAATTTTAATAATTTTCACACTGGGGGCTTAAAGTGAGCAAAATAAGTCCGGCCCTGTTGGCTTGTTCAGTAATTTATCATTAATGTATTTTACCATGCTTTTATTAGTTCTACTGATATTTTGTTTATAATTTGTATTGCAAGCATTTGACCGGCGCACTGTTTTTCGAAGCAAAATGCATTAACATTATTGTTTTTTGATTGATGATTGGGTTTAATTTATAAATGTAATAACTTAATTCAAAATATATTTTAAGGAGTTATCATTAAAATTATCATTTACACATTATTAATAGCTCATCGGACCAAATAATACTACATTTAAAAGCAAGGTCAGATTTAGAACACCCAGATGCTCCTCGACTAACTTAAAATAGGCAAGTTGAGCACTAAAGTGAAATTTGCAGACGACCATTTAAATGATTTCAAAACAGTAACCGGTTTACATTATTCGATTACCATTTAGAGACTGATTTTGAAACTATTAATTGCGTCTTACTCTAAAATTTTACATACAAAATTGATAAAAAGCCATGGTAATTCAAACGATCGAGTTCGGATAATAGAAACTCTAGTATACTCAAAACAAACGACTACCGAACAAAAGCATATTAACAAAATAGATAGTTGAAATTAAACATTAGGTACAGATGTTTAATTGTTTTACTCATTAATAGTTCTTCTATTAGAAAATATAAATCTTTTTGTAAATGTCAATAGTGCATGTGCCATAATACTACGTAAGTACTGGCAAAATACACTAAAGAGGAAGAAAATATTATAATTTGAGAATATTTACCTACATGAATTGAGCAATTGACCGATTTTATTATTTTTCTTTGTATAGCAGTCTTTACAGTTCTTTACTTTTGAATTAAGTTATCTTCAAAATAAAATTAATCTGTATTAATTATGCATCATCAATTAAAAGTTATTTTAATGAAACCTGGTTAAACTGAAGGTTGTCATAATAAAAAAAAATATGTTCCAGAAATTATGTCTTCCTATTACTTTAATCTTTTTATTGCTTTCAAATTTTATTATTATAATAAATTAGACCGAGGTATTTGAAATATAATTATAAAATTATTATTAAATAAAACGAAGAATAAATTATATTTGGAATATAACTTAATAATTTTTTACTTCGAAATCATCAATCGAAATGTAGGCATTATTATTTTGTAGCAGTTATTAAAAAATAAAAAATAATATTTTAAATCAAATCACAGTTTACGGTTAATATTAATTAGGTTAATTAATTAGGTATCGATTCCGAATTCTGACAAAAGTTAATAACTGCTGCTAAATCAAAGAGCTATGAACAAAATTTATAATACATTTTTTGTAAATAGAATTTCAACCGATCATGAGGGTTTAAGAGTATCCGAATGTGTAACTATGCCGTTGTTTATATGACGATTCCGTGGATCCTCTATTACAAGCCCCTAGTTCCCAGTTCTGAGAACTGATGACAGTAGATAGTACTAATTGGAATTTCAATTTTTATTAAAAAAATAATAAATTGAAAATATGAATTGGTACTAGGCCCAAATAACTTTGACTGTTGCTAGCCTTAAAATAAATGGCCAAGTGCGTTTCGAGCCATGCAAAGAGTAGGGTTCCGTCCTATGCAAGTTATGTTAAACCTACATTTTTGATAAAATAAATAAAATGAAAACACATTCATAATCTACTCAAAAGACCCTTTTCGACTCGCTTTTCGACGATACCATACAAGAATAGATACAAAAAAAAATTCCTTTGCCCCCCGTTTGCATGTATGGGCGCTTTCTTTTTTCTATTTTTAGTATTATTGTTGATTAACTAGAGGATATGAGTGATACTTGAGTGAATTACAGCTTTATAGGTAATGCCGTTGTTAACATAGACCTGGTAACAAAATAGGTCTAAAAATTGCAACTTTGACGGTCTCTAAAACATACAATTTTGATAAAATAAAAAAAAATAAAAACACATTCATAATCTACTCAAAAGGCCCTTTTCAACAATACCCCACAAGAATAAGCTTGCATGTATGGGCGCCCCCCTTTAAGTAAACTTTTTAATATTTTGTTATCTATTCATCTTAGGGCCGCGGTAATACATATTATGTGTGAATTTCAAGTCCCTATCTTATTTCGTTTAGAAGTTAGAGGCCTGTAACAGACAGACATCGTTGGCACAACAATCGGGTTCCTTTCTGGTACGGAACCCTAAAAAACTACCGCCAGATTAGTAGATAGTTATGTCGCATTACTAAAGCAGTAAAGTATAGCTAGTAGGTACAGTCAAAATTTAAATACATATTATAATTCCTAACACAATATATTTTTATTGTCAAAAAATGGAAAATTTGAGGATTTAAAAAAAAATAAAATTGGAAGTAATTGATTTGTGAAGTATATTGAAATTACTCTAATATGGACTCTCCGAGGACGACTGAACTGTTTGAAACAGATATAGTACCCAGTATAACTTTATGCTAGTTTTATACGATGCCTCTTTTTGTGCATCTCATTTTATAACGCACGAGACATTTTACTGAGAGGCAAGACGACGCAAGTGTGTACCCCGAGTCTGATGGGACTCTATAATTTGTGCGTCTTGATTCTTGAACTAAATAATAGGTTAAATAGGCGTTATTTATAGTAAACATGGAAAGGAAAAATGAAAAACTCTTGAATTTTTAATCATATAGACAATTTGCAGGTTTGTGGCATTCTGTGCGTCACAGAATGCCACAAAACATTTTGTGACGCTTTACGAGAATTAGGGGGAAAATAGGCAATTTTCTCCCAAAAAGAAGTTGTATTTTTTTTCTACAATTCCAGGATCCATCGTCTCCGTATACGCTTTTTGTTCTTTGCTATTATAATAAATGTAGCACACGCACCTCTGAACAGTAAATCCACACCCATTACTTCAGTGAAACGAATTCGTACGTGTAAGTATATGCATAACGCTGCAAAGAGTAGGTAGGTATGCGTTTTTTGCCTCTTATTGCATGCGCAGATGCTGCGATGCATGCAATTGCGCATGCTTTGCCGCACGAAAAAGAAGCATCGTGTAAATCTTAAGGGGCTGCGAACAGTGAAAGAGACACGTAGGAGAGCAAATTTGAATGAAATTGGTTAATAAGAAGTTGCTTTTTTCAATATTTTGTGGTGGCGAATAAAGATCAGAGTGAGACGCTTTTATATACATCCTTATTAACCTTTTGAATTACAGACAACAGAGAATAGTATATTTTATACGATAGGTTTTTTTATCAAAGATAAAAAATTTGCACTGAGTGTCACTCAAAAGTAACGGAATTCAACATGGTGGAAAAACACGTACATATTTCGTAATTTATAGCTCGTGACCAGGGTTAAATTAATATTTTTCTGCTAAGAACTTTTGTCATAATTCTTTATATAAAGTTAATATTTTATCTGTAGGTAAATTTTATCAGTTAAAAAGTTAGAATTATTTAAAACATCGTGTTGAGGTTTGGGTTATTTTTATGTGTGCTAAAAGGTATAAGAATTTGATTAGATATATTTTTTTTTCGTTTAAAATGTATAATAATCACAGTTTAAAAGTATATGCTTATCCTCTTTAAATATATAATATATATTTATTTATAATATAAGAAATCATTTCATCATTCATTGCTCTCTTTTTTACTTTTTTTTGTAAAACGGCATTTTTTATTAAAACAATTTGTTGTCTTGATGTAATTTATTCTATTTAATTATTTTGCAACTAACTATTTTTAGTTCTTTTATTTTGAAATCATCTCTCGATTTGAAACAAAACAATATTTATAACAACTGGCACCATAGTTACCGAAAATGTCCACCAACTCACAATGCGTTGCGAACCGTCACTATAAGTTGCGCATTCGCCTGAAACAAAAGAGAAAAAGTGTAATTCATTTGTAATTTATTGAAAATGGTTATACATAATATTAAGAAGGGAGAAACGTTAAAAATTGATTTTTTTGAAATTATCTCTCTCTTTCAACCAGCGCCCGCCTTAGCCAACGCCCAACCAGCCGAGATATTCTTTAGCGCCCTTTATTTTTATTAATAACCAGCATCTTGCTTTTCTTAACTGATTGATTTGCGGGTCAAGGTGCCGCCAATTGGTCCTGGTGCCCTGGGCGACCGCCCAGGTTGTTCTCCTCCCCCTAAAGCCGGCACTGCTTTCAATATCCATTACGTTGAAGTTGTCGTATGGGCGCCAACTTTTTTATGGCTGGTTTATCGTACATTTTAATCACGATGTTTTTTTATTCACACTGTTAAACTTTGACAGCTACGTGTTCATTGTTTGCTGCGTTTCGTTACCATAGCAACCCGTCATTTAACAGTGTGATAAAAAACCATCGTGATTAAAATATACGATACACCTGCTATTAGTTTGTTCGGGCGGCAGGGCCACTAATAATCCCTAGGTTACTGTTAGGTTTTGAGAACATGAGCATCATAATAAAATTAATGAAAACTCTAGTTTCGCCCATCTGATGCTAAAAATATTTTTATTCGGGACGAAATAGTTCAACTGATTTATAATGCTATGTATTTGAACTACATGCAAATATACGATCAGGAATGTTTACATAAAAAAAATCAAGTTTTTCTTGACCGGCAATGCTACTTTCAAATAGTTTAATCACTAGCTCCGTTCGGTATACACTATAAAGTATAAGTACTTGTTTTAGGACTATCAGCGTAAAAAGTAAACAACTGACTCGGCATTTTAACTATTAGATCCAGGGCCGGGCCTATGGTTATTGGCGCCTCGGGTAAGCTAAGCTGTGCGAAATCAAAATAATTACCGCTAAGAGCCATACTCACATGGATGACCCTGTAGCATTTGGCGCTCTGGACAAATGGAGTTGCAGGTACCTTGAGTTAGTTTATTAGATCAACAATTCTAAAGAGTTCTGATAAATATGTCAAACAGACCTATTTTATAAGATGTAGGGTACTACCTGTTGTCGATTTAAATTTTTTATCAGTTAACAGTCGTTTCTGGCAGAACCGTATCTAGGAGTCCTGGCGCCCCTGGCGAAAGGAGGACTTGGCGCTCTCTTATGTCATAAAATTCACACAGGGCAGAACTAGGATTGAAGCTGTTTAAAAAAAGACAAAACAGCATAATTTTGACGAACGGCTATGCCTAAGCGCTATTTGTTTGCATTTTGCAATAATATGCCTAGATTTAATTGTGCCTCCCGATATCCCTTTGTTCCGGCCCCCCTGGCGCGCGCCATCCCTGCAAACCCCTAGAGTCGACGCTGGTATCTGATAAAAATGTGTTTGCTTTCAGGCATTCGCTATTCTTCATAAATAATAATGTCAAGTACAAATCCCAGTTTTAAAATAAATGGGATAACAGAGCTTAATGATAGACTAAATATTTATATGTTCTCAGTAAAATATGTCTAAACACGTGCTATTTGGAGTAATATTTTATAAAATAAAGACAGAGAGGGATTTGGTTGGTTGCCAAAATGTATTATTAGTTTATATATGAGTAAATCAGTTCGGTGTACGTCTTGCTCATTAGCTGATGTGACTGTCCTATTTGTCACGCGTCAGCTGGAGGTGTCTTGTGTTGTATTTTTCTTCTTAACACAATTGTCACGTCAATTTATAAACAGTTATGCCGATATACTTAATCCCTGTCCACACTTAAATTCTATTTTGTTTTTTATCTTCATCGGTTAGTAACTAATTAGATTATGCTATAGAATTGGCTTGAGATTGTTTAATGGCTGCTTTCACTACAGTATAACCACTAGTGGCAATCTTGTCGAAACCTTTGATCTTTTTGTTCTCGATCACGTGACTTCCCGTCGTGTTTTTGGGGATGCAATGCAGTTATCGTTCATTGTATATGCTACTGCTGCATTAAGGTACGTGCAGTACGCACCTGGGATTCTAGATGGTAGCATGTATGGTAGATAGTGGCTGAAATTATAAGCGCTTATAGGTTTGCACAACGAAGCTTTGATACTAGCATTGATACAAGCTTAAGTCGCGTTTGAAATGTCAGATAGCGAAGACGAATATTTGTGTTCTTCTACTACAAAGTGGTATATTTTAAATACAAATTTGGGTAGGAGCTATCATGTCCACCCTATTAATAGAAAACGATCTAAACATGGCGAATTTCATCATTTATACCAAGAAATAAAATTTTTCTCAAACCGGTTTTTTGAATATTTACGTATGGAACCTAACACTTTTAAATACGTCTTAGAAAAAACTCAAAACAAATTAAATAAAAACTGGCAAAATTTCATTTCATAAATTAGTCACATCCATTGCGAAACTTATAACGGCCATTTGACAGTTGTCACACGTTGATTGTAGTAATCAGCGCGCTGAAAGAATGGTGAAATACATTCTTGAATCTACCAGCTCTTGTAACAGCGCTTATACCTGCTACACTCACTGCTTCAATGTGTACGTTCGCATAATATAACAATGCATTAATTTAAGCAAGCCCTGCTATGATCTACGCTACCATCTAGAATCCCAGCTCCATACTGCACGTACCTTTAGATTAGTACCTATACATGTGATTGGCGGCACCCTGGAACATGTCGATGCGAGAAAGGATCGGCGCAAACCGGCGAAATCGTTGCAGTGAAACTACTGATTATACTGTGCTTACTTTGACAACTGCCTTTATCGGAGTTTAAACCATGATGGAAATAAATACTTAATTTGGTAGACAACTGAATCAATTTTTATTTGTTGCTGTTTATTCTATTCAGATTATTGGGATCTGTCAAAATATGGGAGGGGCTTTAAAAACATGGCGGAGTTCATTAGAAAATAATTTGCTGTAAAGTAAGTTTTAACTGATAGTGTTTATTGCCTAAACTTTTCCCTTATTCGATTAAAATTTTCTACTAATATGCCATTTGACAGATCTTAATAGGATAGGCTGCGCTATTGATTTAATCATTCAATGTAATAATTCTTGAACTTACCGTTATTAGTGACATTGAACGCGAGTCCTCCTTCGACTCCTGGTCGTATTGAGCGATCGCAATTGTCGCTCGAGCTCGAGAAATGGACCATGTCTTGCATTTCTCTATAGATGAAACAGTAACGCCTGGCGCCGTGACTAGACCTGCTCAGTGGCGTCGTTATCAAATAGTTGGTACCGTTGTCCTCCCACCTGCCGTGGCATGAGTACGCTGTAATCATTAACAAACACAATCAGAGTCGAAAAAAGAGGGTATTTGCTTAAGATCACACGGTAGAAGTGAAACTTCTTGACTTAACCATAGATGGTAATGCCAATCAAACGCGTTGCGTAGTTTCCAATCTATCTACCTATATCATATCGCTTTTTCGTTTCATTGCCTCACGAACTTATCCCCACTATAAAAAATTTTACATATCAATAAGTATTTGTGAAAGGCGTGATCGCATTCAATGCATAATAACAGGTTATAATCCTTACCGTTTGGGTTTTGTAAAAAAATAATACATTTTGCATATGTTATGTCTGCTTATAGAACGAAAGTATTTAAGAGCCTCTTTTTGTTATTTTTGTATTTACGTTACGTCAGTGGTCCCAAACTTTTCAATGTAACACCTCCTTAACCATATTAGATTTTTTTGTGGCTTTCAGAAAAAAATGCCTTTAGAATTTAGATGGGATGACGGGGTGGATTGTTCGAAAGCAGTAGACAGCTTTAAAATGATTATAATATTTAGTTCATAAAGATTTTTTTTGAAGACGGTAATTATAATATTTTTATGAGATGAGAGTATTTGTGAAGAAGTTCGGGACGCGATGCAATAGAAACAGGTTGGCGACGTTCTGGGGAGTCGCACCGCACATTTTGAGAGCCACTGCATTAGGTAATAAAAAAAAAAGCTTTGGCAACACTATCGAAGATACTTGTCAGTTAAACAGAAAATATTTGGTAACACATCTAGTGTGTGGTATAGAAGATTTTGAGTTCATAGCCCCTCGGCGTACGTTAATTTTTTACACAAAAACAAAAAAGACTTTAAAATTAATGAACATTAATTGTCATTATTATTAAAATCGGAAGCGACACTTACTTCATATTTTTCCACCTACAAGAAAAAGATTTATTTTCTCCTCTTAATTTGAGTTGTTCATGACATGATCGATAAGAAAGTACAGTAATCCCCCGCCTACAGAGGTTTTAGTTTAAAGAGAAAGCAGTAAGTATTAAACCTACGGAATCTAACCTCCGCGATGGGCGAGAGAATACTGTGCTAGACATAATATCTGAATATGAGTTTCCTATTTTAATAACAATTCATATTAAATGTGTTTTTCAAGCTCTGAGTTATGTGTCTGGGTTTACTAAAATCTTTTGGTTTTCTTTGTGCAATATCTTTTTCTTAACAATTTCAAGTGCCTGGTAGATGAATGGAATTATTTCCTTGAAGGAGTTAATTAAATTGGAGTAATGCTCTATCTAATTATTTATTTTGTAACCGCCGGAGTTGAATTAATTAACCTGATATAAAGTCAGTTGCAGGACAATCGGAATGAAACTCCATAGTTTCGTAACTATTGCATCCGACCACAAGCGTAGTGAACTGTTCTGAATCACAACGACTATTTCCCTGATGTTCCATGAGTCTTTTGACGCGCACTCTGCCCTCAGTGTGGTAGCGCCTTCCTCCGCCGTTTCCGCTGGTCCGTTTTATTTCGTGGACTCCTCTGATCATCTGCTGTAATTCCCCAGGCGTATTGTGGTTCGACGAACGGGCGTGGCGCTGCGTTCGCTGTAATCCCGTTACAGCGAATTTACCCAAATATGGGCATTGTCTTGAATCAGGTGAAGGCGCTAGAAAATTTTATAAAATATTTTATTATAATTATGAATTCAAATAAATCTGATTGTTTTTGATACATGAACTGTACAAAAAATAAAGTTAGTTATAAGTTGACGTTGAAGAAAAGACTCTGCTCGTTGCATAGGGTCGATTAAAACAATACTGATTCTTTAAAATATAATTTTATTACTAACGTTTCGACATACTTCGTGCCATCCTTAATGTTTTAAATGCTAATATGAAGTATGTCTAAAGGTTAGTAATAAAATGCAGTTGTCGAGAAAATATTATTGCATCAAATACTTGCGTATAATAACATACGCTTAACCCATTTTCACACTTTTGTTAGCGAATTACAGTTTCCAGACAACTATGTTGTCATTAAAGTATAAGGCTATAAAAGAGAGCATTTAATACACTATTGTGTCCCAAGTTTTTAATGTATTCACATAACATGTAAAAATATAATTCAAACTTAATCAACTACTCACTGACTAAAGTCATATAAGGTATAGCAGTTCTGTTGAAGAACGCTGGCGTGCAGGCATCCTCCGACCGTTTTGAATGCAGCCCTGACTGGACTTCTATTACGTGATTATCTCGCCGATAAAATATCATGCACATGTATCCACTTTGGCTGAAACAAACCGAACACGCAACAAAAGGTTATTATTCGTCCGCAAATAACAATTTCGTACTAAAACATTTGTTCACACAAATTGGTATTTCTATTGATTCTTTCATTTAATAATAATGTTATGTACTTTGGCACACCGCTGCGCTGTAGTCAGTACATGTGTTTCAAAAGTTAAAGATATTGATTTTTCAATTTTGTAAACTGAAGTTAAATAGGGGCCAAGTATACAGTCTTTAAGTCAGTACCGGATTTAAAAGTGTGGGAACCCCGGGGCGACTAAAAAATAAAAACATGTGTCGCGGCACACACGACCGAAGTAAAACTTCTTATGTATGCATAATACGAATATATTTTATTTAAAACACTTTAAAATGAATGGATCGGAATGACCCATGACTACATTAATATTATTGATTATTTAGAGTTGTTATGGTAATTCGTATTACACAATTTTTGTCACCCATTTCCGTTTCATCTATCCAGCATTTTACCCTTCAAATCGTCGAGGCAGTGCCGCCTAAGAAGTTTTACTTCGAAAATTCTGGTTGTACCGCAGTGTTTTTCGTTGGGCTATGTCTTTTTATAAAAGTTAATAAAACTTAATATTTTATAGTATATTAGATCAAGATCTATTCAATGATAAGTACCAAAAATGGATTTCAAAATATATACGAAGTTTAGTTTATGATAAGATCTTTCGATTCCCACTCATGTTTACTCTGGGCAACATTTGGACCAAAATCAGGCAATGTTCTTTAGTTTTGGTTTGTTTGTTCGAAGATAAAGTTAATTTACGTTAAAAAATACTGACCATCCCATTGTGAAGTGGGCAAGAAGCATGGCCGAAGTGTCGGTGGCTTGTTTAACTTGAGCACAGACTACCTTCATCTCTAGCACCGACGTGTTGGATATTCTTAGTGTTGAGTTTCTATGATGGAAACTGTATGTCACTGAGTAATCCAACGAATGCCAGTGGACATAACTTGCTAACCAATTGGGGAATCTGCATTTGTTTAACGAAGGTGCTGAAACAATTATTCGTATATTGCCATTGGACATCTCACAAATTTGGAAGTTTTAGTTTCTTAGAGAGAGTAGACTGGAATGTCACCAATATAGTATAATATGACGTTCGTTGGATGACTGGATTTTATAATGCACAAGATAGAAGAAAGATTTTTTAATAATAATAACAACTGAAAATATCAATAACAAGGCGATTGAAGATATTTTAAATACCACCAAAAACATAATTAATGCGAAAAAGGGGCCAAGTTCGGTACAAAGAACAGCTTCGCACCAAAAAAAGAATTGAGATTTAAGTGGATGCCAAGTTTTCACTTTGCAAGTTTTCATGTTTTATATTATAAAAAATAAATGAAACGTGTGTGGAAATTTGCCAAGTGAAAACTTAGCAACCACTTAGATCTCAATTGTTTTTTCGGCGAAGCTGTTTTTTGTACCCTTTTTCACATTTATGTTTTTGGTGGGATATCAATACTTTTTGTAAAGTTACATTCTACTTAAATATTATCTAGACACATATTATATATAGTTATTCATCATACTTCATGTATGTATGATGATCTAAACACAGTTGATACTTAGTGCTTAAATTTCATAATTTGTAGTTTTCAGATTTTTTCCTTTGTATACGCCTAATGATCTACCTTGATGCCAAACTTAAAGTTTCTAAGTCACCTAAAAGTGGTCTAGGTTTTTGATGAGTGAGTGATAAAAATGCCATTTTTCAGACCTTAATAACTCAAGAACTCTAATAGGTTTATTAATGAAATTTGAGATTCTAGGTGTTCAAGAGGGCCTTATTACTTATTAGACATGCAAAATCGCAAGTGTGTAGGTCTAATATTTTTTGAGTTATGGGGGGGGGTCGAAAGTAGCGCGAAATGATTCTTGTAATATCTACACTGCTGGTGCGTCGCCTTCTTTTCCGAACTTGGCTGATACACTGCCGTGTGTCCTAGATGCCCCTAATAGGTCATAAAACTATCTATAATAATCTATAACTAATAATAGTAATCTATAACTATAATGATGGGACTCATTCTAACAACTTTATTCCTATTAACTAAGGAAGATGTGTATTTTTTTCAGAGTTTAGACAATCCTAAGACGATGTGTTTGGTCCAATGAATACTTAGTTGATGGACCGACGCGGCGTCGTGTGAAGGCGTTAAATAATTCCACGAGGAGTTCGTCCCAAGTTGATGTTTTATGAACGTCTACCACCAACAGACTGTGAATTGAGCTAATAACGAGGAAATAAAGTTGAGAAACACACGCTGGAAACTATTTTACGAGTCCATTACATGCTGTTTACACAGACATGTAGTACACATTGTCTGTGGACTCAGTTAATAAAAGCGCGAACTATTCTTGGTGGTAGGTATATAATAAGTAATGTTTTGTTTCAACAGACTGGAGACTTTACAGGACTATTATAACTGGTAGGTAGTACAGACTACAGACAATATTAGCTGAAAGAACTGAAACAACTGCTTGCTGCATTTCTATATCTATATTCTATAAAATGTAGAGGTTGGAATTCTTTGTCAACAAACTTTAATTATATACAGGGTGTAAATACCTACGAACCGAAATTCAGGGGTGATTGGCGTCGGTAAATTTTATGGTCCCTCACAAGTCAAAAACCTTCCACTGGATATAGTATACCTATAGTGCGATTCTGATTACGAGTTGTACGAATTTTTTATAAAATGAAAATATGTTTTTTGAATCTATAGGATTACGCTAATATGCACTAGACATATCTGAAAGGTACTGGATTCGAATCCCCGCGGGGACTTTAAGATGGATAGTTATTGCAAGTTAAAATAATTTATATGAAAATTGAAGAGCTATTGATTTCGATTTCTATTTTCGAAACAACTTGTGATAAATCTCTCATCGCTACACTTAAATACAGAAATAAAAAATTCGACTGATGACCAGTCCTATACTTCCCACCTAGTAAATATTTGCAAAAAATAAACTTTCTTCTTTGACTAGGCCCAAATAACCTTAGCTGTTGGTGGTCTTTAAAACACAATTTAATTTTTATTCTTTGAAGAAAGCATGGCCCTCTTTTTTGTTTGGTGATCTACTGATGGCTAACTTAATATAGCAAAAATCATGGTTACCTTGATTTACGTACAATTTTTATTTTTTTTAGTAAAATATTTTTTTTCTCGAAAACTATACATTTTAGAGAAAAAAAATATTTACATTTTTTTCATATTATAACATCTAGAATTCATTTATATTTTTTTTACCTATGTTAATACGTGACATTGAGGACGTTTTTTTGAATATCTCAGGATCCACTGAACCGATTTGACTCAAAATCTAATCAGATCTAAGTTAAAGGCTGATAAACACAATAGAACAATCGGCATGCCCGTATGTTGTTCCGTTCTTAAGATATCGAAGGCGAAAAATTGACCACATACACACACACACACATACACACACACACACACACACACACACATACAGACATCAGTCGGAAAATGATTTTAAACGATTGCTAGGGTCTCAAAACGTGAAAATCTGTTAAAATCTCGAAATATTGTTTTCGGACTGAATCCATTACTTCCCTACCATAGTAGAGGTGGGAAGTAAAAAATCTATTCTTTTACATACTAATGTAATAAATATTAACTTGAAAACTCCAATAAATTATATGCATTTGTGGCGTGTTTGAAAGGAACTGAACAAAAACAGTTATTTTCTACTAAAATAATGGTATGCTATTGGACAGAGATTCATTTTAAACTTCACATTTTGACCCAAGGTCGCTTGTTACACAATATGAGCCATAAAAGTCTTTAAAGCATTGTGAAAAATTTATAGCGTCTTTTTATTTATTTTTATAATCTCGTAAGCTTACCTCTCTTGAGAGTCATAGTTCGACTCCCTTCAAAGGCGCTGAATAGACCGTTGCATGTGGCGTCGCCACTCTGAGCGACGCGATAGTCGACGCCGATTTCGGCGGACAGTTGCTGTGGCGTTGGCGCCGTCTTCTCGTATACAAAACACCGGAATCGGTCCTCGTTAGAGGTCGCGTGGTTGTGGTGAACTTTGCCCACCAGATATCGAGATGATCCCTCCTTCCAGGTGGCCAAGCATTGCAATTCTTCCACTGAAACAGAAAGACGCCGTTATTTCACCGAATCTTGTGAAGACACGGGAAATAATGACCGTAAAATGATATCTCATCCAGCTAAGATATCAAATGGAAACTATAGACGAGTAATTGTTACAGCTGTTACTGAAATCATGAAATGGTCATGGGCACCTAAGATATCATTGGTTTTCATAGAAAAAAGCGCGAGAAATCAAGTTTTTTCCCTTCTGACAGCACGCAACCACTCCGGATCCTTTGAAAATACAAAACTTCTATGATTTGAACATTGGTAAACACAGAACGTCGGCATTGTCAACGATTTACTACTTTAAATAAATTTATTCTGTACACACTACTATGAACTACCCACAGTCCACAGACCGTGGTGGTTACATAGCTGGCGCCTCTATAGCGGTCAAGTCTGGCAGTGCTCATCTCCATTTCAAAGAATATATTGTTCCTGGTGCCCAGACTACCCTAAAAGAAATATTTAGCCATGAGACTAATCTAAATCGAGAAGTTTCTCACCTATGGATTATGAATCGATAATGGTGTCTTTCGCCATTTTCAATGTTGTACTCAACAATAGTGACAACGTGAATAAATCTATTAATAGATTTTAAGCCGGATGTAAATTAAGAATTTTTTTTATCTGTGAATTCTGTCAATCAAGAAGTTTCTCAAATGTGGATTATGAATTGGTATCTTAAAAGATTTGAAACCCTATATAAATTTAAAAGTTTCTCACCTGTGGATTCTGTACCGTAGACGTCTGGACACGCCTGATAGCTAAGCAGGAGACGACTATCCTCCGTACAGACGTCAATGCTGGAGACGGGGTTGTGACATTCTCCGTGACCGCGGTTGTAGGTGAAGGTGAACGGACCACGGAATGGACACGGCACTGGCAATGCGTCCTCCCGGAACATCGAGTAGAGCAAGGCGTCGCCCGTTATCAACCCGCAAAGCACTGGCAGGGAATCGCGACCGTGACAATACGCTGAAAAGTTAAAAAAGATTGTTAAAATGTAATCCAAGAACATCGGTAGCAATTTGCACTAACCACAACAAATTATTTAGAAACTAATTACAAGTATTTGTAAATATGTGTTGCGTTTAAATTTTAAAAGATACGGTGAACTTATATTTTTCAACGATTGAAAAAAGTTTTTACTCAATTGTGCGAAGGCAAAAGAGGGTTATTTCAGTAAGTGGAACTGATTATCTCATATTAAATAATCAATTTTATATATTGTTATCGTGATTTAAATTCTGATAAATAGGTCGGTGTTAGTCCAGTTATTGTATCGACTTATTTTTTAATTGACGACTTCAGACTTGCCATACCAATTTGATAAATTTTATAGGATCTTTCAACAAGAGGTGTAAATCTGTTGATACACCTATAAAATTTATCAAACGCAATATTTTCGTGAAAAGTAATGATATTTTTATTTTAATCCAAAGTACAAACTCTGAGGTTAGACACAATATCTGCCAAATGTCCGCCTCGGCTTTTCTTACAAACGGTCATTTTTTGTATGAAATTTTTCATCACGTTTTCGCATAATAGCGCCTGTATTTTTCACGCAATAGAGCCGTCCTGCTGAAAATAAACGTGGTCCACATCCATCTCATCAATTTCAGGCAAAAAAAAAATGGTGCGAAATTTAAAATGACACCTCTTGTTGAAAGACCCTTTATATATTGGTATTTCCGTTATGTATTTTGTAATATGATTCTAAACATTTTATCGCCGATTATAGACGCTCGATAACCAAGGTCATTAGCGTCAACACATTTGATCAAATTTTGAATTTATGTGACTGCTGTATTGTTAAAGTCGAAATTGCCATACTTTTTTATTGTTTTCCCCCCGAAACGTTCTTAACCCTTAAGTACCCCAACAGCCTCAAACACCATACTGGGATCCGTCCTGTGGACCCAATAACTTCAATTGCTTGCTATTTTTTTCCTTCGAGGAGACTTTTCGAAGTTTCAAAAAAGGTAAGATGGAAAATAATTATTGGGAACAAAACCTAAATGAGACGGATGTTATGAAAATGCAAAATTTGATGATTTGTGCTCAGGTCCGTTGGATGAATGAATGAATTGTAGATTATAGACGCTCGACAACAGAGGTCATTAGCGTCTAATGGTCCGTTGGACCTTAGTGTGATGTTCTAGGGTTAAAAGTTTTTAATGACGATATTGTACAAAGCATAGTATATACAGAATATTTAGAAATGATGTGAAAACAATGAATTATTCGATGTGAAGTTGAATTAGTTTATGCAAGGCATTTAAAGTAAATTTACATCATTGACCTGTAATAAGTATCAGTTAAATCAAGTGAATTTTAATTGTAAAACTAAATGCATTTACATATATAATACTTATGTAGAGTAGAACCTCGATTAACTGTGACTCGATTGTTAACTTCGTTAACTTCTATTATCCTTCTATAATCCTGTGCAGTGTGCAAATAGGTAAAGTCGACAATGTTATAGAGGACAGTCGTGGTCCAGTGGTTAGCGTCGCGGCCTTTGGATCAGACTGTCGTGGGTTCGAATCTCACCTACGCTCATGGATGTTTTGTGATGTCATTTAGTTTTAAGTGTGTTGTTATTTAATGTATAATCAAGACGCTAATGACCTAAGTTGTCGACGCGTCTATAATCTAATCTAACTAATATTATAAATGTGAAAGTTTGGATGGATGGATGGATGGATGGATGGATGGATGGATGTTTGTTACTCAATCACGCCAGAACGGCTGAACGGATCTGGATGAAATTTGGTACAGTGATAGATTATAGTCTGGAATAGCACATAGGCTACTTTTTATCCCGGAAAAATGTACGGTTCCCGTGGGATAGTTTTGTTTTTGTTTTTCATTGAGCAAGGGATCGACATGATTTTTTGCATAGTGGTAGTTTAGGGGTCAGAGAATGTTATAGGCTAATTTTTATCCCGGAAAAATGTACGGTTCCCGTGGGATAGATTTGTTTTTGTTTTATCTCTGGAACTACTAAACCGTTTCTAAAAATTCTTTCACTAATAGAAAGCTGCGCGGGGGGGATAATCTCGAGGGGGGATAACAAATTAGGGAGGAAGATTCTCGCGGGGGGATTATAAATTAGGGGGGAAGATTTTTGCGGGGATAACAAATTAGGGGTGGAGATTCTCGCGCGGGGATAACAAATTAGGGGGAAGATTCTCGCGGGGGGATACAAATTAGGGGGGAAGATTCTCGCGGGAGGATAACAAATTAGGGGGGGTGATTCTCGCGGGGGGATAACAAATTAGGTGGGGACATTCTCGCGGGGGGATAACAAATTAGGGGGGGGAGATTCTCGCGGGGGATAACAAATGTAATGTATTATTAATATTCGAGCGAAGCGAGTGAGTAATGTATTAATAAAATTCGAGCGAACGAGCGAAGAAGGAATTAATAATATTCAAACGAACGAGCGAAGCGAGTGAGTAATGTAGGTATTAATAAAATTTTAAAAAACAGTTTTTTGACGTTATAAAACAGTGTCGTATGGTGAGTAGGCTTTGGAAAAAACAAACTACTTTGTGTCAAAATATTCTGACAGTTAATCGTTTCGGAATAATATTCTGAGAAAATAATACAAAATCAATATCTCACAGTAAGTACTATTTTTATTGATCTCATCCGAGCAAAGCTCGGTCACCCAGATATTTGTCGTTAAGTTAGTTATATTTTCTGTTTTCTTATAGGTTGAAGTAGGTACATTGTATTGTATAATAAAATTTTTTAAAAAACCCTCGATTCCAAGCAATCTCAATTTCGATCGATAAATAAAATTGTAAATCGTAAAATACGTGGGCGAAGCCACGGGTAACGGCTAGTTTACAATAAATTAAACTTAAAGACAATGTTATAATTAATGTATAATTATTATGTAAAGGAAATGACTTAGGCGGCCGATTACTCGAATTGGGTTATAGACGCCGGACAATAAAATAAAATAATAAAAAAATAAATAACAATAATAAAAATTACAGATTTTATTGATTAAAATTAAAAAATCAAAAAACCAGACTGCGTAAAAAAACTAAAAAGAAAAAAACAAGTTCAGTACATACTACTAAAAAAAAAATTCGACTGATGACCAGTCCTATACTTCCCACCTAGTAAATATTTGCAAAAAATAAACACTCTTTTTTTTTTTTATTCTTTGACTAGGCCCAAATAACCTTAGCTGTTGGTGGTCTTTAAAACACAATTTAATTTTTATTCTTTGAAAAAAGCATGGCCCTCTTTTTTGTTTGGTGATCTTAACTTAATATAGCAAAAATCATGGTTACCTTGATTTACGTACAGTTTTTATTTTTTTTAGTAAAATATTTTTTTTCTCGAAAACTATACATTTTAGAGAAAAAAAATATTTACATTTTTTTCATATTATAACATCTAGAATTCATTTATATTTTTTTTTACCTATGTTAATACGTGACATTGAGGACGTTTTTTTGAATATCTCAGGATCCACTGAACCGATTTGACTCAAAATCTAATCAGATCTAAGTTAAAGGCTGATAAACACAATAGAACAATCGGCATGCCCGTATGTTGTTCCGTTCTTAAGATATCGAAGGCGAAAAATTGACCACATACACACATACACACACACACACATACACACACACATACACACACACACACACACATACAGACATCAGTCAGAAAATGATCTTAAACGATTACTAGGGTCTCAAAACGTGAAAATCTGTTAAAATCTCGAAATATTGTTTTCGGACTGAATCCATTACTTCCCTACCATAGTAGAGGTGGGAAGTAATAAATTCTAATGTGGAACATAGCGATTTTAAACAGTCGGGGCCTAAGACATCTAGATCGGCGCAAATCTTCTCAATAATGGGTCCCGACTGTTTAAGGTGTTGTCTTGTGATAATAACATCCCAAAGTTTCGTTCATAATACGCTGTAAAACAATTAATAAATATAGTGTTAAATGTAAAAAATTTTTGTTAGAGATTGTACCTAAACTGTTGTTCACATAGTTTCACATATTTCACTTAGTTTGATCGCTTGGATTATATAAAAATGTCAATCTTTTCTCATAAATTGTTGAACTTTCTCAACAATAAAAAGGTCAATAATTTTTGGATTTTCTTTTTTAAACTCAGAAAAAAAACATCAATGAACAGTTAGTTTTTTGAAAATTTCTGACTGTTACTTTTTTCTTAAAATTAAAAAACTTGTCAAAAACACAACCTTTTCTATGCTCTCCGTGTTAATTATCCGAACTTTAATTAAGTTTATCTCGAGTTAGAGATGGTCAATCAACTTCAAATTTTAATGGTATTTGTATTATAGTACCCTTAATGAGTATACGAAAATTTAGAATTTTCTGACACTATGCCCATGGTACGACAACTAGCTTAAAATCGTTATGTTCCACATCAGAATTTATTTTTTTAGTACTGAACTTGTTTTTTTCTTTTTAGTTTTTTACGCAGTCGGGCTTTTTGATTTTTTAATTTATTTTTTATATTTTTCTTTTTAGTTTTTTTACGCAGTTGGGTTTTTTAATTTTTTATTGTAGTCATATTAAGTTTTGATTACTGCCATGTCTTTAGTGACATTCGGATAGTTAAGACAAGTCGATTGACGTAAAAATCATCAAAATCGGCCCACGCGTTTGGTCTCTAGAGTGCCACAAAGGAACAAACATACATACATAGATACATACATACATACATTGATAAACATAATACCCTCCTTTGCGTCGCGCAGTCGGGTAAAAGGTAGGTAACGTTAAAATACATAATAAATGCATGTGTGTAACATGCAGTTTCATTTAATTATATGCGTAGTTGTATTGTAAAAATAATAAAAAAAATTAAACATGGCTTATATGGACTACTTCTATTATCCGCCTATTTTTCATATCCGTCATGACCCCTGACGGATAATCGAGGCTCTACTGTACGAATAAAGTGTACATCAATGGCACATTAAAATTCACAAATATATATTTTGTGTGTGTATGTGTTTGATCTAAAACCAATAACAATATGTCATTTGCATATGTAAGCGGCGAAGGGAAGGGTTCTACAATTAAAACATGGATTTCAATAAAATATAACCGATCTAAATTTAAATAATTGCATTATTGTATAAATTATAATTCTCATGCGCACGGCGCATCATCGGGTTTATATATTTAGTGCCAATAGGCAGTAATAATTAATGAAACACTCGGTATATTCTATATTCTACTATTAAAACTTAATTATACCTAGAATTTAACCCCCAATATACTAATTATATTTTAGATCACATCCTGCCAGGATCATATGGACCTAGTGTTATTGCATAATATTTTAAATTCATTATTATTAACCGACCTCAAAAAAAGAGGTTATCAGTAATTCAACGTGCATGCTTGTATAGATGTGCACATCTTAGGAACTACTGGACCGATACGAAAAAGGGGGATGAGCAGTGAACGAAATTGTAAAGTAAGTCAGGTATGTACTTCAACTTGTATGCATGCACGCGATAATTTCAGGAGCTATTGAATCGATTTGAATGAAACTTAGACCGTATTGTTTAGGATTGTATGAGGAAACATTTTATAGACTAGTCGCATTATCCCGGCTTTGTATGGGCGATCCGGAATAAAATAAAATACAAGGACACTAAAAAGTGTGAAAAGAAAATTAACAAAATAAAGTTTTATTAGTTCAATGCTTTTAGAGAAACTTATTTTGTTATAAGCTCAAGTTTGCATCAAACAAACTACAGAATATGTCTAGAATGAAATGACGTACGTGCATTTAAAAATCGCTGACATACATTGAAAAACTGCAAAGCTGTAAGAAAATTAATAAAATGCATACAAAGTTGTGATTAGCTGGTACAGATTAGCTTTATTAAGTGATTGCTAATGACTTTAGTTGTCAAGCGTCTATAATCTACAATAACTTCATCCTTCAATTCAACCTGTGTATTTTTTCCTTTTTCATTTGCCTCTATTGGGTGAAATGTTCGTATATTATATACTAGCTGTACCCGCGACTTCGTTCGCGCGGCGTTTTAGAATTTGATGGCACGTGCAATCACTCTGAAATTTTAACCCGCGACTTCGTTCGCGCGGCGTTTTAGAATTTGATGGCACGTGCAATCACTCTGAAATTTTAACAGCTGTTAGATATTTCTGTTTTCTATAAGATATTCAAAGATCTAATTCTTAAGAAAACTGTTCTATGGGTGAACTAAAACGTTAGCGCGTTATGAAATACTCGTGGCGACATCTATTGGTGAACAGCAGAAATATTATTGTTTGCGATATATATTGTTGAGTAACAGAAACATGAACGTTTTATTTTATTCCATTGAGCCATCCGGAGATATTATAGTTTTTTGACTACCCCACGGGAACTCCTTTTCTTGCCAGGATAAAAAGTATATGTTGACCTAGGATATATAAGCTTAAATCCGTTCAGTAGTTTCCGCGTGATGTGTGCACAGACAGACAAAAATTGTAAAAATTGCGGTTTTGATTTCCATATCGATAACAATGTCCACCGCGATTATAATTCTGTAAAAATATTTCATGCACAAACACAGCCCCGTTACAGTTTTATTATATTTATAAATTCTTGATTTTTTTAAAATTAATGTTATGTCAATGTCACTGGTACTAAAGATGCTAATTTCCATTGTAGTTCATATTATTAATCAATCGACCATATTGTTATGCTATAACCTCTCTTATACGTTTTTACAAAAGCCATTTTCCAAACGTCGACATATTGAGAAAATGAATAATGACACCTAAGTACAGAGATTAATTACGAGAAATATTTCCACTATACGTTTTCTTTTAATAACATAAATTACATGAAAAGAAAAACTAAGCTTTTGCTGAAAATTTTTTATCTTACAGTATCATATAGAAAACTACCGCAATTAGGATAATTGAACTGACTGGTGTTTTATATATATATGTACCACGAACCATGGATTCCAAATATTTTAAGACCGAGAACAAATTCAATACGAATAAATAAAATTGTAACGGGACTTCGCTCTGTAATTTTGTTTTTTGCGGGGTTTTCAGGTATTTTGTATGTCCGTTTATTTCCTGCGTCACTTGCAAACTGCTGGACCGATTTTAATGAAACTTTAAATTTAAAGTGTATATAGATTACCTAACTACGCTCACGTTCCTGTCAAAATCGACATTAATGCGAGCGAATCTGCGGGAAAAATCCACGTTCACGCGAGCTTTTCTGAAGGTGCACTGTAAAAAATGGATGTAAAAATACTTTGAAAGTTAAGGTAGAATTCGCTCGATTTTCTAAGTGATTTTACATTATTATTTATATTTACACAGACAACTTCATAAAAACTTGGACTTTTACTGTAAAGCTAAACAAATTTGTGATTTTTACATAAAGTAAATTAAAATTACGTAATTTGTGTAATATTCCAATAAAGTGTGTAAAAATTACAAAATAAAATGTATAGCTACATATGTAAAATGGATGGATACAAAACAAATTAATAGAAAGATTTTTTCGTTGGAGAGCAGCCAATTATATAATTGTTTCGAAACATATAGGAAAAAATCATTTTACCAACCATGGTGGTCACAATCAGGATTCTAACCTGAACCTTTCCACTTTCGCGGCGGAATGAGCCGCGAAATTGGAAAGGTTCAGGTTAGAATCCTGATTGTGACCACTGGTTGGTAAAATGATTTTTTCCTATATGTTTCGAAACAATTATATAATTGGCTGCTCTCCAACGAAAAAATCTTTCAATTGCATTTCAGCCGTATAAAAAAAACTATTAAAACAAATTAATGTAAAATTAGTAACCACGCATGCGCAATGTGTTTTTACGGAATCTACGCGATGTGACGATACCTGTTTGCGACGGCATTGTCTCTTTGTGTGCCTATTACCAGATTAATCGCTGGCTACAAATGGACCATCAATAATCTATGTAATCGGCCTTCTCATTTCTTATAGTGTGAAATCTAGTTTCCTATGTGTAGATTATAGACGTTCGACAGCTGTAGGTCAAGTTTCTAATGTGCACGAGATTTAATTATTATGGCTAACAAAAATTGCAAGCTATTGTGATTAGCTAGTTAAATATACTATACAGTCAGCAAGTCAGCGGTCGGGATTTCTGCAGTCGGTAGAAGTTCCAAACTATAGGTCGGTTTTATTTTAAAAATTATATTCAAAAAATTAACTCCGTACCAAATAGCTTTTAAAAAACACTATTTTTGTACCTTTTAATGCGCTCCGACGCCAGAGATCCTGACCGTTGACTTACTGACTGTTGTATATTTATTTATACGCCCTAAGTAGCTAATTTCAAAATATAAGCCTTTACAAACGCTCCTGTACTATTATGGCAACGACTCGTATCAAAAGCACTGCTTTGCATGCGCTGCTTACCACAAACAAAGGTTTTAAGGAACATCGTTTTGTGATATAATGTCATTGCAATTATTATTTGTTACAAATGTATGAGAATTTTGAAATGAATGAATTATACATTGCATTCGTAATGGGTTATCATAACAAATTTTTGAAAAATCAATATTTAAAACAACGTGGGTTTGATTACGTGGTGCCGTCGTTTACTTTGTAAATTGCACAGTACAATGGTAAAACTTATATAAAAGCTGATTTTTTTAAAATATGCAAATATTTTTCTGTACAGGTATCACACTGCGTTAAAAGGTAATAGAGATTAGAGGCGCTATCCGTATAACTGCTTATACAAAGTTGAAGCCAGGTCCGACGTCACAAGGGACAACAAACATGGCGGCCAAACAGGGGATGGACATGAGAATATTATTCTCTTTTTCTTCTTACGTATAAAATGAATGACCTGAATAAATATACTGGCTTCACTTTTAAATGCTTGTAGCGTCTCCATAACCTCTTAACTCAGTGAGGTATCAATACGAAAATATAAAAGAATAGGTAATGGGCTCTCTGTCTAGTTTCGTATCCTTGTCAGTTTTTCGTGATTTTTGGGTATTTTATATGACACACAGTTAGACGGGATAACGTGTTTTGTCTATCTGCTTGTTCATAACAGCATTACTCTAGACCATCTGGACTGATTTTGATAAAATTTGATACACTGTTCAATGTTTATATTGAAACCCACCCTTTAAATACATGGCAAGTTTTTCTGATTATGGTCGGGTCAGGTTATAGCCAAAACCGACATTAACTCTATTGAAGCTGCGGGAAAAGGCTAATGCTAAGTCATTAATTAATTTTAAATAATATTATTTTTGTCTAGATATTAATAATTTAAAAACACGATCAACAGCTAGTTTAACTAAACACTGCATAATTATTTATAGTCGAAATTGCCAGTTTACAGAAGTCGGAACTGAATGTGTAAACTCACAGATTTTGATGAAACAATTCTAAAAAATTTTGTAAGTAGGTACATATTATATAATTTAAATATTTTTTTGGCTAAAATAATATTTTAATATGCAAGTAGAAACATTTTGAGAATATTCTCTAAACATTTTTTTTTAATTTCTCAGAATACGGCAACAGTAAGCCATTGTGAAGTATATGTTTAAAATAATCGTCGTCCCATCCCTCCGACTCCGACAGCCCTGGCAGATCGCCCGGGGCCCTGCTTTTCATCTTACGCTAGCTGTTCTCTGCGGTAGGTATCCTCTGAGAGATTTATATGACAGACGTGAGGTGGACCAATAAATTCACCCAATTTTAATTTCGTTATCGGTTATAGATTTTTTAGGATAAAAATGTTTTATTGTTTCTTCGAAATTTATTGTCAATAATAAATAAGTTGACTTTATTTATTAAGTCTAAAAATTGCAAAAAACAAGTTCTGTGTTCTTTAATAGTGAGACTTTGTTTAAAAAGTTGATTTATCCTCAAAAGAATGTTTCAATTTTAGTTTTTAAATTATTGCAAAAAGAAGAAAATCACTTTTTTTTCGAATAACTAAATACACCGGCTTATTGAGGGTATTTTTTATTAAAAAATGACATACCATAGACAATTTGTATAATAGAAGTACCTATTATTATTTTTTAAATAAAAAGGTTGGATCTATAACTTATAAAAATTAAAAGGCAGACGATAAGGTCTAAGGGCTGAGTGATATAAAAATGTTATATTACAACACTTTGTAATTAGAGTTACAAGAAAATGAACTTACTTTCAGATGTCCTGTAACAATTTTCAATGGTTACTTTACATTATTAGTACTATAATAAGGCTTCAAGATAATACCTAGGTATATAGTAATTTACTATTAAATAGTTTAATAATAATAATAATAGCCTAACTGTTCCATTTTTGGGCAAAGTTTACTGGATGTCAACAATATTTCTATTAATTAAGACAAATAGTAAATAAAAAATGCCACCTGACTTGGAGAACTCATTTCTTTTACTTAAAAAAATCTATGGCTTTTCCCGAGGATTTTCCCTAATATATGCGATCCCTGATTCACAATTGGTGAACACGCCGCTGAAGAAGGTATTCACAACTTTAATCTTGATGGAGCACTCAGGATAAATATGGTCGTATATAAACACGCTTTGTATAACAACGGTTTCCATGACTACAAGGAATTGTATAACATAATAAGGAACATCCTGTGGGATTTTGTATTGTACAATAACATGCTGTAAAATAATTTTTAAATCCAGTGCATGGACGGTGTACAGTTAGTCCGTTGCATGCACAGTAACATCGTGTTGCGCGTCGATGTTAGTTGATTAAAATTTCATTAATAATTTTTTATTTTGCACTTTTTAAACTAAACTCTATAGATTAAATATTATGTCGCCACTAAAACTCGGAGAACTTCTATTGAGGGCTTGAGAATGGCCGAGCGTGTAGCAGTGCTGTTGTTTATATGGCGTTGCTATGGTTCCTCTTTTACAAGTCCCCAGTTCCCGGGCTCTAGTCCGAGAGCTGGTAAAAGTGTCAATTGGTTTTTCAATTTATTATTAAAAAAAATAATGAATTGAAAATATTAATTGGTGCTAGGCCCAAATAACCTTAGCTCTTGGTGGTCTTTAAAACACACACAACTTCTATTGACTATGCGACAGATAACCCATTGTACGTTGCTGTACATTTAGTTTGCCTACATGTCAGTAATTTTTCAAATTAAATAATTTTCCAGTTTATTTTTATATATTTTCTACAAACTCTATTAAGTTAAGAACCATCTCGCAATCATACTCTTTCAAAAAGAAAACGCATTGAAATCGGTTTTGGAGCTACGATGCCACAGACAGACAGACAGACAGAATAGCAAAGAGGTCGAGGCTACAATGGAACCGTACTGCTAAACAGAAAAAAAAAAGTTTTTTTTATATAGGTAGTATGATCCCAGTCATTCTTATTTTATAGCTAAGATATAGTTTAACTTCATATCGCGACGCTTATGTTTTCTATTTATCAAATTTTCATATCGGCCTATGATAACAAAACTAGCACTGTCTAATAGCTAGTCAAAGCAAAGGCTATTGCGTTAATAAAAAAAATAGTTTAATCCTTGTCATATCAGGATTAAATAGTCAGTTTTTAAGATGCTCTTGTTATTTTTTTCAGAAATATAGGTATGTGTATTTTGATTTCATAACGTTTACGTAATAATTTAAATATATACCGCTACTCTAAAAATGTAAAAAAATTCAATAAATCCTATTTTCAAATAGTGACAGAATATTAAATTTCACAGCGTTTAAATTTTGTAAACAAAAAATTTTTCGTCTAATTTAAAAACCGACTCTTATAATAGTAGATTGTATGTCTAGATACGTAATGGGGCATATTACGGCGAGTGATGACAGTATGTAAAAACGAACGATAGCGAGTTTTTACAGTCACACGAGCCGTAATACCATTACGTACGAGACATATATGGTATTTTTTGCCATACCCACTACAAAATACCTACTTTTCACGTCATTTTCAAAAAAATTCTGACAGTTCATTTGTGTCGCCATCTTTCCTTCCAGTGTGCAGCGAAGTACGTGCAAGTAAGTAATGACAGGCGCACGCAAGCATACGCAGACGTATAGAGCGAATAAACAGAAGTTGCTATGGCAACCGTTATTTTCTGCGCTAGTGCAGAAAGTAAACCATTTTCCGCACACCTGCATGCTAAATGGGTCATTAATAGCCGCTATACATACATCGAAAGTAGCTATTTTGTAGTGGGTATGGCAAAAAAACTACTGAAGGTATTTGTCTTGAAAAAAACAATTCAAATTGTCTGGTACCGTGTCTTCTACCAATTTTTGTTAAAAAGGTTAATATATCGTGACATCGTCCCTCATCTCAAGTAAAGACGTAACTGACAAAAATTGAAAAAGTGAGATACGCCACCGAACAACCACCCTTAAGCCTGTCTTTCTTCTCACGGAGTGACGTAATAATTGTGATGTAAATGGCAGGTCTTTACGTGAGATGGGGGACGATATATTTACAAAAATATAGTGAAGTTTGTCTTTGTAAGAAAATCGAGGAAAATCATCAAATTCATCACACAATTTAAAAAGTCATAAATACTTACAGAATGACGTGAACGAGTTTGAAATTCTACGATTCGTTTAGCATGTTATAATAAATCGTTTAAACGTATGTATTTTCCAAAAATAATCCCTTTATAGCATAGATTGTTATCAAATATCAGTTGTCACCATTCGTCATAATAAAACCATGATTAACTACTTTAGAAGGGAAGTATATTATAATAAATCAGGTAAAAGTTATTTTCTTATTTCTATTTTTACTAGAAAGGAAATCGAATTTCTTTTTTTACGGTTTAAGTCTTAAAAGTTCAAGTGTGATGGAATTTGGAATTTCGCAATTTTTAAAGTAGGTATAACGCTACAGGAACTGAAAACGAAATATTTCTCGTTACAAATAAAAAATCGGATCCATTTAATTTTTTTAAAATACGTAACCTTAAAATAAAGTTTCTTTAACTTTAAAATTATTACCATAATAAAAAAGTAAAATTTTAACATTTTTTGAGAAGTTTGCTTTCACGACCTTTCGATAATAAATTTTAGCAAGCCATTGATTTTTCGAACATGTCTCAATGGAATACTGATGTACACTCATCATCTCTGATATTAGATAGTTGACATTTCAAGAGCCCGTTAACAATGATATTTGATAACTACATTTCAGTTGTTTTACTTAACTATAGTAGTGTTGCCGTCTAGATCTAGACTTTCTATACTCTTGTCTTGTCTAGATTTTCAAGACAAGACAAGACTTACTTTATCTAGATCAAGACTCTTGCCAAAACTCTAGACAAATTTCAAGAGTCTAGATCTCGGTCTAGATAAACTAAGTAGTAGTAAGTAAAGTAAACCACTCGGTTAATCTAGACTCTTGAAGATAATCTAGAGTCTTGATATTAGGCAAGACAAGAGTGAAGTCTTGATAGTTCAAGACAAGAATTAAGTGAAGTCTTGTCTTGATATTTCAAGAAAAGACAAGACTTTGTAAGTCTTGTATTGTCTAGACGGCAACACTAACTATAAGTAAAATGGGGTATCTACTTCTTTATACCCGTATCACGCTCTTATTGGAAAGTTTAATACTTCAAGTTCGTTATAACAATGGTATCAAGACATATCGGAAATTAATTTCCTGATTCAATTTAATTTTTCTACATAAAACGGGGTATTGTTGTAAAATAGTATCATACTTGTGAGCTTGTATTTGTGTGCAACATAGTCTGCAGTGGTGAAAACTTTGTTGAGAATATTATGTATTTTATGGCACAGTGATGGTCATGGCCGGAGAGTTAAGAAATATGGCGTGTGCCGTGCGGAGACGCATCCTTAGGGACGTGAACTTGTTCTCTCTGTACAGAACTCTATAACTACTTATATGGACAGGGGCTCCCTGGCGCATGCTGCTGTTGGAGAAGTCCATACACACGCAAAGATTCTATAAGTAGAATTCGTCATCTACTTAAGATCCATGTAAAGCACATGACTTTTTAATGTACAAGATCACTCATATTCTTGCATTTCAAACTACATATTAAATAAACATAGTCTGCCCACTCTAATTGTGGGCACGACGTTGTCGGAGTGTATCTATTCCTGTCTTAAAAAATATATTGATTTATTTTTTATTTACTTATCAGGAGAAAAATGCAATAACATTTCTATTAGTTGCATCTGATATTTCGCTTTAAAAGTCTATTGTTTTTTTATTCCTTATCTTATTTCTCATTGTGTCCTTGTATTATATATACTTACAACGATTACATTCTTAAGCCACGGATCGGGTAAAACAAAAAGTTAAAAGCACTATTTTAAAAATCGTTTGCACTATAAACGTCTCGTCAACCTGTTATAGAATCTCATTATCAATTCCATCGAAAATTTTTATTTTTGCATGATTAAAATAAATAAAACTGCAGATAATTGTTTATTTATTGGTTTGGATACCACGAAACTGGAAATATATCATAAGGTCTATCCAGCTTTAGTTCCATGCGAATTTCTATCGAGAGCTGGAGTTATGGGTGAATTCTCTTAGAACATATCTGAATGGGGTCGTCCCACAGTTTTTTATTATTAAAATCTACAGTACAAAGAGATTATATAAAATCATTTTTTTGAGAATTTTTTGAAAGCTTTTTCTATAATAAAAAAATCTGTTAATCGGTTGACCCTGCAAGCCATCCCTGGAACTTCCCGCTATTTTCAAGCGCTTTGAGTTCGAAGCACTTGATAATATACCCAAAAGTAGATTTTTGAGCTCTTCGAGCTCAAAAATCTGAAAATTATTGCTGATAACAACACTATTTTAATTTTTGAAAAGCTATAACTTTTGAACGCGTTCTTCGATTTTGATCTTTAAAACGGCATTCGACGCAGTTTTTTAAGCTCTAAAAAATATTGTAAGAGGTACAAAATCGATTGGTTGAGAAATCTCGAAGTTATTTTGAAAAAACACTTTTTTCGAAATCTGTTGACTACGATATCTCTCGAACGGATTAACCGATTTTGATCCTCTTAGCGGCATTCGACGCAGTTTTCTGAGGAGAAGAGCTGATTAGATTATGAAATCAATCGGTACAATATTCTAGAAGTTATTTAGAAAAACCATCGTTTTAACAACTTTTTTTTTTAGGTTTTTTTAGAATCTCTCAAAATCTAATGCCGCAAATCGCGAATCGATCGGTCAAGCCGTTCAAAAGTTATGAGAGGTTTACATACACACACACACATACGATTCATCCCGTGACTGGCTGACTAGATCGACTGTGTCACGCCCGCTGATCTGTGTGAACCGCAAGAAAGATAATTTATACCTATTCATCTCTTTCTATAGATAAAGAAGTGTGACTAGTCTTCTACGTCATCATACCTATGGCGGTTTATGCTCAGCGTTTAAAATATAAAATATATTTCTGTAATTTTTATTTGCAATGAGGAGGAAGAATATAGGAATGAAAAAGCTCGTTTACATTAATAATTTGTTTATGTAAGAGGAATAATGATATTCATTGTTCAAAAGAATCAAATTTTGAAACGTGGGATGACTCTATTCACGATAAAATGGCAAGTAGCTATTGGAATATCTGTGGCATAATTGTAAGGATTTCATTGTAAGCATTGTATTGTTGCATTATCTCGTACATATTATGTTAAGTAGGCGTTATTACGTACGAATTGAAATGAAGATAAATACCAACATACAGATAGATAGACGGGGAGAGAGAGAGAGTGAGAGAGGTAATACTCAGAAAATGCAGACGGTTCAGAGTCTGTGTTTTAATACGACACTCCGGAGGCATATTTGCAGCTTTAACCCTAATGACGTAGTGAAAGGGTATGTATGTCTAGTTGCCATAATACAGCTGAACATTAATTATCGTCTGCAAACATATGCCAGATAGATATATACAGGGATGTCCGCTACTATATTGATTTGTACAAACGTACATATAAACGTTTTTTGCTATCATCATTAAGCACTAAAAAATACTCATCATTTGCTACGAAAAGAGAAGCAAGGGTTAAATATTCAGTTTCAAAGCATTCTGGGGCGCTAAGTAGACCATTCTCTTCAGTGACCTTGAGAGAATGCATGTAGTGACAGCAGTTATCAAAATTTACGCTTTTCAAATTTCATGGTTATTAAACATTTTTATCGTAGTTTGTTTAAAATGTTGTGTTGGACTGGACGCTATTTTGAGGTGGCCTTGTTTTCTTCTATTCTATAGTTCGGTTTTATATTTTTTTAAGTTTTATTTTTATTGTTGTTATGGTTGGGTCATCCTGTATGAGATTTTAGGATGTATGTGTGTGCATCCGTGGCAAACAATACCTTTTCACACTACGAAAGTTGATGCACCCAGATTTCCTGGGAATAGGCTGCTAAAGCCACAGTATGTACACAAGAATACAGATCGAAACAGACATACCTCCTTATGAAGCTTTCGACAGATCTAGTTTCTGTGTTTCTAATTTATACCCAAACTATTTTCACCATAGGTGGGGGGCTTAAAATACATATTGGCCACTGTAGTTTCCGTAAGATCTCTTCTTAATTTGCTTTATTGAACATTTGCGATTTCTGTGATTAGAATATTAAGAAAGAAAACCGAGCGAATAGCGTAGATAGGGAATGCAATCTCGAGCCGAGATTGGCAATTCGAGATCTCGCGAGATCAGTCTGGGTTCGAGATTGGCAATTCGAGATCTCGCGAGATCTCGACAATATCGAGATTTCGCCTACTTTTAAAAACAACGTATTATTTTGTATCTTAAACTAATCAAAACTACTTACTTGGGACAGTGTGACGGTGTCACTGTGTACGTGTGTGATTTATTGCGTAATGCACTGTGCAGATGATTACTATTCATTACTTTCCTTAAATAAACGTTGATTTTTTTGTTACAAGATTCAATTAATGTTTTGTTTTATTTTCAAAATATAACAGCAATACCCCAACTCACACAGCACACTATATGTCAATTAATTATTTTGGAAATAACTTCTTAGGAGCTATGAAGCACAGGGTAAGTTACTAATAGTAACGTTTACGAACATTTGGTTTGAATTGTTCTTAGACATATTCAATATTCACTTAACTTTGTAATTTGTTAGGCATCTAATGCTTGTTATAAGTTAAATAACTGTCCATTTTACTCCAGAAAACAATAATTAAAACAATATATGCAGAGAAATAAACAGAATCAATTAGCGCGACTGTCAAAAACTATTACGAATAAGTTATAAGTTTTTTTCTTCAAGCGTGTTCGTTCTTGAAATCTCGTTCGAGATCTCGACCATATCGGGTCGAGATCTCGAACGAGATTTCAAAAACGAGATTGCCTGTCCACGAGATTAAATCTCGAAAAATGGCTCGAGATCTCGCGAGATCGAGATTGCATTCCCTAAGCGTAGAGATACAGAACTGGATTTGTATTTAGAAAGTGCCGGGATCGAATTCTTACTACTTTTTGCCGAGAAAAGGTAATTCTTGTACCGACCATCCAATGGAAGTTTTTCTAGTTTCCTTCAATAGTTCCAGGCAAATATCGAGATCGTTTTTTTATTTTATTATATAGAAGGAATAATTTTGGATATTTGTCTGGACAGATCTCGGCCTTGTAATCAATTCCTCTGTTGACACAATTGTCTTATCCTATTTTTTTTAACGCTTGCATTACTTGCATCATGTATTTAATACCTATGTTTTATTTTTCCGTTTCTACGCAACATGTACAAAGCATTTTGACGTTTTTATAGCTTTATTATCGTAATTTTATACATCTCCTATATTTCAAGGCAAGTTCTAAGAACATCTGTATTACGGATTTTAGCAATTATGAAACGTCCACTCGGCCAATAGCCGCTTTGCGCCCAGCAATGAGATATACGGTATAGTCAGGGTTGGCCTGGGACACAAAAAGTTACCGGGAAAACAATCAAGCGGAGCCCGTCTCATACGACTTTTGAGTATTGTTTTTTTTTTTTTAATGAGGGGATGCAGATTATTAGACCAGCCCACCGGGAATTCTTCCGGTAGTGGTACTTCCTATGGCCAAGCCGAGTCTGGTAATAGTATTGTATTTCAGTGGTTGCTTTAACATTGAGTGATTGTGGCCGAGCCATAAGCGAGCATTCTCATATTATCCGAAGGTGTGTAGACGGAATACGACAGGCGTCCCCTTGGGGAGCGCGGTGTAACAGCAAGGCATCCCACGTCATGATTCCCTCAGCTCTGACATTGAATCGCACCCGTGGCACCCGTATCGGAAGAAGATAGTCATTGGATCTCCTAGCCTAGCCTTCTTTGTATGTGTACTACATATACTACATATGCATACCACCGTACATACATATATTCTATGTAGAAATGTTTTCCATCTACATTCAACGGCTACTTCTACAGTTCATGCTGACGTCGAAAACCGACTTTGGCTGACATGATATTCACTTTAAAACACAATAGTGACGTGTGCCTATAAGTGAAAACGAAACCGCTGTCGGGTTCTCTTTCTTTCTACCACCTCTCTTTTCCTCCTGTTTGTTGGGATACGTGGATGCTAGTTTTATATAAGATCTTATTTCTTAATGGGCTATCTGACAGGGGCGTTTTGTTTTTGTTTTTTTTAGGGGTTGTAAGTCATATTTATTTGGCGGTCTCCATTTTTTTAAATAATAAAATCCCAACAGGAAGATTTAAAAAATTAACTAGAGACCTTAAAACGTGCAGATATGTTCAAATTTTTGATTCGCAAAATCGGACCCATTACAATAACTTCCAATGGGAAGTAAATAAAACAATAGTGAATAGATAACAAAGTAAAAAAAGTTAAGATATAGGTACAGGATAAAACAAAGCTTTCTTTTTGAGTCAACTGGACTTCAAGTTTTTGAACACTTCTGAGATTAAAATTTTTATGCACAAGAGCGTTAATTATGAGACTTTGTGTTGTTTAAAACTATTCCGAAGGAAATTTTTATACAAATATCAATTATTAAAACTTTTGGAGTTCATAACCTACGCTGTGTCCTCGTTGACAGTGAAGAAAACGCTCCTGGGCTACCATATCCTAAATACTATTTTCTTTATGAACTTCGTGAGAGAAAGTAATACATTAGTAATCATATTTTATTCTATGGTATTTGCACAAATTTTAATTTCTGTCCTAATGCATTTTTAGTAACAAATAATATTGAGAAATTTCGTCTTAAGGCCTATAGTAATATATGCATTACGCACGCACAATTTATTAAATTGTACAATACTGCTTGCCCAATACATAGTATAATACTAATATATTGGATAAATATACTGTACCTTACATATACGCTCAATTATTTTGCGCAAGTTGAATCAGCTGTTTAACGATTACGTGAACGATCGCGATGGGAAAATCCAAAACATCGGTTTGGCATTTTGATTGTGCAATCCCTCAGACCTCAGTAATTTCAATTTTTAATGTTTGGTGTTAAGTGTGGTTTTATTTTATTCAAGATGATGCTACAGCTTATTAATAAAAATCATTAAAGTAGGTATATAAGTCAAGGATATACGTATTTTTTTTCAACGTTTTAAAAACAAAAAAACAATATTTATGGTCACGATGAAGTTGTTTGGAATACACAACTTCAGTTGAAACATAAAAGCCGATTTAAAAATCATTAAACTAGGTATATAAGTCAAGCATATACGTATTTTTTTTCAAAGGTTTATAAACAAAAAAACAATATTTATGGTCACGATGAAGTTGTTTGGAATACACAACTTCAGTTGAAACATAAAAGCCGATTTAATAAACGTATGCTTGTGACTGTTGTTACAAAATGGCTATTTTGAATTGATTCTAAGGGCTGTATGTGTGGGAAAGTATATTATATAGGATGCGTTTACCCATTTTTATATAATTTTATGTGATTCGACGCCTTCGTTGAAAATATACGGTCATTCGCGACCTTCCTAAGTGAAAGCTGAATATCATGTGGAACCGTCCACTTTTGGGCAAAGGAGCAGTGTCATATATTATACGTCAGGGTTGGCAGAAGACTTTATGCAATTTGATTACTATCGTTACGTAGTGTCTGGAAATTATTGTAATAAAAAATGGAACGTGTAGTTTGCACTACACACTACATAAGTGAAACTTCTAGTCGCATGAGTCGTTACAAATACGAATATATTAATAGATACGTTATATTATTATGCAAATGTTGAAATACAATTAATGCGCGTACGTTATTATGTTATAACGAATTACTAGTGTAAAACGCACGAATAATATGAGTATACTGGTTTTCGAGACATGGGAATTAAGTCGGCGTCGACTGTATGTACATACACACGCATCCATACGTCAACAGCGCTGATAAGAGAAGTTTCGTTTAGTATCTTTGAGCTATCTGCGCGTTACGCGTTGAAAGTTCAACCGTATCAAAAATAATTATAAATTGAAATATAAATTGATACTAGGCCCATCTAGCCATCGCCATCGCACATGGTGACCTTAAAAATATTAAACCCGATTTACTGTTTGGAGGTGTGTGTGCTGCATTTATTATAGTAGCAAAGAACAAAAAGTGTAAACGAAGATGGTTGATCCCGGAATTGTTAATAAAAAGTTTTTTTTCGAAAAAATGGCCTATTTTCCCGTAATTCTCGTAAGGCGTTCATAGAATGTTTGTGGCATTCTGTGACGCACAGACAAACATAAATATTGTCTAAATGATTTCATTTTTCAATTCCGTGTTTACTATAAACAACGCCTATATAACCTATTTTTTTACTCAAGACGCACGAATGATGCAAGAGAGTCCCATTAGACTCGAAACACACTTGCGTCGTCTTGCCTCTCAGTAAAATGTCTCGTGCGTTATAAATTGACGCATGCATACAGGTATCAAGATGCACGAAATTAGTATCATTAATCTCTTTTTACCCGATTACTTTTTATATTAGAAGCTTGTTTTGTACTTTTGTGTTAGATGTAGTCGAGTTTTTTGTTCTTTTAATATTTTTTTTATTTTACGCTTTTTAGTTTTGAGCAATTTTCTATTGAAATATATTTACATAAAATATTATATATTTTTGAAATCTACTAATCAAGACCTTTAATTTAATACCCATCTCAATGGGATTTTCTGATTTTTTTCGCGTCGGACAATATCGCGCCGGTGGCTATATAGGAATATTCGTGACGTCATATATCCTAGGACACTCTGAGAGTTGAGATTATTCTAACGATGCCATATATGCCCAAATAGCTCTAACCGTTCTAGCTCTAGAGCATAACATCTGGACAGTCACATACATCTGCTAAACACAATACCCTTGATTTTAACTTGACACCCACTTAGATCTCAATCCTTTTTTCGGCGAAGTCGACAAATCCACTTATTCTTTGTACCGAACTTGGCCCCTTTTTCACATTTATGTTTTTGGTGGGATAATTATAATACGGACTACGGTGACACAGTTTCCCCATTCCTGACACAGATATACCAACCAGCGCATTGAATCGTGGCATTTAATCATGCGGAAGGGTTCGATTTCCAATATGAAGGTCGCCCATCTTCCCTCTGTACTACACACTATATATATTCACATAACAAGGACGTTTTAACCAGTCACAACCTATATATTCTCTGATCCATAAATTTATCTACACAGTACACACTCTACGCTTTATAAACTATATACACTGAAGTTTCGGTTATCACTACATCCAGTATTCTGAATATAGTTTATACGGTGTGTTTATCGATTCGTAAAAAAAATTGAAAGAAATGACAAACAATTGAAAATAATGTTGAGGGTGACACCCTATTCAAAATTGAAAAGAAATGTGGAACATATTGCTAAAAGTATCGGGCGATGCCGAATTTTAATGGAGATAGTACAATATAAAATTATCTAACAGTTGCATTATTGCTACCATCTAGCAGTGAGGTAAAAAATTAGGTATATCATTTTATAATCGTTCGTGGTCGGTTTTAAAAAATCTTAACTCACTTGGCGTACCCTTGATCATGCACCAAGTTTAATAAAATTCCATACAACCGTACTGATACATGGTCCGATACTATTTTATACGATACATTTTTAGAGTGTTAGGTCTCCAAGTCACTATATGAATAATAAGAAGTATTAGAAATACCTTGTGTCCGTCTTGTGACATCATGTGTTGTTAACACGACGAGTTTCAGCAACGAGCTGCCATCTTCAGGTGTGGTTAATTTTTTATATTATAATATACTATAATATAAAAAATTAACCACACCTGAAGATGGCAACTCGTTGCTGAAACGCGTCGTGTTAACAACACATGAAGTCACAAGACGGACATATATTGATTTATATTAAAATCACCTTAATACATCACTGGTTTTGTGTTCAGCTAGCAATTCTAGAAGTTAGCTGCATCCAATATTTTATTTTTGTATAAAATTAACAAGTCAAGGTTACCTATATATTTTCAATTTATCATATAGTTTATTTTGTTTCAAATTGGTCCGCTACTGGTGGTTTCTCATATTTTATTTTATCGTGTAGTCCTGCACCGTCAGAGCTTAAGGATTGTAGACCACAAATTTAATCATTAAATAATTGTTTCTGACGTAGTTTAATATAATATGAGACGATAGAATTTCATTAATTAACATCTTAAATTACTCGTCAGATAATTTAATCTCATGTAACATTTTATATTGTTTTAAAATTACACGAACAGCAGTGTTCTTTTTTTGCCGCAGGCTAATATTTATTTAATTAAATAGTTTTTCTTATAAGGTCGACTGATAAATTAACTTCGAAGAAGTCAGCCATGTTAATTTTTTTTTATATTATATACAAGGTGTGTCCAAAATTTAATTTGAAACACAAAGAAATTTCTTTTCAATGAACTTCACAAAACATTGACATTTTTCTGTATAAAAATTCGAAATTATTTACTTTGAATAATGTGCATAATCAGTGACCGATTAATAATTCGGATTATGTTAAGCGCAATATTATTTTGAATCTGTGGACCTCTTTGAATAATGTTATTTTTAAATGTTTTTTTTTTAGTTTCACTGTTAGGTACCTAAGTAACTAACAATCAAATCTTGTGATCGAATTTTCATTAATTTCCAGTTAACCGGTTCAATTGAAGTTTTGCACACTTTTGTAGTTCAGAGACTGACAATATAATACTAGCTGACCGGTCCAGATTCATCCGGGTACAAATCGAACTTTAAGAAATCATGTGATGTGATAAAAAACAGTGTGTGACGTCAAGGCTTGACTTGAAAGTTCGTTTCCATAGAAACATAGCTTAGATTGTTTACATTTTATTTACATACTAGCCGTTACCCGTGGCTTCGCCCACGTATTTTTCGATTTATATTTATTATCCCCCCCGCGAAAAATTCTCCTCCTGCGAAGCAAAGCCGGACTGGTGGTGTTTATTCGCTTGAATTTTATAATACATAACTCACTCGCTTCGCTCGTTCGCTCGGATTTTTTTAATACATTACTCACTCGCTTCGCTCGTTCGCTCGAATATTAATAATACATTACACACTCGCTTCGCTCGTTCGTTTGAATATTAATAATACAATACTCACTCGCTTCGCTCGTTCGCTCGACTTTAATTAATACATTACTCACTCGCTTCGCTCGTTCGATCGAATTTTATTAATACATTATTGCTCACCTACGTGCAAAATTTCATGCTTCTAACTTCAAATATGATGAACTTCCATACAAACTTTCATCCCCTATTGAACCCCTTTAAGGGATGAATTTTCAAAAATCCTCTCTTACTACTCATCTACGTTATATAAGGAACTCCTGTGCAAAATTTCATGCTTCTAACTTAAAAAATTACGAACTTCCATACAAACTTTCATCCCCTATTTAACCCCGTTAGGGGATGAATTTTTAAAAATCCTTTCTTTTTACTCACCTACGTAATATAAGGAACTCCTGTGCAAAATGTCATGCTTCTAACTTTAAAAATGACGAATTTCCATACAAACGTTCATCCCCTATTTAACCCCCTTAGGGGTTGAATTTCGAAAAATCCTTTCTTAGTGGGTGCCTACGTCACAAAAGGAACCTACTGTCCAAATTTCAAGTTTATATCTTTAGCGGTTTGACCTGGGCGTTGTCTGTCAGTCAATCAATCAGTCAGTAACGGAACTGTTTTATATACAGGGTGTCCAAGACTTGCGTTGTCGGCCGATATATTGCTTTTGGGTGAAGATAGAAAAAAAGTTTAAATACAAAAGTTGTATAAATTTCAATGTTGCATAACCTAAAAATATTTTCAATTATACAGCCTGTCCCATTTAAGCGTGACAGATCAAAGCTATGGTTTTTTTAACCTAGCACCCTGTTTTTATTTATTTTTTCAATTCTGCACCTAAATGTGAATAGAAATTGTAAGGAAAGCCATGCTCGAAAATTCAGTAATTTTTGAGTTATTCAAGTTTTTCAGAAATTTTTGACACATGCAGACCTTTACCTAAAATTCGACATAGCCAAAATAGAAACCTTTATCAAACTGAAATTTTGAGGATCATTAGATAGTAGACGGACAAATCAATGCCTGTCGTAAAAAAACGAATTTATTATACAGGGTGTTCAAAATAATGTACTTCTTTTACCTAACTTCAATCACGTGTAACTTTTGATTTTTAAATACAACGAGGTTATTTTTTTGCTAGAATTGCATTCTTTAGGATATTTCCTAACACTTTTATTAAGGGTTGTCCATACCTAAACCAAATACTTTAATACGAAAATATTAAGTTTAGGTATGGACAACCCTTAATAAAAGTGTTAGGAAATATCCTAAAGAATGCAATTCTAGCAAAAAAATAACCTCGTTGTATTTAAAAATCAAAAGTTACACGTGATTGAAGTTAGGTAAAAGAAGTACATTATTTTGAACACCCTGTATAATAAATTCGTTTTTTTACGACAGACATTGATTTGTCCGTCTACTATCTAATGATCCTCAAAATTTCAGTTTGATAAAGGTTTCTATTTTGGCTATGTCGAATTTTAGGTAAAGGTCTGCATGTGTCAAAAATTTCTGAAAAACTTGAATAACTCAAAAATTACTGAATTTTCGAGCATGGCTTTCCTTACAATTTCTATTCACATTTAGGTGCAGAATTGAAAAAACAAATAAAAACAGGGTGCTAGGTTAAAAAAAACATAGCTTTGATCTGTCACGCTTAAATGGGACAGGCTGTATAATTGAAAATATTTTTAGGTTATGCAACATTAAAATTTATACAACTTTTGTATTTAAACTTTTTTTCTATCTTCACCCAAAATCAATATATCGGCCGACAACGCAAGCCTTGGACACCCTGTATATAGATAGATAGGCCAGTGGTTGGGCGTTTGAATTCGAAATTAATTAGGGGAAAGCTGGAAATGGTTTTTTCAAAAAAAATGTTTATGACAAAAAAATGTGGACAATTTTATGGCACATTTAAAATAGAAGATATTTAATTTAGGTTCATAATTATTATAAAAGCGTGGGTAGTGACTGCAATAAATTATCATAGAGTTTACGACCAACGCTTTTTTATGAACTTAAATAAAATATTATTTCTTTCTTTTTAGTAACTACATTTATGCAAGACTATTGAAAATAAAAGCGTTTTACTTAAAAACATTTTTTTATTCATTTCAGAAATGCCATGATTCGGATTTATAATAAAATGCCAAATCATTTGAAAGACGAACCAAATAAAAATAAATTCAAAAATGACTTAAAAACATTCCTGTTGGGACTTTGTAGCTATTCGTTAAAAGAAATTCTGTAATGTAATGATTATGACGTTATTTATACTTTGTGGTTAATCAAATAAAGTTTTTTTATTATGGAGAAGGAAGAATTCCTTAAGAATTGTGCATCCACAAGCACCCTAAACTTCAGGTTCGTCACCGTCACACAAGGGATACTTGCGGAGCAAGGTGAAACTATAACCGCGTCTCAAACCATGAAATAGGCGATTACAGTGAGTTTGGGTCGTGCGCACGAAGTACACGGAGCGACCCAATAAGCACAGCCTTTTGCATGCGGCAGACTAGTGACTCAGCATTACACTGACATGCCGGGATAGCTTTTATATTTGCCAACAGTGACGGTTTGGCTCCACCAAGAACACCAATTATAAGGACAATTAATTTAACAGAATTTATTATTATTATTATTATTATTACCGTACAATTTGCCTTTATAACTATTACTATTAACGGTAAAAAAATCAAATTTTTTTTGGATTTTTGATGCCTCTTTCATACTGAGACATCAAGCGCGTGCTTATTGCATCTCTGGTGATCCACCACTGCACACATAATTAAGTTTTTAATCAAGTACCTACGCCAGATATATTTTAGAATTTTTTTATGAAAGATGAACACTAAATTAGATATGAATTTGTCAGCAACTATGGCGACATTTTGTAAATAATTTTTTCGAATTAAAAACATTAAAAAACCAAACAAATAAGTGTTAGGTTTTACGAGCGGAATAGTGACGTAAATTTCTGAAACATCTTTTATTCTTGTATACCATAGTAAGAAACAAAAAGAAAACAGTATCTCATCAGAAAATCAATTAAATGCCTGAAATGGCTGAATTATAAATTGTATATATAACAAAAACAACGTTGACTATGTATTACAATGACTGTGAAAGAAAATGGAAATATCAACTATGTACAAAAACTATCAATTTGTTTCGATTTTTAATGGAACCCAAATTATGACTTTAGTTGGTTATATTACTTTGCATATTTTAACAACCTATGTTGTCGAGCGTCTATCATTTACAATATCTATCTATATCTTTGACAGCCTATAGTCTCAGGTAAGGATTCCAAATTTACTCGATTTATTTACCATTTTGGTAACCCTAAAAATTACTGTGCATTGTGCAATTCAAGATTAAACTAAGGAATTCAGCCACAAAATGTTATAATTACCACAAAACACCAAACCATAATAAAAACTCTCGACGTACGTTTCGCCAAACAAGTTGGCATCATCAGGAGATGTTTTAGTTCTATTCATATATAACCAACTTGGTTGGCGAAACGTACGTCGAGAGTTTTTATTATGTTTTGGTGTTTTGTGGTAATTATAACATCCCCCTATATTATTAAACGAGTAAATCTTGTATATATGTTTCTATGTTTCTATATTTCTATGTATAATATATGTTTCTATGTATCTATATAAATATTTTCTCGAAAACGGCTCTAACGATTTTGATCAAATTTACCGAAAAGGGGTTTCGGGGGGCAAAAAATCGATTTAGCTAGGTCTCATCCCTGGAAAAATTCGTTTTCCTATTGATTTTATCATTTTTAAAAACGGTTTTTTGACCTGTCAAAACATTGTAATATCGTGAGTAGGCTTTGGAGAAAACAAACTACTTTCATTATTTATGTCAAAATACTCTGACAGAATTTTTAACTTATTAAAATAATCCGTGAACTATTTGTATAGTGAAAAATAACAGAAATAAAAAGTAAACTTAATTATGTAAGTAGTTTTAACTAATATTTAAATAAATAGGTACCTAAGTATGTTATTTTTATATTACCTATATAAAATATGTATATTATGTACGTTAAATATAGTATGACGTATAATCTTACCTAGACTTTTTTTTCTCAAAAACGAATAACGATTTTGATGAAATTTACAGAATGGGGATTTTTCAGGGCGAGAAATCGATCTAGGTAGGAATCTTGGTCCCAGAGGGGAGCAATTAAAAAAAAGGTTTTTTTTTATTTATAACTCGGTCAATTGTCAAATCGATTCGAAGCCTATTTCTACATAGATTTTGTATAATATATCACAAGGGTTAAAACTGTAAATGAACACTAATATAAGAAGTGTCTTGCACAATATGTAAATACTAAATAATGGCAAACAGGCGGCCCGAAGGGCCGCACTTCTGGCACCGCGAGTCTGTGTAAAAACACATCGATTTTGAAAACTATTGTTAAGATACATACAAAAAAGTTTTGTTTAAAAATTTGCACGGCAGGGCCGCACTCCTAGCGACGCAGGCATGCAGTGTATCAAAACACATCGATTTTTAAAAACTATGGCGAAGATGCATGCAAAAAAGTTTTGCGCTGCAGGTTTATAGTCTGACGTTTGTTATTAAAAGATATAATATGAATTCTATTTCTTCGAAAATCGATTTTTGTGAGTTTTTCAGTAGGTACCTTCTGTGCAAAAAAAATATTTGAAATTTACTGGAAGTTGCTAAGATGACATCACAGAGAAAAAGTACTTCGATAAAGTTGATATTTGGTATCAATGTTTAAAAATGGATTATTGAAACGGCAACAGGCAAGCAGAATTTTATCTGATTCGAACATTTTTACAAGATATTCAATCTATGAAAATCGGTTTTTGCGAGTTCTTCAGTCAACAAAACAATAACGGCGGTAGATTTGGAAATGGCGACCTAAGTAATATTTACAGGAAAAAATGCTTGATTCAAGTTGATACTTAGTTTTTACGCTTAAAAATACACATAGGTATTTAAAATATTTAACAGAAACAATTATTTAAATTATGTTTCAGAAATAAATTCGTTTCGGAATAATATTCTGAGAAAATAATATCTCATATACAAGTACTATTTTTTTGAACTCATCCGAGCAAAGCTCGGCACCCAGATATTTTTGTATCGTTACACCAAAGGTTCCACCAATATTAATGTTAGGGAATTCAGAGCGACATACTTATTTTTTTCACTTTACCGTGAAAAACGTTGACGAGAGATTATAGTCTAGCACGTACTGGCGCATGAGTTCCAAAAATTATTTGGCCAACATTTATTTTGCGTGATCCTCTTTGGTATAATATGTGGTACTAATTATAAAAATTCATGTTACCACGGGGCAACTTGTGCCATATTATTTAAAACGCAATTGTATTTTTGGACTCATTTTTAATGGCTCAAAAGTTATCAAAATCGTGAGTTTTCGAATTTCAAAAAATCATATCTTTGAAAATATTGAATTTATCGCAAAAAGTCATAAGACATTTTATGTTCGTATTTAGTCAAAGAATACGAAAAAAAAATTGTTCCGATAAAAAATTTCATTATCTTGCAATAATTGCGTTTTAAACAATATGGTACCAAGTTTCCCCATGACAACATTCATTTTTATAGTCAGTAGGTACTACTTACTATATAAAGAGAATCACGCAAAAAAATTTGGCCGAATAGTTTTTGGAACTCATTCGCTAGTATCTACGTGCTTGATTATTATAACTGATAAGCAATCATAGGAATGCTATAGGTAATTTTATAATTGCATTTTTATACAACATTATGTGACATTTTACATTAATGAAACTGATATGCTGAGAGTTTTTATTAGCCATAAAATAATTTAAAAAAGTAAAATCAATGCTATTGCAGAGGTGTTTTAATAAAAAAACAATAAACAAACAAATTTAATGATAAGCTTACGTTGTTGTGAGAATATATACAGGGTGCTGAATCGTTTTGCGGGTAATAGGGATTTAACCCGTAAAATCAAACTTTTGCGATTTCCTGCTCTCCTAATTATTTTAGGAAAAATATCTTCGAATAAAAAGTTTTAGAACATAAAATTTTGCATCTAAATCATTAAACAAAATTAATTTTGCATGCTTTGTAACGGCAGAAATTTGATATGAAAATGTCAAAATTACCTCAAAAACAGATAGCGATAGCCATGGAACTTGAACAAAATGATGACGTTTTAGCTGTCAGAATAATTTCTAATCATTTTGTTCAAATTTCATGGCTATCGCTATCTGTTTTTGAGGTAATTAAACAAACAAATTTATTATACCTTATATTTAATTATAATTGATCGACGTTTCGACCAATATGTTGGCCTTTTTTAAGAAATAGGTACTAAAAATATTAAAAAAATAATGATTATAGAAAAAAAATTAAATAAATTAATATCTACCCTGAATGTCAAATACTTATAGGTACTCGTATATAAAATTCAAACGACAAACATCAACTTGATAGAAAATGAATGAAAATTTGTAATATTATTAATATTGATAATAATAATTTGTTATAGATAAAAAACCAATTATCAACATTAATAATATTCTTTCATTGGAAGAAGTTTAATCAAATCAAAATACAAACAATTTTTTAAAATATAAATTAATGACATACAAATCAATAATAAATTTAAAATATACAGTGAAATCTGAATAATAGCTTGGAATCGTTTTGCGCCTCTCTGAGAATTTGATATAAATAATAGCTATTAATTTTCTCAAAAACACCTTATCTATAGTTGTTACTTAAAGATAAAATCAGGATAAAAGGCTAAGGAATAACAATCGACTTTTCATGTCGCCTTCAAAATCTTAAGAAAATTAGTAAACGTTATTTTGTATCCCTTGTTTAACCAATTTCGTGATTTTGTAATTTCATTTGTGTAATTAAACGTAAATTTTAATTTTTTTATAAAAATAATTAATAAAACATCTCTGTTCACCGGAATAAAATTTGAAAATTTTATCTTACTTTGAAATAAAAACAGTATTTTGATTCGAATTGTTTTGGTTGGCTGGTGTATATAGTAAGTTTATGAACAGTTTTATGCAATGATGATACATAAAAAGACGGTCAACAAAAGTTAATGGGAAAGTCGAGGGAACAAACCAGCTGTGGCCAAGGACTAATATATATTAACGAATTAGAGCCACCCATTGGCTTGAGCAGGATCACGTTATATCCCGGAGGATAAAAATTGTATAGCTATAATGAAATGTACGAACTGCGAACGAATCAAACTGATATTGTTTTGTTTCCTTAATATGTTGAGCGACTTTCATTTACTCTTAATATAGCTCAATTTTATTTTTGAACTTCTGTGAAGTTCTTTACAGGCTCGTTTTCACCGAAACCACCTATATTATATTTAGTTGTACTTCTTTCTATTTTACGATTTCTGGAAACTCATTAATTTTTTCAATTATTTGCGAGAAAATTACTTACAGTATCTTATTTAGTTAACAATTAGATTAACAATCAATATTGTTATTACTTCCTATACTGTACAAATTCACTATTTTAGTGAAATTAACATAAGGACATCAGACGATATTAATCGTCATAACATGCCCTTATTAATTATTGTAGAAAGGCTACATAAGAAAAATTTAAATGCACCGCCGGGAATTGAATATCGTCTGATGTCCTTATGTTAATTTCACTAAAATAGTGAATTTGTACAGTATAGGAAGTAATAACAATATTGATTGTTAATCTAATTGTTAACTAAATAAGATACTGTAAGTAATTTTCTCGCAAATAATTGAAATTATTACTAGGCATATCCGGCCTATTTAGAGAAAAGCAACATTCATTGTAGTGTTGTTATAAAAATAAAAATAATATTAGCTCTCGCAGTTTGTGGACTTGCGGTGTATTTGTGCTATATATAAGAAAAGATTAAGTGTACGCCATGGGCACCGTGGAGTAACTGGAAAACTTGCCCGACGCGATATTGGGTGTTCCGGGTTCAATTCCCGGCGGTGCATTTAAATTTTTCTTATGTAGCCTTTCTACAATAATTAATAAGGGCATGTTATGACGATTAATATCGTCTGATGTCCTTATGTTAATTTCACTAAAATAGTGAATTTGTACAGTATAGGAAGTAATAACAATATTGATTGTTAATCTAATTGTTAACTCATTAATTTTTGTTTAAAAACTGAGTTCCCTGAAAATGGGCCTTAGAAAATCATTTACACAGTTTTGAGTGTTTTAAATTATAAGTTATGTAATCAAGACAAATATTTTTTAATGTACCTATTCAGTTGACACAGTTCTGTATTTACGATACATAATATTTATTTAATCATTATTTTCTATAGATTTATTTAGCCGCTACATTGCATGAATGAATTGTGTATTATAGACGGTCGACAACAGAGGTCATTAGCGTCTGCGCTACATTGCAAACACGGTAAAGGAAACTTATGGATTTGACACTGGGATCTTTGGTATTAGAAGCTACGAATTTACAGGTCAAAGAACTGCATATTTTACATATCAGTTTAAAAACTAAAAAAATTCAAAATGTTGGTTACACTTTCGAAACAAAAATCTCACTGTTTCAACCACATAGATTCCGTAAAGTAATTTGAATCCGTTTAAGTCGAGGATTTACTGTACGTATATTGATAATCATGGAATACATTTTAGAACACACATTGTGTTTGTGGGGGGGCCGTTTCACAGTTTATATACAGTGGGTGTTGAGAAGGAGTGTCGTCTAGGGGCGCCTATGGCTACAACCGACGCTATACGTCGTGGTACGCACTGCGGACGATCAAACAGATTCCTTCCGTCGGATGATGTGTCGGTTCATTTAAACGAAAATAATGGACAAGGTTTACGTTGCTTTTACTGTTGTTACTCAATAGAAAAGAATAGAGTAAGCCGATGAAATGAATTTATCTAGAGTCGGTGCGAAAAAAAACTTGGGTCCTCCTGACATATAAATTAGATTTTCTGACTATACTTTCTGAAACCTAGTATAAGATAATTAAAGTCTAGCCTTAAAATGTTTTTGATTTTGTTTTTGTTTTTTGATCACGTTTAGTTTCAGTATGGTAGTTTTCAATTTAAAAACAAGCTTAAATGTAAAATAGTATACAAGGTATTACGATTTACGGAGTGTACAAGGTATTAGCACTATTCTAGCGTGCCTGACTGTATGTGTGCGTGTATTAATGCGTCTGGGTATACTACAATACATCGTGTAAACGCCTGAACATAGGGAAAATAAACATTGAGAATATTTGCAATTTTGTAGTAGATTATTGGCCATATGATCTAATGTAAATATGTGGTGAATTACATAGAAAAAATACAAGCGACTAGGCCCTGCAGTCAGGGTCCATTCTGATTGGTCGGATATCCCATCTTGATGTCGTTTGACACACCTAAACAAACGTAACAACTAACTAGTGAACTCTGTATACTAATTTGGATAGTTGATAGCGATTAAAAAATGGGTTTTGTATGTGGAGAATATTCAAACACATATTTTTCAAGACAGGCATTAATGTTCACAAAATTAGAATAAAAACTTCGGATAAGACTTGTAATCTGTTTCTTTCTATAAAAGTCGATCAATTTTTTGACATTTTAAAATAAAAATTAATTAAATATTATTATTTGAGATATTAGCTGATGTCCAAAATTTATACAATAACAATGTTCTTGAGAAATTGGGATAGAAAAATAAATTTTAATTAATTTTTATTTTGAAATGTCAGAAAATTGATCGAATTTTATAGAAAGAATTAGATTACAAATCTTATCTGAAGTTTTCATTCTAATTTTGTAAACATTAATGCCTGTCTTGAAGAATATGTATTTGAACATTGTCAACATACAAAACCCAATTTTTAATCGCTATATCAACTATATCCATATTAGTATACAGAGTTCACTAGTTAGTTGTTACGTTCGTTTAGGTGTGTATATGTGTGTCAAACGACATTAAGATGGGGTGTCCGACCAATCAAAATGGACCCTGACTGCAGGGCTTAGTCGCCTGTAAAAATAGTACAGTGAATTTTGTAAACAATTTTCCATAGCAACGGTTGACTATTAAGAGTAGCTCGTAACCTACTAAATAAAAAAAACAAAGCATCTACTACATATTTGCATTAGATATTATAGCCCATAGCCTATTAGAAAATTGTAAATGTTCTCAATGTTATTTTTCCTATGTTCGTGTTAACCGTTTACACACTGTATATTTATACAGTTACAGATCAGGATCATATAAGGCTACGTTCACAGTTTTTTTGTTGTTTTTTAAGCGTTTCTTTTTGTCACTGACAAATAAGAATAGTATTTTGTTCGTGCAGCAGTTTATATTAGAAATGTCGCATTTTTGCTGATTCATAGCTACGGCCGTCTTCTAGGTCCTTGATTTTTTTCAACTGGCTATAGCCTTTACCCGCGGCTTCACTTGACTTAATATCGATTCTGACTGCAGGAATCTTATCTTAACCCCATAGCAGCTGGATAAAAAAGCCATTGTATTATAAGCTTGCGTACCAACTGATAGTGCACTATGTTTAATTAAAATCAGTTCAGTAGTTCTCGAGTGATGCTTGTACAAACAGACAGATATGTTTGTCTGTCTAGATATCATACAGAATTTAAAGAAAACCCCGCAAGAGAACGAAATTACAGACACGAGTATTTTTTGATTTTTAGGTAAATCTGCTGTTTAAAAAAATTTACGAAAAACTAAATATGATGTATGCACTACTTTTTTTCTCTTTTTATTTATGGTTTTGGTTTTCGGTAAAAAAATGTAACAATAGTTACGAATAAATTGTGCACACATTTAAGTTGAAGGGAAATTTAATTATTAAAATCAAAGTATATAATATTATGAGCTTTATTAATTTACGCAATAAACGACTGTGATTAGGATTCTTGCTTTGTTAAAATATGAGTTCACAGTCTGTCGGAACCTGGCTAAGGGATTCGAACTTTGAACCTTATTGGTTTGGTAACAAGTTTGGGTTTCATTGAAGATTCAGTGATATTAAATTACCTTACGCTTAAAGCATCGTTTTCTTGATTCTGAGAAACACTTAAAAGTTTGATTAAACTTGTAAGATTGTCAACAGACCACTTGAAATAAGGTACCCAATGTAAAAATCAAACGTGCTTAGATTTCTTCAAAAAAAAAATACAATTTTGTTTCATCTTTTTTCTTGTCGATATTGTCAAGTAGGTAACAGAGCGATCAGCAATTTATTTTATACAGTTAAAGGAATTGCTGACATGACGTCAGCAGACATTGTAATTGGACAAATATACACAGGGTGTTGATTTTGTATTGTACGTCCTTGTGAAAGCACTAGACTTGTATTCGGAAGGTACTGGGTTCGAATCTTGGTGAAGGCTGATGTGGCATACGACTTTTCCCTACTGATTCTCGCTGAGAAAAATAATTTTTGTACCGACCATTTTGACTGACGTTTTTCATGGTTTCCCTCAATAATTCTAGATAAATTTATCGAGATGTTTATTATTAATATCATTATAAGAATTAATTAATACAAGGCGTTAGTTTCCCTCCAGATTACGTCGTGTGTTTGAAAAAATACGACAAAAATCGAAATTTAAATTTCTGTGACAATGGGAATATTGAGAATTTCGGCACTGCAATTCTTATGTAATGAAGCAATTGTTTTAAATATCACAAATCAAGTATCCGAAAGAGCAATAATAATGTACAGGGGTAAATCGGCTTCACGAATTTGGCCGTAATACATCCACACTCACAGTTGTTAGATACACGACTGCGAGTTTGTAACAAATATTTATTATTCGCAATTGTAACATAATAAATGTAGTGTGTATCGTCCTTTATAACTTTATAAATAGTTAAATTGCATAATTTGTGTACGCAATGCCCTTGGTCTTTTCTATATAAACCGATAGTTGACAGATTTTTGGGGGATTCAGTTAGATTCCTTCGACTGAAACACAACGAACGACAGTTAGGTAAGCGACTGTTATACCCCCCCCCTCCTGCCCAATCTCATTGTTAGCTATTAACGACAATGAGAGTCCTCTGACCACGGACGTGCTGTTAGGTGTACGACAGCACTATTTCCATCCTATACCTATCTTTTCATTTCTTTCACTTCGTAATACAGCGTATTTTTTTTCTATTCTTATTTTATTTATTATTTATCTTTCTGTAAAATATATGTTTGCTTTGAATTATTTAAATAAAAATTATTGGAAAACTACCTCAAGTAATTTATTTAAACAAGAAAATAATATCGTTGCGACTACACTTGAATGTCGGGAGTGTTCACGTTTCTCGGCCGTGAATCCTTTGATGCGGACACAAAAAACCGTCTCGGAAAGGAAAACAAGCCGTGAACCAGCGCGAAACGAGTGAATAAGCGTGAAAACCATCTACACTGGCGTTTACGTCTGTTCACGGGATTTCACGGCGCGAGTCTGGAGCGGGCGAAAATGGTTCGTAGGTAGTACCTATGTCCGCTAAATGATTGATATTCGCGTAATCTTTTATCTGTTAAAGAAATACGGAGGGTCAAAGTTAGACACGTATACAGCTGGACAAAAAACGGCATAACTGGAGTTTTATAGCAGATATTGAGATCGGATTTGATAGGGGAAAAATAACTTTATTTTTCAAATTATAACGAGAAATCTATATACGGTTTTTAATATAAACATAAGAAATATGAATAGACACCTATACCGTAACTAAATTCACTATATTAGTGAAATTAACATAAGAATATCAGACGAATTATCGCCATGATATTTACATAGAAGGCTATATAGGAAAAATGTAAATGCACCGCCGGGAATCGAACCCAGAACTCCCAATTTCGCGTCGGGTAAGTTTCCAGTTACTACACAGTGCCCACAGTGCTTTATTTTTGTATGCGACTAACGGCTCCAGCCGGCTTCGCCCGGGTGCTAAGAAAGCCTGGGTGCAATACACTACTCACTCGCTTCGCTCGTTCGCTTGAATATTATAAATACACTACTCACTCGCTTCGCTCGTTCGCTTTTATATATAATTTTTAGTTTCAAAAAAATTATAATTATTGTCAAAGAATAACAAAAAAAAATTTATAAATAAATATCATGTAGAATTTAGAAAAAAAAGCCAAAAATTCTGCGATGCCATCAGTTTCCGAACCCGAGTCCCTGTGCATAGAGTGCTGCGACGTTACCTCTACGCTATGAGTGGAACAGTTATGTACGGTCGTTTTTATGATATCAGTATGTTGCGAATTCTTACGGTCGGGTTACGAATTTAATTAATTAATTATTAATTATTATTATTTATTAATTATTCTATATATATTATAAATCTTCCGTGAAAAATTATCGAACTGATGGTGAAAACTGCACCAAAATCCATTGCGTGGTTTAGGAGGAGTTAGCGGTTAAACAGACAGACAGATGCGAAAAGCGACTTCAATTTATACTATGTAGAGAAGAGAAGAAGATATATATTTTACTACGTAGCTTTTGCTCGCGTGGACTGCACGATTAGCAATATTTAGTTTTTCTTGTTTTCGTGTTACCTACCCGTACAAATATTGTCATAACTTGAGAAATACTAAACGAATTGAGTTAGCAACGTCGGAAAATACGTGATTTTAGCAAGGATCATTTTGCTATATTTCATCTCCTATTATGGCGTAGTTGGCATGCGGACGTTGTGTTTACCTATGTGAGTAGCGGTTATTGGGATCTGTCAAATGTGAGGGGCTTTAAAAACATGGCGGATTTAAGGAAAAAATTTCTTCTTAATACACTAATTCGCAGCCAGACTTAAATCGATCTGGCATTAATTTAGCAGCTGAATTTCTGTCTGGCAAATTAATTATGGCTTTGTATTAAATTTTCGGCTTTGCTAAAATTTAATTGTAAATGTGAAGAAGCTGTATTTATTATTTAAAAAAATATGTATTTATATTTTTTTAATCTATAAAACAATAGCAACTATCAAAATTTTTCCCTTAAATCCGCCATGTTCTTTAAGCCTCTCACAATTGACAGATCCCAATAGCCGCTACTCCCACAGGTATAAATGCAACGTTGCTCCGGCCAGCCAGACAGTTCGCATGACATGGCAACTACGCCATTGAAAGGGAGGGGATATCGAAAAATAAGCCTTGCTAAAAACAAGTTACAAAAACGTTGTTAGCTCTCGTGTTTATCGGGTTCAAATCCCGGCAGTAACATTAAATTTTTTTTTGTATAACCTTGTAACACTCATCTCAACATCGTTGTCTGAAATCTGTAATTCCTAGACGAATGTGGGCATTTAATAATTTGTTTATTCTAAACTATCTTTAAAAATTGTAATTTCTAGACCTAAGTCTAGAGGATATACCAGATAGATGTGCGTCCGACCTTACGTTTATGCGTGTGCGTTAGTCGCAGACGGCGGTGAATTTTTCGTATAACGCTGTAGGGCGAGCGCAATTCGTGTTAAATCGGATTATGTTATATGGAGGAGGTTTTTAGTTTACGGATAATACAGAGACGATACTCATGTACTTGACGAGGATAAACCGACTGGGATACCGCGATTATAAACGTAACACACGACCATACGGCAGAGCTGATGCACGATCCATTAAAAAAATCTACGATGCCGCGAAATAAACGTGAACTTTAGTGTACCTATAATTCTCTGTAGAAGTGCGATAACGGAAAATTTTCTATTGGAACTTCTTCAAGATTTGTACAAAAATGTTTATTTTAACAAATGACATTTGAATAAAATCGTCAAAAATTAGTTAGAAGCTTAAATAATTAAATCTGTTAATTCTTTACCCCTATCTAACTTCTTATTTTTTGTACGGACCCCTCGATGCGCGAGTCTGACTCGCACTTGGCCGATTTTTGTTTATTTTGTGCTAGCTCCTCTGGCGGCTGCACAGTACAGCTTCGCCCTTAGAGAAGGCAGCAGATTTTAGAATTGAATATTTTTTTAAATGTAAACATTTATATTTTATTATAAATTAATTGTTATTTTGGACACAATCAAAAATTAAATTAAAAAAATGACAACTTTCACTTACTTTCTTTGTATTGTAAAACATTCGCGTGTTTCTCGTGGATGACGACGCAACGGTAGCAGACGTTTTTGCTGAAAAATAAAAAAAAAAATATCATAATAGCAGGTCTCGATTTTCATTCGACCAACATTTCAGAATTAAACAGATGGGGAAGATGGGGGAGCACCGATCACCTAAGGGAAACTTTCGATAAAATAAAATCTATTTACCTGAAAATAATATTTTCAACGAGAATTAATTGGAAAATTAGTTCACTTTCCATGGTTAAAACTAGAAGGTCACTCAAGCAGAAGTTTTCAGTAGAAAGTCGGAAAAAGGAAAAATGAACTTTGATCGGTATTCTCCACCCTAGCGGATAATACCGATTATCATTTGCCCATGTATTTTAAATGGGAAAATAAGGAATTTGACTATCATGATTTAAATTGACCGCCAGTGACCATAGTTCTACCAAATGACAAATCGCACTATTTTCTCATTTACAATAGTCAAAAAATGAATTGCAATATTTTTTTATAATATAATGCCGATCACTTGATCGCCATTCCCCCACACCATTGATCGGTGTTCCCCAATATGCATACAAAAATATTTCATAACCTAGAACTAAAACAAAATACTTTATAATAATAAACAATAAGTCAAAATAATGACATATAATACTCAGTTAAAAAAATAAACAACAACAATAACTACAGTGTCATATAGTCAGACGTAAATAACTTGCGAATGTCACCATATAAAGTTTTTGACATCACTGCAAAAATAATGGCGGGATTTACATGTGGTTTTGCACAGTAGTTCCCGGTATTGTCCAATAGAATGCAGCACCGGTCTGACGTCACTAGCAATTACCACAATCTCAATACCGGCCTGATCGGGGCTTCCCGCTGATCGGTGCTACCCCATCTTCCCCTATTATTTAAACAAATTATTTTTTTGATGTGTATAAACATCTTTACTGGCGCTTGCCTTCAAGAATTTCTGCTAAAGTAATTCAGTAAAATATTACGGAAGTTTTTGGAAGTGTGTCGCAGAAGTAACGCTTGTAGAGGGTAGTTCTATAGGGTTCTATCGTATTCAGAGCGTATGGCTGTATTCTATCCTCCTTGATAATTTGTTTTTGAAAAGATTAGAAGCGCAGGCTGAAAGAAACAATTTTGCAAAAAAAAACAGGCTAACGCGATCCACATCATGTGACCAAACTAGAATTGGTCAAAAAAATATCCCTGAAGAGAGACCCCGTATACCTGTACGCCGATTTTTCCACAGGCATGACAAAGACTAAACTAATTAAGGGACAATTTTATATGAACATGATATTATTGTTTTCTTCTTATTCTTTAATTCTGTGCAATTCACCAAACTATAACTAAAATCTGGCTGTGAATTATTTATAAAATGTTAGATCTGTTTTTTTCAGGTATACGTGTCGAAATACATTGTTTTCTTTATTTGTTATCTTCTAAACCCACCCTATAGACGATTTATTCAGAACACATTTTTGTTGAGAAATGCAAGATAAACAAAACACTAATAGACACGGAATAAAATGCATAACAGGGTGGGGCACATTGATAAGGGAAATGCATTACCGATTTATTAGTTTATAGAGGGTGGAACTTTTGTTTGTGTGATTTGAATTTTTTATATTTTTTTAATGCACTCCTGTAAACTAACTTATAACAATGACTCCTTGCAATGCAATGGGTCGAAATTTCGAGTACCTACGCAGTTACAGTACTTTGCAAATTACAATCATTAACAAATTTGATACTCTCATGAATAAACCAAACAACATAAATCAGCACGTTTTTTCTGCACAAACGAGAGTTGAACTTCTGTTAAAATTTTATCTCTTTGGATTAATATATTAAGTATATCAAATTAGCGAAAGGATTTTCCATATAACAAAATGAAAATCATCTTTATAAAGAGGAAAAGATTGTATGTTTGTTTGTCACGAGTAATTTCAGAACCTACTGAACCGATTTAAAGAATTCTTCCTCGCCCCTGTTTAAAAGCCTCTTGAATAGTGGGCAAGAATGTAAAGTAAGTGGGGGTCCCGCACGTTTAATTTATTATAGATTATAGACGCGTCGACAACTTAGGTCAATTAGCGTCTTATAAATAATTAAATAACAATTCTCTTAAAACTAAATGACATCACAAAACATTTATGAGTTGAGGTGGGATTCGAACCCACGACAGTGTGATTCAAAGGCCGCTACACTAACCGTTACACCACACTGTCTTCTGGGTCCCGCACGTAATCTAGCTAAAATTATTGGTGGATGTTGGCCAAACTACAAGAGCTGTTGTAAGTTGATTGTTGGGTTTATCGTACATTTAACACGCTGTTTTGTAAATCGCTGTTAAATTTTTACACATAAAACATACGAAGTAACCATTGAAATAACAGCGTGACTAAAATGTACGATAAACCCGAAATAAGAGAAATTTGTTACTCTTGATTATATTTCGTTGCCGAACTAAAATCTAGATACCCTAGGAAACCGGGTCGAGAAGCTATTGTATTTCATGATTTTATTTGTAAACAAAATTTAAAGCAAATTGATTCTCTTTTTGTTACAAATGTTTTAAAATAAAGTCTGAAATAAATTGAATAATCCATTTACCAAAAAAAGTAAAATTCAGCCTCGGATCTTCAATTTTTTTTAGGCGGGGCAAAAACTGAAAAATGCCGCCCCCGCCCACTTATATTTATTTTTACCTTTATCATCTTTATAATTTCAGCTATCAGATGTCCACTAATTGATTGACATTTGGACATAGGCCTTCCGGAAATAATGCATCCTGGGTATCGCGGTCGAGTTGATATGGCCACGGTAAAACAAGAGTGAAATTTCTGTACTTGTACTATTATTTATTCTGTGGTCAAAGTTAAGTAAATGATGAGTTGTCCATTCATCTGTAAAGTATGAATTTGAATTTGGCCGCCCTCTGAACTTGCCGCCCGGGGCTGGTAAAATTTACCATTTACGATTGAAATGTCTATTTATATTTGAGATAACATGTATTGTTGAGATATAAAACAAATTAAAAAATACAAAAAAAGGTTATACACAGTTTAAGTGAAATGTATTTTTATCAAACATCTTTTAGGTACAGTTGTACGATTTTCTCTTTCTTGTGTTACGAAATGACTGCTCTGTGTAAAAATAAATTGTCTAAATTGTAGGTGTCACGATCAATCATTAGTATTATCAACCGTTGTAATAATATACGGAGTGTCTTGTTTAAGACCTACTCTTCACTTTCGGTGTATTGCGATCCGTCAGATAGGTGGAGTTTAAAAAACATGGCGCAGAGGGGGGGGAAATTTCATATACGAGGTATACTTTTGCGTGTAATTTTATGATTTTCAAAGTGATAAGAAATGATAAATATAAGTGCAATTTGTGATTGGGCCGGTACGAATCCTAAATAAAGGAATTTCGTTGAAGGAGAACGGATTCTCAAAGCCGGGCATATTATCAAATGTCGGAAATATAACGAGAAAAATGCATGCAAAATGAACTGTCAAAAGTAGTAATCTTTACGACATATTGCTAAAAAACATCAAAATTAAAAGAAAATCTCCACGAAATTAATCATCCGCGTTCAATGCGCCTTTAAGGCTGGGTTAGGTGAATAATGTAAACACAACTGCAACATAATAAGTTATATTGTAATAAGTAGGTAAGTTACTAACCTCAAAATATTTCTATACAAAGTTAACCCTATAAATTTGTAATGATAATAAGTACATCTTATTATTAATATAAAATATTTTTTTAATTCATAAATACAGTTTCTCCACATATCATTAGAAAATAATTCTCTGTAAAGTAAGTTTTACAAGGCAATAGCTGACAGTGATTATTGCCATGATATTAGAAAACGTCGCGAATTCCATTTTCGATAAACTTTTTGTTTATTTTACTTGTTTTATTTTTGTAATAAACAATTTCACGATAAATTTGCCCTGTTAGCATGTAAAATTTTCCCTCGTTTTGAGTACAATTTTGTGCCACCAGATGTCATATGCTCATTTGACGGATCCCAATACAGAGTAAAATAAATAATTAAATTAAATTAATTTTTATAAGAAAATTTTTGGATACCGTTTTGTCGTGTAGTTTTTCTTATATTGCATGAAAATTATTCAATTAAATGAATGCATAACGACTGCATCAGTATATATGAAACACCTATTTTGACAATAACGTAACATAATGCTGTAGTCGGGAAAAAATCATTTTTTAAAACTTGTGTTACCGTAGGGATTCTAACCCTAAACTTTCCACTATCGCGGCGGACTGAGTTGACAATTACTCACACAGTGACACATTTTCAAACGACCAACTCTTTCCCTTTAAAGCATTCTGTCACTGGAAAAACCACCACATGCGAGAGTCGATATAAAATTATTTATCTTAGATTCTAGAAGAACAGATACATCGCTTCATATGTAAAACTATTAAATTAATTATTATAGCCCAAAGCCCAATCTATGGTCCATTACTATTATTTAAATATGAAAATCAAACCACGGGACGAATTTTTATAGTACCATCATTTTATGCATCTGACAACACTTGATTCCTTGAAATAGATTTCACTTGTGGACAGTAAGGGACCAAATCCTCTAATAAAATGGGCTATATCCTTTCAAAGTTTGAACTGCATTGAATATTTGTTTTCTTTTTTGAACATTTCATAATATATAGATTAATATTTGAATGAATTTATTTAGAACTTTTTTGGGAAGCCTCCTTTTTTAATACAGTATAAATATTTACATATTCTAACGATACTTGAAATTACAGAGCCCCAAAAGGGTATCTTTTTAATCAAAATTTGAGTAAAAATTGTTCAACATAATTAGTTCCAACGCTTCAATTTTCATGTCAATTCTGCTCGAATTTTAAATTTTATAAAAAATCATCTTAATGATGGTCGGCACATTTCATAACTTCTTTTCTAAAATTTCAAAAATCAATTGCACTTAATATAAAATCCAGTCCTTGAAGAATCACCGGAAAACATGAATTTTGTAGCTGTACCAACACCATACTGGTGGTGTTGGCTGTACATGTTTTTGCAAAATCCTTCATCTAAGAAACCAACACTGAAATATTAATTGCTCACAGTCTTGCTGTTTATTTCTACACGTTTGGCACGTCGCTTTTCTTGATTCATGTTCGTACTTTTTATCATTCGTCTTCCTTTTTTACCTCCGTCTTTTTTATAAACATTTAGGATTGTATTTAAGGGATGTTAAATAAATGATACTAGGAATCCGATCTCAGAAGACGGTTGGTGTTTTTATAAAAACACTCGACTGGAGAGACAGTTCTATATTTGCCACCTAGTTGAGCAAAACTATTATTGATTGTACAATATCTAGTTGCATATTATACTGACGAGTAAATGACATTATGTTAAAACGAGCATATAGCGAGTTTTAACAGTCACACGAGTCATAATGTCATTACGCACACGATATAATATTATATGGTATTTTTGCCATACCCACTACAAAAATTGCTGCTTTTCACTTCATTTTCAGTATTTTCAAAAAATTTTGACAGTTCCTTTGTGTCGCCAACTTCACTCCTATTGTAGGCCGTGACACGCGCAGGAGTATGTAATAGCGTGCAGTTCAGGCGAATAAACATAAATCACTATGGAAATGTGTGGGAAAGATACGTTCCCGTACACTGGCTTGTCTAAAGTCACTTTATTGTAATGCAATTATTTTATAGTGGGTATGGCAAAAAATAAATTATTTACAAATTTTTTTTAAGAATTGCATTGTCCACATAATCTAAGTTAAATGCTGCAAAATACAACGAAAGAAACTGCAAGACAATTGGGTTTTTAAATGAATTTCTTTTTTTACTTAAATGGAAGGACCCATACAAGTTTTATAGCAAAACTGTTTTTATTTAATTTTTTTGCTTACTAATTAAAAAGTTATATTTAAATAAAAATTAATTTTTAAACTCAGTTCCGATAACGCGCCGAAAAAATCCGAACGCGTGTGACGTCATTATGTTATCTATGGTCTTTGTATCCATGGTTACCAAGATAAAAATTTATTATTTTTGATAGTATGTGTAATACATATACACAAATACTAACAAATGCAGACACATTTTAACATAACGACGTCACAAACATTCCTGGCGCGTTTTGAAGTCACGTGATATTTTTTAAATTTTTATACATTTAAATTAATTTTTAGTAATTTATCTATAGCTTTAAAAAATGTTTTCTTTTCGACTTTCAATATTATTTATGTTAAATTATCAGAAAAAATTAAAAAATTAATAATTTTTTTTAAATTTAAATACCTAATTATGTTGTTCCATCATTCTTAAAGAAGCGAAAAGTAATTTCCACTTAATATTTTTTTAGATGTTTTTTTTTGAAATTTACATTTTAGAGAAAAATCAAAATTTTGTTCATATTTAATTATCTAGAACTTATTTATATTTTTTTACCTTACAAAAATTTTCTTCTAATATCTGTGCCTGTCGAACAGAGTTTGTTCAAAATTTAAACAGAAAAAATAAAAAACACCGCATGACCGTATGTTGTCCGTTTTTACAATGTCAATCAGAAAATGAGCTCAAAAGATTCCTGAGATATCAAAATGTGAAAATCTCCTAAAATCTCGAATTTTTTTCGAACTTATTCCAATACTTTTACCATAGAGATGGCAAATAAAAAAGAAATCTATAAATATCAATGATAATAGGCGATTAATAAGATCAAGATATCGAATAGGACAGTCTATATAATCACAAATGGCGGTTGAAAAGAGAATGGGTAAGCGAGCATGAGAGTGGTGAAAAAACATCAGAGGAAATGATAAGGAAGAAGGCTGATTGGCACCACTCCCTCTTTGAATTGTGCCTATTTGTGAGGGATGTCTACTGAATATTAATGCGGAAACAAATCCCACGTGACCACTCAGTCGAATCACTCTCGGTTTGACTAAAACATACTCGCCGCCTCTCGCAGCTTTGCCAAAACTTTTTTTTTCTATATCTATGTATTTCCAACACGCTGTTAGTTTAATCAAAAGAATGCGAACTACAGTCCTCGGAACGTTGGCTCTATGTTTGCTTTGATCTGATGGCTATAAATTTTAAGTTTTTCCGGTCATGTATTGGTCGATGGTTCACGGTTTATAGGAAACAATACACCGATATTAGGGAAGCGAAAATGGGAAAACTGCTATAGTCGTAAACAAAATGCTTCAACCTAGCTCTAGTTATAATATTAAAGTTGGACTTCGAGGGTTTAGTTTAAAAGCTAGATTAACAAATATGTTCACACTTTTTTAGTCATTAACATATTTGAGATATACAATAAAATTGTTCATTTAAAAAATTTAAAAACAATAAGAAAATTCCAATAAAATCTCTTTGCTTCCACCAATTTCAAAAGCAACTTTGAAAATAATTATATCTGAATATAAAAAAAAACAAAAAGCAGAAAACTAACAAAGTAACGTTACGTAAAAAGTGCTCAGATCTATAAAAGCTATTTGTTTTTTCATATATTTTGAATACTAATTTGAACAATTTGTGAATTCTCTGTCAAAGTAACTAACGTATTATACAATATTATTTTGTTGGTTTATTTTAGTTCAATATTCCATCAATTATGTCTTTCATTAAGAAAATTTTAGTTTGAATTATTCCATTTTACTCTCAATTTGCACATACAGGAAAGCCTATACCGTTAATTTGTTTTATGTTTTAAAACTCAGGGTTGGGGGAAAATTTTTGAACCTTATTTTGGTGATCATTTTAAATTTTATCAATGAAACCATTCTGAGAAGTTAGAACAATTTACAAAAATAAATCATACATTAAGTATTATAATTTTAAATATTGTATCTTGTCTACACAGCAGCAATATTTTGGGTCCTGCCTTGGCACTGATTGCAATGTCACCTCTTTTGTATAATTAATTAAATACCCGGGCATCGGGGCAGTTACCTCAACTCTCAAAATAATCGTAATTTTGCCTCTGTAGTCATATTATGCGTTCGAACCCGGTTCTGCCCGGGTAGATTTTCGTTTGGCAGAGAAATAATCAAGAGCAATAAATTTCTCATATAACACTTTGCTGCACCTCTTATAGTGTACTCAGCGTACACCAATTTAGTTCAGAAATTACTTGCGGGATTCCTAACTTGCTTTACATTAATTTCGATCACTATTTATTTCCCTTTAGTTTTACAGTACTAATATAATATGTAGCTTATGTTACTCGGAGGAAGTAGATTTTTAAACAGTGAAAGAATTTTTCAAATTGGTACAGTAGTTTCTTTGATTACTCGCGACAAACAAGCAAATAAATAAACAATTTTTTTTCTGTTTCTCGTTAATCCGCCCCCACGAAAACCAAACTAGTGTCCGATTAGTGAAAGTGACGGATTCAAGTGTATACAATATGGTAAACGAGATAAAGTGAGACAGACGGCATGGTGTACTTTTGGCGTAAGCGGCGGACTACAGAACATGACACAGGTACATAAAATCGGTGAGGCAGATTAAAGAATTTTGCATTATCTTCAACTAGTTAAAACCGGTCAAGTGCGAGTTGAACTCGCGCATCGAGGGTTCCGTACAAAAAAATAACAGATTTGTTTTTAAAAAGTTTTTTACTTATATTTTATTTTGATCTTTTTTTCTGTATCAAATTTAATTAAAGTATATATTTTTAAAGTAGAAAAAATATATTAGCAGAATATTTGATGAAAAATTCCAAAATGTTTACATTATAATAAAAACAACAATGACGTATCGTCAGTTGGATTTGTTTCCGGCTCTTCATGGTGACATGCGAACGCCTTAGAACGTTACCGCTACATCATGCGTAGTACTGCGGAAACAATCGTATATTTGATATACTTTAAGGTAGTACAGCTCTATGTCTATATTATAATAACGGTAGATATATACATTATACATGTATACACATTATAGAAATGCGTTAATTAATATCTAATTTCTTGTGGAACTTTAAAGACAGGATTTTCGTTTAGGTTTTCCTGCAGTAAATTATGCGTCTTATTTTAGGCTCAGTAGTTTCGGTGATGGGGGGGGGGGGCAGGAGATCGGACGGACAGACAGACACGAGAGTGATCCTAAAAGGGTTCCGTTTATTCATTCTGAGGTACGGAACCCTAAAAACGGCGGATTACAGTGTTCGACAGATAATCGAGCGGCGGCTTAAATAGATTTGACAATGTGTATGCTCACGGCTTTGACTGCATATAAATGACGAATTTATTGAATGTATTTTGGCCATCCTTTATCGGAGGGTTGGATAATGAGTAAATACGCTTTAGGGCAAAAGTTTAAATATGTTGCGTGTCTACTAGAAGCTTCATGTATGTGTGAACATACAAATTTACTTGATTTCACATGTATCCCAGAGTTAGATAGTTAATGAGTTTTAGATTTCCATGGTGATTAAATAATAGGTTTAATTATTTCGTCTAGTTATTAAAGTAACGAATCTTTCGCTGAATGTTATTCTCACTTAAATTAAATGTTTTGTTGTTCAGAAGTGTCACGTTTTCCTTAACGCCTACGGCGGGTGAGATTTCAAATTATATTCAAAACTGAGTAAAATTTGACGTGCGTTGTGTTCATGGTTTGTGTATTTGTCTATACACAGTACATACGAGTATAATAGCACATAACACTATAATGGCGTTGGTCAGATGACAGGACCTCGGGGTGGAACTATAAAATTGATTAAATGCTTGCCGAATATTGAAATTGAAAAATATATAACATTTTAAGGAATGTATAAGTAGAATAATGTAATATATTATATTACTTGTGTTTCTACCCGACGTTTAGCTCATTCTAAATAGTGATAGTACAACTTGTAAATTTCAGTTTGAAATTTGAGGACAAAGTTTTCTAGTGTCAGCTTCTGGATAAAAGTGTCGTAGGTTAGAAACTCATCTATTGCTCAAAATTGCTCATGCTTGTGCGTTATTTTAAACTGAGCTACATAATATATTATACAATATGTATACATTCATGGACAAAATTATCGAATATTTTTTAAATGTTTATAATTTATTTTTGAAAAAATAAATTCTTTTAAAATTATTTTCAAGTAGGTAATAATGCGATAACAAAAAATATTCGATAACTTTAGATAAATACTTATTGTAAATTATAGACGCTTGATAACACAGATCATAAGCGTCTGATCGATAATTTTGTCCGTGAGTAGGTATATAATTTTTTTTTTTAATATAAGCTTTATTGGCCTCTATATCTTCTGATATAATCAGCCATGTCATTATGTTCAGTAGAATGCTTAAAATAAGAGAAAAATTAATAAATTTATATAATGAAAAAATAAACAATAGATACCTAATATATAATAATATTTAAACTCGCGTTTGATATATTGATTATTTTTATCAGCGTAAATATTTAGATCAAAATCCATTCTAAGTAGAACAACGAAATTTTATAGAGTAGATACAACACAAAAAATAAGATAAAAAGTTATATCGGAAAGTTAATTGTTACAAAGATATGAGCAGTAATAATTTCCATAATATTGAATTTTTTAAGTACTTTTTAGCGAGAGTAGTGACCTCGAGTCAAAAAATACTGACTCAAAAACTAATGGAGCGCCGTAATGTAACTCTATAACAGGGATAAAACTCCTAACGGTTTGGATGACATTTACTGAAATGGGGTTCTGACAAAAAATCGTTGTAGCTGTTTTATCCCAGGAAAACTTCGTTTTCTTATACATTTTATAATTTTAAAAATCCATTTTTTGACGTTTCAAAATAGTGTAATATTGTAAGCAGGTTTTGGATACTTTACCTATAGATGTTATGATATCCATGGATTTTATTATTAATAATTATTTATTAATTATGGGTGAGACACATACCCTTTTTTTTTGATCCAAGTAAAATTTGTGAATAACTATTTGAAAAAATTTTTTGACAACTTTTACAAGACTTATTTTTATATTTTATAAAGGTGAATACAATTTTATGTACCTGTAACTGTTCCCTTTAAAAGTATTAAAGACGATAGTTTTGAATATATGGTGCTAATTTTAATGTTTTCTTACTGCCTTTATTTTGAAATTTTTTTTTTTTTAATTTTTAATTTCCTTGCTTTGGAAAGTTCGTTGGATTATGTTTACACCATTATTATGCTTAAAACCAATTTATTGATTTCTATATATTAATATTATTAAACAACGGTTTCATAATTACATTTTTGAAGAAAAAAGTAAATAAAAATTTCTTTTAAAGTTTTTATTTGTGGAACACTTGAGAAATTAAATTCTAAATTGTAAAATTGTTTATATTTAAAAAACGATTTTTTGACGAAATCTTTTACAAAGGCCAAGCAAGCTTTTTTTTTCATTATGTAAGTAATCAGAACTTCATTATTTAATCATTTTATTTTTAAAAAAAGCAATAAAATAAAAAGAACTGTCGTGTATGTTTTTAATCGTTCTTTGACTTTTGTAACAACTCTATAAAAAAGTTAGCTAATACGCTGAGTCACAAGCGAACATATAATCTGCATTCAAGAGGGTGGGCACTGGAAATAAGGATGGGCAGTATTTGAAAATCGAATGTCATTTAAAATATTAAATTTTTATTGGTAATTTTTCGCTTTGTTGCGAAATACTACTGTGTTATGTTTTTTGACAACAGTATCAGTATTTTTTTATGCGCGCGGCGAATGCCAAATTGCATATATATAATTCATGGATCACTATACGCGCATTGATTTGCAATTTACCTGATCAATATTATATAAATATTACGGTATAATGTGAAAAATTTCAGTCTAAAGTCGAATTATCATACGTGTAAAGCGGAGTTTACATTTATTTATTTATTGTGGATTATAGACGCGTCGACAACTTAGGTCATTAGCGTCTTAATTACTACAAATATCACATATCACTTAAAACTAAATAACATCACAAAACATCCATGAGCAGAGGTGGGATTCGAACCCACGACAGTCTGATTCAGAGGCCGCGACGCTACCAACTGAGCCATACTGTACTCGAGTTTACATTTGGAGTGTATTAGTGACGAGTATAAGGTATTCTTTCCACATCTAACATTACTTTCCGCAGTTCGCTGACCGTTTGCCGTCAAGTGGCAAATGCTTTAATAATATAGGTTACACTTACTGTCAGCAAATACTTTCCGCTAGTTAACTCTCCAAATGCAGTAAACTCCGCTTCAACGACAAGGTATATATTTTGACTTTACTACCAGTAATTATCATTGTTCATTTCATCATAAATTAAACGCTAATGACCTCAGTTATCGAGCATCTATAATCTACAATCTAATTTAATCTTTATCACCAAACCATTAGTCACTCATTGGTGGTAGAAGAGGGTGTTGGGGTGTGCAAAATGCGTCCAAAATAGCGCCAACTCCACCCAACTCAAAATGTTACAGCCAACACTAGCATGTTTAACAGTTTTTACAATGAAAGTTTCTATAAGTGATCGTGTCCTCTCAAAAAAATCGGTCCGTAGCTAATGCAGTCACCATATCAGCTCATTAACCATTTAGTAAAACTAAGTAAGTACCTATACCTAGGTATATAAAAATAATAAATCACATACCTTGCTATATAACAGAGCTCTATAGGTAATAACACCTTAAAGATCTTATTAATACACAACAAAATATTCACATACGAAACAATCTAAGCACCGGATCACAACTCGACAGTACACACATCTGGCAAGTTCTGGTCATAGATAAGAGAGTTATATAGATAGCCCACTCTATCATGAATGCTCTGACCCTTTTAGTACTGACTGCAAAAACTTATGGCGCTAGTGTGCAACCATAGATAGAGTAGTATAGATATCCCACTCTATCCTTTTAGTACTGATTACTGCCACTATGGAGTATGGCGCTAGTGTGCCACAATGAAAGAAGCGGTAATTTCAAATATTTTACTCGTATCTTTAAATTTAATTTTCCTAGAAATGACGTACAAATTGAAAAGGTTAATTAAAAAATAAAAGAAATGTTTTTTTTTCAGTTTTATTACAATTTTTCATAATAACAAACTATATTAACATTAAAAAAATAACATATGAATACGAAATAAGTCACTGAACTAAATTATTATAATATTATCAAGTCATGTAAATATAAAATAATACAATAAAATATTAATAATATAGTTTTCAGAATTGTTTCATAATAATAATATTGATTTTCACGGCTTCATATTTGCAATCTTCAGAGAAATGAGCTTCACACACTCGGACATTTTTTCGGACTCGATTTTTAGGACTATCAAGGAAATCCCTACGATTGATCGCAAAAATCCTCTGATGAAATCTCTGTAATTAAAACATAATTTTAAGTATTTTAAACACTTGTCAATCCCAGATTTTTAATATTTTAAACATCTATAAATATTATTATTTCATTCAAACAAAATATAACGACGTGGAACTTGAATAAATGTGATTATATGATTTTTAAGTTATAGTATCTTACTTATAATATCATAGTCATAGATAAATAAATTATTCTTACCTCAGTTTCCTTAGGAAATGAATAAAATGTAATCTTCCCACTATTAGCATTATTGCAATTGGAAACACATCACTTAAAAACTATTTTTTTCACTTTTACAAAACACGAATATAATGACTGCATCAGTATACAATGAAACACCCATTTTGACAATGACGTAACATAATACTGTAGTCAGCTATGTTATGATGCCAGTCATTATGCATTCATTTAATAATATACTACGTTACCTAAGATATTGTGATCATTAATATTCAAAAGTTAGCAGCGCCAATAATTTCGGTTTTTGCAGTCAGAACTAACATGGTTTGAGCTTTTCTATAAGAGTGAGCACACCATGGTTCTGGTCGAGAAGTATTATAATAATTATTATTATATGACCTTTTTAATATTTTTAAAAGTATTGACAATCAATTACGTAAGGGCAGATTTTAAATTACGTTACCAATTGTTATAGACGTAAACGCTAACACATTTATGTTTAAAATAAACCTAATTTAGGTTGTATGCATCGATAAAAATTGAAATAAAATAAAATTTCGTTGAGGACCTCAATGACGCATATGGCGTGCTTAAAAATTAATTCTGTTAAGTAGCTTATAATTAATTGTATTTTAAAGACCACCAACAGCTAAGGTTATTTGGGCCTAGCACCAATTCATATTTTCAATTCATTTTTTTTTTTTTTAATAATAAATTGAAAATAAGTAGCTTATAATTAAGTACTTACTTAAAAGATTCTTAATATCGATATATTGTATCCTAAATAGTTAATAAATGCATTTATCAATTAAAAAAATTATTGTAGATTAGCAATTCACTTTGAGGATCATAGGCGTAATTCGGGGGTGGAAAGGGGTGGCAGTGCCTCCTCCAAATATTTTGAAAGAAAACAAATTTTCGTAATATTACAAACTTTACAGAAGTTTGGTTATTAAATTAAAGTGATTCACAAAAGGTTTTAAAATCTATCATTTTTATCCTAATTTTTTAAACCCCAGATCCCTCGGTAATCCCTGCCCACCAATCAAAATGCTCAAATTACGCCCATGGCCATGTTGAGGACTTTTTGTGGACGATTTTTATATAATCTACAGTATCTATCGAAGACATTGATATGCTACATTTTATTGTAAGTTATAGACGCTCGACAACAGAGGTAATAAGCATATTTTATCGATAATCTTAAGGTCAAGTTGTTATAGTTGTGTTGATATCGATACAATTGATTGTTATCGTTATTTGATCATGCTGATATATCGATAATAATCCCAGCCCTATAGTTGAGAGACAAGAGAGAGGAGAAATGAGAGGGAGAGAACGGAAGGAGAGTCTTAATGATCTGCAAATAGAGCATTTGTCTTACTCTTCTGAACATCGCAACTATTAGGTACCCAGCCATCGTTCTGTTTTACTCTCACTTAACTTAAACACTTGACTTTATATTCTACTGCTTTATGATGCGTTCACACTAATGCAAAATAATATCTAAAAACTTAGGTCGCACTGCCAAATCCTGCCGACAAAATAGTCTATACTCTGTAGCATTGTGGCATTTAAATGTACTATTATTTTTGGACAAATTACAAATTTGAACCCCCTAATACATTCCTTAAAAAACACAAAAACTAGGGTGTATAGTATAAAACATATTAAGAAATTTGGATACATTTTAAGATTTGTAAACATGTAGGTACATTATGGTTTACGGCACATTAATTATTATGATCAAACATGTGATTTTAAATTACTGACATGAATTTGTTATAAACAATATCTGATGACCGTATTGGTTGAAAGCGCACTCATAAATATAAAAAAAAATTAATCTGGAAGTGTTTTTATGATTAATTCAATATTTTGTTTATGTGGTTTTGATAATATAATTTGAACCCTGATCAGTATGGAGAAAAACGTAAGAATCTAGATTCTATCGTTGGTTCTATCAATGGGTATTTTACGTGCTGCTCGACTGAATTCGTATGATATTAGTTAAGAAGACGTATAATATAGTTATGAACAAAACGTCGCTGCTTTTCGATGAGTAGGTACTGGTCTGGTCGACTACAATTACACTTGTATGCAGTCGTACAATATAGTAATGAAAGCTCTAGTTATGAATATAACGTCGCTTCTTTTAGATGAGTACTGGTCTGGTCGATCGCTTCGATTGGACGTGACGTTAAGTGACGCTCGACATGTGTAACCGAACGGAAAAAATGGGGCTAATAAAGTTTCACTTTAAAATGAATACATTTTTCCAGTTTCAATATTCGGCAGGCATTTTATCAATCCATTATCCAACATCTACACCAAAATACACCATTCAGTATACTGTATAGGTACCTCTCTGCAAACTAGTGTCTTCATAAATTCGGCTCTATTTATCAGATTCTGTTAAAATATTACGAGAACATTTATATTTTTACTAAAGAATTCAATTTCGATTTTAAAAAAGTTCTCAATTTTTTTTGTGATTTTGAACTCAAAAACCATTTTTAACCTCTAAATTCAACTCGTCCGATTGCGCCTATTTTAAATAGACTTGGTGTGTGATGAATTCCAACATTAGAAACAATTATACATACACACACATATTTTCAAAAATGGTACCAAGTTATTCAGAATGATGCCAAACGTCGATATTTTATGACCGACCTCTAGATCCCTCCTCTTACTGACGTGACGTCGATAGTGTTGGTTCTATATACTGTTACGGATCACCCTGTATATAAGCGGCAGGCAAGAATTCTGAGAAACGGGGGTCTGCTTACCGAACAACTAGTAACCGTGCGAAGGTTCTAGAGAAATCGAGGAGGCAGTGGGCTTACGCCGCGCGGCCTATATAAGCAGCGAGTACGAGTGAAGTCAGTCAGTGTAGATTATACTGTGACAGTGTTGAACAGCGAATATAGTGCGAAATAAATCTGATATAAATACAGTGATATAAATAGTTCCGTGATATAAATACACCTGATAAAATAAATATTAGTGTAGTTAATTGTATATATGTAGTTAAGTGTTAATTACTGCTTAGTTATTGTTTACTTGTGTTGATTGTTAGAACTGATTTTTCGTTGTTGCATTCATTATTATTGTGTTTTTAATTATTGTAAATAAATATTGTAAATAATTATTGTAAATAAATATTTATTCCGCCAACTCAGAAAACAGTTTTGTAAAAATACTATGTACTGGCAAATACACTAATAAGTTGAAAGTTCTTGGTCGCTTACATTCGCGCATGCATAGAACTATTTTCAGATCTACGACCCGAAAAATATAGTTACCCCGGATTATCGTGGCGAGCTCTATTAATAATTACCGATGACCTAGCCCAGTGCTTGTTGTCAGTGAAAAATTGGGCGTTTTCTGTGAATATAAGTTAACACGCGGGATTTTATGCAGAAAATATCGAATTGGAGAACCATATAATTTTGATGTTCCAATATCATTTTTCAAAATAATTTTTTATTATTTTAAATTTCGGATGCTGCTAATTCTTAATATGATATGTTTTTCGGAGGAATAACGATCAAAACTTCTGTGTTTATTTGCGAAAAGTTTTATTATCGACGTTTCGTGACATATTGTACTTGACGCACATGCTTTTAGGATTTGATTCAGGGGGCTAACACAAATCGAAAATTAAGAGTGGAAAATTTTCATACCATGGCCTTCTAGATCACCAGATCTGAATCCGTTAGATTTCTTTTTCTGGGAAACGTCGCTTAATAAAATGTTTCGCAAATAAACGAAGAAGTTTTGATCCTCATTCCCCATAAAACTTATATATTATATAATTTTTAATGTGAAAAATTCTGGTGAAATATGACAAATCCCTTAAATATATATATATTTTAAGGCTATCAACAGCCAATTCATATTTTCTCATTATTATTTCGTAATAATAATTTGAAAATTCAGCTCTTTCAAATAGAAGAGCCATGGATGATGGAAATGCCATATATAAACAACGACGCATCGCTATGTGCTTGGCTATTCTCAAGCCACGAAAGCCCTTATGGGTACTTTGATAAAATTTATATCTAATTTTTTCAAAATCAAGATTTTTCTAGATTATGTTTTTTATTTGTTAATATCCAATATCTAAATATACTTATATTGTTAAGTTTTCTCAACAAGTTTATTCATCGCTCATTAAAATTTCAACTGCTTATTTAATTTTCATAGTATGTTCCTGTCAGTAATAATTAGTGACAAAAGAAGATTCCATTAATTATTGTACAGCGTTTCTGGATTGTATCATCAAAAACGGTCAATTAAGAAAAAGTAACATTGAATATACAATGTTTTAAGTAATTTACATTATGTAGAAGAACTTAACCTAAGGCTTTTTATTTATAAAACGTTTATAAAACGTCCTCATTAAATTAAAACAGTTTTAATGAAACTTTCGCATTTTTTGTGGCAAGGCGTGTTTTAATTTTGATGTTACTCATTAATTATTTTACTACGAAAACAATTAAAACGCAATGTTTGACATTTATGACCCAGAAATACGTAGTTCGCGTGTTGTCAAAGTGTGACAGATTATTCTTAGCACGGTTCATTTTTAGGGTTCCGTGCTCAAGGGTGGAACCCTATTGTTTTCACTATTCTGTCTCTCCATCATACTGTTTTTTAGATATATTAATGCATTGAATACCTTTATACGGTATCACAACAAAAGGACGCGTCAATTTGAACGCGGGACAAAAGGACGCGGTCATTTGGACGCGAGAAAAAAAGTCGCAAGGGACAAAATGACGCGGAGAAATTTGGACGCAAGACATTGGGTTGCCTTCCAGTTGGACGCAAAAGGCGCATTTTTATTATTATATATACAGTGTCTCTCTTACTCTTTTACTATCTGATATAATTGTGGCTTTAGCATCGAGGGAGAAAAGTTGATAATATTTTTAGATGTAAGCCAGTTAATAATATCTGTTTTTTTGGAGTTACTGTAATATTTTTTAAATTCGATTCAGTTTGCAGTGTTCACTTCTATCGGGTATCTCACGACGCACATTTCTTTCACTTGGGTGCCCTCTAGATCATAAGTGAATTTAGATTTTGCCTTACCGTATCTAAATGATGATACCTTTCGCATTTAAATAACGTTTTTTTCGGGCTTTTTCAGATACCCTGCCAAATATCAACGATTACCTACTCTAAATGAACAAATTTTTATATTAGTGTAGGATACTTTAAAATGTTCAGAAAAGGTTGCATTTCATTTTAAATATTCCAATTTGACAATTAAAATATTTTGAGATGTTTTATAACCTTTATATAGTAATAAAAATTTTAGTTTTAAGATAAACATCCTAGTTTGTGGATTATAGTCTATTTTTGACTACCAACCTCGCCTTTTGCGTCCAACTGGAAGGCGACCTAATGTCTTGTGTCCAAATTTCTCCGCGTCCTTTTGTCCCTTGCGACTTTTTGTCTTCCGTCTAATTGACCGCGTCCTTTTATCCCGCGTCCAAATTGCCGCGTCCTTTTGTCGTAGATTCTCTTTACACACAGCTCACAATGTTAGAGAATACGCGCTCATTTATAGTTTTTCAGTTTTTCATGAAGGTATAAATACTGCCTTTTCAAACGTATATAGACTTGTCAGTTGGCAAGATAAAACAGTCAACAAGCCATGTGTATATTAACAAGTCTGTTGTGGAATAGATATTTCCATCCGATTTCCTTAACATGACGTAATAAATATTAATTTGACGTAAATGCAAGATATTTAGGTGTGTATGTGTTATAGAAGGTTTGACATATACTCGTATAATAGGGGTGTACAAAAAAAATTATTTGTCCATTATCCCGTCGGTATTACCGGTTTATAAGCGTGAATGGTTTTATTTGTCTAAAGATAATTGGAAAATTACTGAAAGATTTTGACTGAAAATAAGCATTTATTATTATATGTACAAAAATGCTTCCTATTCGAGTTAGGTATAGTTGTGTTAAAATACATTTTTAGCTTGAAAAGAAGTTTTTTTAATAGAAAACGTGCTCAGCTCAGCAAGGAAGGGTTTTCTTTTTTTTTATTTCGTTGTCGGAATATTAATTTTAAAACACGTTATAAAAAATTAAAAAATTGTTATTAATATTTCTCAGCATATCGAATGACGAGGAATGGAAATTCGAAAATTACACGAATAGCCGACATTGTAGAAATGTCGTTGTTTATAAGGCTCATCTATTACTAGTTTTCTAGTACTAATCTGAAAATATGAATTGATTCTCTAATAGACAACATTGGCAGTTAACGACCTTAACAAAAATCTAGAAAAAATGCATTCCATTTTACCTTTAAGATGACTTATCAGTCAGATTGTAGGATTTACGTATTATTCTGCAATAAATATGTTTATTATTTTTTTATTATTGTTATTGTAAAAAATTCTCTCGGCAAATTTCGAACTGTGATCGCAAAAGGCATTTAACTACTGGTTTTATTAGCTACAATTAAGCATTAACCTTCACAAAATTGCGCTTGTTGGTTAAAAACAAAAAAAAAAGAAAAAAATTCTGTTCAAAAAATTGTATCAAAAAACATGATATTTGTCAATATTTCTTTACAGTACGACATGAGATATCGAATTACGGGAAGTCAAATTGACATTTTAAAGTTTTTTCTTTACAAATGTATGCTAAAAATACTGAGGAATATCGTTTGCTTAACAATTTTTTTGAAAATTGTTTTTTTCTGCACATAAATTTGCGTTAAACTTATGCTATTTTTGTTATTTTTACCTGATTCAAACAACAGAGAATAACAGTTTAAAAAATATAGATAGATGGATATTGTAAATTATAGACGCTCGACAATAGAAGTTATAAGCGTCTGAAAGAAAAATTTATAAAATTAGATGTAGATATCTGTAAATTTTATTTTTTTAAAACTATTTTGATGAAGACTAAATAAAGAAGACAAGAAGTACATAAAAGAATTTTAAACTACTATGTTTTTTTAATTTAATGTTCGTCATAGTCATAAAAGTAAGTCATAAAATCTCTTTCAAAGAAATTCGTGTTTGAAAGTTTGTTAATAATTAACTATAAAGCAATTGCTAATTAGTATTTTAAACATTTAATTGCCATTGAAATTATATTTTAATGATTTATACTGTAATATTCGAAAAATAAATTTAGAAAGTGTAATTAATTTTTTTTTAAGTCTTAATAAAATTTAGATAAGAAAAAAAGCAAAACTATGCATTCGTTTAGTTTGATCATACAACTAGTCGTCGATTTTGACGAACTTTTTTACTTGCATGTTCCGTAAGGCAATGAAAGTAGATATGGTGATAGGGTCGAAAAATTGTGTCCGAGATAAGGTCAAATTCTCAAAAACGTAAAGAAAAGAAATTTTATTCACAATAACTCCTGAAAAAATGCACATATTTGAATGTTTGTCAATGATGTCAATCGTGGCTTTGGAAATATTAATTATATGCAATTTTGTGAATATTTTGTACCTATATAACAATTTTTTCTAAGCATGGGATTTATGGTTATTTTCACTGACATTTTTCATATCAAAATGTATTTTGGAAGAAAATCATGTATGGGTTCTCCATATATACTGATATTTTCCATTGAACTAATAGTCCAGTCACGAGATATTAAAAAGGGGGGTCCACCTTGCGTTTTGTGCAGCAAATGATTTTATTTTTTTATGTCCTCAAGCATGTTTAGGAGATGTCAAATCCAAATTTGCGACCTCTAAAACAGGACGGGGGAGTTTTGGTAGGCTAAAAACCACGATTTTTTTGCACTTTTTTCGGTTTTTTGCTTATATTATAAAAATGGCTGGTCCTATCGAAAAAATGGTTCTATTCAAAATTAAAGGTCACAAAATTTACTTCAAATTGCACTAGTCAAATGTTTTTCTTCCGATTCCCTTTAATTTTGAATAGGACCATTTTTTCGATAGGACTAGCCGTTTCCATGTTATAAGCAAGAAACCGAAAAAAGTGCAAAAAAATCGTGGTTTTTAGCCTACCAAAACTCCCCTGCCCTGTTTTAGAGGTCGCAAACTTGGGTTTGACATCTCCTAAACATGCTTGGGGACACAAAAAAATAAAATCATTTGCTGCATAAAACGCAAGGTGAATTTCCTCTCGTGCCTGGATTATAAAGCAAAAAAAGCTATTCTGAGGCAGTACAAATGCCAAAGTAACGAAACATTTAAATTTATTGAGTGTATACGGCTGTATTTATATAATTTGGTTTTTATTGGAAAAGCAGCTACCATATACCTATTAATTAGCTAAAAATCATTTTTTATTAACCTATGTCACCGTAGCGATATAGGAAAATTAGGAATTTGAGTCCCGACGGTGAGATATAGGTTCATAAAAATTATTTTTTCTAATATAACAAAATAATATATGTTGGCTCCTTTTCCAATAAAACTAAATTAAAATTTATTTTTCCTAAAATCCTAAATGATTAAATATTTATAATTTTAAAAGGATATTTATATTTAAAGGAAAAAAAGTCATGCCATTGCCAGGATTACCATCCATTTAAAATCCATCAATAATACTGACAATAAACATTGACCATCTGGGGGCACCTTAAAGCGTTTAAAATCTACCCCTAGTTCAGAGCTCACATAGCAAACATTTTCATTATATTAGTTTAGAGTACAAGTTAGCTCTCCCAAGTTTTGATATTATAAATATCTATTGTCAAGAAGTTAGGCTGGCGTCGCGTTGTGTTGAAGCACGCTGTCGGAGCCCTCCACCTCATATCTAACAAAACTCCTAGTTAACTAATAGGAAACGGTAGACAGAGGTAAACTATAACGCTCTACCATGATCTACTTGCTAAACACGGTCCAATGATTCCAAGAGAACATATATACAAACATAGACTTGCCCGTCATTTTGACTAGGGCTTTGGTCTATTCTACAGAATATACCCATAAATGAACACTTTCGACTTGCTTTTATTTTATTTGCGTAATTCTTATAATAGCCCAGTAATTTTAGATTTCCACTGCAAAATGAATCCCAGTTAGCCGAATTTTTGTAGATACCTTCGTTATGGCGTTTTAAAAAACGTGTAAAAAGTCACCATCGATATCGTGTCGGCGTTGCCAGATATTCTAGGTTCAAGTTCACGAAAAACGGTTTTTTGCGAATTTCTCGGTTCCGTTCCATTTTTAGTAAAAAATGGTGATTATCGATCTTGTAGAGAACAAAGTTCTCTACAACTTTTGTAATAACATTTTTTGTCTACGATTTATAGTTTTATTATTTAAGTACCCGCGGCTTTCTCCCCCTCGATTTTACATAACAAGACTATGCTGCTTCCCGACGGCCTTACATAATGATATGTACCTTTATTTTGAGCTTACGATTAATTATAATTTTATCGAAATTAGTGCAGTAGTTTTCTAGTTATAAGCAACTAAACATACAAATCGACATCAGTCAAACAGACAGACAGACAGGCAATTTTTTTTCGAAAATATGATATCAATAATTATAAAGACAATTCGTAAAGTAATTTTGTAAAAAAAATTTATAAGGGTTGAGACAGTGCGGATTAAGTATGAGTATGCACCAAAAAGTAGAAAATAAATTTCTTTCTCTTCTATAATCTCTAAAAGAGTGGAGCACTCGACGAATTAAATAAAATATAGGTACAATGAGTGTCACACGCTTTTAAACATTATAGAAGAGAAAGATTTATTTTTTAATTTTTGGAGCGTTAGTATAAGGGTGATTTTTAAATATATATTTTTATTTTCAAATTTCTAGTCATTATATATTTATTATATTTAGATTTTAAACGCCAGGAGATTCGTTTTCCCACCATCAAAAACGACACTTCCACCACACGTTTTCGGTCTCCATTTTTTAACCTGTTATATAAATATTTATTTATTGACATTTTACAAAATGTACTGGGTAAACATAGATGTTAAATGTAATGAGGAAATACATAACTACAATACTAGAATCAAAGAAGAGATTCGTGTTCCTTTTAGTCGGCTTAAAGTCATAAAAAATGGTCCTCTACCCATGGCTACCCGTTTGTATAATAAACTGCCATCCAACATTAGATGTATTAACGATGTCTTGAAATTTAAAAAATATCTTAAAAAATTTTTACTTAATAAGATGTACTATAGTGTAGATAATTATTTTAATGATTAAATTTTAACTTTGTCTTGACTTATCCTATACTGTATTGTCCTTGGATTAATAAATTTATTATTATTATTATTATATTATTATTATTATTATTATAGCCAAAATACCAGAATATTGTATTGTCATCAAAACTAATACGACGGCAAAGTTTCATGTCAACTGAACATTTAGAACAGATTTAAAATCGAGTTGTAAGATCTTTTTACATACATACAACATATTATATAAGTGAAGCTAATATAAGCGTATTAAAAATATAGCCTTAACTTTCAAAAATAACCTATATATATCAATAATACTAAAATATAATAATTTAATAGACTATATTAAAATCATAACCCTTCCTTTTTTCGCTGACAGGTAAAAAAGCACTGGTCACAGTGCCAAAACCTGCTGACAAAATAGTGCGTATTTGTTATTATATCATTATAATATGCACTGAGTTGTTTAAAAATTTAATATAATTATGTAAATTTATTTCAAATTTTTTCGGTTTGTTAAAAACTTAGCTTAAAATCCTATATAGAATCCGAGGGTTCAACAGTTAAGTTTAGAAAGTTTTTTTCTAAAAACGTTATATGATACTTACTCGTCCACTACAAGAAACTTGTCACCTTCAGCCCCGAGACACGTGCCTTTACTGCTGAGGCGCGCTCCCTCGATGATAATTGGTTGTCTTACGCCCGATTGAAACCAGGTACCTTCCCATCGCTCTGGGAACTTGCAGCTCCCTGAAATAAAACAAACATAATGTTATTCACTTGCATGTATTAACTCTCTAAGAACGATTATCTTATCAAGAGGTTCCTACTTATCTACAATCTAGTATTATGGCCCGGACTCGCCCGGGTGAATTTTTATTTAGTAAGGAAATAATCAAGAGCAACAAATTTCTCATATTATATTAACTTTACTGTATCTCTTATGGTTTAGTCAGCGTAAAAATTAGCTCAGAAATTGATTGTGGTATCCCTGACTTTTTGCACTTTCGGTCACCACTTTCCTCATTTTATTTTAGCGTAATAATATATTTATACCTATGTAACTCGGAAAAAAATAGTCTTTTAAACAAGGACAGAATTATATAGGATAAGTGGTATTTGTGTAAAATGTAACAATCAAACCAACTTTTCCTCTTTATATATAATAGTATACCTAATCTAGGTAGATTCTGCTGTTCCTGGCCTGGCTCGGCAAATATAATGCGTTTCCTTCTATTCATAGGTCGTGTGGGAATATTTGATTGAAACTAAATAGACCACTTTTCAACACTGAATGCTGTTTTATAGCAAATAAAGCTTTATTGCTACGTCATCATCAAAAGAAATAACCATAACATAATACTGACAAATTATTTATCAAATGTCCAAAACGAGCATTTTTCCCCGTTTACCAAAATGTTAGTTCTTACTCGTCATTGAACTATTAATAGTTCAGTCACCAGAAGAAAAATAGGTCTCTTCTAGCTAGAAAATAAATGGTATGGCTCTACATTTTTCGCTCAACTGCAAATAAACTATCCTTTTTAGATTTATGAAATATAAACAAAATCTTTGGAGCCGCTTTTGAAGAAAACAGCAATTTGCAATTTTTGTTCACCAGTAATTCACCCGTATTTGGATGAGTAGTGGAGAAAATAAAAAAACCTAGTGGATTCCCCTAAAAAGCCTATGTTTAAAATTTGGTTTCGAGTCAATGAACAGTGTATATCAGATTACATACGCACGGGCTGACATTTAAAAATCGCTTTTTCGGTATGAAACGTCTAATTCCGTCGAAATCTCCATTTCGATTTTCTATTTGCCATTACACTCTATGATCGCTCGAAAGTAAATAACGTGTTGAACTCTTTTTTTCTAAAGTTGTAACTTAGCCTCTATTCCTAATATCCGCTAATATCTAACTGGTTAATACAAACAATAATAATAGTAATAATGCGTGTAAGGTCTGTTTGCAAACATTATGTCATAACAGACGCTATACTCGCAAAATTATTATCGGCCATTTACCACTTTCCTACTACTTTATTCTACGTTTTTAACTTCAACTTATAGTTCAGTTCGGAAATTATAGGCAGTGACTAATACACTTATACTTCACAATGCATGGGAAAATCTAAGACCGGGCGTGCTTTACATTTAGTCCGAGAGCTAGTGACAATTTTTTGGTGTTATTTATTCAAGGCCTTATTTTTGTGAAGATGTTGAGGGAGGCATATTAAAGGGCCCTGAGTAAGGGATTTTGCTAGATAGCGGTATGGGAGGGATGCAGACCACCCCCAACATATGTAACAAAAAAAATGGTCTCAATTATTATTGCTTCAAGGTTGAAATTGTTTGTATTGCTTGTCGGTAGCCCAATAATGCTATTATCATATTTGCAGATCGATTGGTCAGTATTAAAGGGGTGGAAAATCACCCTAAACGTGTCACGTACCCGACGAAATTTATATTATTAGTTCAAGGTTCAAATTTTAATATGTTGTTACGGCGACTGTTTTAAGCATAATATATTTCAATTTGCAGAACAAAATGTTAACTCAAAATGTTAACCTCCTTGCAGAACGATTATATACGGTTATAAATATAAGAGTAAGTATAGGCCATGTTCTTGTATAATTTTTGTAATTTTATATAATTTATAAACGGTTGAAGGTATCAACTGAATTTTAAATTTATAAAAAAATAATATAATGAAAATATGGTAGTAGGCTAACGTAAGGATGGTAGTTGAGGTAGTTTTAATTATAATTAAAAAAAATATTAACTGGTTCACAAGTGTAAACACTTTTTAAAATAGTTCACTTGCTTTAAATACCAACATTAATTCATATAGCTCGTAAATTATTATTTATCAACGTCATGTTAAACTGATAATATCAAAAGAAATTATCAAAAATCAGATTAATTTTTTAGATAATAAACTTTTGCTGGCATGAGACTATATTTTGAAAAATAAATTTATTATTTTCAACAGAACGGTATTTTTTTCGAAAACACAACGCAATATCCGTCCAATATTTTTAGATATTTTTAATCATTAATAAGATTTTATCTGTTCTTTTTATATGATCTCTTTCTACAAATAACTTTTCATTCTATTTCACGGATGTTTCTTGGAACATTGGCAGGTTTGTTTAATTTAATAAAGTATTAATATTCAGTATTTGAATTTATTAATTATGTTTGATATATGGTCTTCACTTGTTTCAATACTTAAAACGGTTTAAAGTCAATATTGATTTAATTTGATTGAATCGAAATTAACATTAAACTTTCAATATAAAGCCGACGCCTTTTATAACTTTTAATATTTGAATTTCTTAAATAAATTATATCCCATAAAAATTTATTAGTGTATTTGCCATGTGGCACATACACTATTGGCGTCGGTCGGATGGCGGGACCTAGGGGTCGGACCAAAATTTCTCGACGTTTCATAGCCTCCTGAACACTTTGGCACCATTTTTGAAAATGTTTATATATATATATATGTGTGTGTGTGTGTGTGTGTGTGCGGGCAATAACTTTCGAAAGAGTTAATTGATTTTAACAAAATTTGGTAGGCACGTTGGAATCCATCACCGCACGAAGCCTATTTAAAATGGGCCCGATCGGACCATTTTCAGGGTTGTATTTAGGGGTTCTAAAAAGTTTTTGGGCCCAAAAATACCGAAAAAATTGTCAGAATTGTTTCAAAATTGAAATTTAACTCTTTAGTAGAGACTAAAATGTGCTGTTAAAATTTTAATAAAATCGGCCCGACAGGACCGGACTTTTAAGTTTTATGAAAACACTAGTTTATTGATACGGATTTACTTATGGAAGGGTGTATTTAATTTGGTGCAGATGTTGTACTGATAAAATCCATGTCTAATATTGAAATTTAGAAAAAATTAATTATTTTAAGAGATGTATTAAGGGGTTAAATTTTTTATTTTGTCAAAAAGAAACTTATGTTCACATAATAATGCCACAATGCCTGTATTAGCAAATACACTATATTGTCGGCAGGGTTTGGCACTGCGACCCGAGTTTTTTTTGTATGTACTTAGTGTTTACTAACTACAGCCTAACATTTCATATTATATCATATTGTTGCAGTTGTGAGGAATTTGTTCTTTTTGTATTTTTTTTTTCAATAAATTTTTGATATAAAGTTTTTCTTATTTATAACATTATATTTAATTTATTTGCACATATTTTGTATTTTATTTGGTTTTTGACGTGAATAACGTCTAATGTCTCATACTGGGATGGCATTTTAGAAATATTAGATGAAACGAAAATAGTCGGAAGTGGCTGACATGTGAAACAAAACACAGCATGTATTACTATATTCAGGTCTCCGACACAGTAAGTCGGGTGGCCGTGCAGAAAATTACGAGACTACCTCAACAGGTATAAACGCCAAGTTCAGGTTCGATTCCCGAATGCTTTAAGTATATAAAATATATAGATATTGGATAACAATTTAAAATACAAAAAATAAAATTACAATTATTCTATTTATCATATTTTATAAGATAAACAAAAATTGGATGTATTCCTTTCCACGACAATGAATACAATTATATTTGTGTTTAACGGTATTTACGTCACGAAATGTTACAATTACCACAAAACACCAAACCATAACAAACACTCTCGACGTACGTTTCGCCAACC